>OX377201.1:95280907-95647952 GCA_947396885.1 Heligmosomoides polygyrus polygyrus | reverse complement strand
CAACAGTCGGCTTCCAAAACTATGAATCTGCTTCATTACTTTTTTAAAGTCATAGAGCATATAAAGCATATAAGGTTTATCCTCATCAGAAACACTAAAGATAAATGTGAAACAGCGTTTGAAGACACAAGTACACAAATCTAATTCTAAGGATTATTCTGCTCTCATCCCGATCTTTAAAGTGAAAGAAAAAAAAAGGAAAGGAATGGGTAAATTTCCAATATTTCAGTGAATATGAGCAGATGAATTCAAATCAACAAAAGGCTATTCTTCATAAGATCGGAGTGTTAGCTGTATATTTTCGCATATACAAGACGTTGGTCCCGGCTCCTGGTGATGAAACTGGGTTAGTGATATTTCTCATCCATTCTCTTCCACAAAAATATTCATCTGTGGCCAATTGAAAGGATCGAGGATTCGGTAAATGAACTATAATAATAAGTGCCTCTTAGGCAGTGCGTAATTTCAAACACTTGCTTCCAGGTATCTCTATCGCTTTCCAGAGCCGGTACCAAAGTTGGATGAAAAGCTGAGCAGGACGTGTGAATCCGGTTTGAACGTATGTGTTCAACAAATGTGTCAAACAACATCACTACCCCTGGGATTCCTATCTACGGAACTTTATCATGGATAGAAATCCTTAACTATTTTTGGAAAAACGTCGGATATTAGCTTCAGGAGCCTTTTCCTTAGAAGCCTCTCCTTCCCATCTCAGCAAATTTTCAGTACTAGCGAGCACAGCTGTGGACAGAAGGACGCATGGCGCAGCGCTGTCGTGCCCGCGAACTGACTTTGAAATCGGTGGTTGTACATGGCATGGGTCCAGATTCGAAGGCGCGCTAGATGACCCATAGTCGATGACTTACATTATGCCGTAGGTCTACTACACAGAATAAAGACTTACGTAGCATATGTGGCCATAGGCCTAAACTACAACCTGTTGATCATACTCGCCGATAAAGTTTGGCGTCCTCGCGCGGGGAGCGAGTCTTGCGGATCGCGACATCATACACGTTACTTTCGTACTGCGTTATGTATCGGCACTGCGCCAGTACATAACGTAGTACGAAAGTAGAGTATATGAAGAAAGCCTACGAGTTTATCCCATGTCCCATTCGTCTCTAACGGCCCTGATTACACTTGTCTCATGTTTTTCTGTACCTTACTTACTGCCAGGATGATTCATCGCAGGAATTCGAATTCTATTTTTATGTAAAAAAGCTCTCAAAGGTGCTCCCGCACTACCGCGAAAGGCGCGAAAACAGGGCGTAGAAGCCGGTATCGACGTGAAGCAGTGCTCAGTTTTCTTTTGTCATTGTGGTTGTGTCTTTTCTCGCGTACTCGCTCGATTCCGTGTCGTGTTGTTGTAGATAAAAGTGCCTTATTCCCGTGACGCCGTCGTCCCGGTATTAGCCGGGTTACTATTGACCGATGGTCTATCAAGGGATGGCACATACCAACTTCCTCCTGCTAGAAGTTGCTATGATGACGCGTAGTTATCCGCAGGGAGCACAGTTGCGCGATGTTTGAGGCCTGCGCTCACGAGGCAAAGCCTATGGTTGCCTCTGGCTCAGTGTTCATGCTGGGACGTCCTTGCGAGATACTTCAAAGTAGTCCTGCAGTCGGGTCCACATCACATAGCTGGAGTGATGGATCGAGTACCACCTCCGACTACGAAGACAGCGGAGCGGAGACTCAACCGTCTGTTGTGCACGCAACGAGTGACGCGATGATGTGCAATAGACGCAAAATCAGTAGATCGCGATTGGTCGCAGGTTCACGCGATTTGCTTCGCCTGACTGGCGTGGAAGCTGGGCGACGCCGTCAACCAATTTAACCTCAATGCGTTGCCATCGCCTCGCTCGGCGTCAAAGTATAAACAGGGTTAAAATGACGGGACTCGGCGCACTTGAACTAAAGCGATAGTCACGTCGCGCGTCGTGTGCACAGTAGACATGGAATCTCATTCGTGCATTTTCGGATATCCGGCCGGATTTATCCGGTTTCGGATCATACGAAATCCGGTGACCGAAAATGGCGTTATCTGAATCATCCGATGATCCGAGGTTTTAAAAATTACCCTCATCTGAATCATCCGAAGATCCGCGGTTTTCAAAATTACCCTCATCTGAATCATTCGAAGATCGGTGGTTTTGAAAAATGCAATGATTCGGATAAAATCGGATAAAAGGATGTTAAGGCACCTCGCTGGGGGAATTCAGGAAAGTTGATTCAGGCGTTTTAGAGGTAGATTTTGCAATCTTTTGACGAGAGTTCTCTTAGAGCTCAAGCGAGTTCTTGCGGGAAGTCTCGCAATCATTTCATTGTAAGGCTTTATGGTGCGCAACCAATTCACTATTTAATGGGTGCACCCAATGGGGTCTTAATGCTGACTGTCATTTGTTCTGGAGGCGCAAAGTGGCTCGGGGTTGGGGTCCGCTTATAGTGTAGCCCTACACGACATATTTTACACAGCACTGGTGTGTTCTACTCCAGTGATGAAGCGACCAGGAAAGGATTCCAAGTGAATGACCCTCATCTGAGTCATCAGAAGATGTACTCAAGACCCAATGATTCGGATAATATCGGATAGAAATCGATAAGGCTCAACTCTGATATAGCGAAACCGAGCCAGTACTAAGTTCTGGTTGAATTCCAAACTAACGCAAGATAAGCCTTGCATCTTATTCGGAGATATAGGTTGGTTCCAACCCTTTTAGAAATGTTGAGGGCGTGGATTGTCTATTGCCCGAAGCTTGTGAGGCCTGGTAAAAGTCATGCTAACTAGCCTCGCTAGGAGAATCGATGTCGTATATTTCCCTTGATTTTATCCTTCCTCCTTGGTGCTATTCCTGATCTCTTCTAGACGTATGTTGTTATGAATACAATCAGCCTTCGACATGAAATCGTGTGGTAATTATTTTAAGAATAGCGCTGTACTTTAAATGTATCTGGTGCATATGACCAGAGTGACAAATGGTAACATAACACGTATGTAATTTAACACATATAAAAAAATTTTGAAATCGTATGGTAATTATTCAAGGACATATAGCGCATAGATAGGTGGCGATGTCCGTTCCTCCACGTGGTGCCACTGGAAACTGTTCGCTTTTGCGAGCCGAGCTGAACACGGACACTCGAATGCGTGCGACAGGCCCTAGTGACAGGCCGGCCTACGAACAGCCCATGTCACATCATATGGTTGATGGTGCTGAATGTTTCATGAGATAATGCTACGGCGTCCGCGGAAGCCGACGCGCACTCGCAAAGCCCGGCGAGTGTGAAAAGTATGCGAGGGTCCCTGATGCGAGGACGGCATCGGGGGGAAACTGAGCTAGTCCAAAAGTCCCGCAACGTAAGCAAGACCCCCGTGGCAACGCTGAATGTGGGTACGTTGTCGGGCCGCTCCTTTGAGTTGGCAGAGGCACTGGAGCGAGGGAAGATTGACTTGTGTGCGGTGCAGGAGACGAGGTGGTCCTGTAGCAAGTCAAGGGACATAGGCCGAGGCTACAAAGCCGTTCTGTGTGGCAGTCCCAGGACCACCAGCGGTGTTGGCATAATCGTCTCCGAACGGTTCCGAGACGCGATTGCAAGCGTGGAACGTTTCAATGACCGCTTGATGAAGGTCGTAATCGCTGCAGAACGGCGACGGTATCATCTTTTCTCTGCATATGCTCCACCCGACTGGATGCTCTGAGCGAGCCAAGGGTGAATTTTGGAGCCTGCTTGATGAGAAGACAGCAGAAGTGCCGTCACAAGACGTAATCATTGTCGCAGGTGACCTTAACGGACACGCTGGCGCTGCGAAAGACGGGTACAGCTGTCATGGTGGTCTCGGTTTTGGTTCACGTAACGCCGATGGTGAGCGTATCCTCGAGTACGCGGAGTCGCTAGACCTCACCATCGTGAACACCAGATTCCGAAAACGTGAATCCCACCTTATCTCATTCTACAGCGGGAATTCTAAAACGCAGATCGACTTTGTCCTTGTGCGAAATCGTGACCAAGGGCTTGTCACGGACGCGAAGGTCGTGCCGTATGAAACGTTCGCCACACAACACCGCCCACTGATCTGCACTATGATGATCACACCACCGATGTTTAAGCAGGTCGAACGGAGCGGTCCGTCAAGAATCAAGTGGTGGCGACTGAAAGAGAATGAAGCAGCTGTTACTTCGCGCATTCGGTTGCCGACGGTCACGACCGTCGACGAGACATGGCAAATAGCCATCGACGCGATTCTCAATGCTGCGCGTTCCGAACTCGGCACTACGAAACCGGGACGGCGTAAGGTCGATAAGCAGACATGGCTGTGGACTAACGAAGTTAAGGAAAAAGTCCGAGAGAAGAAGAGATCATACCACGCATTCCTCGGCGATAAGACAGCCGATAAATGGCGTCTGTATCAGGAAGCCAAGAAAGCCGCTAAGAAGGCGGTAGCCGTTGCAAGAGCCACTCATTACGATGATATCAACGGGAAGCTTGAGTCGCGCGATGGCGAGAGATTTCTTTATCGACTCGCGAAGGTCCGCCATCGCCAGACTGAGGATGTTGAGAAGTTCTTTGGCATCAACGATGAGAATGGCCATCTACTCATGGACCGCAAGATGGTTTTGAACCGATGGCGTACCTACTTCGAGGAAGTCTCGACAGTAGAGTTTGCTCATCCGAGCATTCCATCTTCTCCTCCTGTATACGATCCCGTTCAGAAAATCACCGTAGAGGAGGTAGAAGCGGCTTTGAAGAAAATGAAGCCGGGCAAGGCAACGGGCCCCGATGATTTGGCGGCCGACTTATGGAAGTCGAAATTCTGGTACCAAACGAAGTGGCTGGCGACGTTCTTCAACCAGGTTATTGCGGAGAAGAAAGTGCCCGATATCTGGCAGAGAAGCACGACGATTCCGATTTGGAAAAAGAAGGGCAGTCCAGCAGACTGCACAAACTACCGTCCAATCCGATTGCTTTCGCATAGCATGAAGATCTTCGAGCGGATTGTCGACGGACGAATTCGTGATACCGTCCAGCTCTCTACCAACCAGTGCGGCTTCGTAGCTGGTTGTGGCACAGTCGATGCCATACACGCCGTTCGTCTTCTGATAGAAAAACACCGCGAGAAACAGAAGCGGGTGCATCTTGCCTTCCTGGATTTGGAGAAGGCCTTTGATCGCGTTCCGCGTGAAGTGATATGGTATGCCTTACAGGAACATGGAGTCCCCGAAGAGCTCATAGAGTGGGTACGAATACTGTACTCTTGTCCAAAGAGTCGAGTGCAAGCTGCAGCAGGCACGTCGATGGAGTTTCCCATCTCTGTCGGAGTACATCAGGGGTCTGCGCTCTCCCCACTACTCTTCGTCGTCGTTATGGATGCCATATCGCGTGATTTTCAGCAGCCAGTCCCTTGGACGTTGCTTTATGCTGATGATGTAATGCTTGCTAGCGAAGATAATATTGAACTCCAGCGGCAGGTTCAAGCTTGGTGCGATCGCTTGGAGAGATTTGGACTCAAACTTAATATCAAGAAGACCGAGTATATGACGACTGATGAAGACGAGTCCAGCTCCATTAAGGTTAATGGCACTGAGCTGCCACGTACTTCGGTATTCAAGTACTTGGGATCAGCAATCGCGTCCGATGGCGGTTTACTCGTTGAAGCCAACACACGCGTGAGTGCAGCGTGGTCCAAATGGCGCTCTCTGACGGGAGTGCTCTGCGACAAGAAGATACCAGAGCGCCTCAAGTCGAAGATATACAGAGCAATCGTCCGACCTGTAGCTATTTACGGAGCTGAGTGCTGGCCCATTACCAAAGAAATTGAAAGGCGCCTCAGCGTAATGGAAACGAAGATGCTGCGGTGGACGGCCGGAGTTACGCGTTTGGATCGAGTACGCAATGAATCCATACGGCAGAGGTTCGGTGCCACCCCGATATTTGAGAAGATGCGCGAAGCTCGTCTGCGATGGTACGGCCACGTCCTTCGCGCAAAAGGTGACACCGTCCGAGAGACTGGTCTTAACCTTGATGTGCCCGGTAGGCGGCCACGAGGGCGACCAAAACAGCGGTGGCTTGATACGCTGCATCAGGACTTGAAGATGGCTGGGTTGCACCCTGATCAGGCATTTGATCGGGAGAAATGGCGCCAACATTCCAGGAAAGCGGACCCCGCAACTAAGCGGGACAAACGCTGAAGAAGAAGAAGAAAGAAGAAGATATAGCGCATAGATAAGGGTAATCTCTCGCAGTTATCCTCCCTCATTCGACGGTTGATGGCTTAAGGAGGGGGGGGGGGTTGCACGGGATTGATTCACCTGTGTTAGGAAGCAGATTAACACCCACCCACTTCAGAATTTGCCCAGCGGGATCATGCGGAATTATACATCGTGCCAGTTCGACAAAAGATTCTTACATGATTACGACATGTGGTATGTAGCGGTGTTACAAGCCGCCCCAGCTCTAGCCACTTAATGCCGTCTGAGGTTTTGTTATGTCCTTATGTTCGGCTATCTCCTATTAATCCTAGTTTTGATAAATTTTATAGTTTTCATTGGCGGTCATTTCTTAAAAATTCTAATAACTAAGGTACTTTTCTAACTCACTCCATACTGAAGAAGTTGTCTGCCTCTATTACTACGCATTATCCGGTGTTATCGGAATCGGATATCCGATATCCGATCCAAAGAAAGATCGTTTATCTGAACCATCCGGAAATCCAGCCAATCGAAAATAACCCTAAACTGAGCCATCCGAAGACACGGGGTTTGAAAAAATGACATCCGAATCATCCGATTATCCGGAAGATCGGCATCGGATCCAATGTCTAGTGCACAGTAAACGATCCCGGAGGCTAGTCAGGAGCGAACACGGCTCGGCGCAGCTGCTATAAAAAAGCGGTGCTGCAAAATCTATCCGTATCGATTGGGCCGCGCAGATGATCGATATTGCCAGCCTTTCATAGCGCCGCAGCAGTATATGTATATAGTATATATTATGCGATACAGTAGGTTATTACTTATGACGACTACTTGTAAAAGAATGTCATTTTTAGGAATGCGTCTTGGAAATTCTCTCCATAATCCGGTCATCGCACGCCTGGCTCTATCCAACTGCAGCTCAAGGAAAGCCCGAGACGGAGCTAAAGTAAGTATCTCATTCATCCAACACAGTTTTCTGTTGGACTGATGTATTGTATAGCCGAACGAAAGCTTTAGACAACCATACTAAAGTCTATAATCTTCACAGATGACATCTTTCAGCACAGCGGTGCTTAAGAATGTGATTAGCGATAACTTGCTGGCAATGGAAATCACAGCCACACAGGTTCTATTCAGTCAACGAACTTGATTATTGGAGTTTCTATTTAATTTCTGAAAAAAATTTAAAAAAATGAAAGACTAGCCGTTTCTGTAGATTCTCTGTTTTCTAACACTCCGACGGATCACAGCCTTCGAACGGATACCATTCTGTCGATTTCGACTGCGGGACAATACACCAGGAAAAGAAGCAAAGGTAATGCCTGAAAATAGCCCGCTTTGAAAAGTATAATACTTATCGTCTTGTACTCCATCGATCGATCGATGCGACCGTTGGTAGCGACCCACAAAAATTAGATTATTCACTCAAGGACTATATTTCAGATGATATGGCCTGGCCACTTGCTACAGAAGTCACCACAGATGATTGACGAGTACCTCGGCACTCCGTATGAGTGCGCTTATGAAAGGTTCTCCACAGATTTCGAGTTTTATAGAGAGAAACCGGTCAGCCAATCTAGCGTACGTTTCACCAAGTTCTTCGGGGTCGAAATATTTTCACGCTGCCTTGATCACTCTACGTAGTTCCTCAACGTTGTTGAATTGTCTTCCGTTGGCAAATGTCTGACGTACACTAATTTCCCAGATATTCTCAACCGGGTTCAGATCTTAAGAACAAACTGACAAGTCAGCGCGCTGAAATTCTTGGAATTTAGCCACAGGACAACTGAACTACTGGCACGCACAGAAGCGTTATCCTGCCTAAAGCAAACCCACGTCAATGAGGTTCGCAAAGAAACAGAGCAGATCACCTTGAAAAATATTCTGATAGTCTTGCGAGTTTATTCGACTCGTGGTAAATGCAAGTCGAAGAACATCAAAGCTACAGAAGGCTCTCCGGACTATATGAGTACCACCCCAGAAGATATGAAGCCGAAGTGATTGCTGGAAAGCTGGACGACGTCACGAATTCGCCCATCCACAACTCGTTCAAAGATTTTCATGCTGTGCGAAAGCAAGCGAATCTGATGTTAACTAGAGCTGTCTGTTTTTTCCAAATCGGAATCGTCGTACTCAGGCACCTTTTTCTCCTCTAGAACCTTAGTAAAGAAATTCGCCACCCACTCAGCAGGGTACCAAAACTGACTTCCACAAATCAGCCGCCACGTCGTCAGGCCCAGTCGCTTTGCCCAGTCTTATCTTTCTCAAAGCCGCTTCAGTTTTCTACAGGATGCTCTTTTGGAGGGGATCGAAGGCTGGGACCGGTAAGGGTATGGCTGGATGAGCAAATTCTACTGTAGAGATTTTCTTAATGTAATCGCGCCATTGCTTCAATCCCTTCATGCGGTCCATAACGCCGAAGAACTTTTCAATATCCTCGGCCTGCCGATGGCGATTCTTGGCAATTCGGTACAGTTACTGCTCACTATCGCGTGACTCAAGCTTCTCGTTGACATGAGTAGCTTTTACAACAGCCACGGCCTTCTTTGCAGCTTTCTTTCCTTCTTGGTACTGTAACGGGTTGGCTGGACTGCGAGGTTCAGCCATACCGCGTGAATCAGATAGATCGTCCGATTTTACCGGTTTCTCTTCCAGACGAATACACAAGCGAATTGCAACAGTTTAAGATCGGCCTGCCTACCCAGTTTTTCTAAAACGACGCAGAAATCCGAAACACAGTGACCTCTTCGCCGCTTTAGGCTTCTTAGTTCAGTTAATGCCCGCAGACGTCCGGCCATGGAGTCACTAGCTAACAGTTTCTTAACTCTTCCACCACTGCGTCGAAGCCTTGTTCCCTTACCTAGGCAGCGATAGGAAAACACTCTTTGCCCTACCTCCAAATGATCGTCTCCCAGGATCTCCAGCAGAGTTTCATCATGGAAAAAACCGCTCTGTACTTCCTACTAAAGCGTCGGATGAATTCATTGAAATTTTCCGATCTATTTCTTCTGAACACCCCAGGGTTGACAGTGGCATTTAACTGAATTAGAGCCATTATATGGAAAGAATCCTGACCTGGTTCCACGCTGTGCGCCTCGTCCAATCTCGCCAAATGCGGCCTCGAGCACGGTGCGGAGCGTTGCCCAATCAGGTGCTAAATTGTGGTCGCTGCTGTGATCTGGAATGGTTCACTTGTCCCAGTTGCATCCGACTTCTCAGGAATTTTTCTCCGCAATCAGCATTCGTGATGTCCATTTCTTCTTCTGTGGTGCTCCTCCCGTTGAAAAGATTGCCGAGCACTTTCTGTAGTTCTCGCACATTAGTCCGGAACATGTCACATATGTCGGCTATTAACCCTCCATCACTTTCTATGGTTTCGAAATAATCTTCTAAATTTGTCATACTCTCTATTACTTTTCCACTTAGCGCATTAAACAGTTCCACGCCAAAAGCTGATAGCCTCGGACATTGGGCTTCAACTGACAAAGTTCCTATTGGTAGACTTCCAGCTATATCGCTCACCTCCGCTTCCGGGCTCTGATCACCCTTTTCCTCCAGCGGCTGCTCATTCGCTCGTGTTAGACCCATGGTCCTGGAATCACATGATTCTTGACAGCAATTCGCCACTCCGATCATAACGACTGTGCACGACCACGACAAGAACCAATACTCTCAGCAAACGGATCAACAGTGTCTACACAAAATAGTAATCGGAATTTTCCCACTGCCCTTTCTCACTCCCTTCTCACTCTTTACTTTCTCACGAATGGCTTACTATGCGTCATTTCTTCTCCGCTAGCCTTCCGTTCAACACCAAGTGACTTCCTAGCGTCTTACTTTGCGCGTCTGGTCACTCTTGCAACGGTAGTCGGCTTGATCCTTTTGCCTCGCTCGGAACCACTAGTGACTCTTCTGGAGTCTCACTCTGCGCCTCTGGTCATTGAAGCTCCTAGCTCGCAACACTCACTCTCTACCCTAGCAGCCTCCACTCCTGATTGACTGCAGCTCCTGCCGCTGATACTCGGCTTCTGGTCTGATCTACCTCAGTCGCTCGGTTCGGCCTCCGTGTAACGGGTTGGATGGACTGCGTGGTTCGATCACCCTGCGTGAATCAGATAGATCGTCCGATTTTACCGGTTTCTCTTCTAGACCAATACACAGGCAAACTACAACAGTTTATTAATGGACTCCGATAAAGAAGAAATCACAAAAAAGGTCGGGTCGGTTGGGTGCGGCGAGCTGGGCTGGTAGGCAGAGGGAAGGTGGCGATGAGGGCCAGGAGTGATCTGGGCAGGTCAATTCCAAAACACTTCACAGAAAAGCCGGAACGTCTCCTAGTTCAAATCAGCGACTTATATACTCCAATCCCCGTCAGGTTCACGTCTCTTGACCGGACCCGAGCGCGGTCTATCTACCCACAGTACTTCTGCCCGTTATCCGCTGTCTTTTCGCCGAGAAACACGTGATAGAGTGACTCTCGCACTTTTGCTTTCACGTCGTATGTCACAGCCATGAACGCTTGTCACCCTTGCTTCGTCCAGGCTTCGTAATCCGAATTCGACAGTGCAGCCCGACGTATCGCGTCGGTCGCCTTCTTCCAAGCTTCATTGAGAGTCGTGACTGTCGGTAACTGCACGAGAGATCACAGCTGCTTGCTTCTCTCTTCTCTTTACCTTTCTCTTTTTTCTTTTTCTCGGTGGACCGTATCGCTCAACCTGCTTCACCTTCGGAGGGGCGATCTTTAAGGTGCAGATCAGCGATCGATGCTGTGGGATGACCATTTCATTCGGCACGACCTTCGCGCCTATGGCAAGTCTGCGCTCACGATCTTTGACAACGACAAAGTCTATCTGAGTTCTGGTATTTCCTCTATAAGACGAGATTAGACGGGAGTTAGGTTACGGAACACGGTGCTCATTGTGGCGAGGTTATGCGTGATGCTTGATCAGTCGCGAAGTTACACGCAAATTGAAGATGTTCGGCCTTGTGGCAATCAGTCGGCCTCGGTGTCCTCTTCATCGACTCAAGAACAGTATTTCCGCTCCCGGTGGCTGCTCCCCAGGTAGCCATCCGCGATGTGTTCAATGATAAGTCCGCCTTAACATGGCTGATCGAAACTGTCGAGTTCGATAAGGTCGCTGAATGTGTCGAACATCTTGGCCAGAGAACACGGCCTAACAGACAGTTGTTTTCGTCCACACCTAACAGGGTCTTTCAGGTAGTTGAACGCAACTCATCTGGTGCGGCGAAGTTTGGGAGCGATTTGACGAGTGGAGTGTTCTGCCTGAAGTAGAGCTAGAACTTGCCCTTGTTCGACAGCTCCCACGCGGCATGTTGGTATTAGGATAGTAGATAATAGCAAAGTCAATTTAGAGCAGTTTGGGTTTAGCTAGGCGATGAATTTGCAGCTACAACAAACCAACATCGTTAGTGTCCTTCGACTATGGCAAGTTCAGTTGAAGCAGCCCCATACCGCGAAATGTCGTAAAAAAGCAGATTTTACACATTTAGGGGTGACCTTATAATACTGATACGCACTACTGGAGCATGTATAAGATACACTTGAAGATGGGATAGAGTCCGTGACTGCACAAAATTCACATGCTGGCGCCTTCGCTGTCCCGCCGTATTGCGTGGGTGAATCTGAAAGGAAAGTGCGGCTGGATTAGTTCTGCGATAAACCCACTGACACATAGCCTCGACTGCTGTCAATGCACCATATGATCAGCAGTGATTTAGCAGGGTAGCCGTTAACATGGCCCACATGGTGACGGGGAACGCACCAGACCAATTAGGCCTGCAAAAAGGAGTGCTACCGAGAGGTGAATGTTCTGGCGGTCCCTGATAGGCTAAGGCCTATGTTATATTTCAGCGACAATGTTGTCGGCGATGTCGGGAACAGCATTGAGCGGGTGCTACGTACTGCGTACATGCCGCCGACAACATCGTCGCCAAAGTATAACATAGGAACGCGTTCCCGCCTCCTCATGTAGGCCACATTAACGACTATCTCCCTTATTCCTCTCTTATTCAGCTTCTGCCCGAATCCGTGCTGTCATGGTGTTCCAACGTCATCGGAGGCATTCTTGTCGAGAAAATGCGCACTCAACAAATGTGTGCACAGAGATCGATGCCTTATAGAGGTATTCTCTTCGGTTACAATGCTAGATTAAAGATTCGGCGCCGGTAAAATTGAGGGGTACCGAGCTGAATTCCCGATGTAGGACCTCCATTTGTCGAATAGGTCCAGCAGTCGTTAATGTGGCATACGTTGAGAGGAGGAAACGCACCAGCCATTAAGAGCAGCAGGAGAACAAGTGCCAGACAACCAGGGCATCGACGAACACGCCCACGTGTAGCAAGCCTATTTGATACTTCCTAATTAGTCTGGTGTCATGTAGACCACATTAACGACTAGCACAGGCTCCGATTTTAATTATATCCCGTGAATTTCGTCATCGTGGTGTGGCCCTATTTCACATTGTACATATACCTTTACATTGGACAGAGAGGCGGCAAAATAGGCATAACGGTTGGCCTTCCCCAACTTTGGCCTAACAACTAAGTTTTACAAAAAAAAAAACTTTAACCTGACGATAAAGCGATAACCTGCTGCAGAAGTATGGAATATACCACTTTGTTATATACCATTTTCAGTTGAAAATCAAGGTTTTTGAAGGCAAATTCAACAACTTTCGAGTCAAATTTCACCTTCTTTGCAAGTTGTACGTGGCAATGTTTACTTCTTCTCGAAAAATTCCAGCATGTCAAAAAAAGGCTATCAAACGAAAATTGGAAACAACTGGAAAGTTAAACAAGTGAAGTGCTCCAGAGTAATGCGATGCAAGTACAGAATAAGCAAATTAAGCGATACTACGATAAACAACTACAATACATTCATATCTATTCAAAATATCACAACGAGCAAGTGAAAGTAATTCATGTACTGTTGAGTCTTCGCCCTGCAGCTGTTGATGTCATGTTTACCATCATGTGTAGAAGGTAATTTGCACAATCTTGCTGCAATACTGAACGAACACACTCTTCGATAAACGATAAATGAGTAAAGCCATATCATTGTGATAGTTTAATTATGAAAGTATGGAAAACAGAGAATTAGTTTGGTTTTCGTTTCGCAAGGGGCTTTAGACGAAAACCAAACCGACAAAGTATCCTTCCCCCTGTGCTCATCAGTAAGAAAGGAGAAGGAAGGAGTTGCTGCTGTAAACTAACCTGAGCTCCTCCTGTTGACGTTGGACTTGGCGAACAACAACTGAACGTAAAGAAGCAAGTTTACGATGTTATAGAGAATTAATGCTATAAAGATACCACCAGAAATGAATAAGCCTTGAATGAAAGGCATTAAGGAGATGTAGGAAGGGTGACAGTTAATTAGAATAGATGATGGCATGGAGAGCGCAACGTGGCTCAACGAGAAGATCCACCACTAACTAATAACTTCGGCCAGCGTCCTCACCGCGACTGGATTACTTAGGAGGCGCCTCGCCATAGCCTTCGCTTTTGATAAAACCGTTTTCCGCAGGATTAAGCATGTAAGTGTATGGCGATAGACCTTAAAGTGTAAGTGTTTGAAGTGTAGGATTGTGAATCCTAGTTTGTACATGACCAGCCACGCGCCATTCATCTCTTCGATGTCGCGAATTCGATTGAAACGTTCTTCAATGAACTTGCAAAATTTGGCACTGTTACAGGTGCCATCACTGATAATTTTTTCATGTTGTCTGCAAACATGGCAAATCGCAAAAGATAAGAAAGGTTGAAGGGGTCCGTTTTTATGGTACGGGAGAAGATTCCAGAAGAACGTTGAAACTGTTTTGAAAAATGTTGAATTTGATTTTGAAACGCTGAATGTGTTTTGAAAAACGTTGAATTTGACTTGAAAAACGTAGAAGTCAACCGAAAATGGCATATATGTACTACGCATTACGTAACATAAAAAGTAAAAATAAATGAATGTTGTGTTCAGTGTGTTTTTTCTTCAATTGTAAAACTTAGTTGTTAGTACGTAGTATACATTGGATCCGAATGAATCATTTTCGGATATCCGATTCGGATATCCCGATCCGAATCATCCAATTATCCGGCCACTGCAAAATTGCCCTTATCCGAATCATCCAAAAATCCGGGGTCCTCAAAATCGCCCTTATCCGAATCATTCAAAAATCCGGTGCCCGCAAAATCGCCCTTATCCGAATCATCCAAAAATCCGGGGTCTGCGAAATTGTCATTATCCGAATCATCCAATTATCCGGACCCTTGTGGATTCGGATAAAATCGGATAAATTCGGATAACCCGTTGGATTTCCTTTTTTCATTTTGTAGTCGATTTTTTTTTCATTTTGTAGTCGTGCACCCTGGATAAAAGCATATTCCAAACGAATTTCGCAGGCGGGCACGCTGCTGAGTCATGCGTTTTCGCGCCCCACTGTGAAATAGTGTCGTTGAATACAAGCACGTTGCTCAGCGTTACGTCGATCTTGGCATCTCTTCCTTCAAATACCATGTTGCGCTGCCGGGAAACAGCAAGGACGGAAACTGAGGGAGAGAAGGGCTTAAGCACGCCCTCTGATCGGAACTTTGCTATTCCACATTGTACAGCATTCGGCGCAAATTGGGTCGAGGGGGTCGCCATATAGAACAGCCCTATACCGCACTTTGTTGTGCATGAAATTAAAAATGTTATCCAACACTTGTGTGTCTACCATTTGATGAAGTGTGTTAGACCATTTCTGATGTAATACGACATTCATGTGCCTTCTTGGGAAGGAGGAAAAGCATTGAATACATGGTGATCCTCCCCCCCCCCCGGACCAAGTTGCGTCACTTGATAATCACATTTTGGAAAGCCCGTATCTTAGAGTAATTCATCTTGGAATCAGGGATGTGAGGAAATATTTTAGAAAAGCGGAAGACGGAATGGAAAAGCTTAAAATGAGCGGAAATCGGAATGCGAAACATTGCCGAAACGGAAATGACTCAAAACTCTTTAGTTCGTCTACTAGCTCATTATTATACATATATCCATAATCTACTACTATATAATTGAGTTAGCTCCCTGCCCTGTAGATGGCGAGGCGTACCTCACTCAGGTTGGAAAGCTGGCTGGGATACGCCTCGTGGAACCACGCGCAATCTCATGGAACCCCTTGCGACGCCTCCGCGTACCTCGCGCGGGCAACGTCTGCCGTTCAACATGGGATGTTGTTACAGCAGAGGACACGTAGCCTCCTCCTGCTTGACAAAACGGCGTCTGCGCGCCTTTCTGAGCGTTTGATTCTGAATACGTGTCACTGACGTCTGCCTTGAGCATGGGAGGACCACTAAGGGGTGGTGGAGAAGGGAAGTAAGAGGCCTTTAGAATGGACCAGGTGAGCGTCCAGGAAGGAAAGGAACAACCTGAAGGAGGGACCAGGGCGGGGAATCCAGCAAGAAGAGACCACTAGGGGGTCAATGATGAAAATAAGGAAGCGGGCCCAGGGGTTGGTATCAGGAAGGCGGGGGGGGGGGAAGACCAGTAAAGGCGGACCAGCAATTAGATCTAGAAATAAGAAACGATTGAGGGGGAAGCTGGTGCCCGGATTCGGAAGACGTGTCAACAGTGAAGTACTGTGCAGCACAAACCAATGATATTACTGGACGGTGAGGAGAAAATGTCTATGATGAAAGGTACCGAAGTGGTGAACGGCTTGATGCCGATGAAGTACGCAGCAGGTCCTAGATGTTAGCGAATTTTAAGTTTGACAAAAGTTACTTTCTTTAGGTCAGTGGTGGTGCAAAGCCGCGCGAAGCGCGCAAGTGCGAGACACGCCGTTAGGCGTGTCGGAGCACTTGTAGTAATAATAACTGAGATGCCGTTAACGAATTTAGATAGCGGGCAAGGCAGCATGCGACTCTTTTTCAGCAACATATAACAATAACAATATAACAATATACAACAATAAAATAATCCTTGTATTCGTATTATTACTAAGATGAATTTTTAAACATTACTAGTGTAACAAATCGAAGTTTGTGCAAAATCTTTCTGTAAACAGGAAGAAAGTATTTTGAAAACAATGAACCCAGCTGACGAGTAGGATGCCAGAGATTTCGCCACTCATACCACTTAGCTGGTCTTATTCAATGTCCCAGATCTGCCCCAATTAGGAGGAGGCAGAGTTAAGGTTACAGTTGCGTTCAGCACCCACGACGCGACACCCACGCTCTGGGTACCATTGTATCATTTGGCTCATTTTCTGAAACAAACTCAGTGGAGGGAATTGAAGAGGCAAAGTACCGCATGCCCTCCTCCGATTGGGATAGATCCAATGGCCTCCATGGAGCGCATTGTTAGCAACCTAAGAGTGCTTATAGAACTCTGATCTAGATTTGGTGTTCCCAACCTAAGATTACTAGGGAAAAAAGATAAGCATGTTTCGGACGAAAGGAATTTTATTCTTGATCCAAACACTCATGAAATCTTTGTGCACCTACACTATTCGACAGTACATCGTTTCAAGAAAAGAAAAAAGAATACAATTTGGTTAGTGTTTCGACATCAGGATGCACCACCGGTTTGAAAGCAACACAATCACAAACGCATAGTTAATCTCTTTGTTCAACCTTTCGTTTATGCTCAAGAGGTGAATGAACGCAGTGCAAAGCAATGAATGAGTGATGAGTCACCATTTCCGTTCCGTCTTCCGAGTCAAAACAGAGAAGAACACGGAAGCGGAAATTCTGCACATCCTTGTCTGGAATGATCCAGCTCTTTGACGTTTTCTTTCTTGACGACTAGTGAGAGTCTTTCGATACATGCACTGTTGTTGTTGTTGTTGTTAAAGGATGGATTCCTTCTTAAGGAACGGCAATATTCTGATAAACTGCATCTTGCGTCAATGAGTCGGATATCCGATTCGGATATCCGAAATCCGGAGTTCTTGAAATTGCCGTTATCCGAATCATCCAAAAATCCGGGGTTTGCAAAATTGCTCTTATCCGAATCATCCAAAAATCCGGGGTCCGCAAAATCGCCCTTATCCGAATCATCCAATTATCCGAAGATTTTCGATCGGATCCAATGTATAGTACGTAGGTAAAAATACAAAAATATATTACCCTGTACTGTACTAACAACTGAGTTAAATAGTTACCTTTTTCGCTGAAGAGCATCGGGGTAACTGATTTTAAACATGTTTTGTATGTAGGTTGATGCGAAACAGAACATGTTTATTGTTGTTGCTAGTTGTCAATCCTTCTGTTGTTAATGCCATTTGGTTACGACTGTTGCTTGTGATGTTGAAGAACTATGAGATGTTATACATGTATTACGTACAGATTTGCGTCTAATTCTATATCCACATTTTTAGCCCGAATTCAACGATGACTTTGTGGCGATAAGAAGAAACCGCTGGAACATCACCTGCCCATGTGGGCGCGGTTTGATGTACCGAGCCGATGTCGAGACATGTGTCCATGCGGATCTGTGCAGCGATGAAAGCAGGTGTCCTGGTAGGCCTCTGGAATGAATGAGATGTGCACGGCGCACTCCAGCACCGCTAGGCACCGTAGACTCATCAGCCATCCGCTGCTAATACACAATGGGTTTCAGCGGAAGATGACTAGAGGATATCGAACCAAACTATCGACCATCGAACTATCTACTATCGATTTGTTACTCTGCGGGAAGAGTTTATACTAATCTTGCCATACTGCGCAGCAAAGCGTAAACCACTGGCGTCGATTGCTAGCGCTGCGTAATCGATATCGTGGGCCTTTATGACACACAGCAAGCGACATAAGTATAGGCACATTTGTAGTCAACTGTAGTTAGTCACTTAGTTGATTTCGAGAGCAACTGTCAAATTACGATTACCAAAGGGTAGGAACTCTCGTAGTTGGACTTCGAACTTCGGAATTCACCAAACGTTGAGCTCCACAATGATCAGCCGAACGAGCCAACGTTCGAGAAGCATCTTTTTCACATTAAAAAAAATCAATAAACGTGGTTCCTGCTACAATTTTTGCTACTAACCCTGTGGCCTAATACAAACTGGACATGCTGCACGTTGTTCAATGTACATTTTTGGTACAAGTTTTAATATGGGCTTCATGGGAAGGGGCAATGTGCCAGCCAACAACAACCAATTAGAGCCCCGATTAATCACGCTCCAGCCAACTAGAGCACCAACCGTACACGCCAACTCACCGCTTCCCGCCTGCTATAGGCCACATTAATGACTAGTATCCAATGTTGGAGAAATTTTTGAAAATGTAAGAACCTTCCGTCTCAAATCCTAGCAGCAGATTTCACGAGGGGAACACCACCTACCCCTCCCTCCATCGTTTCAATTTCTGCGAATTTTTGCCGTTTAGACACCTTCGACTGCGTGAACACAGTCACCGATCCGGGATTCCGGTGTGTCTGCCAGCTGGGATACGTCAAGGATGTAAGTGAACAGCTTGTTTGGCGAATTCCTACGGTCTGTTCATAGTCTGCGACGACAGCGGCGAAACCTGCGCCTGTGCAAGAGGGGGGGGGGGGACGGTCAGGAGGTACACCCGCCCCTGGGGCGTGCGATCTTCCTCTCATTACCCTTGCTCACCACCCCCAACCCCTAGGGGGTCGAGCGTTCTACCCCCTCGTCCCCCTGGCCCGCCCACCTCCTGACGCCACGCCCCCAGGAGGGGCGGGTGACCTCCTGTCGTGCTGCCTGTGCAAAGCGTTCGATCAATTAATCGATTAATGCTGAGCATAGCAGATATCGCTGTGGATACCGTTGCTACTGTCACCACTGTCGAGGACTGTGAATAAGGGCCTAGTTAGGAAATGGTGTAGCGCACAGCTGAGCAAAAGAGCATTCGAACAAAACAAGAAAAGGTCTGACAGAGCGAAACGTCTATAGTAACATCCTGAAAGGAAAGTGTGCAATTTTACGCAAATATGCAGATTTTCACACCGTCCCGTCCCCTTGCAAAGAAAGTGCTACTCGGCTAGTAGATATTTATTTATTTATGGTTAAATTCCTAAAGGAACAAAAGGCCAATAAAAGAAACTTACGCAACCAAAAAATAAAATAATAAAACGTGACCGGCATGGTAAAATAATATGCATACTATTCTATTTTAAACTGGACACTTTTCAAGCAAAATATCTAAAATATATCGATGTAATGAAGTACAAACGGCAAGTGCTAAAATAATTCCAGAAATATTTGCAAAAAAATTGCAGGATGGTTCACACTTCGGCGGACACAGCATGCCGCGAAACACCCACCAATCAATATCGATCAATTCGCGTCACATATCCATGTTCATAGAACCGATTTCGCCATGCTGCCGCGCGGTGCTGAAGTAAAAATCAGATTTAATCAGCGCTATTTTCATAATAAAATCCAGCATAACATCAAACGAAGAGAACGCGTGAAAAACGGCAGCTAAACTCACCCATGTCAGTCCATTTTTTCAGGAAACGGGTAAATGCCAACCGATCTCCATGTCCACAGCCGACTGGCACGGATTCGCCTTTAGTGAACCGCATCCGAAGATGTCGACGAGGACGACGTTCACACTTCTGCTTCTTTTGTTACTACCAGCTATATAGTGTTACATTATTGTTTCTTTAAAAAATGTCGAAAATTCATGCAAAACGATTAATTATGAAAGGAACATTGGTGTTGATATTAATTCTTATCGCTTTCCTTCAAACAGATGCCGGAAAACATATGAGCGCCTTAATCATATTCTTGAAACAACTTATAAAGTACAATCTATCAGTTGAAAAGAAGATCATGGAAGGTAAAGAACCGGCTACTCTGTTCGAAGTTCTCAGTTCAAGAATTAATGATAAATCCTGTATTGGGACGTTTACTTCTGAAGGTCGCCATGTAGCACCTGGTAATAGCGAGGCTGAAGAACTAAAAACCCGTTTCCGAAAGTTTATTCTCCTTCTTCGGACTCATACCCTCCTCATTCATCAGCTCCGCGCTTTCTGATTCCGACTCTCCCTAAACTTTTAAAGAAGAAATGGAGAAGATTTTACTTCATTGGCCAACCTCTGTACCAGCTACCCACTAGAATACCTCTAGAATTTTTCCGAAAAATCGCTCTACTTGTCCCGTTAAGGATAAAGGATAAAGGGCGGCGTTACTCAATCCCTTCTGGGATGCGCCAGCGCATTCTAGTTCTACGGGATGTCGTGGAGGCGACATGAATGCGTATTTGGCCATACAATGACTTGCGGTGGCCAGCCGATGAACAAGTCAGCGCTTTATCCTTCCCAGAGACGTCTGGTACCAATTCACCGACCCCGGAGGGATGGAAGGCTTGGTTGGCCTGGGCGGGAACTCCGAACCAGGAACCTGGTATCGGGTGCACGCGACAGTCGCGCCTCCTTCGACTGCGTTACACGCGTTCCGTTACCTCTAGAAAATTAAAGATCGATTAGTGTAACTTCGGTCTTTGCCCGCATTTTTGAAGAAGAAATCCAGAAGAAACCCAAAGTGCAGCATCTGGGCTCTAACTCAGTCTTATCACCTCATCAACACGGTTTCATCAAGGAAAGGTCAACATAAAGACATTTATTTATTTATTCATTTCTGTATGATTCATAAGGGGTGCGTGTAGCGCAGTCAGAGGAGGTATCCCTTATCGCGTGCACCCGATACCAGCTTCGGATTTCCCGCCCATGTCAACTAAGCCTTCCATCCCTCCAGAGACTGTGAATTGGTATCAGACTTGTTCGGGAAGGATAAAGCGCTGACTTGTTCACCGGCTGACCACCGCAAGTCACTGTATGGTCAGGTGCACATTCAAACCACCTCCACGACATCCCGTAGGAGTAGAAAGCGTGGTGGTGCATCCCAAAAAAAAATTTAGTAACGCCGTACTTTATTCTTATCCTTTATAAGATGCATAGGGCATACCTGATATAGTATACAGTACAATAAGATACTATTGCCAATAAAAGAAAAGAAATACACGGAAATATAGACACGTGAAGTTTAGACATGCAAAAGTTCGTTCCTAGCCCAGTGACTGAACTGCCGATAATGACGACCGAGGCACGCAGGAATTCAGAAACGACTACATTAATTAGGCCAGAAGAGAGCTTGAAAACCACACAGATATCAGCAATCTTACGACGAAGAGTTAAGGAATGCACGTAAACTTGTTACTTCTAACTACAGGACGAGGAACTTTTACAAGTCTACTACAAGCTATCCTTTAAAAAATAATTTGCGCGAGAAATTGTCTTGCATCTTCTCAAGAAGAGCGATGTATTCTAATTTCGAAGGAGAAAAAACAGGTGAACCATACTCCAGAACAGGTGAATGCATGTCTAGTAAGCCATAAGAAGCAGTTCCTGATCCGCTATAGAGAGCTTGGAAAATAAAGAAGGTTCGAGAAAACCCTTTACTATATATTTTGTAATTTTGTGCAGCTCAAAGAAGTCGAGCTTATTATTATGGCAAAATCTTAAACCTTTAGCGATATGCTAGAAGTATGCGCTCAACGATTGAAACTCGTCACTTGAGAACAAAGCACCAGTGGATGTTGTCTACTTCGACTTCACAAAGGCCTTTCATACAGTTCCTCATATGTTAATCATGTAGAAGTAGGAACTCGACCGAAGGTGGCGGGTAGGGTTTGCAATTTTCTTTGCGAACGTACATTTCAAATGCATCTTACTCTTCAGTTCGAAAAGCGTCTAGCGGTATCCCACAAGGCTCCGTACTCTCACCCTTCCTGTTCAACATCTGTTCATATGAGCGCCAGGAACAAATGGCGAAAACTGGCGTTAAGTGCAAGATGTAAAAAAGTTACAGGGAGGCACAATACCGCTCCTTTCTATTGGATTTTGGGCGAAATAAACGCAAAGAGCCGCCGCTTTCACCGTTTTCCCATAACTCCTGTGCTGACGTTCGCCACGCTCCATCACGACTCTTCAAGGACACACGCGCTGGGAGGGGCGACGCGACGCGAGGGGCATACGGTCGCGCGCACGCGCCTCGACGCAGTATAAACGCCTTCCCGCGCGCGCCCGGCAGTTCCCATCATCGTCGTCGCGTGAGCGGTATACTTGTTTCCTTCCAAAAATTTTTCGAATAAACGAATAATCGAATATATTCGGTTTCACGAAAAACCGAATATTCGAATAATGAATATATTCGAATTTAGACCTTGTCGAATATTCGAATAATGAATATATTCGAATTTTGGGCCTCGTCGAATATTCGAATAATGAATATATTCGAATTTTGGGCCTGATCGAATATTCGAATAATGAATATTTTCGAATTTTGGGCCTCACCGAATATTCGAATAATGAATATTCGAATATTCGAATTTATTCGAATATTCGTTCAAAATTATTCGATTCGGTCCGAACTATACGACAGATGTATTTGAATTGAAAGTTAAATTAAGCCCTAGGCTAAATGCCTTTTCTAATTTCTTCTGTAAAATCGTGTCTTCAATTTTCAAATCCAAACTCTTCTAATCTTAATGAATTCCGACCGTTACGCACAACTGACATAGTGCCACAAAATTTATCAATAGCGAATACTTTGGTTGAAATTGTAAACATTCTACGGCTTCTAGCCACAAAATTTATCAATAAAGAATACTTTAGTTGAAATTGTAGATATTCTACGGCTTCTAATGACCCTCGTAAAGCAAGTACAGAAATAAAGTTAATCTCAAACACGACATGTTATTTAAAGGCATTCGCACGAAAACAGCACAATGGAAAAGCAGATGTAGGCCTGCAAAAACACAATTTCCAAAAATAACAGATACACTGAAAAGCTGTAAATCATAATTGGCGACAACTCCACGCTTTCATTACGATTTCATGATGACGATTCCGATGAATTTTCTTCTTACACATACACGTGCCTTCACACCAAGGTGTACAACCACTTAGTAGGGGTGACCCATACCCCGGCCCTATTTGCGCCTATTTACACTCTAGAATCAGCAAAAATCGGCAGCACAGGAACAAACAAGAAAAGCATAATAGAACACAACCGACCGCTGATCGATGATGTCTGCGCCCTCAGCTTAGAGATCGTACGTGGAAACTTTTGGGCGCCCTCTTAGCTCCTCACGCTTCATCACATGTCGAGTTAGTTAGGAAGTGACCCTAAATGAATTGAAATGAAGTATCACACATCATTTATCTCCAGAATTCGACTTGCTAGGTGGATCGAGCTGATACCCGAAACATTCATCTAGGGTCACTTTCTAACCAAAAACTGCCTAGCAAGTCCAATTCTTGAGACATATGGAAATCCGATACTATGGTAAAAGTCCAAAAACGCGAGGTAGCATGGAAACCGAACCCTAGACCTCACGAACATGCGCGCCCTCCACCTCTGCGCCACCCAGTCCACGACACCGGGATCTTGCGCTGTCGTGAAGAGCTCGCTCTGCGGGCCCTTAACCATTACACCGTCGTACTCGTTTGCCCGTTCAGACAGTTCCCTTGTCAGCGTGATATACTTCCGATTGGTATTGGTGGCCGGTGATTGCGGTCGAAGAAAGCCTCAACCAAAGAACCAGATTGTGTTCCTAAGCCACACCAACGGTAGACCAATTAAACCGACGATGAAGTACTTTCGACAGAGGCCGACCTTGGCCGCATCGTTCATGTTTCTCAAGTCTATTGGTCGGCCTTCAAGCTTGGGTAATTAAACATGTTTCCGATTTCGAATAATTTCATGGCTCCATGTGAAATATGTATACCAAACGATAGAGCTCGAGCTGCTGAGCTCAAATA
Organism: Heligmosomoides polygyrus polygyrus; assembly: GCA_947396885.1. Taxonomy (NCBI): domain Eukaryota; kingdom Metazoa; phylum Nematoda; class Chromadorea; order Rhabditida; family Heligmosomidae; genus Heligmosomoides; species Heligmosomoides polygyrus. Next base: position 95,623,979 of record OX377201.1, on the reverse strand, counting down.
TATCCTTGGTTTTTCATATACTTTAGGCGAGTTATATCCAGAAGGCGCAAAAACTGACTCCCAGTAGTCTATCTCAGTAGCGTCGAATATATTCGAATATATTCGAATTTTGGGGCACGTCGAATAGTCGAATAACGAATATATTCGAATTTTGGACCTTATCGAATATTCGAATAACGAATATATTCAAATTTTGGACCTTATCGAATATTCGAATAACGAATATATTCGAATTTTGGACCTTATCGAATATTCGAATAATGAATATTTTCGAATTTTTGGCCTCATCGAATATTCGAATAATGAATATATTCGAATTTTGGACCTCACCGAATATTCGAATAATGAATATTCGAATATTCGAATTATTCGAATATTCATTCGAAATTATTCGATTCGGTCCGAAGTATAGTGAGCGGTCGGTCCGCTCTTCTCTCAGCCGCTACCAGCGGCCGGCACTCCATCGTCAGCGCAGTTTCACCGATATCGGGACATCGACTCGACCAGCCGCGCAGGACATCTAGACGACCAGGACAGGACGCGCTGAAGCATCAGTCAGGAGGTAACCGCAGAGACCTACCGAGCCGCCGCCCTCGTGAGCACAGGCTCCAGGATAGGTGCCTGGAAGGATCTGCGGGTTGCGCTTGGGGCTGCTATTCCCTAGGTGAGGTAGCGGAGCTCAGTCTTGATATGTATTGTGTTTTGAAGTTGCTATGAAAGTATGATATCTATTGTGCAATGTTATACGACTTGAGAGTGGGAAACGGTTTATTCTGTGCGCAGTAGCTGATACTACAGGAGTCGGTCCAAATGTATCAGGCGAGTGATGGGCGAGGGATGTCGGGAGCTAGCGCAGGTGCAGTCCGCGGGAGAACGTAAACAACATCCGCATTGGCATGAGGTGTGCTTCAGTCGGGGCAACAAGGGCCTTACCTTAACGTGACAGGCAACGTAAGAGCAAGCGCACATTGGTAATGGCCTCTACAGAGTCTCGCGGCAGCACCCGGAGAACTCGTCCATATCGCTCCCGCCGCAATGGGGACCCACGTTGCCACTGTGCTGCAAGCCGCGGCGCGGACGAGTCGTCGCGGAGCCGCTGGTCGCAAAGCTCCCGAGGGCTGCCATAGTTCACAGCAGCTCTCACCTGCAGTGCAGGAGCTGCGGGTGAGACCCGCCGGGGGCGCGATAGATGGGTGTCGATTATGGTTCATTAATTTGGAAACATTTTTTTAAACGAATCTACATGCTAAGAATATGGTTGGTTGGTGCATGGTTTCTGTCCATAAAAGGACTTGACAACCAACAATATAATCATCGTTAGTTTCGACAAATGGAGGCGTATGGAATCCTGCACTCAAAACGTAAGGCCAGTAGCAGACTCTTGCGGGTGCCGCGGGCCCGCCATGACAACGGCGGGTGGTGCGGCCCCGCGACGCAATACTGCGTACTTTTGCCGGGAGGAACGAAGAAATACAGAATGGATTTCGGCGGCATTGGATTTTTTTCCAACTTGTTTGAACCTTTCGTAAGAATTTCTTCTGACTCATCTGAAAAGCGAGCTTCCGTGGAGTGCTTTTTAATGCTTTAGACTGAACGGTTGACGGTTCGGTTGCTTAATCGTGATGGGATTCTTGAGTTGGTCTTCTATTTCCTTGTGAGAGGTTCAGTTACTTCTTCTGGTCTGTGTTGCATCCGCTCCAGCAGTTAGGTGCTTTCTGTTGAGTACCTCTTAGCTTCAACTATTTTTCTTATTGTTTAAAGAGTGTATAACCTTGTTTGTTATATCACCGGGAAGGTGTAATAACGAAAAAGGTTATACACTCTTAAATGTCGTAGGATTTTGTACTACCAAATGTGGATTGCGAAACTATCATGATGGTTTGACAGTTTAGTGTTATTATGCTGCTTTCTATTGAGTACCTTTAGCTTTAACTGTTTTTCTTATTGCTTTAAGAGTGTATAACCTTTTTTGTCTATTGAATGTTTAGAGTGCATAACCTTTTTGTTATAACACCGGGAAGGTGTTATAACAAAAAAGGTTCGTCTGAAGATAAATACATGGCGAAACGAAGCATTTTTGGAAGAAAAATGTGTAATTTTATATTTTTCGCGTTAAATTGTCTTTATTACGACCGCAAACAAAAGAAAACCCTTCCCCCAAAGCTTCCAAATCAAAACCCCCTCCACCCAAGCTTCCAGCGGTCGGAAACAAAAGAAAAAGAAAGAAAAGAAAGAAACCCCCCTCCCTCCAAGCTTCCCATCCGGTCACGCCCTGCGGCGGGTCTCACCCGCAGCTCTTGGCGCTGCGGGTAAGAGCCGCCGTGAACTGCGGCAGCCCTCGAGGACCCTTGCGTGCGGACAAACGCTCCGCGACAACTCGTCTGCGCCGCGGCCTCCACCACAGTGGCAGCGCGGGTCCCACTACGGCGGGAGCGATTTGGACGAGTTCTCACGGTGCTGCCGCGAGACTCTGTAGAGGCCCTAACGCAAAAAAAAACTCAGCACGATATTAGGTAACCTTAATTGCACTGCAAATCTTCGTGGCCTTCCAGCCACAAGTTAGCAGTGTGAGGTTTAGGGAAAGCCTTGCACAGAAATGCAACAACGAAGCAGACCGTTCGTTTTAGTATGAGCTATAACTGCATCGGACAGATCTCCCACACTCAACAAGGCATCGGAGGGAATGTTGTCATCACGTGACTTCCACATTATCGTCGAGCTCCTTGTCAAACGAGGAACTTTTAGTGGAGATAGAACGACAAAAGTGAGAGCAAGCGCAAAATGGTACAGGACTGTTGAGTCTTAAGGAGAGTTCTATTAGATTTCAGGCCTTTCATTCGAAAACTCCTAACTTGGTTTAAAAAGCCTCTTCACAAAACAAAAAGCGTTTTGCTTACTACATCTCCGACATTCTTAGAGGTCGCAACTGCCGGCAAAAGTACGCAGTATTGCGTACAGTAACCCTTGCGGCGCCGCACCACCCGCCGTTGTCATAGCGGGTCCGCAAGACTCTGCTGCCAGCCTAAGACCTCAACACGTGGCCTGGATTTAGAGCCGCATGAGTTCTACTACCGGTGCAGCGGACTCACCCGGGGCACAACAACTCCCTACAAAGTGGGCTATTCAAAAAATAAATGTTACCATCCGAATCCAATCTAAGTGGTCTATCCAATGGTATTGGTATCATCTACTGACTTGGGAAAAGAACAGATTCAGTGACCCCTGAAACCTTGACGACGCCGACCTCCACCTGTCGCTCGAGATAATTGCACCGACAGGGTACAGGTTCTATAGGTCTCAAATCTATTTTTTCTAAAGCCACTTCATACCTACATCGTTGGATAGATCGTCCACATTGGATTCGGATGATAACACTTATTGTCCGATTATACCATTTTTAAGAGAGTTATGGGAAAGCGGCGGTTTTTTGAGCTTATTCCGCCCAAAAACCAAAAGACAGGAGTGGTATTATAGAGTCCGCAGTAGGACAGAGAGGAATTCAACAATGCCATATAGATAGATCAAAGCACCCTTTTGGAAGCAAAATGACGTCATGCAATGCAATATAGGCGGTATCCCACTTTGCAAGCACAGCGATAGTTCCAAATCATTGCAATAGCAAATTTTGGTATTAGTCGTTAATATGGCCTACATGGGGAGGACAGAACCAATCATAACAGGCGCCATACACGGCCTCTGGGTGGCATGCTTGTTCGGCGCGGCCTGGTTGGTCTGGTGCACCCGTGGCGCAGTCCACCTTAAAGACCAGTATTCCAATTGTACACGAAAATCATAGACTTTTGTAGAACGTAAATAACCCTGCGAGGGACACTCCAGGACAGCTGATCTTTTAGATGACGACATTTATTATTCGACTAAGAGTTAACACGTTAACATGATGTGATAGACTATTACTGAACGACTTATTCGAAATTAACATTCAAAATAGTATTGCAGACCCATAACAGACGTACGTTATCGATCAGTCAATCAATCAATAGACGCAAATAACAGCTTCTACACAGAAAACAAAGAAAACTCGTCCTTACATACACACTCGGGAAGACTGAATAAACTGAAGCTGCTGGACAATACTGGGAGAACATTCAACAAAGGTTATGAGCTCCGCCCACTCACCAAGCCTCGGCCAATAGGCGTCGAGCGACACGCCTAGAATGCGGGCGTGTTCCAGTTCCGTGAGTGGTCGGAGCTTTGCCCTCAGTCGAACACTCGCCCAGTGAAAAATACAATACCCAACTATGCGAAATGCTAACGTTCACAACATTGATAGCGCGAAATATCAATGTTTTCAAGAATTACAAGCTTATTACAGCTTATTACAACGATGAAAGAAGGAATAATCTCAGTGGAGCTGGATGGCTAAATCGACTTTTTCACAACCTGACACACGAATTCTCAGCCACAGAAAGACTACTACTTGATTTGGAATCCGGCGCTGTCACTGTAAAGCTTAGATGATGGAACGTTCTACGACGACACAATAATGATTATCGATCGGCATGAATTGATAGGTATGCTTTGCCAATCGCTGACTATGGATTGACTCTTAAACTCTAGTAACGGCTAGTAATCGTAGTTGGTAATTGTTACTAATGCCTGCGTTCTGAGGCAATGTACACGATCTATATGTAAGTACGGCTGAGGGGCTCACAAACAGGGTTTATACTTCAGGGTCGGAGGGCTGTGTCTCAATGCGAATGCAGCACACATCGATCGACCGCGCTGTCTAATCGATACTGCCGTGTGGCATGGGGACCACTTACGATAAGTCTACACGCTGTTGTATGTAGAACTAGATACAACGAGATGGTCAAATCATGGAGCGACCGCTTAGCGCACAATCGTCGCCGCGTTCTTGTTGATGGCTCGGATGGCGAACCGGAGTTTCGAATTCGTCTCGAACGCGCTCCAAGTCGGAAATCGGAAATGTAGCAGGCTCTCGAACCACGTACGGCGCTCCTCGTCTTGGTCCTGAAAACATGTGACGATGAGCAAAAGAGAGGGAGAAGCAACAATGAACACTGACTCCTCTCTGGGGAGCCACAGCCAAATGTACGCAAAATTGCGCCAAGCCTCAAAAGAACTTTGGAATTCTGCGCCGTTGAACTCAAATAAGGGCCTGTTCATACTTCGCGACAAGAGCGACTCGTCGCCCGCGCAAAACATGCATATCGATTAAAACCGAGCACGCGCAGCCGAAAAGTGTTCAAACTCGAGCGCCGGCGCTGTCCCTCCAGTCGCTAGCTGTCGCTGCTGTCGCATGTTCATACTTGCGCGCGCTGCGCTCTCGTCGCTCTTGTCGCTGCTGTCGTGAAGTATGAACAGGCCCTAAGGCACCCTGCGATGGCAGAGACGGGCGAAATTTCTTTTTTGTTTTCTGGCCATTTTGAGTAAATTTTTTCCGTTTTCTGGAAAGAATCGCCAAAAGTTGGTCAGACAACAGAAAATATAGCTGCGAACAAAATTAAATACAAAATGCAAATTAATTATTATTTATTATTAAATTATTAATTATAAATTTTTCAAATAAATTCATTTTTAACACATTGACGGCAATACGCAGCATTTATGTTGCGTAAGCAGGCGGTCGCGTGGGACAATACGCACCATTTTTCTGCGTAACTTTCAACTCCATTTTCGTTCAAAGTGAAGCAATTTTGTTGGGATTTTTTGCAGTGCACATATATATGGTTATAACAGCAGAAAGCTTCAAAAGTTACGAATTTGATAGCAGGGCGACCCTCCATATCAACACACTCCTTTTGGAGTGTCGTATAATGAGAAGAGATTCTTTCGATTCTTCCAACTGTACCAACGAAACGTTGCAAACAGAATTTAAGCTAAAACACATCATCAAGGGAAAGATGAAGTGATTATAGGAACGAATGTACCATTTCTCACATAGCAAATGAACGCGTGAGCGAGTGAGTCGCGCGCAAGTGCAAGGAGAGATCATAGCGAACTCCTTTACTTCATGCGATTGAAACTAGACCTAACATTCATTATACCTAATAGATTTTGTTTTATGTTGGTTTAAAAAGTTTTTCTCCTGATTTCCTTCGAGGCACATTGTACCCTCGGCTATGGTGTCTTGGTGCATAGCAGTCACCTTATGTTCTATAAAATAGTATTCGAAGCCATGCTTACAAGGCTATAAGAATTCAACGTATCTGTCGGCATTGCTCCCACAACAGCATGGAAGACAAAGATGCTCTCCTTTCTAGCGCACACTCCAGTAATTTCAATTTTTCAATTTATTTATGCAGCCTAAACGCTCGAAATCACAGCAAGTAAATTCTAGCAATACAACTAGAAGCGGTAGAACATTGAAGACTTATTTTTAAAGAATGTGGAAGAGCTGTCAAAAGCTCGTGCTCCGGGAAACTAAATCACTACGGATCACCACATAGCATAAAGTTCTACCTTTTAAATTCACGACGCCTAGCTCCAGCAAAATTTTTTCGCTAGGTAGCACAAGTTTTTCATTGTTCTGCCTTCATTTTTGATTTCGAGGGAAGAACATTTTCGGAACAGAGCAATCCGCTTTGACGCATTACTCTTCTGTATCTCTTACTCATACAAATACCGGAATGCAAAATGCGGAACAGAAGGGCTAAAAATGTCTGTGAACCAGAACTTCGATCATGAAATGCAAATCCCGCACATCCCCCACCAATGGCTTCCAAAGCTGCTATTAGGTTCATCTTTTTTTTGTAGAATTCAGCCCACATTGCTGGCGCGACAAGAAGGCGATCCTATGGGGCTGTTCATACTTCGCGACAAGAGCGTCTTGTCGCCCGTGCAAAACATACGAATCGATTAAAACAGAGCGCGCGCCGCCGAAAAGTGTTGTTCATACGCCGGCGTTGTCGCTCCAGCCACTCTTGTCGCTCTAGTCGCTCTATTCGCTGCTGTCGCCTGTTCACACTTCCGCGCGCTGCGCTCTTGTCGCTGCTGTCGCTAAGTATGAACAGGCCCTATGCGACAATACGCAGCAAAAATGATGCGTACACGCCAGCTAGCTGAAATATCGATCGTCCCACGAGCGCACCACTTCAAAACGCGCGATGTCGCCAATGTGTTAAAAAATCTAAAAAGTATCGTAGAATCATGAGTTTCATTCCAAAGTAAAGTCTCTCGAGTATTTTAAATTGCAAGCACGTTTCGGATGTGCTCGTGTGGAAATTGCGCCATGTAGTCATGCGCTATGCCGTTTCGTTCATCTGATCGATTTTGTAAGTGCTGCTGACATGAAGTCCCTTTATAGGACATTTTTTGACTTTCATAATCTCTGACCTCGTATTTTTTCAATATCAACAGTAGCTTGGACCGCTTACGATTACCTACAACTTTATATTAAGGCTACAAAACTAGTGATCTGAGCGGCATTTGGTTATCTATTAACTAACCACTTCCGTAGAGTAACTATGGGTAGGATTATTCTCCACCTCCCGTTTGAAAATTGGAAATTGTTGGTCGATCAGACACGATGATCGCTTCCTGCATAGCCTTTGGCGAAGATGCGTTTCTAACTCTGAACCTTGCTCATCTTTTGGATGTCGAAAATTAGAAAGAGAGAGAAAAGTTTTATACACCTTTGATATCGCCGATGTAGTTATAGTAATTACACATAAAAATTTTCATGTAACAATAATAATATGATGGAGAGGGTATATGCTTAATTCTCATTCTATGGTGTCCACGCATTCAAAAAAGCACAAACACTGGGGTGCTGGCAGCCCTCTCAGTTACAATCTCGTGTTGTTCTGAGAAATATCAAGCCAGTAGACAACATCTCTAGTCAGTTAAGGAGTGACTAGGTTTCGTAAAGAGCACTAGGAGAGTTGGCCTAAAAACTTTCAGCTACGTGATAACTAGACTACTCACGGGCAAAGGTATTCTCGAGGAACAAAACGATCAACATAGAAGTACAGATTCTGGCGTAGTCAGTAATACTCAACAAATGTGTGCACAGACTTAGAGTACGTTGCGAGACTGTGTCTATAAACTCAAGCAATGGAATTGGAACATGCAAACAGTGGTCAATAAGCCTTCATCATATTCTCCTTCTAATATTTTCACTATTATTTGGAATATCTAACCTATGATGAGCTATGCATGAGCTAGGATAGGATTAAGTTTACTTTTATAATTCCTTTTAGTTACTTCTTTTTGGCAGCTAGCCTTCCATAAATTACTTGGCATAGGGCATTGCGACGGGGGTGGCCACAGGATCGGTAGCCAGGTGGTAATTACTAATTTAGTGCGGTTCGTAGTTTGAATGTAGTTGAGTGTTCATTTTGCTCTTGCTTTTAACGGTTGTTTTGTTTGTTCGATGGTTTTGTTGACGATGTAGCGCACCTTCCAGTGTACTTTAAATAAATAAATAAATGTTCGATACTCTAAAAGGCCAGTTCTTACTAGTGGGACCATTAATCTAACGAGTCGTCTGCTTTGTGATTTCATCTACATCTTGGACTGCATCAGAGAACCTTAAACCGCTAATTCAATAAGAATGTGATAGACAAAATCCATCATTTATAAGCCACTCTTTTTTGTACATATCCCCTTTAGTATTGCGATTATTGATGTAATCGTTGGGGGCATTAACTATGAAAGGCAGCTGATGAGTAATGTTGCATACTTCAAATGTCGAGATTCCTAGGAAATATGAGTCAAGATTTACAATTTACTGATTGCACTGAATTTGGAATGTACCAAAATGTTTTTATAACCTCTTGGAAGCTAAACCTCTTCACGACCACATTTCTAGTCAAGCAAAAGCATTTGCTACTGGAAAAATGGATCTTTCGGTAGAATAATTATCTCGCAGGATAATTTCGAAATGTTCCTTTTTTGCGTTTTTAGCTTGTCTGTTTTCTGATTTCTGGATTACGACAACAGCGATTTTCTGTTTTCTGGGAAAATTTTTAGAAATTTCCGTCCGTCGATGGCCCCTGTTAAAGCTAATCGCAGGCGATAGGTGGTGCAAGTAAAGAGCAAAATTGAAGTCCAGTGAACCCTAGGAGTGCCTCACGTGCTCTACCCTTTCACACTGCTCTGGTGGTATTTATGCGCACGTCCGTCTTACAGTGCCCCTTGCCGACTTTCTTAAAGACGTGTCGAGTCTCATGCATTCTACGCGCGGCCAATGGCCTATGGTATAGTCCCGCGGGAGTGCCCTCGGGACGTCCGCGGACGGGAAGTACATCGCGGAAGGCGGTCGCCAACCCGGTACAGTCGACAGCCGACACTGAATGACAATCGCGTTGGAGCGCCTTATCACTCCGTGAACTAGGAACGTTCGAAGTTTACGGAAACGGTCGCTTTCGAAACGGAGTACGTTTATTTTTGATGAAGTTTTTGATAACGCCGACCGATAGCCTCCCGCGGTGCATTGCACTTGATACTGGTACTTCCGCGGGACTATTTCATAGACCTAATCGACATTGCTGACTCTTACGATGAATTGCATCGCGGCAACTTTACTATAAACACCACCGTAATAACCGTCAGGAAAAGAAAAGAGGATAAAACTCTACCTTGTACAACGCCTTGATGTTGTCTTTGAACAGGACGCGACCAACAGCACGAGCATAGGCCTCGACATCCCTTCGCTTAGCCGCTTCGTAGCACTCAATCTCTTCGTCCTCAGTTATGAATGGATACGACGAGTAGGGCTCAGCTGAAAATCGATCTTGGAAATCATCAGATTAATTTAGAACCGTTTGTAGTTCGCGACGGCAGCAGCGACGTAGTCGTCCAAGCAAATCATACGAATCGATTGATGTCAATCGAACACTCAAAAAATCGATGGGCATGTTTTGCATGGCAGGTATCTGGCTATGAACTGCTGGCTACAACAGCATTTATACATCCGTTTCGAGGCCACAAATGTCGATTAAACGGTGCAAAAGATTGGTATCGATAACTATTCTTCTTCGCATCACCTTGTGAGCTACATCTCGACCTCCTCACAATCAGCAACTTCAATAACCTAGCTGAGAGTGTAAAGTATAGCAATCGATTAACAATGAACGGTTGCTCTGCAATCCAGGGGCAGTTCATCACGAACTATGAAAAGACCGTTAAAATACAGTGTTTGTACGCTTGGTCTAATTGCCTAGCTAAGCCCAGATTGTTACAAATATTTATTGCGGATGACGTTTCGGCGTTGTCGCCTACTTCTGAGCCTGGCCTGGAAAAGTCGAAATCATTTGAGAAACGTTCATTACACATGCCATTTCAAGCTACAGGAAACCACATAGAAGGAGAAAAACCAATGAGAACGACAACGACAACGTAGAAGGTCAAGTAACCTTTATGAGAGGACAAATGAGCCCACTGACACCCTAGCTGGATGGAATGTAGGTTTTGACCTCTGGGTTACTACCCATTCCAGTTCCAGATCCCTAAGGCGAGTGGTTCCAAGGGCTCTAAGTCATTTACCCACAACCCGTCCAGCTAGGGTGTCGGTGGGGTCATTTATTCATTCATAAAGGTTAGCCTTTTCTTGACTTTCAACGTTGCCGCTCCCTTGGTCTTTTCGCATTGTGTGGTTTCCCGTAGAATGAAGTGGCATGTGTAATGAATGTTTCTGAAATGGTTTCGACTTTTCCATGCTCCTAAGAAGGCAACAACACCGCCTCAAGAAATATTTGTAACGATCTTGGCTCAGTCAAACAATCAGCCCAAGCGAATAAAACGTCGAAATGCCAGGATCCATTGAGAGTCGAACGTGGACAGTGCTTAATGCTTACTTCAACCCAAGATATCGACAAGGAGCGCTGACGATCGATGCCGAGGACTTTCGTACAACACCTGCTTCGCACGAGCGAGCCGCTCCCGTCTCGGACTATGAACAGTCCGTTATAAGTCAAAAACAATATAAGTCTTCTTCAGTTACTCACGTCTATTGCCTTTCGCTCGTGCGCTGATGCGGCTGCTTTCCCGTTCCCTTTTCGTCTCGTCTGTCCTGGCTTCCTTCAGCTTAGCTTCCGCCGCTTCCTTGTCTTTACGAACCTGCTGCCGCTTCGCGTTGGCCGCAGCAGCTGCTGCAGTTGCCGCCTCGTCGTCCTTTCCTTTCAGTGACTCCTTATCTTTCTCTCGGCACGGCTCCTTCTTTTCGGTTGCTGTCACCTTCGACCAGCTTATCGAGCTCACTGACGGCTTCACTTCTGTCGTCGAGAACTCTGAGAAGAACCGAAAATTCAGTGACAGCTCTGAGCATCGAAACCCCTGAAAGAACTGACTGTCCAGCCGATTCCTGTTGATCGCCGTTGTGCACGACTTCCACTTGGCCACGTGCTGCAGTTTGTCGCGTGACGGAAAGCGACGATCTAGCACTTCGTGCAGCCAGACACGTTTGCCGTAGTCCTGTTCCTGAATAGGATAACCTTCAGAATGATGAATTCCATGAGCGAAAGAGGGAATGGTAGGTACAGGCCAAGTTGGGTGGGGCAAAACTATTTGACCTAAAGGACCCGGCGAGATGAGATCCACCCTAATATGACACCCCATCCGACGCAGTCGTCTACTGAAATCAAAGCCGGTTCACGCCCGCTCATTCCACCTAATCTGAGCAACTCCAGTGAAAGGAGTCTTTTCCTTATGAGCTGCCAGGTGTTGGGCAATGAACGCCTTCACTGCAAATGCCCAGACATGGAGCAACTAACCAATTCCGAGTTCTCCTTCCTACCAGGGGTGCATACAAAATTTTGTGCGTAAAATTTCTTTAACGAAATTTCTTAACGGAAAATTTTCGTTAAATTTCCGGTGAATCGTTAAATTTCGTTAAAAATACAATTAGCTGCAAACCATTATTTCAAGTGAAAAAATCAAGGAAAACCTTATGCATGTCAACTTCAGGAGGTCAACAGCTAAAGTTCAAGGAATGGAGTGTACCACTGCAATGTAAAATAAACAATTCAATGAAGCAAATCCAGAAAAATAAACAGGTCTTCCCCAACAAATTTTCTACAGGGTGTGGAGTAAGAACAAGTATGGAATTATCATTCATGATAATCGCCAACAAGGCATCTTGAAATGTGAGATCAGGCAGAATTTGGAGTTCCTTTATTTCCTAGATCCTTTGTCTGACTGTTCTACGAGCATATGCAACCTCGATGCGGGCATCAGCCCGCTAAGTACCGAAAGAACTAAGAAAAATACAATTAAAAGCCTATCAGTGGAATGTTAACACGTTGTCGAACGCACGATTTTCAAGAACCTGGTGCGTGAAGCGAATCCATTTTTTTGCACCGTGACACGACATCGTGTCACACCGGTCCCACATTGCCGAAAAGGTGTGACACGTCATCAACGTGCTAACGTTCAGGAAAAGTAGCTTTCCTAATTTTTGGTAATAGCGTTTTTCTAAAATCGTTTAAAATACGCCCGGCGACCGAAAACATTCTCTCCGTCTCCACTGTTCCAGGTGGCGGGCAAACGAATTCTGGAATAAGCAGCGCCAGGTGGGGATACGCATATCTCACAAGGCCAGTGTCTTTGTGGGTTCGTTGACGTGCATGGGGGAACGGCGAAAAACTTTCTAGCTCCAAAATGCATTAAAGGATAAGAATAAATGAAGGCGTTACTTAATCGCTTTTGAGATGCGCCACGCTTTGTACTTCTACGGAATATCGTGGGCGCGTTTCGAATGCGTATTTAGGTCTAGAACTCTGGCTGTGGTCAGCTAATGAAGAGGTCAGCGCTTTATCCTTCCCAGACAAGTCTGGTAGTAATTCTCCGACCCCGGAAGGATAGAAGGCTTGGTTGACCTGGGTGGAAAACCAGGAACATGGTATCGGATGCACGCGACAGTCGGCACCTCCGACTGCGCTGCACGCGCCCCAGAGTGCATTGTTTCCAAAAATTCAACTCAACAAATTCATGGAAACGTTAAAATATTCTTGTTGATTTCAATAGTGCTTTAACACATTTGCTTAAGCCTGGACCGGCTGATAGAGAGGCTATATGCTGTTACAGGATGTTTTGTTGCGATCAAAACTCTTGCGCCAGGAGGGACTCGAACCCGCATCTTCTGCTTTCCGGGCAGCGATGTTCGCCTTACACCACCGGCGCTGTTTGACCATGTTACGATGTTACGGATGTTATGTGCGCTCAAACAGCGGCGAACATCGCTGCCCGGAAAGCAGAAGATTTCAATAGTTTTTTTTAATAGGAACAGTTCTAATGAGACCTGCAATATTAGAGAATACTAAGGGAATGTGGCAAACCCATTGAGAAAAGGTCCGTTAAAAAATCCGTTAAATTTCTAAAAATTTCCGTTTAACATACCATTTCCATTTCACACGATCAGCTTCAGGCAGAAATCGATGACGCCGAACGATAGTGAATGGTCACTGTGGTATTATGGCATCGATTGCAACGTGGATTGTGAGTTAGGATAACCACAAATGTACTACTACGACGGGTTAGCAGGTCAACCAAAGCCGATCTTCAGCTGGAAGCATGAGCACACAGACTCACCGATGGATTCAATCAGTTTTACCCCCAACCAGTTCAGTTCATACAAAGGCATTTCTAAAGCGAAAGCATAGCATTTTGAGGTGTGCATGTTAGATGTTACCCAAGCTCTCGGTTATGAAGAAGGCTCAGACTCGTTTCAAGCGGTCGGACGCAAGTGTGGACGCATGTACGGACAGCTCATGTATTTCAAAGCGCCAACAGTGTAGTGCCAAATCGATAAATATTGATTGATTTTAATATGGGCAGAAGTTGGACGGACATATCAGGACGACCGAGCAGACGCCCAGTGTAAGGCACAAACCAATCGACTCCAAGATGAACCCACAGAAGATCAATTAAACATGTCGAAGTATTAATTGTGGACAAGCACTGCAGATATCGATCGATTTTCAATTATTGATTCAGCCGGTACACATGTATAGACACTGACATATGAACACATTCACTTAACAAAAGCCTACCATTTACACGTGTCGAAATATCAACTAACGTCAAGATTAACAATTACCAACTTATTTCAATTTTCCGACTATCAAGGCGAGCGAACGAACGCATGGACTGACGCACGGGTGGGTAACATATGCGTCTAACTGTGAACAAGGTCGAATTTAGTGATTGGTTCTCAATCACAGATTTAAACAGATGCTGTCGTTCATACTCGGAAGATTGTACGTACGCATGGACAGACGCACAAACAGACGCAAGTACGAATCAACTTCTTCTTCTTCTTCTTCTTCAGCGTCTGTCCCGCTTCGTAGCAGGGTCCGCTAATCTGGTGTCATGACGCCACCTTTCCCGATCCAGCGCTAGATCAGGGTGGACACCAGCCGCTTTCAAGTCCGTATGTAACGTATCAGCCCAGCGCTGCTTCGGGCGCCCTCTAGGCCGCTTCCCAATTACCTCGAAGTTAAGGCTTATCTTGCGGACGCTGTCTTCTTCTCTATGCAGAACGTGGCCGTACCATCGTAAGCGAGCTTCGCGCATCTTGTCAGCTATCGGCGCGACACCGAACTTCTGCCGAATGACATCGTTTCGGATGCGGTCCATGCGCGTGACTCCTGCCGTCCAGCGCAGCATCTTCGTCTCCATGACGCTGAGGCGCGTTTCAACTTCGTTAGTGGCAGGCCAACACTCAGCACCGTACATCGCTACTGGCCGGATGACTGCTCTGTAGATCTTTGACTTAAAGCGCTCTGGTATCAAGGGCGAATCAACTTGCTTACGCCTATTCCTAATCAGACATATCTTCTCACTAATATACTCACAGAAGCGTGCCTTTAGAGTTCAGAGCCTTCGAAAACTGTAAGTGAACCTATCGGCATGTTTCAAATAACGGGATGACCCTCGTAGTTGAAGAGGAAAAAAAAGGCCCTGAAGTAAGCTGTGAGAAAGTACCGTACCTTAAAGTAAAGATGTAGAGTATCAGGGAACAACAGCTTAGCCATCAATTCGGCATAGATGTATGGCACTCCATTTGACTCACGATAGCACTGCTCTTCGAGTTCCTTCGGGAAGTACGGGTATTCGTTCACTAAAGCGACAGAATCCATTAATAACTCCAAAAAGGTGACGATTAGTGCCAGTTAGTTTCTTTAGAATACGCCACACATCCAACTTACACTTTCCGTCCTCTCCGAGAACTTTGGAGCGATTTCTGTTACAGGCGGCCGCGCAGATCTTCCAGCGATGGTCACGCCTGGCCTTGTCCTGCAGGTGAAACCGCCGGTCTACACACTCTCGCAGCCAGTCCTTCAGCTTTGTGTCCTGAAACAGAGTATTACCACCAGTACCGGATTACAAAAGATGCCGCTATCACAGCACGGTGCCACCACCATGTATGCGTAATCTTCACGAGTGTCAATGTAAAGTGGATAAATGCGGGCGGTCACACCACATGGGGATGGCAATCAACTAAATCAAAGTCTTGTTAAACCTGGGCTAGAGGTGGAATCCTTCTAGATGCCAGCTCGTCTCGGTTTAGTGACCGCTAGGGATATTTCGGAGGCTATAGACGACAAAAATCGATACGTATATAGAACATTCATCTCACCTGTTCTCGGAAATACTTGTGCCAGGAGCCTTCGAACAGCTTCAATGACATCAGCTCGGCGTATTTGATCGGATCTCGGTTCGCTTTACGATAACACTCATCCTCGTATTCAGCCGACAGGTAGGTACAATCGACTAAACAAGAATATCCATTCAGCGTGGGCTTTTTTTTTTTCTTTGAGAGCAAAATAGAACGTAAGAATCTCTCACTCTTCTTCTGCGGTGGTTTCTCTACAGGAGCACGCTGGATCTGGCGCATATTCTTGTTGATGGCCGTCGAGCAGTTCTTCCACTTCATGTGATGAGAGTTCTTATCGCGGGACGGAAAGCGGAAGTCGACCGCTTCGTGGATCCATTGACGTTTCCCAGGATCTTGATCCTTAAACAGTGCAGTTTATACTTTGATCGTCAGTAGAGGCGGCGCCACGAAAGCAATCGATAGCAACCATATCGCTCGTTCAATTTGTTCACTATACACGCCATTGCTTCCCTCAGCGCCGAAGTATAAACGGAGTCTAAGGGGTCGTTTAGTGTGCGCGCGACGCGCGACGCGATGCCATGTGTACTGGCCGGATTAATCAATCGCGTCGCTCGATCAATTTGGCCACTGCACATGCATCGCGTCGTGCGTCGCGCCCACACTAAACGATCCCTAAGATCGATTTTATAGTTGGTTGCCAAGCTGTGCGGCGTTGTAAACGCCATCAGTCTCGATGACCTGCGTTGCTTAATCGATACTGGTAGCTGTCACTACGTCGCTCCGCTTGGAAACCGAAATACACCGCTTTCACGCCAAATTGGACACTCTTCTATACAAGTATAACGTTTTTGAAATCGAACTGAACATCTTCCAAATCAAAACGAGCCCCTTCCACAAAAAATTAGACTTTCTAAAACTGTCAGAATAATTTTTTGCTCAAGAAAAATTCTTTTGAAATTGTTAAGCTGCCCGAATGAGTGTAATACTTTATAAAATGTTTACCCCTTTATTTTATTTACTTCCTGTAAAATTTTATGAGAAAAATAATCAACTAAATTTTGTTTCAAAGCGCAACCAGGCAGCATTCATTTAGTGCAATGAATGCTGAATGACAGGATCGCGCCATGCACTCCGAAGCTTGCTGCCATGTTTATGTGATTGACAGTGTAAATACTGCTTACATGAGACATCAAAGTGAGGGAGGACATGTGTGTACTTTGCAAGTGTTTTTGTTGCTTTGTTTACAGGTGTGAAACTCGACAAATAAGCATTTTGCTGTCAATCGAATAAAAATCGCGATGTGTTAGGTGAGGGCACGGTGCGATCTTCTCTTTTGGTACTAAAAGTCGCCGCACTGCTGTCTTTAAAACATGCTTTGGAACTTACCTTTCCTCAAAAAGTTTAAAAAAATACAAAATGTTAAATAATGTGTTCACTGATTGGGTGGGTGAATTAAAACTTCAGAGTTCAGAGAGTCATACTAACATTTTCCTTTAACAAAAAATTATTCTAACCTTTTTGGATGCCCTAGTTTATTGGAGGTTTTGATTTCGAAGATATTCATAGTCAGTTTGACTTCAGAAGCGTTAGGCTTGTTTAGAAGAATGTTCAATTTGACGTGGTGTCCAATTAAAAAAACGATATAAATCCCGCCTAATCGATGTTGACGGCTTCTGCGCTCATAAAGGCTCACCTTAAAGTACAGCTCCAGTGTGTCGGCGAACAACACCTTGGCCAGCTTCTGAGCATACGTCGACACGGAGCCGTGAGCTGATTGAAGAATCTGTTGCTCCTCCTCTTGGGAGATGTAGGTGTACTTGAGGGCTAAAGCAAAGCAGCATCGTATTCACTCCACGTAGCTAGAGGAAAGCTTTGAAATCGAAGGAACTCACCTTTCCCAGCCCGTCCCACAGAATGCGAGGGGCCACCACTCGCGCTCTCATTCCCCGTCCACTCGCTGTCTTCTTCGTGACGAGCACGCTTCGAGTTGCGTCTACAAATGAAAAAAATTCCCGACAAACTACATCAAGAAGGCAGTGTAACATGCAACCCTACTTATCTTGTGCTCCATACGGCTCCTCACCCACTCACCAAAAACTAGACCGTGAAACGCTATATCATGGCGTCGCCAGATCTCTGGAGCTACTCAGAAAAGCAGAGGTGGGGCGGAAGACAGTTTGCTGAGCGAGATGACATGACAGGTTTAACATTTTCTTTTCAAATTTTACCGATATTATCACTCCCGTATTCGAAATGAACCATATTATGCATAAGCTGCCTCATTCTATTACAAACAAAACAACTAACGAGCCCGTCTGTAACTCTGTTTGTCTGCCTGCGCAAAAATAATAGCCACTTGTAGAATTTCATAACAATGTGATCGATTTTTGCTTACAGCTGTTAATTACTGATCTCGGAATAGTGTGTCATAGTCGCTGGGAATATCTACAACAAAATCATTGTGGAAATCAATGAACTGGTCAATATCGATCGATCAACATCGAGCTCGCTCAGAACTCTACACTAATCACTCGATGAAGACTGGTCCACACAATCTGAACTGCAACTTGTTGAAAATATTTTTGCGGGTGAATAAGAGCAGTTTAATGTAAAGCGATCGATACTGCACGTTTACTCTTTAAAAAAAACCCGGGAAATCGAAAGCTTCTCATATCGAGAGATCAAATTCAAGCGAAAATCGGTGACATTGATTAACTGATCGATACCGAGAGATAGTTTGTGCGAACGCACAAACTAACGTAACAGCTCTTTTATATATAACAGGATGCAGCCTGAGATTTCATTCTAAAACGGTCTCTAATTACGGTCGGCTGCTGATCTTTACCATTGTGATCATCAGCGACTACCTCTTCACTTCGGTTTCACAAATCTGTTACCTTTCATAGGATTTTGATCCTTAGTGAGAGCACTATTGTACTTTCGGGACTCCAGAGGACGAGGAGAGGTCGAAAAAATTTTTTCGCCCAAACCTCGTCCAGGGGGGTTATTTGGGGTGCTGATCACGAATCTGACATCCGTTTTTAAAATTTCGGCCGATTACGGTAGGTTACGGTAGGTTCCGGTGATTAAGGCTGTCGAGGTCATAATCACCGATTTCTCCCAAACTTCGCCTATGGGGGTTATCTGGGATGCTGATCACGAATCTGACATCCGTTTTTCGTTTTACGCTGGAGTACGGTAGGTTACGGTGGGTACCGGTGAGTAAGGTAATGGTCACCGATTGCGCCCAAACTCCATCATAAAACGAATAACGGATGTCAGATTCGTGATCAGCACCCCGAATAACCCCCATAGGCGAAGTTTGGGCGAAATCGGTGATTATGACCTCGACAGCCTTAGTCACCCGCACCTACCGTAATCTACCGTACTCCAGCGTAAAACGAAAAACGGATGTCAGATTCGTGATCAGCACCCCAAATAACCCCCTGGACGAGGTTTGGGCGAAAAAATTTTTTCGACCTCTCCTCGTCCTCTGGAGTCCCGAAAGTACAATAGTGCCGTGGTGAGAATTCGAAGACAAAATCCTGTAGTACCACATATAGGAGCTAGCACTTCTGTTTGTCCGTCGACACAAAATTAACAGCCAGTGCGTCACAGTGCACATGCAGAATCTACCAAGGGCTCGCGTTAATCGGTAGCGATTGGTTATTTGGCTCCGCACGTGCACGTGACACCTTCCAGTGGCCATTAATTTTGCGTCGACGGACAAATAAATGTGCCAACTTTCCTACACGTGGTACTACAGGATTTTGTCTTAAAATTCCCACTAGTTAGATCTGAAACAAAAAAAAAGCAACAGAATTATGAAGTTAAATCAAAGAAGTAGTTGCTGACGACTATGCATTAGGGCCCGTTTATACTTCGACGCCAGGCGACGCGACGCCACGTATTATGGCCACATTGATCGGGCGACGCGATCGATCAATTTGGCCATCATACATGCCGTCGCTTCGCTCGGCGTCGGAAGTATACACTTAGATGCTATCGAAAATCTTCGGATAATTGGATGATTCGAATAAGGGAGATTTCGTGGGCCTTGGATTTTTGATGATTCGGATCGGGATATCCGAAAATGATCCATTCAATAGATTGGGTCCCATCGACTCTGAATTTTCGGATGATTCGAATCGGGATGTCCGAAAACGATTCATTCCGATCCAACTATATTGATGACTATAACAGTGATCATCAGCAGCCAATCCCAATCAGAGACCGTTTTAGAACGAAACCACTTTAAGCACCTCAGCATAAGAATAGTAGTTAAGGCATCAGTGGATTCTTTAAAGTCACCATCTTGAGAGAATCAGCTTCCTCAGTCCGATTAGGCACCGAATTGTGGAAGAAGAGGAAAAGCAAAATGTCTGAGAAAGAAAACGGCCACTAATTTCGCGACACCCGAACAGTTGGAGCAGACGGTAAGGCCTATGGTGATGGACAAGCACTCAACGTGTTCCCAGTTAAGTTGCTCAGTAAACGCTGAACAACACGAACCTCTGCTCGGTCGCCGAGATCGACGGTTGCCGTCGCTTGTTCGCCGTCAGTCGATCGATATGGCTGAAGAGCTCACTTGACTTCGTGATCCGATTCGATAGCTGTCGAATGAACTTCGAGCCGAGTTTCCGCGTCAGTTCTCGACTGTGGCCTTAAGAAACAGAGAGAGGCTACGATACCAGCCAGGAAGCCGTCTGAAGACTAGCTGCACGACAACTTACCTTCCCCGTCGTCCATGATGGATCCGTCGGGTCCTGTGCCGAAGTATTGCACGTAGATCTGTTGGAACATATCCTTACGGTTCTTGAATCGAGTGATGTCGAGGTCGATCTCGCGAATCATGTTCATCAGCGTGTGGCGGAACGTTTCGCGGTCCATTTCGTCTGGAAAGCAGAGAATATGGGAAAGCGTTCACAAATCCATACAGCGGCTGTTGGTCAGGCGATCCCAGCGACGTCTGGAAACTCCCCCAATTACATGAGAATCCCTGGTGGTTTATGAGTAATGAACCGCAGGTGATTATCCGCCTATCCTCTTCACTCAGACCAAGCCCAGAGATTTCCACGGGGATTAGGCGGCGGATAAACCTGGCGCAACCGTGTTGAGGTGTATGACTGCAGTGCCCCACAAGCCTAGACATCAGCACTTCCCATCTTTACGACAGCCATCTGTGCAGCTGCCAGCTCTGACGATCACCGTACTATCTCCTAGCGGTGACGACAGTTCACCTGGCAGCTAGAACCATCATCGGCTGACTATTAGCCACATAACATGGGCACCTTATGCTAGAACAGTGGTGTTTAGCCAGTTATCTCCATTTCTTGTGGGATGGGTCAGGCATTTTACTTCTCTCTCTCTCTCTCTCTCTCTCTCTCTCTCTCTCTCTCTCTCTCTCTCTCTCTCCCCCCCCCCTCCAAACCAGCAGAATCAACCAGTAGCTAATTTCCCCCTCCAGGACTCTCCACTCCCTGTTGACTTGCCAACCAGGATTTTTAGGAAAAGGTCTCAGGCCCCGTTTATAGTTCGACGCCGAGCGATGCGATGGCCATGCATCGAGGCCAAATTGATTGATCGCGTCGCACAGCGTTGGCACCGGTCGGCCGGAGTGAATTTCGCAAACCCACGATCAATCGCGCCGCTCAGGGCCTGTTCATACTTCGCGACAGCAGTGACAAGAGCGCAGCGCACGCAGCGCGCGGAAGTATGAACAGGCAACAGCAGCGACTAGAGCAACTAGAACGACAGGAGCGGCTGGAGCGACAACGACGGCGCTCGAGTATGAGCACCTTTCGGCGGTGCGCGCTCTGTTTTAATCGATTCGCATGTTTTGCACGAGCGACGGGAGCGACGAGAGCGCAGCGTGAGTGGCGTGCGTGGCGTGCGCAGCGACAAGAGCGACAGCGCCGGCGCGCGAGTGTGAACACTTTTCGGCGGGGCGCGCTCGGTTTTAATCGATATGCATATTTTGCACGGGCGACAAGTCACTCTTGTCGCAAAATATGAACAGGCCCTTAGCGTCGGATCGCGTCGCACTCGAAGTCGGCGCGATGCGATTGATCGCGGTGGATTGGAGCACGGTGTTGCTGCTTCAGTTATCAGCAAGTACTCAATCTGCGTAATTGCGTGAGAGTGTTGCCACTTGTTCGGGGTACTCATCGTCGTCTTAAAGAGCGCGATTCGATAGCACGCATCGCTCCACTCGAATCGCGTCGCCGGCCATGGGAGTATAAACGGGGCCTCAGAGGTGCGTCTGAACGGCGGAAATGAACACCGTTGCAAGAGTCTCAACCCTTCAAATAATAGGAAAATATGCATCCCTATTTTTACAGGGATCTTGAACGTACAAGTTAGGCGACTGAACGATAACCAATCGCACAGTCTCACACTACAGTAGCTTCCAAACATCAAATATGCAGAAAAACAGCAAAAATACTGCTTCATAGGCGCGGTCTGGGTGCACCATCCCTTCACTCGCAGACATTCGGCATTTTTTCTGCATATTCGATGTTTGGGAGCGTGTAGCGCAGTCGGAGGAGGCGCGACTGTCGCGTGCACCCGATACCAGGTTCCTGGTTCGGATTTCCCGCCCAGGCCAACCAAACCTTCCATCCCTCCGGGGTCGGTGAATTGGTACCAGACTTGTCTGGGAAGGATAAAGCGCTGACTTGTTCATCGGCTGGCCACCGCAAGTCATTGTATGGCAAAATACGCATTCATGTCGCCTCCACGACATCCCGTAGAAGTAGAATGCGCTGGCGCATCCCAGAAGGGATTGAGTAACGCCGTCCTTTATCCTTATCCTTATTCGATGTTTGGAGGGTTGCCTTGTGCGACTCCACAATAACTTATTGGGGTCCCTGATTTGGTAGGTTGAACTGCATTGTAAAAATGGAATACTTTTGTACTGGCTTAAGCAAAAGTATAGATTCTCGCTGTGGTATTGATTTTCGTCGTCCAGGCGTATGTCTGAGATTCTTCCATGGTTAACAAGAACCGTATGGGAAAAAGAATTAGGGAGTGGTTTCGGCTCAACCCACCTGGGGCCGGATTCATCAACGACTAACCCACGGGTATAGGGGGTAGAGATACCCACGATGAAGCCTGCGTCTCTGACTCTTGCCTTTTCTCTTACAGACTCTTATCTTATCTCTACTCCTTATACCCCGCATACCCACGGGTTTAATTGTTGATGAATCCGTCCCCTGGATTATCGAATAGAGCTCATCGGAAGGAGGAAGACATTCTGAGACCCGAGACGTCTAGTTTGAACGTGGAAGACTGTGCTGGTTATTAAGTGTTCCACAAAAGCGACCTCTTGAAGGAGATCGGGTGCCAAATTTACCTACTAGTACTCCCTGGGTAGTAAAAAGTAAAGGACGGCAATCATTAATCCCCTTTGCCGTGTACTCCATGCATTCCACTCCTACGAGATATCGCGTAGGCAATTTGAATGCATATTTGCGTATACAATGGTTTGCGATGGCAAGCCGCAGTATAAGTCAACATTTCATCCACCCCCGACGAATCTGATACCAATTCCTCGCCCCCAGCGCATGGAAGGCTTCGTTGACCTGAGCAGGAAATCCGAACCAGGGACCTGGAATCGGATGCCGGCGCTTCTTCCTACTGCGCTACCACGCGCCTTTTCCCACGACTAGGCATTCCAAAGTGCAGAAATCGATCCAGAGCGATGCATTCAGCTCCTCGTTTGACCTTTCATGAGTACACCGATGGGTAATAATCCGTCCACGATCCAGTTGTAGTCTAACGCACCCAGGATTTTTCCCCGTCCCACTATTAATTGAGGGTTTTTTTGGGATAGAGATTACAACAGCACCTACTTCATAATAAATTTTTGCAAATGCGCTCCATTAATGCCCCATTACACTCCTAAGTGGAAGAAGTCAAACCTGTGATCTTCCCTGGTACTGAAAGTTGGTCCTCCCGTAATATGAAAAAGACAAAGCTGTATACATTTGATATCAGAGCGCTCATTTGGGTGTACAGATGAACACGAAAGAGGAGTGCGAAGTTAATGGAACAGTGTCCGAGGAGCTACGGAGAACACCAAAAGGGAGAAGGCCAACAAGTCTGATGCTGGGATTCGAAGCACTTGGAGGGTACAAAGAACCACAAAAAGGACCGAAGGACTGATGAATGTAAAGAGGAACTCATTACCAGCAGGGACTGATGCTCAGGAGAACAACACCTTGATGGTCCGCTGAAAGAGAGCGATGAATGATCAGGAGCGGCGAAATTTGCCATAACGAAACCTTGTTCATTCCGTTCCGTTTAGGAATAGTCTGCTGATGACATCTAAAGCCCGATCTCAAACCCAAACCGTTTGGCCAAGAAAAGCAGACTGACGGCTGACCAGACTATCAATGCACGCCTTTCTTACGATATCAAGCACCGCGTCGAAAGGCTAATGATGGATGATCACTGATGGCACGGAGAACAGACACCCTTCGATCGAACCACAACCATGCCGTTGTCGCCGTTAACAGCTCAGGTCGACTTTGGTTATTCCTTTGAGTTGAAGCGAATACAGTTAGTTCAAACACTGCGAATATTCACACTCCTGCTAGGCCTTGCTCTGGAGTCATTACGTGTCTTGGAAGAAAGATTAAGTGTCTGGTAATACACTCGAGGCAGCCAGTGACAGATTGCGTGGCTGAATTAGATTAACACTATGGTCATACACACTTAACGAGGATAGTTTATACTTCGTCGAGTTGCGCAGCCTTATGAAAACGACTGCTGTTGATCCAGTAGCGAGACTGATCGACATCGATGCCTTGTCGCGGGCCTGTTCATACTTCGCGACAAGAGCGACAAACGCGACAAGAGCGGCCTGAGCGGCAAGAGCGACAAGAGCGACTGGGGCGACGGACATAGTGTGGTATGTAAATAATTGCGTACTCCACACTCCGTCCGCGACGGATGTGTTGTGACATGTGTAACTATTTACGTACACCACACTACATCCGCCGCCCCAGTCGCTCCAGTCGCTCTTGTATCGCTTTTGTCGGTCTTGTCGCTCTTGTCGCGAAGTATGAACAGGCCCCAACTATACGGCCATCCTATACGAGGGCCCGTTCATAGTCCGTGACGGGAGCAACAAGAGCGACAAGTCGCCCGTGCAAAGAATGCGTATTGATCTTTGTTAGGCGATCGCCCGTCATTAATAGATTCGAATGCTTTGCACAAGCGACTCCGTCGTTGCACTCGCTCGCGTCGTGGACTATGGAGAAGCCCTAAGAAAGTTGAACCACCCTTAGGAACCGAAACTAACATGGTGCTCTCCCACTCATATACGCTTTTAGATGCGGATCTAGCTAGGGGGGTACACACCAGATATTTTCACAAAAATCATGGAAACAAAAAAATACTAAATAAAGTACGGCTATGCTAAGCTTATGCCTTCTAATCCTGAAAACTGATGGAATGGGTGCTCACAATAGCACTCCTAGTTGAGGGGAAAATTGTGAAAAACACGAAAGAATGGAGCAAAACCGGGCACCATTGTACTTTCACAACTCCACGGGTCGAGGAGAGGCCGAAAAAAGAAACATTTTCGTCCAAACTTCGTCTTGGGGGTGCTGGTTACGAATATGACATCCGTTTTTCGTTTTACGCTGGAGTACGGTAGATTACGGTAGGTGCGGGTGATTAAAGTCATGGTCACCGACTTCGCCCAAAGTTCGGCTATAGGGGTTATCTGGTGCTACGGGTGAGCACAGCATGCAAGCGGTCCCGCAGCGATCGCCTGAAAATTCGCAAATCAGCGGGAAACCATTTTTGCGGGAAACACTTCGATAGGCGAAGGCTTAATCGAGAGATAGCAATCTAAGCATCATGGCCCTCCAGACACTGTTCCACAACCGCCGCCAAAAAGAACTGCGCGACTTCATGCTGAAGGACGTTTTTGACAAGCTAAACATGGACGCAGCCGATTTCCAGGAATGGCTTAGAAGGATGGGATTGCTCGCAACGCCTCTATGCCTTAATTGTAACGACTCCATGCAGATATACCAACCCGCAGGTATATGGAGATGCTACAAAAGAACGTGCCAGGTCGGCCCACGGCGGGATACAATCCCTAGTTTATAACGAAGAACGGATGTCATATTCGTGATCAGCACCCCAAATAACCCCCTCCCCCTAGCCGAAGTTTGGGCGAAATCGGTGACCATGACCTTGGCAGTCTTAGTTACCCGTACCTGCCGTAACCTACCGTACTCCAGCGTAAAACGAAAAACGGATGCCAGATTCGTGATCAGCACCCCAAATAACCCCTAGCCGAAGTTTGGGCGAAAAAATTTTTTCGACCTCTCCTCGACCCTTGGAGTTGTGAAAGTACAATAGTGCCCAAAACCGAGAACAAACTCCAACAACTCTGTCTATCGCCACAGTCAGGCAGCTGAAGCGCACTCGACGCGTCAGAAGACGTGCAAGGACATGATAGAGAGCGGACTGAAACCAAGCCTAAAGGCCCCCACACACTTTTGCGGCGAGCAGCGGATGGGCGGCGAAAACGACGAGTCATGCCGTTCTCGCAATCTTGCAGGCCGTAAGTGGCAGAGGTGGCGCGGTACTGTATTTCTAGACGGGACCTACTGCTGCTTCCCGCCTTCTGTCCGCTCTCTGGCCGCTCCCTGCCTCGAAAGGCTGGAGCGCAGACAATCTTTGCCGGCGACGAATCGGTGCGAAATCAGCGTTGGCGCAATGGTGATGTGAATCATTACTGCCGCTGCCACTCTAGCGGCGTCGCCAGCTGCGAGCTCTGCGTCCCTTCCCTATGGTTAAGGATAGGATAGCGTTGCCGCAGAAGTGTGTGGGGCCTCAAGGCCTATGGTATACTCCCGCGCCGCGCCAGCGACGGGTCGCAACGACAGTGCTGCGCGGATAGTGACGCAGTTCGAAGCTACCCGCGCAACACTGTCGCCGCGATCCGTCGCAGGATCGATAGAAGTATACCATAAGCTTAAGAGGGTTCATTGATTTTTATGAGAATATCAAGTGAACGCGTGCAGAGCAGTCGAATACGCCCCCGTCGCTTGCACATGGTACCAGATTCCTGACTAAGAGTTCCCGCTCAGGCCAAACAAATATTCCGAGGGATTGGTACCAGATGTGTCTGGGAAGGATAAAACGCTGATTTGTTCGTCGGCTGGCCACCGCAAGTCACTGTAAGGCCAAACGCGCATTTCAAATCACCTCCACGACATCCCGTATAGTGCATCCCAAGAGATCAAGTGACGCCATCCTTTATCCCTTTTGTCCTTTATTAGGTGGACGCTCCCCCCCCCCCCTAACTAGTAGACTAGCATCCTCGTTTACCCTATTACCACCCGGGTAGGCTGGCAGAAACGTAGGCACTTTCCAAAGGTTCCATATTCACAGAGTCCAAAGGTAGTGCTGTCTACGCAAGAGGATTTTAAGCTCTAATGCGAAATTACCACCCTTTAACGGTGAAAACACCGCTGTCAGAGGCTTTGGCGGTAATCTGACCGTTAGAGGGTGGTAAGCGGTTGATTAATCTGGCCCCAAGAAATGGAGAAAAAAGGCTGAATACGGCATGATACGACGACAGGTAGCCCAATAAAACATTTAATATCCTTCTTGTGGTTTCCTGCAAGTTACAGGTACTTCACCACAAGCAGGAGTATGATAAAATGATAAGGTTGATTGCGAAAACGCTAAAATCGCTCAAATATATGAATCCACAGAAAGAAATCATAATCACAGCTGACTATAGATCAATCTTGGCCCTGGAACCCTGCAATTAGCTGTTTCTGAAACTACACGGAACTCTTCTTTTTAGCGTGACCCAGGGTAATCAAACCCACTCTGGGTAGGCACTGATGAATACCAATGCATACGTATAATCCACACAGGTCTCAGTAGCCATACCCAGGGGCATATTTCCCTTACCCCATAGACTGGGAGTACATCGTAAAGGCCGCCACAGACTTCTGCGGCGCCGCTGGGCGGCGACGCTGGCCGGCCGGCGGCACCGGCGGCACCGCTGAGCGGCGCCGCTCAGCGGCTTGACTCATCATCAGTGGGAGCGGTGACGGCGAGGTATTGTACTGTTTCTAGTGGGGACCGACTGGTGCTTAACAATAACGCGCCCCGATGACGATCGCGCGCTCGCATCGACAGTCTCCGCTCTGGATCCCGCCGCGAAAGGGCAGAGCGCAGAGCGCAGACAGACAGACGCTGGAGCGGCGCCGCCGGGTGGAATCATTCAAGTCATTTCCGCCAGCGACGCCGCCGGTGCCGCCGGTGCCGCCGGCCGGCCAGCGGCGGCGCCGCTGGAGGCGAGCTCTGCGTCTCTGCCCTATGGTTAAGCATAGGGCAGCGGCGCCGCAAAAATCTGTGGCGGCCTTAAGGCGATTCGAGGCCGCCTCAAAAGTCTTGCCTCGTCCCTTAGGGCAGTCTGGCTGGCTGCCCGGAGTTCTTCGCCCGCACGACAGAGCCTGACAAGCTACCCGTGTTGTATTGCAGTCAAACACAGCAGCACTAAAGGGCCTCATTCCCCTGACCCCGAAAGAGCCCCCATTTCTGCAGCGATGAGAAGGACGAGTACGGAGAGGCTGCTAAAATCTCAGGGCCTAGCCAGGCTGCGCAAATTGAGAAGGACTAGAATGACGATCTGTACTTACAACGCCCGCACACTTGCATCCGTCGAGGACCTGATGATGCAAGCCAGGAAGATCAAGTACGACGTCATCGGACTGACCGAGATGAGAAGACACCACCCCCTACACGCCGCCTACGACTCCGGAGAAGAACTGTTCCTCGGAACGTGCGACGGCAGGGGAGTAGGCGGCGTTGGTGTCCTCGTCAACACGCACTTGGCCATGAACATCGATTCGTACGAGTCTCTGACAACCCGAATCGGACGTCTGCGACTGAAGCGATGTGGCTCCGTGCCAGCTTTGACTGTGTTCGTCGCGTATGCCCCAACATCCAACAACGACGACGAAGAGGTGGAAGCCTTCTACATGGAGCTGGAAAAGTTCTATAAGGAAGACCCCACCTTCTACAAGGTGATCGTCGGCGACTTCAACGCCAAGATCGGGCCACGAAGGTCGCCGGAAGAACTTCACATCGGAACCCACGGTTTGGAGTGGAACGAGCAAGGTGAAAGGCTGTCTGCGTTTATCATGTCGACCAAGACCATCCACGGAAACTCACAGTTCCAGAAGCCTCCCTCCCTACGATGGACCTGGGAATCCCCCGATGGGCAGTTCCACAACGAGATCGACCACATCATCTTCATCCGCAAGTATTGCCTGACCGACGTCTCCGCTGTCCCCAAGTTCTACACGGAATCGGACCACCGCCTCCTTAGCGCGAGGTTCCGCTTTTCGCGTCAAGGAGAGAAGGCCGTGAAGTTCAAGAAGAGGAATCCCAGAACGACCATTAACTGGGATCTCTACACCTCTCTTGCCGGCCTTTGGGAAGACGCCGTCATGGACAACGTCGACGAGGAATACGATCGCTTCGTGCACCATCTCCGCGATAGTGCTAAGGGAGCCGAGAGCTTGAAGACCACCAAGAGACGCCTGTCTCCGGAAACTCTCGAGCTTATACGCCAGCGTGGAGCAGCACGAGCGTCAGGCAACTACCAACTGACTTCCGAGCTTGCGAAGCTATGCAGAACGGCGATAAAGCAGGATCTTAAGGAGAGAAGGGCGGAAGTGTTGGCTGAAGCTGCAGAGGCAGGTTTGAGCATCCGCAATGCCCGCCGGAACTTCGCCAACTTCAAGACCAAGATGACAGCTCTCCGACGTCCCGACGGAACCGTCACCTCTTCCAGAAGGACCATGGAGAGGGTCATCCACGACTTCTACTCCGATCTCTTCGATAGCCACGTCCACCTGCCCCATACCATCTTCCGCAAGATGATACGTCATCCCCTCTGTTCTCCCTTCCAAGATCCGACACGCCATCTTGTCGGTGAAGAAACGTACAGCACCCGGTCCCGACAGGATCAGAACCCGAATACCTGAAGAACCTCCCGCCAGCGCTCATCAACACCCCGGCGCGGCTCTTCAGCGCCTTCTCGAAAACGTCATGCGCGAACTGGAATGAGAAGACATGGGAGTGAAGGTCGACGGCCGGAAACTACATCATCTTCGCTTCGCTGACGACATCGTGCTCATAACACCGAGTATCAGCCAGGCGGAGCGAATGCTGGCCGACTTCGATCGTGTATGTGGAAGCGTTGGACTGCAGCTGAATCTTACGAAGACGATGTTCATGAAGAACGGATGGGTTTCTGATGCCCCATTCTCGCTCAACGGAACGAACATCTCCGAATGCTCCAGCTACGTCTAACTGGTCGCGAAGTCAATGTGGCCAACGACCTAGCGCCAGAGCTGAGCAGGAGGAGACGAGCGGCTTGGGGAGCTTTCAAGAGCGTCGAAGAAGTCATGAAGAAGACGAAGAACGTCCGACTACGTGCCCATCTTTTCGACTCCACTGTTCTTCCTGCCCTAACATACGCCTCAGAGACCTGGGATATACGAAAGCAGGATGAACACGCGATCAGCGTCTCGCAGCGTGGAATCGAGAGGGCGACGCTCGGAGTGACACGACTCACGCAAGTGAGAGAAGGCCTCCGGAGTTCCGAGCTTCGCCGACGTTCAAAGATCAGAGACGCTGTCGCATGGGCCAAGTCGTCGAAAATTAGGTGGGCCGGCCACGTAATGCGCTTCGCAGACACCCGCTGGACGAGAGCCGTCACCGACTGGATTCCGCGGGATATCCACCGGGACGCCCACCAACGCGTTCGTCAGACTTCTTCGTGAAAGCCCTGAACGACCGCTATGACGCTCTTCGTATCCCTCGAGCGAGGAAGATCCACTGAACCACTCTGGCACGCGACAGGGACGAAAGGAGAAGCTGCTGGCGCCCGCTCGAGCAAGTCGATGATCAACGGGACGACAGGTGACACAGGTGATACCTGTGGATGAACCTATGTATAGACCCTCTTGAAGGAGAAGAGGTTACTCGCCGATATATTTACAACAGGAAAAGGGTACTAGTTGTATTCCTAATTTAAAAAGAAGTCCAGAACAATCGTTGCGAGGCCCACAGTAACGGGCAGTAACAGCTGACCAACGCCGATCCAAGAGAATTTAAGCTTAATCGTCGCTGGATCTGCAATCACTTATCTTTTTCGAAAACTTGGAACATAACAACAATAAGAAGTAGGTTTTGTCACACTGATTTGTTGTCGGCGTGAATGACAGAGCTTTCAAATCTGTAGTAATATGCACACAAGCAGTAAGGACGGGTCACGTTGAGCATTTCTTGGGGTGAGGTAAAACATCAGTATGGTGACTCATAAAGCGCAAGTTTTACACAAAGCTCGCTGATACAAAATTTGTACAAAATTTTCGACTTGTAAGACTATCGGCGACAGAAGATATGTACCAAGCAACTCGGCAGTTAGGCCGGGGTCATACTTATGGTTAGATCGCCGCGATGCTATCGGGGTGCTCTGTTCATGACGACTCCACTGCGCCCGGCCAAATGGTCAAAGGAAATTTCGCAGCGGCCGCCGCAACAGTGGCGGTTGGCATGCGCGATGGCTTCCCGTGCCCATCGCGGGCATAGCATACTTTTTCGCGCCGCGCGCGGTGTTTAGCGTTGGTCCTGGGTGGATCGCCGTCACGCTTCCTTGCAGAGCGATGGCGATGCGACGAGCGCTGAGAACTCCACATCACCTCGCGTCGCTCTGCAAAACTCATCACCGCGATTCTATCGCGGCGACGGGAAGTATGCACGAGGCCTTAGGCCGGGGGCATACTTCCATCGCCGCGATGCCATCGCGGCGCTCAGTTCATGGCCATTCCGCCGCACGCGGCCGAATAGTCAAAGAAAACCTCGCCGCGGCCGCCGCAACAGTGGCGGTCGGCATGCGCGATGGCTTCCCGCGCCCATCGCGGGCATGGCATACTTTTTTGCGCCGCGCGCGGTGTTTAGCGTTGATCCTGGACGGATCGCCGTCGCGCTCCCTTGCAGAGCGATGGGCGATGCGACGAGCACAGAGAAATTCAAATTCTTTCGCGTCGCTCTGCAAAACTCATCGCCGCGATTCAATCGCGGCGACGGGAAGTATGCACGAGGCCTTAAGCCTGGTTTATGCTTGCACCACCACGCAGCGTGGCGTGATGGTCGCCATAGATATCGATTTTTCGCCGCGCCGGGTCGATATGTACTATACTATCGATATCGATCGTCGCCATATCGATATCTGTGGCGACCGCAACTATAAACCAGGGCTTACGTAGTTCCGGCGCGGCGACGACGATGTTTCTACCTCAACGTTACGCATAAAGTTGCTGTGCGATCGATCAGTCGCGCGCGATCAATATGCCCACTTTTACATTGCTAGCAAAGTATGAACGGTTGTAGAGGAGTTATTCGCAAGAATAATTTCGCGATTGTATAATCTGCTCCAGTGCCTCCTCACTTCCCCAAACTAATTGATTACACAACCAAATGAGTAGAAACTAACCCAACGGCTCCGAATCCTCCTCGTTGGCTTCACCAGCCGCTTGCTCGGTAGGTGATGAGGTGTCCGAGTGTTCAACCGAAGTCTCCGACAGCGCGTCTCCTTTCTCGTCGAACACTATCCTGGCCAAGGCGTTTTCACCGTGAGTCTAAATAGAAAAAGACACTGGAGAACTTCGAAGATACGATGAAGAGCGTTTTCAAGCCACTCTATTGACGACTGTTCGCTACCAAATGCACGGAAGAATGACGTTCTCAAGCGCGGTTTATACATCAGGCGCCAGGCTGCGCAGACGTTCGATATAAACAGCTTTCATAACGCCGCTCCGCGAGGAAATATGAAATCCGCCTTAGGCCTATGTTATATTTCGGCGGCGCTGTTGGCGACAGTGTTGAGCGGATGCTGCGCAGTGCGTAGAAACCCGTGCAACACTGTCGCCCGCGTCGCCGACAACAGCGTCGCCGAAGTATAACATAGGCCTTAGGGTCCGTTTATACTTCGACGCCGAGCGACGCGACGCCACGTATTGTGGCCACATTGATCAAGCGACGCGACCGATCAATATGGTCACTATGCACGCCATCCCGTCGCTCGGCGTCGGAAGTATAAACGGCGCCTTAAGGCCTATGCACACTTCTGCGACGGCGCAGCGCGGCCATGATGAAGCATAGGGCCGCGACAGCCGCGACGCGGCACTGCAACACGTGTCTGAGGGGGGATGCACACCCTTGCGGCTGTCCCGCGCTGAGTGCCGCAGACTGGAATGGTTCAAATCAATTCAGGCGGCGCGGCATGCACGGGGACGTCGATCCCGTTGCCTGTAACGATGCTCTAACGCGAGCACGCCGCGACCGCCGGATTTCGCGGAGGTGGCCGTCGCCCCACTTGCCGCGCCGAGGTGTCGCAAAAGTGTGCATGGGCCTTTAGTCCTAGTTTATATTTGCGTCGCTGTGTGGCGTCGCATCATGGCCGGGATGAATGCCGACCGGGAAGCGCGAAAAATCCATAGCTATAGTGATAGTAGTGCCGCGCCACGTGGCGGCGCAAGTATAAACTGGGGCTTAGGTGTATCTTATACTTCGGCGACATCGTCGGCGATACGGTTGGCGACAGTGTTACGCGGGCTGCAACGCACTGGTGGAGCACTATCGACGAGATATAACATATACCTTACATATTCCCTTGCCGTCTAGGGTGCATCGCCCCTCTACGCAACAGTAGTGTTGACGGATGCGACGAGGACGTTCCACAGATGTCCCTAATTTAATTAAAATCACAACTCATCTTTGGACCATTTTATACTGTAGCGCCGAGCTACGCGACGCCTTCTATGGTAGCCAAGTTGATCGACGCGATCGATCAAATTGGTAACTACACATTCCATCATTTTAGTAGGCGAGGCCAGTGGCCTTATGCGACAATAGTATTGATCCATGTGCGACGATGGACAGCAATTGGTCACACATCGTGGCAGGACCAGCAAGTATTGTTGCAAGACCTCAACGGAGCAGTGAAGTGCTCGAGTAGTCGCATTGTCGCCCACACCATGCGTCACAAAGAGTTTTAAGGCCTTGTTTACACTCCATTCGCCGCGTGGCACGGCATAATGAGGACCAATCTCGATTATATCACACAGCCCTTGGGCGCGTGTAGCGCAGTCGGAGGAGGCGCGACTGTCGCGTGCACCCGATACCAGGTTCCTGGTTCGGATTTCCCGCCCAGGCCAACCAAGCCTTCCATCCCTCCGGGGTCGGAGAATTGGTACCAGACTTGTCTGGGAAGGATAGAGCGCTGACTTTTCATCGGCTAGCCACCGCAAGTCATTGTATGGCCAAATACGCATTCATGTCGCCTCCACGACATCCCGTAGAAGTAGAATGCGCTGGCGCATCCCAGAAGGGATTGAGTAACGCCGTCCTTTATCCTTTATCCTTATCACACAGCCTAATTAGTACTGGTAATTCATTATGAGGCATGTGTAACGCAGCCGGAGGAGGTACAGGCTGTCGCATGCACCCGCGACATTAATCAACTGATTTGCTTCGCGGGAGTGACTCTGTTGCTTCTGTCGCGAAATATAAGCAGGTCCACTACCGCGAGAATCGTTATCTAAGGGCCTATTCATACTTCGCGGCGACAAGAGCGACGAGAAGGACGGCAGCGCCCGCAAAGTATGAACAGGCATCACCAGCGACAAGAGCAACAGGAGCGACAGGACCAGCGCTCGAGTATGAGCAGATTTCGGCGGCGATCGTTCGGTTTCAATCGAATTGTATGTCTTGCACGGGCTCTCGTCGCGAAGTATGATAGGCCCTAGACCCGTATCTGAGTGACGGAAGTATAGCAAGGGCCAATTGTGCAAATGAATATGCACTGCGCCTATAAGGCACAGTTTATACTAGCGCCACGAGGTGTGGACAAGGCCGCATTGGCCAAGGAAGCGTGCCGTGTGGTTCTGCGCGGCGCAATGATCGACGTTGGTATCGATTTTCGCGCCGTCGCACTTTCGACTTTCCCGCGCAGGTACACATGGTACACTTCCTTAGCCAACGCGGCCTTATCCACACCCACGGCCTATTTTACCAACTCCCTGAAGATTTGTTTATGGTCGGAAAGTGCAGCGACGTTAATCCTCATTTAGGCTGCGATACTGATCAACGCGACACCATGTATAATGGCAAAACGCATAGTTTACACTTGAGGCACCGCGAGGAGCGACATTGGCATAACACTCGATCTTTAGCGCCACCCTACGGTATCACACCCCATTTATACCTCGCTGTCGTAGAACACCTCATTTGACGTAATTCTGGGGCATTGTATTCTTCGAATCGTGCCGCAGAATGAAAGTGCACGGCTCGGCACTACGTCCAGCGGCTGAGCGGTTCTCGGAGGTCGGCGCGGCCATCGCGCTCCAAGGCTAACGCGTCGCCCCGCGGTTGGAGTATAAAAACCCCAAGTGTCGAAACAGCTGTGAATACCAGTGGACGCATCAGATAGGGTCGCGGAAGCCTCCTGGACCAAACGACTGACCAGTCTCGTGTTATTCAGCTGCTCAGTCCGCTGTTCACATGCCGCCTCGGCCTCTTCTATCGTGCTGCACAACTGCAGCACTGTGAGGTTCCTTCCTTCGTGGTCGAGCGTCTCGCCTGAAGTCGATCTGGTTGGACTCCGATGCATTCATGAAGGGTTCGGCTCGATAACGTACCTATCTCAATTCCCTCCAGCAGATCCTCGTCTGATATCACTGTGAACTTCATCTCCGCACCGTCGAACGCGACGGCCGCCTGTGATGATTCCATCATCTGGCGCTGAAAAATGCTGGAATTAGGTGCGGAACAGTCGAGCTGGGACCAGAAGAACGAGATGAGGACTGAGATGACCACGGAGTTGGTCAGACATGAAGACGAAGGGTGTAGAATCTCAATGCGTCCTAGGTGGAGTCTGAGGCTCCTTCACTTAAAGCTGTCGTCTGTCTAAGCGGCTGTGGTGCGATTGCACAAATCGCCTGGAAGTATGGACTGCCAATGTAATTCCAGATAAACGGGATGTTTTGGATACTATTAAGGACCCACGATCAGCAAAGTAGAACCGGACCACCTCAAGCTAATCGTGCTAGCCCTATAACTCCTTTCCGGCGTCAGGAGCGCCCTGATACCCACCTTACCCAAGGTTTATAGAGCGCCTAGTGCCAGGAACCAGACACGGCCTTCTCACTGACATTCAGTTGTAGCAAGTAGCTACAACTGGTCGCTCAGAACAATGGTCACAGTACTAACTAGCAGTACGAGGACATGGGTGGAGGGGGTTTTGAAGGGATGTGGAGACTTACAAGTGCTTCTGAATTTGGCCCATTCCTTAGTTACCCTGATAATCATGGTTGGTCCCATACAGACATCGGAGCCTTCTTCTGCTCAGACGACACAAGCAGTTGTTCAGCTACACAGAGGACATAAAGGCCTAGAAGGACCACCTCGATGGAGGGGATGGAGGCCATATACCCAAACTTAGGTAACTGCAGGAGCAACCGAGAGAAAAAAGTCTCCGTCGATTAACGGTTACTCCCCCCCCCCCCCCGGACTCTCAGGAAGGGTCCTTAATCCCACTCTACAGACGCAGTGATACTACCTCGAACATCCCAAGAAGTTCTACAACTGCAGGCGACCTAGTAGTGCTTAGAGAGCCATCGTAAGGTGCAGCCACTGGTACCTGGCGTAGTCCTAAACATTCCTTAGATGCTTCTATAGAAGGAGGAGTAGGAAGGAAGACATTGCAGGACCTATGGAAACAAAGGGAGAACCCATCCAAGGATTGGTTACGAAGTGGAAAGTAACTCCGAAGCAGACAAGCGGAATACGTAAAGACTGCTCCGACAGCGCTTTCCTGGCGATTCTTTGGATCAAAGACTCTTTGGATCGTCCAAGGTGGGTCCCAAAGAGCCATTGGAAGAGAGTAGAAGGCAGCCCAGATGTAGATTAAGTCCTTAAGACGAGGCATAGAATGCTCTACAGCACGGTCAAGTGCTGGACGTTCCCCAGAACCATCCCAGGTCCTGTAGCACTACAGGCATGGAACAAGACTACTCCACTACTGCCAATCATTAAGGATCAACTCCTCAGAAGGGAGCTCAACCTCCATCCCACAGCCCAGTGGTGCTACCGAGGAGCCCAATACAGAATCTTCCCACAGCTCTGGGCGGCCACATAATATCCGGAAAGGCACCGCAAGGTGCAGCCATTGGAGCCCATAGTATTCAGAAACATCCCTAGATGCTCGAGCATTGGCTACGGCAGACAAACGGGATGGGAATGGAGTTTCTAACAACGATTTCCAGGAGATTACATGGATCGAAGGACTCCTGGATCAACCAAGGTAGGTCCCAAAGGGCCATGAGAAGAAGTCAAGCTGTAGACAAAGCCCTTCTGCCGAGTGATAGGGTGTTCTACAGCATGGTCAAGTGCTAGACGCTCCCGGAACCATCCCGGTTCCCGAAGTACTGCTGACAGGGAACAAGGCTACTCGACCACCCCTAATCCCTAAAGATTAACTCCTGAGGAGGGAGCTAAACCTCCATCCCACTGCCCCAGTAGTACCACTAGGAATTCAGGAATCTTCCCCTCAACTCAAGCGCTCCAGTTTTGTCTAGAAGGCAACCATAAGGTGCAGCCACCTTTATCATTCCGAAGCATTCCTAGATGCTCCCATAGAAGTTAAGGTAAGAGGGAAGATGATGTATGACCCAGTGGAACAAGGCAAGGGAATACTCGTCAGAAGATAGGCCATGGAGCAGAAAGTAGCTGGAAAGGAGACAAACGGGATGCGCATAGAGTGTATAGAGCTCTAACAATGCTTTCCTGGCGATTCTTTGGGTTGAAAGGTTCCCTAGAATCGTCCAAACTATCTCCAAAAGGCCACTGGAAGAGTGCAGAGGGTGGCCGGGTTTAGACTAATCCTTTACCCGAGGTATGGAATGCCCTACAGCACGATCCAGTGCTAGACACTCCCCTGAACCGTCCCCGGTCCTGAAGTACTGCCGACAGGCAGCAAGGCTACTCCACTACTCCTAATCCCTAGGGATTAACTCCCGAGGAGGGCCCTCAACCTCCATCCCACAGCCCCAGTGGTACCAGCAGGGAGTCCAGAATCTTCCTCACAGCTCAAGGCGATCCGGCGATGTCTAGCATGCACCCTTAAGACCGCGTAAGAAACGTAGGAGTCGATCAGGGAACCGTTTCGTGGCTCTAGAGGGAATCGGCTGCGGCGTGTCAACAATGCGCCGGTGGTTGAACGGAGCTGCTGGCGCCGTTGCCGCTCCACAGCAGGCGAGTCCTGCACATAGGCGGCTTCTACGGAGTCCGTACTGGCTTCGGAAGCGGTCAGCAGGACTTCTGAAGCGGCGAAGACGTCAGGCAGTGCTGAGAAGGACGAGGTGAAGGTAGTGGCTACGGCGGCGGCGGTGGTGGTTATCGCGGGGCCGCCGGAAAATCGATAGCCCCACACAGAGAAGCGCCCGCCCCGGAGGCCACCACCGCCACTCAGCCGGGCACCACCACCACCTCGTCCTCCTCGACCGCAGACGGACCACCGGCGTCGTCGTCACGGTCGCGTCGAGCTCGACCCGCTTCGGACGTCTTCCGGGGAGGCATCTGGAGCCAGCGGAGAGAGGTGGAGCTCGGCGGCCTTCACTGGGCGCCCAGGAACAGCTGCGGACAGACGTGAAGTCACACCGCGCCGCTCGGAGAACAGACCCGCTCGGCCTGGAATCATCGGCTCCGAAGGCTTCAGAATAGGGATATGGCCAGAAATCTTGATAGAGCAGCTCCCGAACGACGCTTGACGGGCTTGGGCATTGGTGGAGTGCCACCACACAGGACGCGCAGGCACGTGAACCTGAGCACCATCATGACGACGAGATGGTGGTTGTGGTGGCGCGTGCTTCTCTGCTGAAGGAAAGGATTGTGTGTTGTATTCTGAAGGCAAACCTAATAGCTCATCCTTAAATGTACGGAACCTGTAATCACATCGTGGTCCACGTGGTCTTAGCTGGTGGTAAGCGAGTCGGGTTTGTGCAATGGGTCCATGTCGCGAAGGTGGACAGCCTTCGGAGCTGAGAGCACATCAGCAAGCAGAGTCCGGACCGAACACACGTCACCAATCAGGGTATCGACTTCGTTCCCTCTCTGGATGGCGCGCCCATTCGACGCCGTCTGATTGGCTAGTGCGCTGCTACCCCTAATGGTGCCCACATTCTCGACATGGACCATGAAGTGAACTTATCCAAAACGTCTTTTCTCTCCCAAACACATCATTCCCGAGGTCTTCGAATTCTTTCCTGCCTGGCGACGAGATTGTGGTGGTTCATGATGTGCGTTCTACATGGAGATGGCTGATGTTGCACTCTCTGAAGTCCAATATCCGAAGAGCAGAAGTGGACTAGCAATAGGCTTAGCTAACGTCAGACCATGGACATTGCGTAGATTTAATAAGTCCACGTTGAACCGGCCAACTTCAAATGTCTTTAGAATCGCGACGGATGCGCCACGCATTCGACTTCACGCGATACCGTGAAGGCGGTTTTTTCATACAGTGAGTTGCTGAGCGCTTGGTGGCGCAGTCGGAAGAAGCGCCGGCTGTCGCGTGCACCTGATACCAGGTTCTTGCCTTGGATTTACTGCTCACGCTAACCAAGTCTTCCATCTCCATCCCTCCAGGGGCCAGAATCGCTTACCGCCCTCTAACGGTGAAAATACCGCCAAACCCCCTGATATGACATTCATCAGCATCGGTATTTGGCGTTATTTTCACCTTTAGACGGCGATAAGCGGCTGATGAATTTGGCCCCAGGTCAACTGTGGGTGAACTTCTGGTAAAGTGCACCGTGCGAAACTCGTCGATAGGTGACACACCGTGCGAAACTCGTCGATAGGTGACCGACCTTTCACGAAGTGGTGGCAGACTTTCCTCAGGTGGTTCAGTTTTAGACAGGAACGCAAAGAATTAGTTTCGCTCATATCGTTTGCAATGCAGCGCATCCTACGCAGCTACACAGCTTGCTCATCGCATTACGCCGCTGGACACGTGGTAGCGCAGATGGAAGAGATGCTGGCTGTAGCGTGCACATCGATTACAGACGCTTGGTTGGGATCCGACTCAGGCGAACCTTCCTCCGGATCGGTGAATTGGTACCAGGCTTGTTTGTGAAGGACAGAGCAGTCTTGACGTCGGCAAGTCATTGTATAAGCCAAGCACGCATACAAATCGTCTCTACGACATCCTGTAGGAGTAGAATGCGCGGCGCATCCCATCCCATGGCAGACCAGGTTGGCCTGCGCTGGACCCAAATCAAGAACCTGGAATCAGGTGCACGCGACAGCCGGCGTCTCCTCCAAATACGCTACCACGTACCCTGCGGTGTAGGGTAAGGCGACAATTGTGTAATTGCGTAGAAAGCATTGTATTGCAGACGCTATGCGTGAAATAAAGTCCGTCCATTCTAGTTTAAAACTCTGTTGAATCATCTGATGAAAAATGGCCTCCATTGGGCGAAAGGCCGGTCACCTATCGACGAATTTCACACGAGTCGCACTTCCACTCCTTCAGAGGCTCATCCACAGGTATCACCTGTGTCACCTATCGTCCCGATGATCATCGACTTGCTCGAGCGGGCGCCAGCAGCTCCTCCATTCGTCCCTGTCGCGTGCCAGAGTGGTCCAATGGATCCTCCTCGTTCGAGGGATTCGAAGAGCGTCATATCGGTCATCCAGGGCCTTCAC
Source organism: Heligmosomoides polygyrus polygyrus (assembly GCA_947396885.1). Lineage (NCBI taxonomy): Eukaryota > Metazoa > Nematoda > Chromadorea > Rhabditida > Heligmosomidae > Heligmosomoides > Heligmosomoides polygyrus. Next base: position 95,583,616 of record OX377201.1, on the reverse strand, counting down.
GAAGAAGTCCGACCAACGCGTTGGTGGGCGTCCTGGTGTTCTCTTGACATCCCGCGGAATCCAGTCGGTGACGGCTCTCGTCCAGCGGGTGTCTGCGAATCGCATTACGTGGCCGGCTCACCTAATTTTCGACGACTTGGCCCATGCGACAGCGTCTCTGATCTTCGAACGTCGGCGAAGCTCGGAACTCCGGAGGCCTTCTCTCGCTTGCGTGAGTCGTGTCACTCCGAGCATCGTCCTCTCGATTCCACGCTGCGCGACGCTGATCGCGTGTCCATCCTGCTTTCGTATAGCCCAGGTATCTGAGGCGTATGTTAGGGCAGGAAGAACAGTGGAGTCGAAAAGGTGGGCACGTAGTCGGACGTTCTTCGTCTTCTTCGCGACTTCATCGACGCTCTTGAAAGCTCCCCAAGCCGCTCGTTTCCTCCTGCTCAGCTCCGGTGCTAGGTCGTTGGCCATATTGACTTCGCGACCCAGATACACATAGCTGGAGCATTCGGAGATGCTAGTTCCGTTGAGCGAGAATGGGGCATCAAAAACTTGTCCGCTCCTCATGAACATCGTCTTCGTAAGACTCAGCTGTAGTCTAACGTTCCCACATACGCGATCGAAGTCGGTCAGCATTCGCTCCGCCTGGCTGATGCTCGGTGTTATGAGCACGATGTCGTAGCGAAGGGAAGATGATGTAGTTGCCGGCCGTCGACCTTCACTCCCATGTCTTCCCATTCTAGTTCGCGAATGACGTTTTCGAGGGTGGCGCTGAAGAGCAGCGCCAGGGTGTTGATGAGCGCTGACGGGAGGTTCTTCAGGTGTTCAGGTCTGATCCTGTCGGGACCGGGTGCTGTACGTTTCTTCACCGACGAGATGGCGTGTCGGATCTTGGAAGGGAGAATAGAGGGGACGACGTATCCATCTTGCGGAAGATGGCATGGGGGCAGGTGGACGTGGCTATCGAAGAGATCGGAGTAGAAGTCGTGGATAACCTTCGCCATGGTCCTTCTAGAAGAGGTGACGGTGGCAACTACCAACTGACGTCCGAGCTTGCGAAGCTAAAGCGAAGCGACGATAAAGGATGATCTCAAGCTTCGGGGATATGGTAGCAGGACGTCGATGACCGCTTCAGTTTCCCGCTTCAGTTTCGTATCCACTGGTATAAAAGCTAATTCGAAGGGCAATTGAAGCTGGACTGGTATTGACTGGATTCAAGCTAGTGTCATTAAATCTGCGCAATGTGCATGGTATCGACCATGGCTAAACTATTGACAGTTCCCTCGTGCTCTTTGGATGAATGGCGTTATCCCAGAAAGGTGGGACCACCCGTACTTTTCTCGTAAATGTAAAACTAGAGAGCGAAAACTCACCATGCATGCTTATAAAGGCGTCGAGCTGTCCTTCCGTCTTACGTCTGTCCACCAGTACGCGCTAAATTATTAGCCGTTTTGGTAGGGAATAGGATCATGGCTCTAAATCTTGACAGACTAGCTTCTCCACGACATTTGACGATGTTCTGGCAATGTTTTCACCTAGAATGCTCAATGAGCTGAACCTGAGCTCCAACAACCCTGTGACGACGAGGGGTTGGTTCCGGTGGCAGATGATTAACTGCTGAACGATGATGTGTTCGTGTCTTTTAGAGTGTTTTTTTAATAATAACTACAGCCACTGAGCCCGTTCATTCTGCAGCGCGACACGCCGAATACAGCGCGCTAAAATTCCGTCAAATGAGGTTTTTTTACCACGATGAAGTATAAATGCGACGAATCGCCGCCATACGACGCGGCGCGGCACCACGATCGCCATAGATATCGAATTTTCGCGCCGCCCGGTTGATATCCATCCTTACCATAGTGCCGCGCCTTCCAGCGGCGCAAGTATAAACTGGGGTTAAGGGAGTGTTTAGTGTGCACGCGACACGCTACGCGATGTAATGATACGCCCCTGTATGGATCGCGCGACCCAATAAATCGATACGAAGGCTTAAGGCCCCCGCAGACTTCTGACCCTATCCTTCATCAGAGGGCAGGGACGCAGAGCTCGCCGCTGGAGCGGTACCGCCGAAAATGATTTGAATCATACGAGACGGCGTCACTCCAACAGCGCCGGGAGAGTCTATCTGCGCTCTGTCATTTCGCGGCGGGGATCCAGATCGGAAACGAGCGCGTCACCACTTGGTCCCGACTAGAAAGACAGTATACCATCGCTCTTCGCTAGCGAAGGCGATGGACAACTAACATAATTGGGGAAGGGACCGTATCAGACGTTGTGGAGGAGCAGACGCCTGTAGCAGTTGTCCGATCCCCCGCTAGCGAAGCCTCGCTAGCGGGGTGTCATACTTTCGAGCGATACGGCATCGCTACCGATGTGACCGCGTCGCTGAGCTGAGCAGAGCGTCGGGCAGCATCGGTAGCGATGCTACGACGCAGCTGCACACAACGCTATTAACTGCGCGCCTATTCGCTAGCTTCACGCTAGCGAAGAGACTTCGCTCATCGCTCTGTTCGTCGCCTTCGCTCGGGGTGAGCGAAGGTATGACATAGGCCTATGGTATACTCCCGTCCATCGCAGCGACGCGACATTGCACAGCGACGGCGATGCTTCGCGACGCGCGATCGAAACAAGTGCAAAAATAGTGGACGACGGCGCTTCCCCCTCCGCTACCGTCGCACGGGAGTATGTTCCGCTCCTGCCACTCAGAGGTATAACGGGTCGTTTAGTGTGCGCGCGACGCGTGACGCGACACATGTGTAGTAGAATTGATCGAGCGGCGCGATGATCAACTCGGCCACTACGCGTGGCACCGCGTCGCGCGCACACTAAGCGGCCCCTGAATGAGCGCGTAAGTGCGCTGAGTATAATCTTTACTGCTTCCTATTTCGAACCAGTAAGATGCTGCTCATGGACGGCCACCGTTAACTAATCTTGCTCGCCTACTCTATGAGTTGTTAGCTCAATGTACCCTAAAGTTCATTGAACCCTTAGTAAAAAGCCGGACACGTCACCACCATAAATTAGGCCTGAGATGGCTGACGCTTCCGAGCTGAAGAAGGGCTGTAACAAGTTGTAAGTTCGGAAAGATGGCCTAGGAAACTGGTCGCGACCGTCCGCCAGGTTTCCACGAATAACCGCACGCATTTGTGATGAGGTCACACAACCGCGGCAATTCTTCTAGTGAAGAGAACTGGCTAGAACCAGATCGAGCAGCGTTCAACGGCAGCGGCCGATACTAGATGACCGCGCCTAACATCGGCCATTCTGCCAGAATATCGTGGAGTTTAAGACATCGAACCTTCCAGGACCAAGGCCTTCAGAAGTGGGCTCTTCAGAGTTGTTAAGAATAGAAATGGCCAGCTAAGAAATTTATAAATCATCGTGAAGATGGCGTACCTCTAAAGAACATTGAAGGCTGAGGTGCATTCTTCATCTCTAAGACTGGAGGGCTTAATTTTAACAACGCTTTAGAGCAGCTTCGTCAGTTTCAGGATCACTAGAACATTGTCAAGCTATAATGATCTCGTTCAAAGCCGCTGAATCATCACTGAGTCCAGCCGATAGCCGCTCGTCGCGTGACATATAAACCGGAATATTAACTTTTCCTTCACCTTTGACACTTCTTTTTCAGTCAACTAATGATTCCGGCGCCTACAGCGTCTTCACAGGTCCCTGTAGCGTGCCAAAGTGATCCACTGGGCGTTTTCCCCACTACTCATTCGACACTTCAGAGCTCGTTTCGTTTCATTTTGACTCCAGAGCCTACAACGCCTTTACACATCCATATGGCGTGCCAAAGTGATCCACAAGGCCTTCTTCGTCTCCTTCTCCGTCTTCTTCTCTATTCCTTCGACGATATTCGGTGTTCTCCTTTCTGGGTGTTGTATTGACCCTTTCGTGACCCGATACACCTAGTTGATGCACTCAGAAACTTCTTTTACCGTCCGTCTCCCTCTTAGCTCTTAGAAGGAATAAACCTACGTTGCTCAACCCCTCTCTCCTTTGGGATGCGCCGCGCATTCTACTTCTACGTTTATTGCGGAAGCAGTTCGAATGACTACATAATCACTTGCGGTGGCAATCCGATGAGCAAGTCAATGCAGTATCCTACCGAGACAAGTCTGGTCCAAATTCCCAGCTACATGGATGCATGATGAGGCATCTGCTGTCACGTACATTTCCTGTTAGACTAAGCAGAGAAGTTCAGTACCTAGAAGAACATGCACTTACGCCCAGCTGCAATTCGTACAACCGATAAAGGATAAAGGACAGCGGCAACGTCCTCCTTTTGGAATGCGCCACACGTGTTGCGGCTATACTTGCAGTGGCCAGCCGACTGAAAATAGTGTCTTATTCTTCCCAGACTCGTCTGGTAGCAGTTCGTCGACTCAGCAAGAATGAAGTGCATTGCTGCTTTGACGGGAAGTCAAGAACCTGTATTCTAGTGCATGCGACAACCGGCACCTTATCCGACTGCGCTACCACGCCCTCTATGAGGGGTTATCTAAGCAACTCAGCTTAATGACGTTTATACAGACAGAACCAGGTTTTCCAGAGCCACTCAAAGTGGCAGAGTTTTAAGGTCGTTTGACTGGTGCACACATTTAAATAGTGCAATATCCATTTGTGTATTAGGGGGGGGGGGGCAAAAGTAATGAGACAAATTGAAAAAATCTTTATCTCTTTATAACTCAATTACAACTCAACGATGCTGAAGAATGTATCTGCCATTAAGGGCAATGATCCTGCTGCCATCGCTCAGCCAACTTCCTGATCCCATCCTTCCAGAACTGTTTGGGCCTGGTGTTGATCAACAGCTCGATATGGTTGTCAAGGACTGCTTGGATTCTTGTGTCCCTTCCGACCAGGAAGTCCTGTAGGCTCAAGAATGCTGGTGGTCGCATAGAGAGATGTCCGGCGAATACGATGAATGAGGCATGTGAACGTAGCCCAGATGAGCAAGCTTATCCGTGGCCACTTTTGCCCGATGGTTGTCGAAGAGGACGACCTTCTTGACGCGCTGCGACTGAATAAGTTCGAGTCGCAGGTCCATCTCCTCTATTTCGTTTACCATGGCCTTGGAGTTCATCGTAGTGCTCTTGGAAAACAGCTTCCGGTAAACCGATTCATGGGCGCAGACCCAAAAGCTCCAAAGCTGCCTCTCGCCGTGAACATCTCGCCGAACGAAGGTCGGTAACAGGTCACCAGGCCTCACTCAGACTCGCTGCTTGGCAGGGTTAAGGTAGAAGACGTATTTCTCATTTTGCGTGAATATTGAGTCCAGGCTGCTCGGGGTTGGGAACTGGGCGAGATTTGCGCGACACAGGTCGGCTCGTCAGACTGGGGTTTCGGCATGAGAAAGACTGGGTTTTGACATGCTTCTGGGAAGGGCGGAAGTGGTAACTTCTCAGATGGGCTTCATTAAGTAGCATACAAACATACAAATACGATAAGCACAAAACCAGACTCCAGCCACGAGGTATATGGACACGGCATGGGGTGTCTCATTACTTTTGGCCTCCATCTAATAAGTGTTTAGTCGGGAGACACTGGTCTCATCTTGTACCCCGATACTGTCCAGGTAATGCCGGCCTCCCATCGCTCAGGAGTCGGTAACTTTATACTAATTTCATCCGGTAAGATAAAACGCTGACACAACCTTCGTCAGGGCATAACCACTCCATGTGGTAGAAGTAGAGTGTGTGGCGCATCCCATATACGGCCCATTATCGCTGACCCCAAAAGAACAGTGGGAAGGATTTGCTGGGAAGCTTCGAGAGGCGACTTCTGTAGAAAAACGGAGGACTTTGCGAACTGCGCTCACTGGCTAGTGAAGCGCAAGAGGGAACTGTCGACCCTTCTCGTGACCTTCATCAGTATTCAGGTGAGCCACGTCTGGTGCGACGTGAAGGAATTCACGAGGGGAGTGGTAACGGGGTTCTGGATGAGCCACGTATTTCGAACTTTGAAATCTGGGTTTCAATCGTTCTCGGTAGAATGAACCACGCATTCTTCGTCTGACTGATGTGTCCAAGACACACCACGCTGCCCATGTAGGCCACATTAACGACCAGTACCAGACTAGTGCCTGTCGGAAGGCCGATTTTGTACACACCTACTCGACTTCACTGCACTTCTGGCACTAGCATGACATCTCAGAGGGAAAGTGAGTGATGACGTCCACATTTCTCAGGAAAATATCGTCGACCTTCTAGTATCGGCTAATCGTCATAAATTAGGTGGGCCAGCCACGTAAAGCGTTTGGCAGACGTCTTTTGGGTGACAGCCTTATCCAGCTGCATTCGATGCGATGTTCAAAAGAGCACTATGGTGTCATACAGCTTTGGTTCAGACTTAAGCAGATTTTATACTTTGGTCGCCAGGTGGCGCAGCGTTATTAGAACAACCAGTACCGACTGGCGGCGCATCACACGGTCACCCGATGCCAGCAGGTTCATGGTTCGGACTTCCCTGACCTGTACATCGGCTGGCCACCGCAAGTCATTGTATGACCAAATACGCGTTCAACTCACCTCCATCAGATCCCGTAGAAGTGGAGTGCGTGGCGCATCCCCAAAGGGACTGAGTAGCGCCTTCCTTTACTTATTTTATCGATTGGAGTCCGTTCTCAGTTCGGGGCAGAGCCGCAGGAGCGACTGGTCGCCAGAGAAAATGATGCGTGTCGATTCCCACCAGGCGATCGCTCGGCATTAATCGATACACATGCTCTCCATAGGTGACTCAATCGATCCCGTCGCTCATGTCACGGACTACGAAGTCTATGAGGTAGCGCAGATGATCGGTATTGGTAGCCTTCACAACTATCGCCTGGAGGCTGAACTATAAAACCCTCCGTTTGGCTTAATCTCTCCCGCGTGCCAAAGTAGCGCAATGGGATTTCTACACTCTTGGGGCTTCATGCGACGAGGAACCACTAGGTTCCTCTGCCATGTAACAGAGACGACTGCAGACGATAGCTGGGACTATTCATACAAAGGGACGACAGATGCTCACTTAAGGCTATGGCATTTATATAGATTTTTAGATAGGCAGAGGCTTGATAGTTGTCTGCAATGTGGACATCATGTGAAGGCGGCCGCAACCTTGACAATCATAGCAGTGGTCGTAAGACTCCCTTGAGTAGCATCCCTGTTGTATGCGGTCGACTCTGATTGGCTGGCGCGTTCTCGCATGCCTTGCTGACCAAGCCGTTGACTTGTGCCCTCTGAATGGGGCAAACAGATCACACGTCTACGTTCTGACGCGCTATGGCATTAAGCAGATTTCGGAAGAGCAGAGACACGAGCCAAAGCCAACTGTCACATAGCCAACAACACGCCTTCAAGCCTTCTGATGGGCGGGTGACTCCTAAACCTGAAGAAGGTACACCGGTCAACGCTTCGGTCCCGTTTAGAGTCGCGTAGCATGCTTCCCACAGAATGCTCTCACTCTCAGCTGGAATATAAGGATGAAGGATAAAGGACGACTTTACCCAATTCCTTTTTGGATGCGCCACGCCTTGTACTTCTACGGGATGTCGTGGAGGCGATTTGAATGCGTATTTGGTCATACAATGACTTACGGCAGCCAGCCGTTGAACAAGTCGGCGCTTTATCCTTCCCGTGCAAGTCTGATACGAATTCACCGACCCCACAGGGATGGAAGGCTTGGTTGGCCCGGGTCGGAAATCCGAACCAAGAACCTGGCATCGGGTGCGCACGAAGGTCGGCAGCTCCTCAGACTGCACTGCGCGCCCCAATTCTATAGACCAAAGTAGAAAAAGGACTTCGGTCTGCTTCCGGGAGTCGAAAGGAGCCCTATTTGGTCTTCTCCGTCGCCCAGCAGCGTGTCGGCCGCCTCCGTCATCGACCATAGGAGTACGATCGATTCGTGTGACGTCTCCACGACCGTACTGGAACGCCGAGAGCTTGAAGACTACCAAGAGACCGCTGTCAAGCCGATGCACCAGCGTAGAGCCGTCAGGCAACTACCAACTGATGTCCCGGCTCGCGAAGCTATGCAGAGAAGCGGGGGAGAATCCTAACAGCTGTGGAGGCGGGTATAAGCATCCGCAATGCCCGTCAGACCTTTCCAACTTCAAGACCGAGATGACCGCTATCCGACGCTCTGATGGAACCGGGACCTCTTTCAGAAGGGCAACGGAGAAAGTCATTAACGATTCCTACTCCGAGCACTACGCCAGCCGCGACCACCTGCCCTCGTGCCTTCTTCCGCAGAATGGACGCGTCGTTTCTCTACCTTCTCGAGATTCCAGAAGCCATTTTCTTGGTAAACAATCGTATCCGAACACCTGAAGAACCTCATCAACGCCCTGGTGCGGCTCTTCAAACGCACTCTGTCGGAGTGCAAGACTCCAGCTCAGTGCTCGACCAGAAAGATAGTCTTTTTGGACACGAAGGGAGACGTCCGCAGCACTGGCGGCTACCGCCCAATCTACCAGCTCTTCACAGCCCGTTCGAGTGATTCTGCCGGCGAATCACTAGGCGACGAACGAACGGCAGCCACGCGATGAGCGCGAAGAAGGGCTTCGGAGGCGACTCCACGCGATCGATGCTATCCACACGGCGACGAAGCTCTCCGAATTATCGCCAGAGTGCAAGACGCCGCTGTGCCTTACGCTCATCGACGCGAGGGTCAGTTGAGGCGGAAGAAACCCCGGAGAACTTCGCCGCTACCTCGCAGCCATTAACGACGCTGTGGGTGCCATGGAGTAAAAAAATCACGATTCTCCATGGTTTCTTCTTGCCTAGTTTTTACGGTCCCTCGGCAGGGAGCCAACCCTCCTCCTGTGAAAGAAAGACTTCCACAGGCGGAGTTACCGCAAATCCAAAGGCTAGGTTTTCGGTATTCTAGTGAAGGATAAAAGTCAGCGCCAGTCAATTCCCTTGCCGCTTTCGCTACGCATCGTACTTTCAAGGGAGGTATTTTAAATGCGTATTTGGATTTGTGGTGCCAGCCGATGGACAAAAGTAAGTGTCACCACCTGTATCACCTGTCGTCCCGTTGGTCATCGACTTGCTCGAGCGGGCGCCAGCAGCGTCTCCATTCGTCCCTGTCGCGTGCCAGAGTGCTCCAATGGATCCTCCTCGCTCGAGGGACACGAAGAGTGTCATATCGGTCGTTCAGGGCTTTCACGAAGAAGTCCGACCAACGCGTTGGTGGGCGTCCTGGTGTTCTCTTGACATCCCGCGGAATCCAGTCGATGACGGCTCTCGTCCAGCGGGTGTCTGCGAAGCGCATTACATGGCCGGCCCACCTAATTTTCGACGACTTGACCCATTCGACAGCGTCTCTGATCTTCAAACGTCGGCGAAGCTCGGAACTCCGGAGGCCTTCTCTCACTTGCGTGAGTCGTGTCACTCCGAGCATCGTCCTCTCGATTCCACGCTGCGCGACTCTGTTCGCGTGTTCATCCTGCTTTCGCATAGCCCAGATCGCTGAGGCGTATGTTAGGGCAGGAAGAACAGTGGAGTCGAAAAGGTGGGCACGTAGTCGGACGTTCTTCGTCTTCTTCGCGACTTCTTCGACGCTCTTGAAAGCTCCCCAAGCCGCTCGTTTCCTCCTGCTCAGCTCTGGCGCTAGGTCGTTGGCCATATTGACTTCGCGACCCAGATAGACGTAGCAGGAGCATCGAAGATGTTCGTTCCGTTGAGCGAGAATGGGGCATCAGAAACTTGTCCGTTCCTAATAAACATCGTCTTCGTAAAATTCAGCTGCAGTCCAACGTTCCCACATACACGATCGAAGTCGGCCAGCATTCGCTCCGCCTGGCTGATGCTCGGTGTTATGAGCACGATGTCGTCAGCGAAGCGAAGATGATGTAGTTGCCGGCCGTCGACCTTCACTCCCATGCCTTCCCATTCTAGTTCGCGTATGACGTTTTCGAGTGTGGCGCTGAAGAGCTTCGGGGATATGGTATCCCCCTGTCGAACCCCTCTCTTCACGTCGATGACGACGTCGTTGTAGAATGGTGAGATCTTGGTCGTGAATCCACTGTACAGCTCTCGAAGGACTCTGATGTACTGAGTAGGAACACCCTGAGTGAGCAGGGCGTCGATGACCGTTGGGTCATCGACTTCATTGTCGACGGGGTCGAATGCCTTCTTCAGGTCTATGAACGTAAGGCAAAGTAAGTGAATGTTTTATCCTTCCTAGGCAGGTCCGGTGCTTTCCCATTTGGAAGAGGAAAGGCAGTCCTGCTGGCTGCTCCAATTACCGTCCGATTCGCTTACTTTTGAACAGCATGAAGATCTTTGAGCGAATTGTTGACGGACGAATTCGTGACATCGTCCAGCTTTCCAGCAATCAGTGCGGCTTCGTGGCTGGCTGAGTGCAGTTTGGTCCAAATGGGCTCGTTGACTGGGGTTCTCTGCAATGGGAAGATACCAGAGCGCTTGAAGTCAAAGATCTATAGATCTGTCCGGCCAGTCCGGCCGGTAGCGATGTACGGTGCTGAGTGTTGGCCAGCAACCAAAGAAGTTGAAACGCGCCTCAGCGTCATGGAGACGAAGATGCTGCACTGGACGGCAGGAGTCACGCACCTAGACCGCAATGGTTTGGCCATGTTCTACGCGGAAAGGAAGACAGCGTCCGTAAAATTCGAGGTAATTGGAAAGCGGCCTAGAGGAGGCCCGAAGCTGCTCCAGACGGGAACCGATCCCACACCTCCAGCTTTTCGGGCAGGCTACAAGTCGATTACACCACTGCTATTCGATGGGACACGATGTCCAACAACGGCCTTCCAGCACACATCCATGATATTAGGAGGTCATATATGTCGTTCAGAGCTTTTCAGAAGGGTACCACTCCATTGCAGGCATGAGATGAGAGCCTGACTTCCAATAGTCTTTCCTGTTGTGTGCCAAAATAGCCCAATGTTTCACCCACGCTCAATGTGCGGAAAGGGTATCATATCAGGCGTTCAGTGCTTTTTCTGGACCCAATACACCTCTAAATGTAATGGGAGCTGAAGTCGCCGTCCCTCCCTGTCGCGTGCCATAGTGGCCCAATTGACCCTGGTCTTTGGCGGAACATGCATGATTGATGTATGATTGGGCTTCGTGTCAGTCAATATGTATGTCCTGTTGACGTAGATTCAGGCGGGACCCTTACTAAGGACTGAAAACCTGAATGTGTACAGATAGATGAAGTTGCGGACGTTAACAAGAGATGAGACGCCCTTTCACCTCAACATCTGCACTCGTCCTTGTCGTGTGCCAGAGTTGCCCAATTAGTCACCACTGCTCGACGTGCACGAGGAGCGCAAAAGTTGTCGTCTAGGACTTCGACGGAGGGGCGTTAATAAAGCCCAGTTTATACTTCGACGCCGAGCGACGCGACACCACGTATGGTGGCCGTATTGATTGAGCGACACGATCGATCAATTTGGCCGTTTTACATGCCGTCGCGTCTATCGGCGTCGGATGTATAAACGGGGCCCAAGTGTACTGGTGTTCTTCTGCTATTCCACGCATTCTGTTCAGACCTCAAGTTGCCTCCACGTATAGTAGAATCCGTGGTGAATGCTAGACCGAAATACTGGTTAAGGATAAGGATAAAGGACAGCGTTACTCAATATTCCTTGGGATGCGCCACGCATTCTATTTCTACGGGATGTCTCGGAGGTGATTTGAATGAGTATATGGCCGCTGTATCCTTCCCAGACGAGTCTATTACCAATTCACCGACCTCGAAGGGATGGAAGGCTTGGTTGGCCAGGGCGGGAAATCCGAACCAGGAACCTGGTATCGGGTGCAGGCGACAACCAGCACCTCCACCGACTGCGCCACAAGTGCCCGAATATTGATTAGCGCTGACTTTTATCCGTTTCTCCTTTTATAGCTCTTGTCTAGTGACCTTCCACGAAACACATTAAGTGACCGGTCCAGCTAATTTTCGACAACTTGGTCCCATCGACGACTTGGTATCTGATTCTCAAACATCGACCAAACTTATACTCCAATCGGGTCACTTTACGCATGACCCTCTTCACCTCGTTGTGGCGTACGCCATGCATTCTATCTCTGCGGAATATCGAGGGCCATTTCACCACGTTTTTTTTTACCAAAACAGTGACGTGTAGTGGCCAACCGACGAGGGGGTCAGAATTTTGTCCTTTTCAGACCAGTCCCGGGGGATAGAAGGTATGGTTGGCCTGGCCAGAACCTGGGCCAAGAAGCTTGATTCGGAGTGCACTCTATAGTCGGTGCCTCCTACGACTGCGCTACCGCACGCTCCGAAGAAAAAGTAACACTGGAATCAGCATCTATGGTCGAATCGGACCATTTCAGGCTCCCAAGAAGAGGACATCGACGGAAGCTCAGCCAAGAAGCAGCTGCTAAAGTTCGTGCCGAACACGGCAAGGGTAACACTGGCTTCAGATGCCCACAAGAGGCAGAGAGGACGACAGAATCCAACCAGTTGTAGCCAAGGACAAAGAATATCGACGGAACTGTTTGGAGCTGCAATCTTCGCGGACGTGCTGTCGAAGGTCCAGCAAACTGGGTCTCTGATGTGTTTTGGAGACAACAGCAGGCTATAGCAATATGAAGAGAACTCCTGAGAACAACTCCTCGCCTGCTCCGGAGCTTCGATTTCATGCTACTCGATGATTTCTGCTTCCCAGTAGAAAGAAGAGCAAGAAGGCTCCGGTGCTTCCTCGTTCCGTTGCCGTGCTGCGCCCGGACACATTCCGAATTTACAGCGCATGAAGTAGCCTGAGGAGCTCGTTTTTCCTCGACGAGCGCTCGGACCGCTATTCCAGTTCTGACAATGGCTGTTCTCTGATTCTCAGCGACTGGAAGGCGAGTGCGTTGCAGGGAGGAAGTCCGCGGTTGGCCTTTTGCGGGAAACGACGATATTTTCGGAGGCACCAACAGCCAAGGGGAGCTATTGCAGGTGCTCTTCTATGCTACTCCATTCTTTGTGGAAACGGAAAACTTCAGAAGAGGGCACCACTAAGGTGCTAGGGGAGTTCTTACCGGTGCTTATAAGGCGATAGGGTCAACTGTAGCGGATAAAGGGTAAAGAACAGCGTTAATCAGACCGCCTCTACTTCCAAGGTCGTTGCTGAGGCATTTTGAATGCGTATTTGGCCCACAGAACGTCTTGCACTGACCAAACGGTCAACACATCAATGTTTTACCCCTCCCGGTTTGTCTGGTACCAGTTCTCCAACCCCGGAGAGACGGAGGGTTCAGTTGGCCTGGACGGGAAATCGGAATCACGAACCTGCTCCAGGGTGCAGACGACAGTCGGCGCGTCATCCGGCTGCGCTACCACGCGCCCATATGGCAGCGATGATTTTGAAACTCGCAGCGGTCAACGACGGGTGAACACCTTTGCTCAGATACTCGCAGCAATCCCGCTGAGCTGGAAAGGGATCTATAGTTCTCCGAATAATACACTAACCGGTAGGTGGACAGCAATTTTCCAGAAATTCAACGAAATTTCTACGTCGGGAGTTGGAAACGCATTTTTCGGCAAGTTTTAGCACCCTTCAAACTCGCGCTCAAAGCGACTAACTCCACAGTGGGTGAAATTCCGTTCACCTCTCGATCAAGGTTCGCTGCCAATGGCTCAGACACTGGGAGAGATCACCTGCAGGTGGAAATGACGTATTTCGTCACAGGTGACATGTGGGGGCTATTTTGGGGCGGAGTTTCAGTGAGCGGTCTACTACCGGTCATTTCGCCGCTCGCGTGATACGCAACGCGATATGTAGGTGAACTACAGGGTCACACGCCCCCCGTGCAATCGATTGGGTCAAGCTTTCGGTCGAAATCCGGTCACCTTCAGGTGCAATGCTAGTTCACCCATTTTTCACCTGCAGGTGACTTCTCTCAGTGTCTGAGGGGATGGTGCAGGTATGCGTAAGGTAACGCGTAGTTTGTGAAATTGCGTATTTGCGAAGAAACCCTGACAGTGCGAAGCAGGTTAAGAACATTTTCCTGCTTTTCTAACGTATTTTGTTCCGTATCCCTATTCTTCATCGGTTATCGTCTCCTGTATGATACGTTTACTACCTCTGGTCTTTGCTTCGTCCTAACTTGGCGCTCATGTAAAAGGTGGCAGTGAATTTCATACCACGGGCAGTCTCACCGGGAATTCACCTGCAACTGACCTCCAGGAGTTTCACAATCATCTCCGCCACGGCTCGCTCCATCGTCCTACATTGGCGCCGGTTAAAGCTCCTATAGCGGCCCAGCTGGTGGTTCGTCCCCACCCGGAGTGGAAGTTCCCTCACTAGTCCGGTTTCTTTGTCCCGCTCTTTCTAGAGGTGGGAACCACGAGTCCAGTCTTGTCACCTCGTTGTCTTTCCTCCTTCCCTCCTCGTTCTTCTTCCCTTCTTCTCCTTAATCTTGCTTCTTCTTCATCGCCTTGACGTAAGTCACCGCCTCTTCAGGGCATTTTATTAATCCCACGAAACAACCCGGAGACATCTCTTAAGGAGCCGCGTTGAAATGCAGGACCTTCTCAAAAATTGGAACAAACTGCCCTATAGGAGTTCCATACCACACCAAATCCATGCGGCAATCAATTCCTCTTGCGTTCTATTTGTTCCCTGAGCCTGGCACTATTCATCTTCTCCCTTCGTCATCTTCGTCGTCTTCTTCTTGATGCTTCGTCATCGTCGTCTCCTTCCTTCATAGTTGTCCACTTTCCTTTCGCCTTTTTCTATTCTTCCTTCATTTTCTTATTCACTTCCTTCAACTTCTTCATCTTCACCTAGTCTTCCTCGTTTTTTATCCTTGTCGACGAATCCACCGTTATCTTGCTCTTCCTCCTCCTCCTCTGTCTTCTCCTCTTCTTTTCCTCTTTCTTCGTCATAATTTTCTTCATCTTCTTCCTCCAACGTCTGTCCTTATTCTTCTCTTCTTTGCTCTCTTTCTTCTTTTTTCGTTTTCTTGTCTTTTTACCTGATTTGCATTTGTTATTTTATTGTTCTTCTTCCTCCCATTCCTCTTCCTTTTTTCAACCCCTCCTTCTTCGAGTTCTTGTTTGCAGTCATTGTTGTCGCCTTCTCTCTTCCTGTTCTACCTTTTCTTTTTCACCTCTTTCTGTTCTTCCTTATTTCTTCCTCTCCTTGTTTTTATCTTCATCGTCCCCCGCCGTCCATCTTGCTTCTTGATTTATCGCCTCTTCTTCTTCCTCGTCATCTACTTTTTTATTCTACTATATACTACTATTTCTCCTTTCCACTACTCTTGTTCTTTTCATCCTCTGGTTGCAGTTATGTTTCTTCTTCTTCGCTTTCTTGATCTCCTCCTCCGTCGTCTTCTTCATTTCTTCATCTTTCCTTCCTCATTTTCTTCGTTGTCGTTGTTGCCGTAGTCATCGTCGTCGCCATTTTCTTCCTCTTCTTCTTCTCCTTCTTCTCAACCATCTTACACTTCTTGTTCTCTGCCAGCGTCGCCGCCCACTCTCTCCTTGTTCTGCTAAGAAATAAGGGACGTTCAGGCCTGGGATTGCCTCCACCGTATAGTAGAATGCGTTGTGAATCCTAAACCGGAATAGTGATTAAGGATAAGGATAAAGGACGGCGTTACTCAATCCCTTTAGGGATGCGCCACACTTTCTACTTCTACGGGATGTCCTGGAGACGATATCTTTTTTCAGACAGTATTTTTGGTAATTCAGCGACTCCGAAGGGATGTAAGGCTTGGTTGGACTAAGCTGAGAATCCGAACCAAGATCCTGGAATCGGATGCACGTAACAACCGGCGCCTCTTTCGACTGCGCTACCCGCGTCCTGAAAGGGAAGAGATGAAGGAGATAGACGTGGTCATATTCCGACGGCTGCTTTAAAAATAGCTTCTGAAACGCGACAACTTTTCTCAGTGCAGTTCGAAGTTTGGGTTATTCATTGCACTGACTTCCCCACCAGAACGCGGATGCTCGAAGAAGTCGATTCGAAGACGCTTTCTGGTGACCAGTGCAACACCAGGAACCATCCACTGCATTATCCATGAAGGCCGTCTATCTCAGGCACAGCCGTGGAGCGTTCTTTTCTCCACACCCGCTCGAAATCATCAGTCATTCGATGTGATTTGCAATGCCTGACACCATGAGAACGACGTCGTGCAGTGGGAGCGTCGTCGTCGTTACGCACTCTCACGCGGCCTACTGCAACAGTCGTTTGGAGAGAGTTCTTCAATCTAGTCTAATCAATCGCGTCATTCTGAGGCAGGATGACAACCGACCCAATGAAAATGAGCTCTGGTGAATTCCTGGACAGCTACGGCTGTTGGATCTACGGAGCGAATGCCTAGATGCAGCCTGTCGTCTACGGGTCTCCATCGGAATCTTCGTACTGTCGAGACGGTTCATTCAGAACGATCCTGATGAATCACCGTCATCGTCGTCGTTCCAGTTCATCGAGGCGAACGTGAACAAGATTAGCAGCTTCAGCCGGACGTCTCATCGCTATTGATCTCAGCGGGAAATGGCCGCCTAGCAGGGATGTCGGGATTCTTGCACAGCTTCCCAGCCTTGATTATAGTCTTTCGGCTCTGGTTTTCTCGACTCCCTAATCGTAAGAAAAGAAGACCTTATGGTACGGTTTGCTTCAGATAGTTCATGTTTCGTCTAGAAGGTTTAGAAGTGGAGATGCTGCCGAGTGATTCCCAAGGAGATCCTAGCGATCGTCTGACTAGAAATGTCCCTTCGAATCCACCATCTGCACTGAAAGCCCAAGTAACACAAAACGTCCGACAACTGCTGCTAAAGTTCCTTCGGCTAAAAGAACGAACGATATGACGTCCTTCATGCCCCTCAAGCGAAGAAAACCTAGTGGTGCACTCTGGCACGCGACAGGGCCGGACAGCGCCCGCTCGAGCACTATGCTGATCAACGAGTGAAAGAAGCAGAGGTTATTCCCATAATTCGTCTGGTGAAGGCGAGGGAAAGCCAGTGGGGTTCCCAGCTCCGTCAGAGTTTGGGGCTCAGAAACGTCACTTGGACTAAGGATAAGTCATTGGAAATTAGGTGGGGCAGTCACGAAACGTGATTATTTGACAAGAGCTGTAGCCCGTTATACTCCGCGGAATGCCAACAGAATCCTTGGGCCTCCGTTAGGACACAGTCTTTGTTAAAGCTTGGAGAAAAAGTCTGGAAAGCAGCCTGGGCTACTCTGGCACGCGGCAGGAATGAATGAAGACGCTGATGGCACCGGAGCGAATTCGAGGGACAGCGGAGCAATGGATGAACTGGAACTGGAAAAAGGACTGCTATGTCGTCATCTAAGACTGTACAAAAGGATATGAAGAGTTGAAGATGGCATAGATCGATTCTTCGTTAGAATACGCCACGTATCTCACTCTTAAGGGACATCGTGGAGACAATTTAAATGCGTGTTTGGCTTATGAGATGACTTGACGCCCGGAGCCAGATTCATCAACGGCTTACAGAGATTTAACGGAGAAATTAGAGGCGAAATTCTTGATGATAACGCCAACATCTCACCATATCGCCTGTTGATAAGCCGCGTTACTTCGCGTTTTTTCAGGAATTTCGTCTGTAATTTCTCCGTTAAATCTCTGTAAGTCGTTGATGAATCTGGCCCCAGATGAAACGACCAGATGATGGACAAGTTAGTGTTCTTCCGTCCCAGGTTTCCGTCCCTGATAAGTTTGGCACCTATTCACCTTCCCCGGCAGGATGAAAGGTTCGGTTGCCTCGAGCGGGTCCCGAACCGACAGCCTTGGTTAGGGGTCCACGCGACAATCGGCGCTTCTCTCCACCACAACACCCTCGCGCCCAAGACCGAACTAGCGTCGATTCATTTTCTCTCTGCGCAACGTATGGAACAATTTTACATAGCAGACAAGCACTAATCCTGGCGAGGAAGTATTGGTACATATCGGGTTTTTGCCCTATATATACCTATACTTCCACGCCACGTACCCACGCCCATACCCGGCAGGAAGGGACGTGGTAGCCAATCGAAACACCTATGCACCAAGTACCTTCACTTCATGTACCGGTGGTCGTGTAGGACTGGACGGGAATTATAATTAAATCGCAAGGTGGCATTGTAAAAGCTACTTGTATCGATTTAGCAGCGCAGATGATCGATATTGGCCACTTTCAAAATGCCCCCAGCATCGAAGTATAAATCCCGTCGTATCATCCACACCTGTTTCGCCTTCCTGTTGGAGTTTCGCAATGTGATCTACGCCAATTGGGCGCAAACCCGATAAGTAGCGAAGTATCTTGCGTCAAGACTGGCATGGCTACTACCGGTTCCCGAGCTCATTTAGATCAACGACGACTTTCAGAACTCCTGAAGAAAGCTGAATGAAGCTGGAAAACTTGGGCGCTCACTAGTCAGCTGTCCCCGTTGGTTCCGCACTTTGGACAACCTGAATACGCACTGCGCAACGAGTTCGCGAGAGACAGGTAGGGCAGTTAGCGGACTCGATGGTATGTTCGGGAACTCGTATCTCATCATGCTGCAATTGCTCAGCGAAGCGCTGCCGGACGATTCGTGGAAAAAGAGCGGCCGACCAACGAGGCGAAATCATGCCGCTCGGAGGGTGATTTTCGGGACCAGTCACTCGTGTCGCTCCCGCCTGGTTTTTACTAGCACCACGCTCGGCCGGCTTTTCGGTCTTCTTCATACTCCCGGACCTCGCCGCGCAGCTAAAAGCTTCAGGTGACACCATCAAGGTTGTTGTCGCCATCAGACGTCTCCCTGTTTCGACTGCAGTCACATTGCTTACTTGACCAGTTCGCTGGCTAACCTTCGGATTCACTTGATCACTGGTCCATATCGAAGAATTCCTTTGTTATAACTTGCAATCGCCTTTCATCATCTTTGATCACAGAACTGTTCCTCACTGGTGTCAGGACTAGCTCCTCACCACTACATTTGTCGCCGTTGGCCGGCTCTAGATGTCGCTCAGCGTCGCCCACCATCGCTTCTTGTCGCCTGCTGTAGATCAACTTTCCTGTTCCTCTTCTTAGCTTACACCAGGTGCTGATGTCTGCCTACATCCTTCAACAACTACTCGCATTGTCTCATTTGACTCCAATACACTTTCGAGGATGGATTCATATTTGTCGACGAGGGCCGTACACAAATTCGAGGAGATCTCGTCCCACGATTTCGGCACACGTCAGCGATGGTTCTAAATCGTATCTTCTTTTCGGAATTTCTACTCCAGAATCGAGCACACGGACCGACTCATAGCATTCATACCCGAAGGTTTGAGGGTCAAAAACCTCGTCTCTAAGATCCGGGAAAGAGCTCCTCGCGTACCGTGGAAAAGGAATGTATGGCGCATCCCAAGATGTAACAGCATCGAGTTTTCTCTCTTCTTCGTTACTGGTGCCTTGTTTAATGTACAGCTATGATCTTCCTTGTTGGCATTTATTGCTGCTCAATGTCGCCAATTGTCGTCTGTGATCTTTAGAATTTGAGCCTTCATTTCGTTCTGATTCTTCTGATCGTTAGTAACATCTGCATTCAAATAACGTTAGCGGCATCGATTGGTTGTCTTTGTGCATAACGATCCTTGGTTTGTTTTCTTTGATCATTCTTATCGACGGATCAGCCCGTTTAGGTAGCTTTCTGACTCTTGTCAGAGGGTCCACCTGAAACGTTTGCCATTCCCCATGCCAACCCTCCGCAGAATAGATGCGACGTGTCTCTTTGTCCGCATCTGAAATCCGATACGCCATCTTAGTGGTAAGGAATCGGACGCAATGAGTGTTAGGCCCCGTTTATACTTCCGACCAGGGGTGCACACAAAATTCTGTGCGTTAATTTTTTAACAAAATTTTTAACGGAAAATTTTCGTTAAATTTCCGGTAAATCGTTAAATTTCGTTAAAAAGTACAATTAGCTGCAAAACATTATATCAAGTGAAAAAATCAAGGAAAACTTTATGCGTTTCAACTTCAAGAGGTCAACAGCTAAAGTTCAAGGAATGGAGTGTAACACTGCAATGTAAAATAAACAATTCATCATGATCATCAAACACAGAAAAATAAATAAGCATTCAGCAACAAATTATTTGCAGGGTGTGGAATAAGAGAGGTATGGAATTATGATAATTCCATACCTCTCTTATTGCAAGATGATCACCGACAAGGCATCTTAAAATGTGCGATCAGGCAGGACCCGGAGTTCCCTTCTCTTAGTTCATCGCGAAACCGTTTTGAGTGACTGTTATACGAGCATATACAGTCTCGATGCGGGCACCAGACCATTAAGTGCAGAAGGATTTAATAAAGATACAATTCAAAGCCTGTCAGTGGAATGTGAACACGTTGTCGAAAGCACGATTTTCGAGTGCCTGGTGTGTGGGGCCTATCCAATTTTTGCAACGTCGAGACCGTGACACGACATCGTGTCACGCGCTCGTTCACTTTTTTAAATCGTTTAAAATACGTCCAGCGGCCGAAATCATTCTCTCCGTCAGGACTGTTCCAGGTGGCGAGCAAAAGTGTTCTGGGATAAGCATTGCCAGGTGAGGATAGGCATATCTTACGACCAGGTTAGACCAGTATCTTTGTGGATTCGTTAACGTGCTTGGGGGCTCAGCGAAGCATTTTCTAGCTCGATAATGCATTAAAGAATAAGAATAAAGGGCGGCATTACTCAATCACTATCCGCGCCACGCATGCTACTTCTACGGGATGTCGTGGAAGCGATTTGAATGCGTATTTGACCATACAATGACTTGCGTTGGCCAGCCGATGAACAAGTCAGCACTTTATCCTTCCCAGACAAGTCTGGTACCAATTCACCGACCCCGAAGGGATGAAAAAGGCTTGGTTGGCCTGGGCAGGAAATCCGAACCAAGAACCTGGTATCGGGCCACGCGACAGCCGGCACCTCCTCCGATAGCGCTACACGCGCCCCAAAATGCATTTAAAAATTCCAAAAATTCAAAGCAAATTCATGAAAATATTAAATATTCTTGCTGATTTCAATAGTTTTTTAGGAACAGTTCTAATAGGGAAGACGAGACCTGCAACATTTGTGAAGCCTAAGGGTAAATGTGATAAACTGACTGAGAAAAATGTCGGTTAAAAATTTCGTTAAAATTCTAAAAATTTTCGTTAAGTCGTTTAGCCAGACTTTAACGAAAAATGCCGTTAATTCGTTAAATTCGTCAAATCGTTAGCCGTTAAATGTGCACCCCTGCTTCCGACGCCGAGCGACGCGACGGCATGTACATATAGTGACCAAATTGATCAATCGCGTTGCCCGATCAATTAGACCACAATACGTGGCGCGCGTCGCTCGGCGTCGAAGTATAAACGAGCTCTTAGGGAGAGGGTCACGTCTGCGGCGAAGATTTTTCTTCCTACTTTTCTTACTGGTCCTCGTCAACACGTATTTTGCCATGAACATCGATTCGTACGAGTCTCTGACAAGCCGAATCGAATGCGATTGGAGCGAAGTGGCTCCGTGCCAGCTTTGACTGTGTTCGTCGCGCATGTCTCAACATCCGACTACGACGACGAAGAGATCCAAGCCTTTCACGTGGAGCTGGAGAAGTTCTACAAGGAAGATCAAACTTTCTACAAGGTGATCGTCGGCGACTTCAAGATCGGGCCACGAAGGTCGCCGGAAGAGCTTCACATCGGAATCCACGGTTTGGAGTGGAACAACCAAGGTGAAAGGCTGTCTGAGCTTATCATGTCGACCAAGACCATCCATGGAAGCTTCCAAAAGCCTCCCTCTCCACGATGAACCTGGGAATCCCCCAGTGACCAGATCCTCAACGAGATCGACCAATCATCTTCAAATGCAAGTATTGCCTGACCGACGTCTCCGTTGTCCCCAAGTTCTAGACGGAATCGGACCAACACTCCTTCGCGCGAGGTTCCGCTTTTTGCGTCAGGAAGAGAACACCTTAAAGTTCAAGAAGAGGAGTCACAGAACGACCATCATCTGGGACCTCTAGACCTCTCTTGCCGGCCTTCAGGAAGATACCATCACTGACAACATCGACGAGGAACACGACCACTTCGTGCACCATCTCCGCGATAGTGCTAAGGGAGCCGAGAGCTTGAAGACCACCAAGAGACGCCTGTCTCCGGAAACTCTCGAGCTTATACGTCAGCGTGGAGCAGCACGAGCGTCACGCAACTACCAACTGACGTCCGAGCTTGCGAAGCTATCCAGAGCGACGATAAAGGAAGATCTTAAGTAGAGAAGGGCGGAAGGGTTGTCTGAAGCCGCAAAGGCAGGGTTAAGCATCAGCAATGCCCGCCGAACTTCGCCAACTTGGAGACCAAGATGAGCGCTCCCCGAGGTTCTGGCGGAACCGTCACCTCCTTCAGAAGAGCCATGGAGAAGGTCATTCACGACTTCTACTCCGATCTCTTCGATAGCCATGTCCACCTGCCCCCACGCCATCTTCCGCGGGAAGGATACGTCGTCCCCTCTGTTCTCCCTTCCGAGATCCGACACGCCATCTCGTCGGTGAAGAAACGTACAGCACCCGGCCCCGACAGGATCAGACCCGAACACCTGAAGAACCTCCCGCCAGCGCTCATCAACACCCTGGTGCGGCTCTTCACACATTACCTGTCGGAGTACAACATTCCATCTCAGTGGAAGACCAGCAGGACCGTCTTGCTGTACAAGGAGGGAGACGTACACGACATTGGCAACTACCGCCCGATCTACCTCAGTAGTCTACAAGCCGTTCACTCGAGTCATCCTGAATAGGACAATGCGGGCTCTGGATGGAGGACAAACATGTGAACTAGCGGGATTTCGGAGAGGATTCAGCACGATCGACCACATACACACCATTACGAAGCTCATCGAAGTGTCACAGGAGTACAAGCTGCCGCTGTGCCTTATGTTCATCGACCTGAGGAAGGCATTCGAATCGGTCGAAATGGAAGCGCTCGTCGGAGCCCTACTCAATCAGGGTGTTCCTCTTCAGTACACTAAAGTAGGTTGAGAGCTGTACAGTGAATTCACGACCAGGATTTCACCATTCCACGTCGTCAGCGTGAAGAGAGGGTTCGGCAAGGGGATACCATAGCACCGAAGCTCTTCAGCGCCACCCTTGAAAACGTCATGCGCGAACTAGAATGGGAAGGCATGGGAGTGAAGGTCGACGGCCGGCAACTGCACTATCTTCACTTCGCTGACGACATCGTGCTCATAACACCGAACGTTAGCCAGGCGGTGCGCATGCTGATCGACGTCGATCGTTTATGTAGGAGCGTTGGGCTGCAACTGAATCTTGCGAAGACGGTGTTCATGAAAAACGGGCGAGTTTCCGATGCTCCATTTTCGCTCAATGGTGCCATCGGTTCTGAGTATTCCAGAAACCTGTATCTGGGCCGCGAAGCTAATATGGAAAACGACCAAGTGTCGGAGCCAGTCAGGAGGAAACGAGCGGCTTGGGGAGCTATGAAGAGCGTCGTAGAAGTCGTGAAGAAGACGAAAAACGTCCGGCAACGTGCCCACACATTCGAATACACTGCTCTTCCTGCGCCAACACGCCTCAGACACCAAAAGTGACATAAAAGATCAGGATGAACGAGTGATCAGTGTCGCACAGTGAGGAACCGAGAAGACGATGCTGATTCACAAGTGAAAGAATGCCTCCGGAGTGCCGAGCTTCGTCGACGTTCGAAGATCAGAGACGCTGTTGCATGGGCCAAGTCGTCGAAAATTAGGTGGACCAGTGTCGCGCAGATACTTGCTGAATGGGAGCTGTAACCAAGTGGATTCCGCGAGCTTAAGAACACCAGCATGCCCACCAACACAACGAGCGTGACGACACTCTTCATGTCCCTCGAGCGAGGGGATCCATTGGAGCACTCTGGCACGTGACAGGGGCCAATGGAGGCGTTACGTGCGTTTGTTTGAGCAGGCCGACGACAGGTATAACAGATGATACCTTTCACAACTAATTTTACGTTAATTAGCTTCAGAGTTCAACGGTCCGGACGATGTGACCAGTTTACAGTAAAATTGTGACAAGCATCAACTCGATGTCGCCTGTTATCACTCCAATTTGTCACAAACTTCAACGTCGAAAGGCGTGCTTCTAAGGTCTAGTCTAGTCTAGTCTAGCTAGTCTAGCTAGTCTAACTAGTCTTGGTTTGGCCGCCATCAGATTTAGCCCAGTGTTTCTATAACAGCTTGATTTGCGAGGTCCTTAGAGCGACGGACAACGGCCTGCTATCATCAGACTTCCTTCCAAGAGCTTCCCAGTGGGTTTGTGGTTACCACCACACAGTAAGACCTGAGGCTGGCCGTGATTCCCCACAGCGGCCGGTTTCATGTGTGAACCGTCAACGAACGCGCCATTTCTGACCTTGTTTTACTCATTTAGTGGGGCATTTCGCACAGGTCACGGTCATTGCCCAAGTCACACCGCTGAACACCGCCTCGTGGTGATTTCGATTCGCTCTTGCATCGAACGCTCCTCCAGATTCCTAAGTTCCACAACTTCATTCCAGATCTCCAGCGATGCTTTACTTGCTGGCCAGTTTCCTGCTACTCCTCGTCGTTCCTATAACAGCAGCTGGCAATAGGACCGACGACGACGACAATGGCTCCTTGCTTGCCGAATTCAACCAGGTATTTTTGGTGTTTTCGTTGATTTCTGCCACCACTATTGACATAAGAGTTGTATGAAGCGCTTTTTCCGCTGCTGCAGCGCAGTCGTATGAGGCGCCCCACTTGGCCTTTGCATCGTGAACTGGTCCAAAGTTCTTGTCCTGCCAAGACCTTCCATCTCTCCGAGACCGCGGAATTGATAGCAAACTGTCTGAGAAGGATAAAGCGCTTGATGTTCATTTTCTGGTCACCACAAGTCATCATAAAGGCCGAATGTACACTCAAACTCCCTCCGCAACGCCTAGTAGAAGTAGAATGCATGGTGCATTCCACGGAAGGATTTACGAACGCTGACCTTCATTCTGCAAGTTTTTTTCAAAAAGTATTTTCCGCATATCTTATCTTTAAAAAAATCCTGTAGTCTTTTAACACTCCCTCGGGATACCATGTGTAAGTAGAATGCATGGCGTATCCCGAGGAATTTTAGCGATTTCGTGATGATTGATTGGTTTTTTTTTGGAAATGTTGCGAATGTTTTCTTGTGAATTAAGTGCTTAATTGGCAGTAACAAAAATCCTGCTGTATACGAAAGCGGACGAACTATACGTCGGATGGCAGTAGGGTGCTCGCTTTTCTGTGCGTGTAGCGTAGTTGGCTGGAGGCGCCGCCGCCTTATGCAGAGAAAATCGATCCGTGGTTCGTGTCCCGTCCCAGTTAAGCAAACCTTTTATCCGTTGGCGACCGGTTCATTGCCGCCGATATTGACCACTGGCTGTGAGGCGAATCCATTGATCTCTATATTCGCGCGTTCCTCACGTCAAGCGGTTGATCCTGGGCAAAAATCGATTTTGCAAATCGATAGCATCTTTGTTGTAAAGCCTTGTGTGTTATGTCTATCTTATTATTTAATAATAAAGGATAAAGGACGGCGTTATTCAATCCCTTTGGGATGCACCACGCATTCTACTTCTACGGGATGTCGTGTGGCAAGTTGAAAGCGTATTCGGCCATACAATGACTTACGGTGGCCAGCCGTTGAATAAGTCAGCGATCTATCCTTCCCAGACACATCTGGTACCAATTCACCGACCCATTTTATCTCTACGGAATATCGAGAGCCATTTCAACACGTTTTTTACCTAAACAGTGACGTTCTTCTGCGGGATGTCGTGGAGGCGATTTAAATGCGTATTTGGTCATACAATGACTTGCGCTGATAAACAAGCCAGCGCTTCATCCTTCCAAAGTGATGGAAGGCTTGGTTAGCCTGGGCGGGAAATCCGAACAAGGAACCTGGTATCAGGTGCAGGCGACAACCGCCGCCTCCTCCGACTGCGCTCCACGCGGTTTAATTACCCAAGTTTGAGGGTATTTCTTGGGACGAGGACCAGGTTCTTTTTCCTGACTCGGGTTTCATGGCCGACAACGCTTTTCCTGCCGCAGTACTGCCTTTCGCACCTGCTTCCCAACCGTCGTTCCGTCGCAGATTTGTCAAACAACTTCTGTCCGGAGATGCTGTCGTTCTACAAGGCCAACCCACTAATGGTGCTCCTCCAGAGACTACCGTCTACCTGAGTAATGTAGTTGCTCCGCGTTTTGGGAAACACCCAACCGAAACCACTCCAGCAACTGTTGACGAGCTGTTTGCATGGGACTCGCGCAAGTTCCTTCGTAAAAAGATCTTATTATTTGGAAATTATATTATTATGTAGATGATTGCCATCACAATTGATCAATCATGGGCAGAAGTCAAAAAATGCCGTTCGGGAATTTTAAAGCACTTCAAGCGGCCATTAATTTTGCGGGGACATACGGATAGAGGGACAGATTAATACTTCCATGAATAAAAAGGTTCCTCTAGCTTTTCATTAACGAAAAATGCAGTCATAAATAAATAAAATCTTCCTGACAACATGGTGTAACGGACTGTGGCGTTGGCTGTAAATCCCTGCATGGATTGCGCCATGCATTCGACTTATGGTGTTATCATCGAAATATTTGGATGACTATTTAGCCTATGTGCCCTATTGGGGTCACGAAAGACAGACGAGCGGGAGCTTCAGAATGTCACGATGAAATTCTTTCAGACAGTCACCAACCTACCCGTGACGTTCAGTCGCATGGGGCGGAAGGAGTCGTCGAATGCAGAGGCCGAGTCGCTCGAGAAGAACACCATTGACGTGGCGAGGAAGGAGCTGAGCAGAGCGGTAAACTGAGCAATTTTGGAGGAATTTTAAAAGGTCTCCAAGTACCAACCCATTTTTCAGGTCCAAGGATTAAACGATACAGTAACGAAGACCAGTGCACAGTTAGTCGAAGCGCTGGAAAAGAACAGCGTCGACGACGTAAGGAATCAACTGAATCGAGCGGTGCGCCCAGAATTTTGATGCAATTCTCGGCATTTTTTCTCGAAAGGGCGAAGACAACACGGATTTTTGGATTTTTCAGGTCCAAGGTCTCAACGGCACCGTGACGGAGAACAGCGCCAAGGTGACCAACGTCATCGCCGACCTCACTGGGGTGAAAGTTTGTTTTATTCACTTCAGTGAAAACCTTTGTCCAACCAGCGACTGCATCCTAGTTGGTAGTGGCCAGTACACGTGTAATGTGTGCAATATCCCGTCTTTCTCCTCGTATCAATATGCTTGCTGGTAAAGCTTACTTAACAATTTGATTTTTTTCTGAAGGGCTGTGATACTTATTTCATGTAATTCTAGATATCGACTATAACAGTTTGGGATCCGTCTGTAGTAGCTTCACGCCAATAGCTTCACGCCATTTTGCACACATTCCAACCATTACCCCACTAACTAGGAAGTCACTAAAGCTAGATGACATTATGAAACGAGCGGGAAAAATTGCTGGTGACGAACCGTAAGATTTAAGTCATGTTTAGCCTTACACCGTACATATATTTAGCCAAAAATGGGCCATCGCAATATGGTGTGACCACCTCAAATGACAAGATCACTGCCTTGTGTCATTGACACAGGTCAAAACAGGCACCATCGTTTGTTCTGACCTGTGATAACGTCGTGGCGTTGCGTCGTTAGCTGTTCCTCCGACCAGAAGCGACTGCGATCAATCGATATTGATAATTATTAGGGGGGGGGGGGCAAAAGTAATGAGACAAAATGAAAAAAATCTTTATCTCTTTATATCTCAATTACAACTCAACGATGCTGAGGAGTGCATTTGCGATTAAGGGCAAGGACCTTGCTGCCATCGCTCAGCCAACTTCCTGATCCCATCCTTCCAGAACTGCTTGAGCCTGGTGTTGATCAACTGCTCGATATGATTGTCAAGGACTGCTTGGGTTCTTGTGTCCCTTCCGACTAGGAAGTCCTGTAGGCTCAAGTAGTAGTGGTAGTTGCATGGAGAGATATCCAGCGAATACGGGGGGTGAGGCATGTGAACGTAGCCCAGCTGGCCAAGCTTATCCGTGCTTACTTGTTCCCGATGGGGTGCGGCGTTGTCGAAGAGGAGAACCTTCTTGAAGCGCTGCGAATGAATAAGAGCGAATCGCCGGCCATCTCCTCTATTTCGTTCACCATGGCCTTGGAGTTTATCGCGGTGTTCTTGGGAAACAGCCTCCGGTAAACCGATCCATGGGCGCAGACCCAAAAGCTCCAAAGATGCTTCTCGCCGTGAACATCTCGCCGAACGAAGGTCGGTAACAATGCACCAGGCCTCACCCAGACTCGCTGCTTGGCAGGGTTAAGTTAGAAGACGTACTTCTCATCCTGCGTTAAGCTTGAGTCCAGGCTGCTCGGGGTTGGGAATCGGGAGAGATTTGCGCGACACAGGTCGACTCGTCAGGCTGGGGTTTCGGCATGAGACAGACTGGGGTTTTGGCATGCTTCTGGAAAGGGCGGAAGTGGTAACTTCTCAGGTGACCTTCAGTAAGTAGCATACAAACATACAAATACAACAAGTACGAATCCAGACTCCAGCCACGAGATATATGGACACGGCATGGGTGTCTCATTACTTTTGCTCCCCCCCCCCCCTAATATTATCGATTTTGGTTACTTCTGGTGAAGCACATTTAGTGGCAGTACTATTCGCGTAATTATCATTCCAAACTCACTAGCGATCTAGCGATTAGCGATACTACTACTGGTAAAGATTTCGTGTGGCCCTTTTAGCGGTCATTAATTTTGCGAGGACGCACGTATGGACGGATAAGTCGTTTTATTTATAGTAGCATAGGAATTCTTTATTTCTACTAGAATTAATTGTCTTCAGCTACATAACCTTTGTAGTCACACGAAATATTGCGCGAAGTAGGTGTCCCATTCCGACTGTGTAGAGTCAAATTTTTTCCTTGGAATAAGAACACAAAAGGGAAGCCTCATAACGACGCCATGTAGCATTGATGGGGTGGGCAGGTGTTATCTCATCCACCAATGATTTACAGTCAACGACAGACGGCTTGAAAATATGACGACATTTCGATGCGAAAAGGGTGATTTATCACTTTTCGAAGCGAAATATGGTCGCTAAATGTGGGGATTTCGCGTTCCTGTTCTGTTACGCCAACCCATCCCTGGGAGGCTGGAATAGCTATCCTATTACCAAGGACTTAGCGCTGTCCTAGTCGGGCGGACCAGTGAGCAGTCAGACGCTATTTCTCGCGGTACTGGACGATTTTATACTGGTTCCTTTCTATTAGTTCGTTTCATATGAAGTGGCCGATTTTGACTGAAAACTTCGATAGACCACAGCTTTGTTTGCAAGCAACTTTATTAATCGAAACAAGGCAACTCAAGTTACTCAACTCCAGTTAATACACTCCCAACGCGACAATAGCTTAGACATTCCATCTTTGAAAAAACCAGAAAAACGAGAATTCGGGCATTTCATATGCAACGACCTAATACTAGGAAGGCGTATAGAAACGTTTCGATTTCTGATGGGTCGAGGGAACACGTAAGCCGTACATAATCATATTTTAAGTCATCTTAATATGGTTTCGATCCTTTTTAATTCGCACCACTTCCCCTCTCATCATCATCCTAGTTGGGAGGGAGGACCCATTCCGCGTTGCATTTGTCCGCTTAAGATCAGCCTCCCCCTTTAGAAAAGTGTAGAAAAATACTTTATATCCTGTGGAAACTTCCATTCCAAACCTTGCCTTACGTACTTTCAGCTCTTGGTGAGATATTAAAGGAAAAACGCTAAAGGACGGCGGCACTCTATCCCTTTTGGCATGCGCGTCGAATTCTTCTTCTACGGGATGTCTTGGAGACGATTTGCATGCGTATTTGGCCGTACAATGAATTGCTGTGAACAGCCGATGAACAAGTAGCGCTTCATCCTTACAAAGGGATGGAAGGCTTGGTTGACCTGGGCGGGAAGTCCGAACTATTAGGTTGTAACGAAATAAATGGCACTGAACCACTGTAAATTTAAACAGTTAATATCTCGACTTGTAGGCAAGTTTATTAATCGAAATAAAAACTTTTTGATTATACACATCTTTGCCAACGTGACACAAGCTTTTTTATCCCAGTAGCATAAAAATCAGAAGTTCTGGAATAGACGAAATCTTCGGAGGCACTTTCGGCATCCTGTTGGTATTTGAATATTTTCCCTACCGAGAAGTCGCCAAGATGTTTGAAGAAATGGTAGTCTGTTGGGGAGAGGTCGGGAGAAAACGGAGGATGTGGTAGAGTTTCAATGCTCAGCTCATTCAATTTCTGCAACGTCATTCGTGCTACATGGGGGCGAGCATTGTCGTGCAGAAGGAGAACTCGCCTTCGGTTTACCAAGGCCGGCTGGATATCCTTCAACTTTTTCATCATTTCTTCAATTTCAATGCAGTACTTCTCTGCCGTGATGTATTCACCGGGAGGGAGGAAGCTGTGGTGAATAATTCCCAGCGAACACCACCATACTGTCACCATTACTTTCTTTTGGTGCAATTCCGGCTTCGCAAAAACCTTGGGGCTCTCATCGCTGTCCACCCACTGTGCCGATCGTCGCCTATTGTCGTACATTATCCATTTCTCGTCACAGGTTACGATGCGATCAAGGAATGGGTCCGTTTCGTTCCGTAGAAGCAGTGCGGACGAGATCTCATATCGTCGGTTTCTTTGCTCCTCTGACAGCTCGTGAAGCACCCATCTTTCCAGCTTTTTGGTCTTTCCAATTTCCTTCAGATGCCGGGCAGCTGTGTTGTGACTGACGCCAAGAACCTTCGCTATCTCCCTGGTACCTTTGTGTGGATCCTCCTCTACCACATCTCTCAGCTTGTCCTCATCAACATCACTATGCCTCCCACGACCTTCATGTTCTTCCAAGCTCTCATCTCCATTCGGGAACTTCTGATACCAACGATACGCCGTCCGAATTGTGGAACATCCTTGACCGAATGCGGCGTTGATCTTCTCGTCCGCCTCCTTAGCGCCAGCGCCTCGACTACAGGAGGCGCTAATGGCCGTGCTGATTACGCAACGCTCCGCCCAAGCACACGCGACATGCAGTCGACAACGCTAACTTCCTCCGGCGAGCACCCGCTGAGGAGATCCATTTGGCTGATTTGGTCGCATATTTGTAATCAGAGCATCGAGCTCTTTCACATGGTGTATGTCTCTGTCAGAGGTTCCATGGGAAGCTGAAGGCATTCCTTGGTTAAAGAAGTTCTGAGGAAACACGTGGCCTGACCATACGACTATTAGACTCTCAGACTTCTTCAAAGGAATGCTTTAGCTATAATGGTGCTCAATCCTACTTAAGGCTAGGTATCCACAGAGGAAAACTGGCGAATGCTAGAACGAAGTGGTAACGTATGACGCTTGCAGAATCTAGATGCCTGTACCGCCGTGGACTGCAACAACCGAGGCACGTGTATTGGCACGAAGAGGGCCTACATCTGCGCCTGTATACTCGGCTACTCCGGCAAGAACTGCGAAGAAGGTGAGTTGGACTACTGCATGTGGGGCTTGCGCCGTGCACTTGACTTTCAGTCAAAAATTGCAACATTGCTCCGTCTGACACTTACGGCTCTTTCGATGAGACATTTCGATATCTTCCTGCAGCTTCTTCTATATCTCCCTGCTTTTTGGGCCAACCTTCTGACCTTGAAGGTCTTCTACCCATAGCAGAAGTGACCTTCCACGTAGATCTCATCAGGGTTATGTCCACTACTCGATCTTTTATCCGCTACCGTAGTCCACTGTAGGCTATCCACACAGGAAGAAAGTCTGGTTCATCCAGAGGAGCAGACTTTCTTCCTATGTGGATAGCCTACAGTGGACAACGGTAGCGTACGGAAGATCGAGTAATGGACGCGACCCAAGAAGGAAGGACAAAGGAAGACAGTCTGTGGTTCTTCCAGAGTAGCAGACTTTCCTCCCCTTTTCGAAATAGCCGACGTTCCTGGGTGCGGAGCCGAACCCCAGACTGGCTCCTTCTTCATGTCAGGGCCTTTAGCCATTGCTCTAAAGCCACTATGGTTTCAGCGATGTGCGACTCGATGCGTGACTGCAACGGTCGAGGCCTCTGCTTCGGCACGACCACCTCGCTGACGTGTCTCTGCAACTTCGGCTACACGGGACGACGATGCGAGAGACAAGTCTGATCCCTTCCAGCTTTACGCAGTGCCTTATCGTTCCATTCCTGCATGTTGTGCAATGTGTTTTCTGTATTGATGTAATGATATTTCAGGTACGATATGTATGAAAAATTGAATAAAAATTCGAAAATTTGTTTAAAAGGTCTTCTTTACTTTGAAAAAACTAGATTAATGAAGCAAAAAATAGGAGAATATAGAAACATGTAGGAATCTAACTTCGCTTTGCGAGATTTCATACTCCCACTGTTCTAAATATTCAAGTTTTTTGTTCCTCTGAACGTTTTCCAGTCTTCCTGGTTCTTCATCAGTAAAGGGCTGGGAATTCTACGCGCCTCACTTGTGTGATTTGTTCTTGTCAAAGCCTCATCGCGCTTTGACCGACTCCCTTCCAAAGTATCATCCTTATCTCGTGCCAGAGTGATCCAGTGAATCCATCTCGGCCCGATGAAAGTGAAAACCTTCACTGTCTTTCAGTTGAAGTCTTTCACCAAAATCCAGTCAGTTGACTGATGAGCGACGTTTTGTAGTAGCTCTTACGTCCGGCCAAACAGCGCCGGACACTGTGTAATGGAGTAGCATCCTGACCGGTAAGAGGGGTGCGGGTTCGAGTCCCATCTGGCGCTAGAGTTTTAACAGAACACCGTTATGACAGCTTGTAACTTCAGCAGCAGACACTTGAGGCTTAAAGAAAATGCCTTGTATCGGTTCTGCAGCTCGTCTGGAAAAGTCTTTCCACAGTTTCTGACAAGAAGGGAGACGATTAAAAACAAAGCATGGCTTCAGACTTGTATGGGACCATTAACCAGCTTCCATCGGAAGCAGCAGTGCACAGAAAGTTGTCAGCGTCAAATTTTTTGGTACATGTCGCGAACATGGGCAGCAGAGGGAGGTGCGAGCGTGCCAGCAAATGACAGCGAAGGAGAGCGCCGACCAAACACGCCAGTCAATCAGTGTGTCGACCGTACACTTCTTCCCAGAAGGGTACGGCCGACATCCTGATACCATCATTCCATGCGGCCTTATTGTCTATAGCTCTTCCATATTCCAGCGCCGCTCATGTTGCTGTAGTGCCCAGCTTGAATTCATACAAGTAAATGCCTCGGATTACCCTTTTGTCCATCTGCAAAAAAGTCAATAAAACTCTAAGGTTTTCCCACTTTTACATAGAAAATGTGATACTCTCCGGTAGAGCAAAGTTTGCGCTTCTAAATGATATGCCACATGTTACGGTTTGTTCTTGGTCAAACGCGTAAAGACTCGCCAAAAAATGGCGCGATCCAGTGCCATTTAATTCGTTACAACCTAATATGAACTTGGTATCGGGTGCGCGCGTCAGCCGGCACGTCCTCCGACTGCGTTACATGTGCCCCATGCCAAAATTATAAAGCCTCAAATTCCGTCAGACTCCTTCATACTTTTTGGATGAGAACTCTGAGAACTCCCAATAAGCCATTCCTCACAATATTGGACGCCTTTTAGAGGTCCCACCAAACCAATAAAGATAACGATAATAGACGGCCTTCGCCAATCCCTTTATGGGGTGAGCCATGCTTTCTACTTCCGTTGGACACAACGGAGGCAACCTGGACACGTATTTGGCTAGTATAATGATTGTGGTAGTTAGTCGATGAACAAGTTACGGTTTTTTCATTCCCGGACAAGTCTGGTGCAACTTCATCGATTCCGAAGGGGTGGGAGGCTTGGCTGGCCTGAGCGCGAAATCCTAATCAAGAGCCTGAAGTCGGGTCTGCGCGACGGCCGCCATCTCCTCCGACTGCGCTACCACTCGAGGCTAATATAGCATGGAAGACGAGTTAATCTCACCAGGACTTCATAACAAAATGCAAAAACGTCGGCATCAATGGTACCGAACCCGAGAGCACCTCTCTGAAAAGCGAGCGCACTGCCACTCATGACGGCATCTTCCCAAAGACCGGCAAGAGAGGTGTAGAGGTCCCAGTTGATGGTCGTTCTGGAACTCCTTTTCTTGAACTTCGCGGCCTTCTCTCCTTGACGCGAAAAGCGGAACCTTGCGCGAAGGAGGCGGTGGTCCGATCCCGTGTAGAACTTGGGGACAACGGAGACGTCGGTCAGGCAATATTTGCGGTTGAAGATGATGTGGTCGATCTCGTTGTGGAACTGGCCACCGGGAGATTCCCAGGTCCATCGTAGGGAGGGAGGCTTCTGGAACTGCGAGTTTCCATGGATGGTCTTGGTCGACATGATAAACTCAGACAGCCTTTCACCTTGCTCGTTCCACTCCAAACCGTGGGTTCCGATGTGAAGTTCTTACGGCGACCTTCCCGGTCCGATTTTGGCGTTGAAGTCGCCGACGATCACCTTGTAGAAGGTGTGATCTTCCTTATAGAACTTCTCCAGCTCCACGTAGAAGGCTTCGACCTCTTCGTCGTCGTAGTCGGATGTTGGGGCATACGCGACGAATACAGTCAAAGCTGGCACGGAACCACATCGCTTCAGTCGCAGACGTCCGATTCGGCTTGTCAGAGACTCGTACGAATCGATGTTCATGGCCAAGTGCGTGTTGACGAGGACACCAACGCCGCCTACTCCTCTGCTGTCGCATGTTCCGAGGAACAGTTCTTCTCCGGAGTCGTAGGCGGCGTGCAGGGGGTGGTGTCTTCTCGTCTCGGTCAGTCCGATGACGTCGTACTTGATCTTCCTGGCTTGCATCATCAGGTCCTCGACGGATGCTTCCGATGCAAGCGTGCGGGCGTTGTAAGTACAGATCGTCATCCTAGTCCTTCTCAGTTTGCGCAGCCTGGTTAGGCCCTGAGATTTTAGCAGCCTCTCCGTACTCGTCCTTCCCATCGCTGCAGAAATGGGGGCTCTTTCGGGGTCAGGGGAATGAGGCCCTTTAGTGCTGCTGTGTTTGACTGGAATACAACACGAGTAGCTAGTCAGGCTCTGTCGTGCGGGCGGGGTACTCCGGGCAGCCAGCCAGACTGCCCGAAGGGACGGGGCGAGACTTAAGGCGGCCTCGAATCGCCTTACATGTACTCCCAGTCTACCGAGTGCAAGCTTTTGGCCGAGCCGACACAGTTACAATCCGCACAGTCACGGACACATCCGCGCACACTGTGCACGAACATGCCGCTCCCACGCACAAGGAACGCGTCGACCCGACACAGCAGGAGCAAGGAGTCCATCCCCTGCATCCCACCTGCGTCTCTGGACAGTACACGGTCGCATTTGGTTCGCGTTTAATTCCCCTATCCACCACCCGGGGACGCGCCACGTGGCCCTGCGACAAGCGGCCCGAGATCCCTCTTAACAAGAGAGCCCGAAGGCTCTCTATCGAGGGAGATCCATGGAAACGAAAATTTCGCTCTCAATCCAAAAAAGCTTGACGTGCTGAGTTCTTCCTTTAACGTATCCAAAATTTGCTTCAATTTTTTTTCTAAGAACTTAAGGATAAACCTTCCTAAAATTGCAACTATTTTGACCTTGTTCCCGTCTTCCAGTTCTTATAGAGGTTATTTAGCTGTCAGTTGTTTGTTGAGTTGCGATCAACTCTTGCGACAGCCAGAGCTCGTACCTGCACCCTTTGCTTTCCGTTCAGAATGCGTCCTACAATATCACCAGAGCTTTCCAGTCTCGCCTGGCGCAAGAGCTATTTTGCCTTCCTAGAGAAAGTCGCCTTCAATCTAAAAGACGTTCATCTTGATTCGGAAGACGTTCAGCTCGGTTTCACAAGTAGCTTGCTTTGAAGTGTAAAATTTAGTAAGAAAGCTAAACGGTTTGAATTGAAAATGGTCTCAAGGATAAAGGATAGAGGACAGCTTTATTCAATCCCTTTTGGGATGCGCCACGTATTCTACTCCTACGAGATGTCATGGATGCGATCTGAATGCGATTTGATTTTTATTTGACCTATACAATGACTTGCCAGCCAATGAACAAGTCAACGCTTTATCCTTCCCTGACAAGTCTGTCACCAATTCACCGACTCCGGGGGATGGAAGGTTTGATTGGCCTGGGCGCGAAATCCGATCTAGGAAGCTGGAATCGGGTCCACGCTACAGTTGGCACTTCGTCCGGCTGCGTTACAGGCGTTCCGAAAAAATGGTATACCGCCTAAAATAGCACCACCCCTGAAAACCAAATGGCCATTTTCGAGATAAATGCTGTCTGTATGCTGCTAATTGCTACGCGTTTAGTTGTTGCTTTTCTGGCTGCCTAATAAAGTAGCAGGAAAAGCGCTGACAGCTCGCTAGCCAGCCAATTGGAGAAGATCACGGTGCTTTAATTAATGCTCTTTTGTCCGGATGGATAGAGAGCGTCACCGATCTGTCCACCTTTGTCACATTTTCACGAAGAAAAGGTCAAATCCACTAATAAAGAAGAGCCCCAGCCACCTCTTCCCGCCATCAAACAACGACCATTACTCATCGGTTGTTGCTGGCAACACCGATTTCTGCCTAGCCGTGTTGCGATTCATCAGGCTGACGATACAGTGACATGCATAGGATTCGGTCGACAGTCTTCGGATAACTGGATGAGTCGGATAACGTTATTTTCGACCCGGATCTTTGGATGATTCGATTAACGGCAATTTAGCGAGCCTCGAATTTTTGAATGACTCTGATCGGGATACCCGAATCGGATATCCGAAAATGATTCATTCGGACCCTACGTGTAGTAAAGACTCATCGGTGGGCAACCTGCTATCGAGAAAGGAACCTATCATTAACGGACCATAAAGGATAAAGGATAAAAGACGGCGTTACGAGTGCGTATTTGGCCATACAATGACTTGCGGTGGCCAGCCGATGAACAAGTCAACGCTTTATCCTTCCCATACAAGTCTGGTACCAATTCACCGACCCCGGAGGGATGGAAGGCTTGGTTGGCCTGGGCGGGAAATCCGAACCAGGAACCTGGTATCGTGTGCACGCGACAGCAGGCGCCTCCTCCGACTGCGCTACACGCGCCCAACGGACCATAGGTGCTCAAAAATGTAATGAAGATCGATTGGACTACCACTTAACCCCTAATCGATAGAAATTCCGTCCAGTGGCAGCTGACGCACAGACGGACAGAGGGACAGAGGGACACACGGATGGGTTAGCTTATTTATAAACAGTTCACTTATTTTACGTAAAATAAAGAAAAGCTGTTGTTGTCGTAATGTTGTCTCATTTAAACGAATCTTCTGCACATAAGTAGCATAGTATAAAGTAAAGCGAGATCAGCCGTCATTGCGATGCTCACCTTTTTATCCCTTTGCTGCTAATCCTTGAAATGCAGCCTTGAAAAATAAACGTTTAATTACCCAAGTTTGAGGTGTGGACGGAAGGTGGTCAAAGATCACTTGGCTATTTCGGAAATGTCTACAATTTTTCGGAAATGTGTTATTCTTCCATTCATCTGTCCACGCAAGATTAATGACTGCCAGGGAGTCATCGCGACAGGTAAGTAAAATTGGTCGGCCGGTCAAAATTGTATTGACTGGCTGTGTGGACCTACCTTACAGCAGATATGCAAAATTGACAAAAAGTCAAGTCTCAGCGAAATTCGTGAGATGACTGTTTAGGATGTGGACGAAGCGAATAGCCGCTGGACGTCAGTTAAACGGAGTTGATCAACTAAAGAATGTCGAACAATAACATTAATTTTTGGCTGGAGTTGGGCGTTGGACATGTGGACGAGTACAATCGCTATGACATTGGCTCTCGGTGCATTTACATATTTTTGCTTAGTATTTCGAAACGCGTGCACATAGTGCAGAGGGCAAGAGGCGCCGATCACAACCGCAACAGGAATCGATTTTAGGTTCGGTTTCCGTCCATGTCATACAGTTTGTCTTGTCGTGTATTGTAAGCAAACCTGCCTGGAAAGGATAACGCGCTGACTTCTTCGCCATTGTGTCGGCAAGGTACGCGTTCAAATGCTCTTCACGACATGCCGTAGAAGTACATAGACCGCATGGCACATCCTGCAATGGAAGAATTGAAGCCTACCTCTGCTCCTCTTCTACATTTATTGTGCGATAAGCTGCATTGACTACCGAATGGATACAGCAAAACCTGCGAAGTGGCCATTAATTTTGCGCCGCGGACTCATTGACTTTTTTTTTGAATTAATTTGCTTTTTAGGTGGACTTGTAGCCACTGCAAGAAACAGAGTTGCCAAGACAGATATTAAGGACAAACATTGACTTTACTCAATTCCCGTGTGTGATGCGCCATGCATTCGACTTCTTCGGCACATTGTCGAGGCAATTTGAATGCGTATTTGCCGTCTACAGTGGGCTGAGAATGGACAAGTCAGTGTTTGTTGTTCCCGAACAACTGTAGCTCGGCAAGTCTGAGGGACTTGGTTAGCTCAAGGCAAAGCTTCGCGTTCGCTAAAGGGGTACATAACATTTCCTCGCGTCGCGATTCTGTGCATATGTCTTGAAGTATGTGTAGTGGTAATTAATTTTGCACCGACGCAAGCATGGACTCATATACGGGACCAACTGTACTGCACATAGGTAGAAAAGAAAAATTTCTTCTTTTTTAGGGAATTCTGCATCTAAAGCTTGGGAACTTGTAGTTTGTAAGAAAGAAATGTAGGTATAGAAACTTCTCGAAAGAGTTCACTAAGAAAGGCCTATTTATACCCGCTGCTGTGTAGCGCTGAAATTGGAGGCTGTGCTTTATCATAGCCATATCGGCTTACCAGCAGACCCAGTATCCTTTATTTTTAAGGTTATGGGCGTACACTGCTTAAAAATAAGCCTCAGAGAGGCCATGCTTCCAGAAAAACTGGAAAACCTGGTTCGTCAGAGCGATGAACTTCAACAAACCCCTGTACTTTAGAGGCTGACGTTGGGTCAGCTTCTCACCAAGCTGGCCAGCCGATTTACTTCAGAATCGCCGCTCTAGAAGAACCCAGTAATTAATGAGACCGAACATGTGCGCATATGCAGCAGCTAGACGTTGAGTGATAAATAAGGACTAATTACCCCGATTCACCTGTCCTCGTGCTTACCTGCCCTAGTGGGCGCCAGTAACCGCCCCCTCTTAGGAATCAGAGCTTTTTAATGAGACGAAGGTGTGCGAGCTTCCAGTGGCCCAACATAGTTCCGGTTCACTCTCAGAAGCTATCCGGATGTGACCCTCATTTAGGAGTTGACGTGGAACTCATTAAGTTGCCAGATAGGCAGGGTGTCATGAAGTTTGGCGGCCTCCCTCGGCGTCTGCAACCGGCATCAGGAGCTTCAGAAGCTTTTGCTATTTGCCGCTGTGATTCGATTCTTGTCCGCACGATTGCTTTCTGAATGTTCGTCCAGGTTATGATCTCCGGGGCTGTGATAGAGGAGTCGTGAAGGTGGAAGCTCCCCAAGCCACTCGCTTCCTCCTGCACAACTCAGAGAACGGACGTTGCTCCTGCCGACATCGTGACCGACATATTCATTTGCTGGTGATTGTTTCCTTCAAAGAAACATACCACTGATTGAAGAGGCCCACCGCGTTTCCCAAAAAACAGGATTTCATCCGGTTTCTGCGCAAACTAATCTCTGCGATGGTTGACATCTGCTTCAGCCGAAAGAACTCCTTTCCTGGTAGCCAAATAACATGATCATTTTTAAGGCTCACTTCGGAACACTAAGTCTGGCTCAAAATTTCTTAAACAATCTTTTGTAGTCACAGTCTAGCACATTTTTCAAATACTAAAAAAACGACACTGGCTTTGTTGTTGTTGTTGTTTTTTACCGGCTTTCTTTTTCTTCTCTTTTATTGCGCAAGTCTGGTTTCTGCTTCCTTTTTTCTCAAATTTTGAGCACGTCTTCTTCACGTATAAAATCCTATCCTACTATATATAAAGGAATTAGCGGCTGTCCGTCTGTCCGTCTGTCCGTCCGTCTGCTCATCCGTCTGGCCTTTCCTAGAAGTCGAGTAGCAAGCGTCCGTGTGCAGACGAGGTGCCACCCACGCCGTGTCGAGACCGTCAGAAGAAGTGTCACCGATGTCGCGCAAAGGGCGTTCGAGTTCAAAAGACATGCCAGCGACGTTGCTCAACAGGCGTTCGGATTTAGAAGATGTGTTACCGACGTCGTGCAACAGGCGCTCTGATTCAAAAGGCATGTCAACGATGTCGCGGATTGGGTGTTTGGGTTCAGAAGAGGTGTCAACGATGTCGCGTATTGGGTGTCTGGGGTCAGAAGACATGCCAGCGATGTCATGCAAGGGGTGTCTGGGCTCAGACAAGGTACTACGGATTTCATGCAAGAGGTGTCTCGGTTTAGAAGAGGTGTCACCGATGTCGCGCAAGGGGTGTCCGGATCCGAACACGTGTAATGGGAGACCACTAAAGGGGAGACCAGTAAGCGGGGATCCAGCGGAGGGTGGGAGTACAAGCGAAGAGAGGGGGGGGGGATACCAGCAAGAGTAGAACCTTTAATGGGAGCTAGTGAAGGGTACCAATAAAGAACACCACTAAGATGAAAATTGGGGAGAAGTAGGGGGGGAAGCAAATGGGAACCAGAAAAGTGGGGGAATTTCTGTGAAATGCGAACAGGTAAAGTGGGAACCATTAAAGGAGAACCAGTGAAGAGGGGACCAGTGAAGGTAGGACCAGTAATGAGGGCCAGTGAAGGGGACGGGACCAGTAAAAGGGATCAGTGAAGGTGAGACCAGTAATGGGGGAGCT
This sequence comes from Heligmosomoides polygyrus polygyrus, assembly GCA_947396885.1. Taxonomy (NCBI): domain Eukaryota; kingdom Metazoa; phylum Nematoda; class Chromadorea; order Rhabditida; family Heligmosomidae; genus Heligmosomoides; species Heligmosomoides polygyrus. The sequence goes on along the minus strand of OX377201.1, from coordinate 95,542,823 downwards.
GTGAAGGGAGGTGGGGTCAGTGAAGGAGGGACCATTAATGGGGACCAGTGAAGGGGACCAATAATTATACTACTTAGGAGAGGGAGCCAGTAAGAGGGGACAGTGAATGGAAACCAGTGAAGTGGGAGAGTCCTGTGAAAGGGGGGGGGGAAGACCGGTAAAGGGTGAACCAGTGAAGGTGGACCAGTAATAGGAAGGGGATCAGTGGAAGGAACCTGTAAGGGTGGACCATTACTTCTTCTCACTATCGTCCAACGTGTATGTGACAGGGACGTCGTACAACGTGCGTCTAGATCAAGAAGATGTGCCACAGATCAAACATTGCGAAGCATGCGTTGGATTTTCAGATGACCTTCGAAAGGCAGCGAGCGTGTGCGTGTCACTACATTTTTCTTCCTGTCTCTGGCTGCACATGGGTAAGGGGAATTGTGTAAAGCCCCTTTCATACTCGTCCCAGGGGCGGCGGCGGCGGCGGCGGCCCAATGGTTTAGCATAGGAAGGCGGCGGCGATGACGTGCCCGAGCGGCGGCCACGGCGGTGGAGGGGTTTTCATACTGGCAGCGGCGACGTCGCCGCGGCCACGCCCCGCCACGCCCCTGGCGGCGCCGCCGCCGGGGCCGCTGCCCGAGATGGCTGGGGCCATTTTGGGCGGCGGCCACGAGGGGCAGCGAGAGCGGCGGCACATCGAGACGTGGAGTGTGCTGTCCTGTGTGCGCGCTGCGGACAACGCTCAGCCTCCACGTCAGGCAAGGGAATTGTCATCAAAAGTGATCTTCCTCTCCTCACCACTTCGTTGCATGCCCTCTCGTCGACCGTCCAGCGACGTAGGTAAGTATCATTATGCAATAGTTTAGGTTTTTAATTATTACAATCGCTTTTTCATGCGAGAGAAGTTGCTTGATGGAAAAGCTTGGAATATGTGTAGGGAACTACTAGCGATGCTGCTCAAGTTTGTAGTCTGATTTTTTGGAATGAGCGAAAAGTCAAGTTGTTTAGGTCGCTGTTTCGCTTTGGTTTCCGGCATTGCCATTGCCGGTTGAATTGTCCAGTTTTGGATATCCAATACCGTTTGCAGCTGGAATCAGAACACAATGCTCTCTACATGGAACTGCATCAGGCGTAAAATTGTCAAGTGGAAGAGGAATTCATAAAAGAGACTGAGACAACGAACTGATAATGAGAAAACATACCACTGGTGCCTCCAGATGACTTCTTCAATGGTCGAGGTGGCCGTGTAGGTGGAGGGGCACTACATTCATCAGCCTGACGCCTGGCCGCTCGCATTGAAAAGAACTCTTTGCCGGATCAACGGATGAGATGAAAGATTCCATTCTAGGCTTGAAGAGGACCCCATGGTAATTCCCATTTCCACAACGAAAAAAGACAAGGCAAGCATCAAGTATTGCGTTGCCCCATTACGAGACCGCTGCGCGTACGCGCGCGCCAAACGCAATTAGCGCTGGCGGCGGCCGCCGCCACCCCTAGGCGGCGAGAACGGACACCGCCCCTCCACCTGCCGCTGAAGCGGCGGCGGCCCAATGGTTTAGCATAGGAAGGCGGCGGCGATGACGTGCCCGAGCGGCGGCCACGGCGGTGGAGGGGTTTTCATACTGGCAGCGGCGACGTCGCCGCGGCCACCCCCCGCCACGCCCCTGGCGGCGCCGCCGCCGGGGCCGCTGCCCGAGATGGCTGGGGCCATTTCGGGCGGCGGCCACGAGGGGCAGCGAGAGCGGCGGCACGGACGAGACCGCTGCGCGTACGCGCGCGCCAAACGCAATTAGCGCTGGCGGCGGCCGCCGCCACCCCTAGGCGGCGAGAACGGACACCGCCCCTCCACCTGCCGCTGAAGCGGCGCCCGCCGCCGCCGCCGCCCCTCGGACGAGTATGAAAGGGGCTTAATGCGCCTTTTATACTTGCGCCGCCCCGCGGCGCGGCGTGATGGTCGGCATAGCTATCGATTTTTCGCGCCGCGAGGCGGCGCCGCATCGCTTCTATACTCCGCCGCCGCAAAACACCACACTTGACGGAATTTTGGGTTACGGTATTCGGCGAATCGCGCCGCTGAGGGGAAGGGCGCGGCGCGGCGCGATCAGCCGCGGCAGACTCTGTGTAGGGTGGGAGATTTCACCTTTTCGACCAAACTTTTCCTATTGGGAAGGAGGAGGGGGTATTTAGGGTGCTGATCACGAATCTGGCATCGTTTTTTGAAGTTACAGGCGATTACTAGGTTTGCATGATTAGGAAGTTTGGGCGAAATCGGTGACCATAACCTTAGCCCGTACCTTCTGTAACCTAGGAAGAGAATGGAGATCTGTAGACATTCACGAAGTTTCATATACCACGCTAAAGATATGCTTAGTACACAGCGACCCCAGAATGGCCATATGAGAAAGAATTTTGAGTGGTTATCGACGATGACTATCTGCCAGCAGTTTTACTTTTGGACCCGCACGTATCGCAAAATAAGGAGTGGTTTAGTGCCGTTTGCATTGCAGTGGATTCGACTCAATACCACACTCACCAATTTCAATCGTAGGTTGAGCGAACGACTTCGACTCCAGGCTTAAGAGTGGATTCGTCGCTCTTCATAGGAATCCCACGACAAACATTGACAAGATTCAACAACATTGACATTGACAAAAAAAGATGCATTGCGCTGATCAGGCAGACGAATCCTTTCTGTTTTGCTCCCTCAATGACTCATGGACCGTTTTCGGAGCACAGGCCGTAGTGCTCGTGGCCGCGCGTCGCTGACGCTCCCCTATCTAACTGCAATCGCGCAGCGGCGCGTCAAATTCGGGGCGCGGCGCGACTGGCCGCGCCGCTCCCCAAATTGACGCGCCGCGCCGCGACGGGAGTATAAAAGGCGCCTAATGTCGGGGGGGGGGGGGAGGGAGAATGACTTCGGAGGATTATTATTGCCGTCGGGTATTTAGCGGTATAGAGCTCTCACAAGATTATCACAATCTGTTCCTCACCACGTAGAGAATGTGTACCTCGGAGAATAAATCGGCGTGAATGCGATAGAGGGTGGATAAGCTTCATAGGAGCAGTTTTCAAGATTGTGCCCTACTGTCCCGCTTTCCTCTAGGATCAGGTTTTCACTGTAACGCGAATAAGAAGGCCTAGACGGGGTGTTCTATTCTCGGGGTTTGGGGGTGATGCCCCCAACCAGACGTTTGGCAGTGAGGCCGCTGGGCGTCTGGTAAATAAATAAACAAATAAACAAAAATTTTATAAATTAAATTTATAAACCCACGAAATCGAATTATACTAACAATTAAGTCCTTCTTCCTCTTCTTCTTCTTCAAAAAAGTAAGCACCACAATTCACCGAATGAGTCGGGACGCGACTCCGGCACCTAATATGTATTAGCTTTCTCGAAAAGCCTTGAGTCAATTAACAATTTTCTTCTTCATTTTTTAAGCATACAAAGGAATTTACACAACAATATAGTCACCGCCATTAGTCACTACTGTACTCCACCTGAGCAATTCCCTTCTCCCAGAACTGGGGAGATTGCGAGCCAAAAAACCAATGACTGCCATCTCAGCATCTTCAGTTTTAGTGTTTTTTCTTCGGAAGGCTTGAAATAAATGATAGACGGGGAATGCATGTGGGGAATACAAGGTGGGTGGAGAACCGTGTACCAGCCCGCCTCCTCCAGTTTTCACGGATCTCTTTAGCTACATGTCTCGGTTCGAGAGTTTTCGTGGAGCGGGTGGACAGATGTTCGTCCCTACCGTTTTTCTCGAACAGCGTCTACCAGCTTCTGAAGCTGATTGGCGTGAATGCTGCCGGTGACTGCCTGACCTTGCGGGAGCAACTCGCAGTGCAACATTCCTCGCGAATCCCAGAAGCAGCGATGGAAACACTTCTTCTGGTGAAGGGCCATTTTGGCTTGCGATAGCGGGTCTTCTCCTCGACGGAGCTACTGAGGGCGATGCGTGTAAGAATCGTAGAGGACCCAACTCTCATCACCAGCTAACAGGTCTTTCAGAAGATTTTTTCGGTGCGGACGGAAAAGGCAAAACTGACAAATAGATACCAGGGTGAACCGCTTGTTATATGTAGGTCTACACATGAGGGAGGGGGCCAGGACTTTTCAGTAGCCGAGGACCTGGAGGCGATTGAGGACTGTTGGGTGGGTGCCCCGAGACTTCTCGAAAGACTGCGAGTGCTAACTTTCGGATCGTCTTGACAGCATTGACAACGACGGGGTGTTCCATTGTGTTAGGGCGTCCTGGAAGCTTTTTATTTTCAAAGTCCTTGTCTTCTCCTTCGAAGCGAGTAAACCAGGGCAAGTGGTTATATATACCATTTTCTCGCCGAATCAAACACTTTCCAAACCACATTGGAACCTTTCGAATCAAGTTGGGCACTCTTCTAAGCTACCTTCAAGGCTTTTAAAATCGAAGCGAACTCTTTCAAATCGAAATGACTTTCGGGCAGGTTACACTACTACCAATATGATGTTAGATTTATTTCCTTCAAAGAAAATTTGGTATAACTTTCTTTGAAATTTTTTACTTCACCTGCTCCAACGAGTGTACAATTTTTATAAAATTTTTATTTTTAAGGAAAAATAATAAAATAAAATTTGCCTTAAAGCACAGCAAAGAGTCGATCATATAGCGCATTAAAGGACCAGATCGTACCATGCGCTCAAAAAGTTTGCCGCGCCGCAACTTTTGTTTGATTGATAGTGCAAATGCTACTTACATACATGAATCACAACAAAATGAGGATATGTATGTTCTTTACAGTTGTTTTTATTATATCGCCACCAGTTTTCAAACTTTATACAAACAGAAATTCTGCTATCATTCGAAAAAAAAATCGTGACATCTTGGAGGAGGCCACGGCGCAGTCTCTTTTTATAAACTAAAAATGGCAGCCTGCCCGCTCTTTAAAACAAGTTTTAAAGCATTATTCATAAAAAAGGTGTTATAAAATTTCGAAGTGGGTAGCTGAATCCTGAAATCTCAAAGAAAGTCATACGAAAATATTCACTGAACAGAAAATTATTCTAACCTTTTTGGAGTCTCTACTTTAATTTAGAAGGAACTCATTTCAATTTGGAAGAGTTTCAAAATCTTAGGTTAGCTTAGAAGTATGTTTAATTTGATTTGAAAGTGTCCAGTTCGACGAGAAAATGGTATATACCAATTTCGCGTCAAACTGGACACTCTTCTAGACAAGTCAAACGCTTTTGAAAACAGACTGAACATCTTCTAAATCAAAACGAGTTCCTTCCTCATTAAACTGAAGGCTCTGAAAAAACGTTAAAATTATTTTTGTTGAGGGAAAACGTTAGCCTAACTTTATCTCTTCTTTAAAGTCTCCAGCTTCTCCCTTCATAGAACTTCCTCATTTCTATTAACTGTCGTCAGGGTATGCTTAGTGCCTCTCCAGGTTTTTATTGCGGATCTTCATTTCCAGATGGCCCTACGTTTCAACGCACTCGCCTTCTTCAGAAACGTTTGATCCACCTGCTCTGAGCGCTTTGCTCTGAAGAAAATGAGCGTGACGAAACGTAACCCTATATTGGTAATAAAGATAGACCATAAAACCCTCGAAAGGCACAAAGCATATGCTGGCAACAATTCCTTTGAGGATTTAATCCACTTACTCAATAAGTGAGCACATTGTTTGAAATTTTATAAAATTCTCTTTTAAGAGAAAATAATAGCTTAAGGCTTGTGTTAATCAGCGTTCTTTATTGCCAAATTATGAGACTGCGCCATGTCCTTGTCTAAGACATCATGACCTTTATTTGGCTAATAGCAAAATGTCTGTTTGCATGAAGTTTCACACCTGTAAACAATGGTGCAAAAACAGTTGCAAGAACGCACATATCCTCACATTTTGATTCATGTAAGCAGCATTTACATTATCAATCACTTAAAAACAGCACCGAGCTTTTCGACTGCATGGCGCAGTCTTGTCTTTTAATTTTTTCATTTTTTTAAACAATTGTTGTCTTGTTACGTTTTAATCAATATTTATTTTGTTCTCACAAAATAGAACTTCTATAAAATTATTACACTCATTCATGCGGCTGAACTAGAAATTTCAATGGAAGTTACACAAATTTTTCTTTGATCCAAACATTCGGCACTATTGTACTTTCAAACTTCACGGGTCGAGGAGAGGTCGAAAATTTTTTTTTCGTCCAAACTTCGCCTAGGGGATTATTTGGGGTGCTGATCACGAAGCTGACATCCGTTTTCAAATTTTCGGCCAATTACGGTAGGTTACGGTAGGTATGGGTGACTAAGGCTGCAAAGGTCATAGTCACCGTTTTCGCGCAAACCTCGCCTGAGGGAGGGGTATTTGGAGTGTTGATGACGAATCGAATCCGGCACCCTTTTTGTTTTACGCTGGAGTACGGTAGGTTACGGTAGGTATGGGTGACTAAGGCTGCCAAGGTCATAGTCACCGTTTTCGCGCAAACCTCGCCTAGGTGGGGGCGTACTTGGAGTGTTGATGACGAATCTGACATCCGTTCTTCGTTTTACGCTAGAGTTCGGTAAGTTACGGTAGGTACGGGTGACTAAGGTCATAATCACCGATTTCGTCCAAACTTCGCCTTGTTTGGCGTGCTGATGACGAATCTGACATCCGTTTTTTGTTTTACGCTAGAGTTCGGTAGCAACGGGTAAGGAACGCTACAGGATGGATTCCTGGTGAAGAAGAGAAGAAGAAGAAGAGGAGGAGAAAAAGAAGAAGAAGAAGAAACAAATTAATTAAATAATATTATAAGTACACAAGATCAAATTTGTACTCAAAATTGTTGGTTCCCTCAGCTTCATAACTGGTCGTTCAATTTCAATGTTTCTTGCATAGGAACTGTAACATTGCATGGAAGAAGGGCTTATGGCCCGAAAAGTTAAGAAACATTGGAATTGAACAACCAATTTAAACTGTTCCAGAAACGACGACAACGTTGTTTCTTTAATCTGAACTTTTCATCCACCAACTTGAAGAAGAGAAGAAGAAGAAGAATAGGTGGTAGACTGAATATCTGAAGAAGTATCTTACCTTTGCCCAGCAGTTGTGGCGGCATCTAAAAAATTGTTTCCCGCTAATTTGCGGACTTTCAGCTGTGCCACTACCATAGCATCCCAGATAACCCCCTAGAGGAAGTTGTTTGGGCGAAATCGCTGCCTACGACCTTAGTACTTACCTAACCTACCATACCCCAGCGTAAAATGAAAAACGAATGTCAGTTTCGTGATCAGGACCCCAAATAATCCCCCTAGGCGAAGTTTGGGCGAAATTTTTTTCGACCTCTCCTCGACCCGTGGAGTTGTGAGACTACAATAATGCCCATTATTCTAACCATCTTGGAGAGTCCGTGGTTTAACCTGTAAGAAGCTCGTTTCGATATGGAAGACGTTCACTTTGATTTCAGAAGCATAGTTTTGTTTAGAAACGTGTCCAATTTGAAAAGGGTCCGATTTGAATTGAGAAATGTCCAATTTAATTTTGAAAGGGTCCAAGCTGATTTTAAATATTCTGGAGATATTCTGGAAGCTTCGCAAAATCGGCTCAAGGCTGCCTGACCAACCTAATGCATAGGGAGGTTTTCGTTATTGTTGCTTTTTTTTTTGCCCAAGGAAACTATGTAGAGTACTCCACTGTGGCTAGGACGGTAAGCATTTTATGACCAATTGAGCAGCGTAAAATCTTTGGGACAGCTTGGAGAGGGAAACGTCTCTATAGTTTTCATGCGATCAAACAACGCCGGTGGCGCAAGGCGTAGCTCATTCTGCCTGAAGAGCTGAGAGAGCGGGTTCAAGACCCTCCTGGTGCAAGTTTTGATCGCAAAGAAACATCCGATTTCCCCATAGTGCCCTGTCGAAATGGAACACAAGGGACATATCAAAAAGCGATAGCTTCAGATCGACTCCATTCTGTATTCGGTGCATGTCGCTAAAAGGGCCTACATGGCGGCCGCGGAGGCACCACTCCAATCAGACCGCATGCTCCCTCTCACTGGCTCCTTTGGCTAACGGCTTGCCCCTGAATCCGTCCTGTCGCCTACTCGCGACGCTGTTCCGACCCGACGAGAGTTCGTTGCCGCTCGCATGCGCGCTTGCTCGTGCATTCTCGCCTCGCAGACAAAACAAAGCCAAACGAAGAGCGTTGGAGCGGAAGGGCGCCGCGCCCGACGGTGCCGCCTTCAGCCGCGGGATAGCCATCCGTGTAGGAATGAGTGCTGCGGACACCATTCTAGAATATTCATTCGAGCGCACGCGACTTACGTATACACGCATAGGCCGCTCTGAAGCTGTCCGGTCCAGTAGCAGTAATTTCGGACGACGACGACGAGAGTAGCGTCAGCGACGCTTCGTCGCCTCGTCGGGCTATTGAACGGCCGTCGGTGTTCCAGAGGATCCAGGTCCAGGGGCTCTTCTGAAGCCTCTTTGAACCTACTAGAGAGGACAGACTGCGTGAAGAAGTCCAAGAGGGCCGACTTGAGCATATTTAGGGCACCTCCTACTTCAATGAGACCCAGCTACCTTCCTTCCCGTTGTCGCTCCGTCTCTTAATCCGTCTGGTCTAGACTCAGCTTCAGCTCGGGTATGAATTAGACACAACATCAGAGTCGTTCTGAACAACAACTTCCGGCAGCCATTCCGAAGCAGCTGCGTCCTTTCAGATGGTAGTGTCTCATTAAGGCCTACCAGGTGCAAGTATATTCGCCTGTTTTCCTCGTTAACTTACTATTATATTTTCACGTCGAACTGAACACTTTTCCCATCGGATTGGACGCTATCTTAAGCCAGCCTAAGACTTTTGAAATCAAAGCGAACTCTCCCACTTCGAAATCAGCTTCTTCTACATTGAACTAGAGACTCTCCAAAAATGTTAGAATAATTATTGTTCAAGGAAAATTTAGTGTAACTTTCTTTGATGTTCTAATGCATCTACTCAATAAGTAAACATATTGTTCGACAATTTATCAATTTTTCAAAGGACGCGTATAGCGCAGTTGGACGAGGTGCCCTCGCGTGCAACCGATACCGGGTTCTTGGTTCGGAATTTCCGCCAAGGCCAACGAATTTCCATTTCTCTGAAGTCGATGAATTGGTACCGGACTTGTGTGGAACGGATGAAGCGCTGATTTTTTCATCGGTTGGCCACCGCAAGTCATTGTATGGCCAAATACGCATTCAGATTTACCTCCATGGCATCCTGTGGAAGTAGAATGCGTGGCGCACCTCAAAAGGAGTTGGATAACGCCGTGTTTTATCCCTTATCCTTTTTTATTTTTCAAGAAAAAGTATTAGTTTAAAGCTTGTTTCGAAGAACAAGAAGGCGTCCATTTTTACCTCTAAAAAAGGCTGCGTCATACCCTCGTCCAAAGAGTCGCGACTTTTATTCGATTGATGACGTAATTTCTGTCTGCATGGAGCTTGACACCTGTTAACGATACAAAAACAACTTTGAAAAACACGCATATATTCACTCTTCATGTAAGCGGCATTTAAACTATCAATCAAATAAACATGGCAACTTGCTTTTCGAGTGCATGGCACGACCCAATATTTTAATGCACTGCTTGATTAATGGCCCTGCTGTGCTTTAAAACAAAATTTTGTTTATTATTTTTCCCTAAAAATAATATTTTTATAAAATGATTACACATATTGGGACAGGTAAACTAAAAAATTTCAAAGAAAGTTATACCAAATTTTACTCGAACAAAAAATTATTCTAGCCATCTTACTGGGTCTGTATTTTAACCTGCCTAAAGGTAATTTTATTAGGTTGTAACGAAATAAATGGCACTGAACCACTGTAAATTTAAACAGTTAATATCTCGGCTTGTAGGCAAGTTTATTAATCGAAATAAAAACCTTCTGATTCTACACATCTTTGCCAACGTGACACAAACTTTTTTCCCAGTAGCATAAGAATCAGAAGTTCTGGAATTGGCGAAATCTTCGAAGGCACTTTCGGCATCCTGTTGGTATTTGAATATTTTCCCTACCAAGAAGTCGCCAAGATGCTTGAAGAAATGGTAGTCTGTTGGGGAGAGGTCGGGAGAAAACGGAGGATGTGGTAGAGTTTCATTGCTCAGCTCATTCAATTTCTGCAACGTCATTCGTGCTACGTGGGGGGGGGGGGGTGGGGGGGATTGTCGTGCAGAAGGAGAACTCGCCTTCGGTTTACCAAGGCCGGCCGGATATCCTTCAACTTTTTCATCATTTCTTCAATTTCAATGCAGTACTTCTCTGCCGTGATGGATTCACCGGGAGGGAGGAAGCTGTGGTGAATAATTCCCAGCGAACACCACCATACTGTCACCATTACTTTCCTTTGGTGCAATTCCGGCTTCGCATAAACCTTGGGGCTCTCATCGCTGTCCACCCACTGTGCCGATCGTCGCCTGTTGTCGTACATTATCCATTTCTCGTCGTAGGTTACGATGCGATCAAGGAATGGGTCCGTTTCGTTCCGTAGAAGCAGTGCGGACGAGATCTCATATCGTCGGTTTCCTTGCTCCTCAGACAGCTCGTGAGGCACCCATCTTTCCAGCTTTTGGTCTTTCCAATTTCCTTCAGATGCAGGGCAGCTGTGTTGTGACTGAAGCCAAGAACCTTCGCTGTCTCCCTGGTACCTTTGTGTGGATCCTCCTCTACCACATCTCTCAGCTTGTCCTCATCAACATCACTATGCCTCCCACGACCTTCATGTTCTTCCAAGCTCTCATCTCCATTCCGGAACTTCTGACACCAACGATACGCCGTCCCAATTGTGGAACATCCTTGACCGAATGCGGCGTTGATCTTCTCGTCCGCCTCCTTAGCTGTAGTGCCCAGCTTGAATTCATACAAGTAAATGCCACGGATTACCCTTTTGTTCATCTGCAAAAAAGTCAATAGAACTCTAAAGTTTTCCCACTGTTACATAGAGAATTTGGTACTCGCCGGTAGTGCAAAGTTTGCGCTTCTAAATGATATGCCACATGTTACGGTTTGTTCTTGATCGCGCCAAAAATGGTGCGAGCCAGTGCCATTTAAATCGTTACAACCTAATAATTTGGAAGGATTTGGTTTGATTTCAAAGGTCTTAGATTAGCTTAGAAGTGTGTCCAATTCGACATGAAAATGGTATGGATAAACTCTGGCGCTTCAGCCATCTGCGGTAGGGATCACTCTGAAATACCTACCGATCAACGACGGGTGAATGGGGACGATCTCAGACACTCGTAGCGGTCAACGGAAAGCTATAGGGCGGCTGAAATTTCACCGTTAGGTGAACGGAATTTCAACTGAGGTCGCGTTCATTAACGACTTACAGCAATTTAACAGAGAAATTACAGCCGAAATTCCTCACAGCGTGGCTTATATCGCTCATCATATCGCTTGATAAGTCGCGCTATCAGGAATTTCGGCTATAGTTTCTCCGTCAAATTGCTGCAAGTCGTTGATGAATCCGGCCCCTGCTATGGAGCTAGCCACGCAGGCGGAGTTTAAATTCGGTTAAAACTTGATGAAAAATACGTCATGAATGTCAAATTCCCGCTATTGAAATTTCATGGATTTCATGGAATAGTTGGCCATCCGTCTGTCAACTTCTTCGTTGAATACAGTTGACCATACGATTCAGCGCTTCGACTGTCTGAAGTGGACTAAGGAAGTGGCACAGGGGAAGGTGTAATTGGTGCAATTCAATCTCATTGTTTTTCATATTCATTTTTCTTGCATTTCATTTTCAAACTGTGCGCCCTAAACATTTCATCGAATGAAAAATGCTGTGCTTTAAATCGTTAGTATAATAGGACAGGTCAGCAACGCCTCCATTCGTCCGTTTTGCGTGCCAAAGTGCTCCAATTCAGCGCTGCGATCCTCCCCGTTCAGGGGAGATGAATAGCGTTATATCGCCCTTCCTGTGTTTTCACGAAGAAGTCCGACTAACTCGACGGTGGGCGTTCAGAGGCCGGATTCATCAAGGAATTACGTGACTTTAAAGGAGAATTGTAAGCGAAGAGCTCAGATTCAAGCGATATGGTTAGCGATAAGCCGCGTTATCTGAGCTTTCCGCTTACAGTCCTCCGTAAAAGTTACGTAAGTCGTTGACGAATCCGGCTGTTCACACGACGTTCCACGGAGTCTAGTCGGCGACGATTCCCTTCCAGCGGGTGTCTGCGGCATTACGCTAGCCTGGCTGGCCCACCTAAATTTCGACGGATTGACCGACGCGACAGCGTCTCTGATCTTCGAAGCTAGGAACTCCAAAGGCTTCCTCGTAACTGCGTGTCATTCCGAGCATCGTCTTTATATGCCATTACAGGAGGTTTTGTTGCGATTAAAACTCCTGCACCAAGCGGGATTCGAACCTGCACCCTCGCTTCCCGGGCAGGCTCCTAGACCACAGCGCCACCGCTACGTTCAAACGAAGGGAATCTCCACGATGTCCTCGCTGCAGCAGCGACATCTCAGCACTCTTTCGGGACATTAGCAGCGTCATATTTGTCGTGAAGAGCTTTCCTGAACCTCAAAACGCCACCATTGTCACGAGAGGAGAACCTTATTCACAATATTCCGGTGTTTTTTTTTCAGAACTGATCTGTTTTTAGACTTACGTGAAAATGTGCACAAGGTTATTCGCACTTTTGAGTGTACATAAATAAACAAATAAATAAATATAACGTCTGAAGCGGCAGCGCCAGCCTCAAACAAATATGCAAATAGGAAACTCCCTTATTTATAACCTTCTGTCGTTACTAATTCGTATTCTTATTCTTCTTCTATCGATTATTCTGTGAATCTAGTTCACAGAATAAACGATAAACAAGAAAAAAAGAAGAGAAGAAGAACAAAAATGCGGAACGGAACATTACTCCCTTGGGATATCGTTCTACCTTAGACAGTGCTTCTGAAAGATAGTGCCAACTTGCGACTGCTGAATTCTATGCGACAGTACAATGTAGCTTCTACTACACTTCACCGGAAACTCGCCTGCAGTTGGCCTCCAGGGGCCGGATTCATCAACGCGCATACCCGCGGATATGCCGGGTATAGGGGTAGACATACCCATGATGTGGACATACCCTCGAATCATGACAAAACTTTACCAGTCAAATCGTGGGCATATCAGTGGGTAGAGAAAACCTGCCGATCCTTGTGGGTAGATCCGTATACCCGCGATGCTCGTCCCATTGACAAAATGGCGCTCCAGTGAGATCATCTGTTTTCGCGAAAGGCCTAGTTGTACCTTACCCTTGATTCCTTTCATGAATACGAATCGTACCCACTACCCACGGCTGGTAGTGGGTACGATTCCCTTGTGGTATCTCTACCTATACCAATTGCTTGATGAATCCGGGCCCAGGGCTCTCACTATCATTCCTGCCGCCCTGGCTTCATCTTCATTCTTCATGAGCGCCTAATTTGGGACGGATTCATCCACGCCTTACGTCACCTTAACGAAGAATTGTAACCTTATCAAGCGATATGGTGAGCGATAATCCGTGTTGGAAGCTCAAATAACGCAGCTTATCGCTCACCATATCGCTTGATAAGCTTACAATTCTTCGTTAAAGTTACGTAAGTCGTTGATGAATTCGTCCCCTGGCTTCAATGTCTGTTGCGTAGATTTCAGAGCCTTTCTAGCCTTTGTGTTCTTCCTCGCTGTTCGTTTTTGAGCTCGAAAAGGTAGTCGCGTGACTCGAAGACACTTCATCTGCTCTCAGAACTGATTTTTTCGGTGCCTTCGGCCGCCTCGGAAGTGTTGTGGATTCCACCATCTGTTTCAACGCTCTCTGGATTCCATAAAATCCGTCTGAAGCAGGTAGACTCGAAGCTTCTGTTAGTTCGAGTCCTTGCGTGTGTCTCCAGACAAAACTGGTGTTCGAGTTGTAGCTCGAAAAGCTTTCCAGAGTACGTCGAAGAAATAATGAAGAAGATGAATGGCGTCCAACACTGTCCCCTTCTATTCCACTCCACTGTTCTTTCTGAAGCCCAATGAGCTGTCAACGTCAACAGGAGGGGCTCTAAGGAAGTGCTCCCAACTGATGGTGAGCTTTTGCGATGCTGTTTTTACAGAATTGTGGGGCCGTGTGAGCGGATTCCAGAACTACAGTTAGTTTTTGCTGAGCACTTTTCTAAAGACCAGAAAAAGAGGTGTAAAAACGTGTGTGCAACACTCACCAACCTTTATGATACCCCACGAGATGGGCCTCAATAGCGCAGTCGGTAGAGGTGCGCCTCATAGGAGCACACCGCGAGCTTTTGAGTTCGAGTCTGCGTACTGTTGATATTTTTGCACATATTATGTAGTTTGTTGTTTTCGTTTGTTTTTACGCTTTCTCATGATCGCAGAAGTCAATTTTAGACCGTCAATGCTTGCAACAAACCAATGCTGTTTATTTGCGCCTTCATAATAATCAACCGTAAGATATGCGTATTTGTGTGCAGTTACGGTATCATTGGTGATATGGGATGACACGGTGGTGGTGAAGATACGCATCGTTGAAAAACTGGCACATATGAAGGCGTAAAAAGACAGTTATGCTTTGTTGTAGGCATAGATGGTCTAAAATTGACTCCAGTGATCATGAGAAAGCTTAACAACAAGCTAGTATGTGCAAAAGTATTGGCAGTGCGCGGGCTCGAACTCAATAGCCCGCCACGTAGACTCCCATGAGGCGGCCCTCCTACCAACTGCGCCGCCAAGGCACGTCGAGTTGGGTCTCTTAGGTGTTGATGATAGTTGCACGCACGCCTTCAGACTTCCTTTTCAGGTCTTTGAATAGCGTTCAGCAAAACCTGACTGTGGTTCTGGACTCCGCTCACAGGCGCTACATCCTGTCAAAACAGCATCGTAAAAGCTCACCATCAGTTGGGAACCTTTCCTTGTCAGGTTAGTTTGCAGCAGCAACTCCTTCTTCCTTGCCTCCCTTACTGATCAACACAAGGAAAGGATACTCCATCTGTTTGGTTTTCGTCTAAGGGCCCGTGCGAAGCGAAAACCAAACTAATTCTTTGTTCTTTATACTTTTATAATGAAACTATCACAGTTATATGGCTTTACTCATTTATCATTTAGCGGACGTTGAAGGATAAGATACGCTGTCACCTAGGCCAAGTCATCGAAGAATACATGGAAAAATCACATGACTCGTTTTACCGACATCATCTTCACGACACCTAGAGCAATAAATTCTGCGGAATACCAGAACAATTGCGTTTGTCGTCTACCGCCCGATGACTGTAGAATTACTCAAATCAGCACCAACAACGGTCTTCATGTCTCTGATAATCTATAAGGATAAAGGACGGCGTTACTTAATCCCTTTTGGGATGCGCCGCGCATTCTACTTCTACGGGATATCGTGAGGCTACTTGAATGCCTATTTGGCCATATATTGACATGCTGTGGCCAGCCGGTGAACAAGTCAGAAATTTATCTTCCCCATGTTCTGCTCGCCTACGCATTTGCATGCCGTTGGCTCGCCGTGTCTTCGCGCAGTGGTCGACCGAATTCGGAAAAAATTGGGTCGCACAAGCTTCACCTTCATTTTCACAGCGCTGTAATTTAGTCCATTCATGAGCTACACCGTTGTGCTTTAGAGCACGTCAAGAACCTTGTGCTGCCTACAAAGTCCTCGAGTTGCAGTCTGAACGATAGAGGTGTTGCGCTACGAACACGCCCGCGCGTGCATTTGCGAGCGGTAGCCCCACTCGATTGATAGGTTCTATTTTATATGCGTTGTTCACAGCGTACTCTAAGGCCTTCCCGTAACTTTCCTCATGAGTAGTGCGGCTGGAAATTTCTGATGAAACTCCCCAAACGCTCACTCTATAAGCTATCACGTACATTCAATTGATAGGTTCGATTCTAAATATATGCATTGTTCACGGCATACTCTAAAGTCTCGTCGTGACAGAGTACTCAATTCCAGTTTGCAATTCCTGAGTAGGGCGGGCGGAAATTTCTAATCTAATCTAATTTCAAACTGTTCTATCGTATATGCATTGTGCACGGCGCACTCTCCCCTCCGGCTTCATAAAACCTCTTCATTTGTAGAAGCTGTTGTCAGTGTGTGCCCTAAAGCACCTAAAGAGGGTAAGCTTCGCTGTTTAGCACGACATTTGAACCGCTTCCGCTCACTCGATTGAGAGGTTCGATCCTATGTGCATTGTGTACGGAGCACACCAAAGTTTCGCTAGGACAGATTGGAGCTAATCCTGAGTGGGGTGGCTGGAAATTGCTGATAACGTTTTTCAAACGGTTCGAAATAGTTTTGAAGACTTCGCATTTCCCAGTATGAGAAGATAGAAACCCAGTGGAGATGCTTCCGCCCACTCGATTGATAGGTTCGCTCCTATATGCATTGTGCACGGCCCACTCTCTGAGCATTCCAGGCATGACAGAATATTGACAACGCACGCCATGCTTGAGATATTCCGAAAACACCGCACGTCCTGGGAAATAAGGTGCTCTAATCGTAAGAGCTTGGTCCAGTCATTTTTTAGGCCAACCACGGCGAAAACGCAAGGAAAAAAACGCTGGTAAAGTTTTATATATGTTTGTGTAGATCTCGAGGAAGCAAATCGAACGTTGCCAACAACTTCTCAAACAACTTAAAATTAAAGGAGTTATGAGCATGCGACGGTTTGCGACGGATTTTTCCGTCGTATGCCGTCTTTTTGACCACGCGACGCGGGCGGTACTGTAGACTGTTGTCAACTCCACGACCCGGAGGGATGGAAGGCTTGATTGGCCTGGGCAGGAAATCCGAACCAGGAACCTGGTATCGGGTGCAGACGACAGCCGTACCTCCTCTGACTGCGCTACGCGTCGTCCCTAACGCTCACATATCAGAAAATTTATATTTTTTCCGCTTTCATGTGAGTTCACAACTTCCGTGCTCTTACTGGCAACAAATTTATAACCTTTCAAATAGTGAGTACATTTGTTTTTGAGACACTCTGTGCAGCAGCTGCTCTCCAGCTCGTTCTTCCCATCCATGTAGGTTCAACCCATCGACCACCCTGATCCTCCTCGTCCAGCACTGGCCCTTACGACGATCAGCGTTGTTGATTATTCAACCCTCATTCGATATGTCGTAACGGTCGCCGGGGCGCTTTGTGTCGCGGCGCCGCAGCCGACCGTCTTCCAGCGATTCGTTTACGCAATATGGCAGGCCAAAGGTGAGAAGAAACCTCTTCTCAGCCGAGGCCTACCGTAATCGGCCGCGATTCGGATGGACGGCGTGCTAATTGTCGGCGGACAAAGCGCCGATCGTCGATTATGGTTCTGCAATGACATATTTCAAGGAATACGATCACAGATTACCGTATAGAATGGAATCGTATGCCAACTTATCTTTATACCCATTAAATATTGAAATATTTACTGGATATAAAGAAAAACGTGAACATAAAAACTAGGGACCTTTCACGGGGAAAAATGAAAATTCTATTTGTATGGAGTTACACCAAGCAGTTTTAGAAAACACAGACACATCACCACTTTGTTACTTCAAGTAGTCTCCAATTACACACCCACCCCTTAGATTTGATAATTAGTTTCTCAACCTTTACTTTGTCAAAAGTCTTTGAAAAGACAAAACCACAACATCATCATCATCATCATTTTCATTAGCGTCTGTCCCGCTTGGTGGCGGAGTCCGCTCTTCTGGTGTGGTGACGCCAATTCTCCCGATCAAATGCTTGATCAGGGTGCACACCAGCCATCTCTAAGTCCAAGCGCAACGTATCTAGCCAACGTTGCTTCGGGCGTCCTCTGGGCCGCTTTCCAGGGACCACAAGATTCAGGCCAATCTTACACACGGTGTCGTCGTTAGCGCGAAGGACGTGGCCGTACCATCGAAGACGAGCTTCGCGCAGCTTCTCGGCTATCGGGGCGACACCGAACCTCTGTCGTATGGTGCCGTTACGAACGCGGTCCAAACGCGTAACTCCAGCCGTCCACCGTAGCATCTTTGTCTCCATTACACTGAGGCGGCTTTCAACTTCCTTCGTCACGGGCCAGCACTCAGCACCGTACGTCGCTACTGGGCGGACTACTGTTCTATAAACCTTCGATTTGAGGTGCTCAGGTATTGTCCTGTCGCAAAGCACCCCAGTCAGCGAGCGCCATTTGGACCAGGCTGCACTCACACGCGCATTCACCTCCATCTTTAAGCTGCCATCGGACGTGACTGTTGACCCAAGATACTTGAAAGATGTCACTCGTAAGAGCTCGGTACCATCGATCTTAATAGATCCGTGCTCATTCACATCCGTCGTCAAGTATTCCGTCTTTTTGACGTTTAGCTTGAGACCGAACAATGCCAAACGATCGCACCACGCCTGTGCCTGTCGCTCGAGTTCGGTTTTGTCTTCACATGCAAGCATGACGTCGTCAGCATACAGCAGCGTCCAAGGTGCCGCCATTTGGAGATCTCGTGAGATTGCATCCATCACGACCACGAAGAGCAGTGGGGATAGCGCAGATCCCTGATGCACCCCCACAGAGATGGGAAACTCCATCGAGGTGCCCGCTGGCGCTCGCACTCGACTCCTTGGGCAAGAGTATAGAATGCGCACCCACTCAATAAGCTCTTCAGGGATACCATGTTGTCGCAACGCGTACCATATAACATCTCGCGGAACGCGGTCGAAGGCCTTCTCCAAGTCCAGGAAGGCAAAATGCACCGGTTTCTGTTTCTCGCGGTGCTTCTCTAGCAGAAGACGAACAGCGTGAATGGCATCAACGGTGCCACAGCCAGATACGAAACCACACTGATTCGTGGAAAGCTGTACGACATCCCGGATACGTCCGTCGACAATTCGCTCAAAGATTTTCATGGTGTGCGAAAGAAGACGAATTGGACGGTAACTGGCGCAGTCTGCAGGACTGCCCTTCTTCTTCCAAATCGGGATGGTCGTGCTTTGCTGCCAACCCTCAGGCACTTTCTTCTCAGCAACAACCTGATTGAAAAACGCAGTCAGCCAGTCAGCAGGGCACCAGCCCTTCGACTTCCACAGGTCAGCTGGCAGGTCATCGGGACCAGTGGCTTTGCCTGACTTCATCTTCCTCAGGGCTGCTTCAGTTTCGCTCACTGTGATCTTCTGAACGGGACCGTATACAGGTGATGCAAAAGGAACAGCAGGATGTTCAAATTCTACATTCGAGATTTCCTCGAAGTAGTCGTGCCATCGCTTCACAGCCCTCTTACGATCCATCAGAAGATGACCGCTCTCGTCGTTAATGCTAAAGAACTTCTCAATGTCTTCTGCTTGGCGACAGCGAGCTTTGGCGAGTCGGTAAATATAACGCTCACCATCGCGCGTTTCCAATTTTTGGCTGACATCAGCGTAGTATGCGGCTTTAGCAGCGGCCACTGCCTTCTTTGCCGCTTACTTTGCTTCTCGATAGTTCCGCCAATTATCGACTGTTTTATCACCGATAAATACGTGATATAGCCGTTTCTTTTCCCTGACCTTCTCTCTGACATCGTCAGTCCACAGCCAAGCCTGCTTGTCGACCCAGCGTCGTCCAGGCTTCGTTGTGCCGAGTTCAAGGCGTGCAGCCCGAGTTATCGCATCGGTAGCGTCCTTCCAGGTTTCGTCGACAGTTGTCACTGTCGGCAACCGAATGAGAGAAATCACTGCCGCTTCCTTCTCTTTCAGTCGCCACCATTTGATTCTAGCCGACCCACATCGCTCGACATGTTTACACCTCGAAGGTGTGATCTTCAGCGAGCAGATCAGTGGACGGTGTTGCGTGGCAACCGTCTCATACGGCACGGTCTTCGCGTCTGTGACAAGGCCTTGGTCGCGACGCTTAACAAGGACATAGTCAATCTGCGTTTTAGCATTCCCGCTATAAAACGAGATGAGGTGGGAGTCACGCTTTCGAAATTTGGTGTTCACGATGGTGAGGTCATGTGAGTCTGCATACTCAAGTATACGCTCACCATCGGCGTTGCGCGACCCATATCCAAAACCACCATGACAGTTGTAGCCGTCTTTCGTTGCTCCGACGTGACCATTAAGGTCACCTGCCACAACAACCATATCTTGTGACGGTACTTCCGCTGTCTTCTCATCAAGCAGGGACCAGAACTCGTCCTTGGTTTGCTCGGAACAACCTGTCTGCGGAGCATACGCAGAAAAGAAATGGCATCGTCGCTCTTCTACGGCGACAACAATCTTCATCAAGCGGTCATCGAAACGTTCTACGCTTGCAATCGCGTCACGGAAACGCTCGGAAACGATTACACCGACACCACTGGTGGTCCTGGGACTTCCACATAGAACGGCCTTGAAGCCACGTCCTATGTCCCTTGACTTGCTGCAGGACCACCTCGTCTCCTGCACCGCACAGAAATCTATCTTTCTTCGCTCCAGTGCTTCTACCAACTCGCACGAGCGGCCCGTCAACGTACCCACATTCAACGTTGCTACGCGGGTCTTGCCTACGTTACGGGACTTTCGGACTAGCTCAGTTGCCCCCCGATGCCGTCCTCGCATCAGGGACCCTCGCACACTTTTCACACTCGCCGGGCTTTGCGAGTGCGCGTCGGCTCCCGCGGACGCCGTAGCATTATCTCGAGAAATCTGAAACGCCATCAACCATATGATGTGACACAGAATGTTCGTAGGCCGGCCTGTCACTAGGACCTGTCGCCTGCATTCGAATGTCCGTGTTTGGCTCGGCTTGCAAAAGCAAGCAGTTTCCAGTGGCACCACGTGGAGGAACGGACATCGCCACCACAAAACCACAACATCAGTGCGTTTTTTTCTTCTTTGGCGGCTTCCACCGGTTATTAAGGAATGTAAGCAAAGCGAAAACAAAGCATTTCTACCGAATGACCTCTCATAAACCCATGCTGGTGAATCCCACCCCGAGCTGGCTACTGTGTTTACTACTCCTTCTGCCCTTCTAGGTCACACACCAATCCGTCCGCACTTCTAAGGGCAAGAAATAAACTATCAATAATCTCGTGTTTAACCCGTGCCACCTCAATGTGACGAGAAAAGTTCGGCCTGAGCAGCTCGTACAGGTGATTGCTATGAGATGCTAGCACCCTTACAAGGGAAGGGTCTGAAGCGTATGTCTGAACGGGGGGAGCGAGTCATATAGGGAGAATCCTCACCCCTCAATTAGTTTAAAAATGAGTTTCTTTTTTGCCAAGTCGTTAAACCCAAAGAGTAAGGGGTTCTTGAAGTCACAATGGAATACGGCGCATCCCGAGTTTGGCGGTCTTATACGTCCTCGATGCCTCTGACGGCAAGCGGCTCGGAGTGCAGTTGAAGTGGGGTTGCTTCATGAGAGGAAGGTCGGGGATTTGGTTTTTGTTCACTGCTGCATTTTTGCATTTCGACTGAATGGTTGAGATTTGGGGATTGTGACGTCTATACCATTTTCAGACGTTTTATGCCTAATTTTCCAGCTGAATGCTGTAGAGAGTACCTTTCTTGCGACTTGTTCAGATTTTTAACCTCAACTTGGGTTCAAGCTAATTTGAAAGGAGTCCGACTTGATGTGGAAATGGTATATACCGATCCCGGAAAAGTTTCTAGAATGAACTACAACTATCGCATGGTGGATTGCGGCTACCAATAAGGAATAGAAGCTCAAGGTTTTCTGACCAAGAAAATGCAGGACATTTTTATTGTTTTTTTTTTGCAGAAGGTAACAAGAGTACTCCACTCTGGCTAGGACGGTAAGCATTTCATGGCCATTTGAGCAGCGTAAAAATTTTTGGGACTCCCTGGACAGGCAAACCTCTCCATAGTTTTTAAACGATCAAACAGTACCGGTGTAAGGCAACATTCTGCCCCGCGGGTTGGAGTCCCGCCTGGTGCAAGTTCTTGTCGTAACAAAACATCCCAGAACAACATTTCTCCACAGTGTCTGTGTAAGTGGAACGCAAGGGGCATACCAAGAAGAGGTCGCTTCAGATATTAGGTGCTAGTCGTTCAGAAGATTAAATTTTGTCTAGAAGGGTGTCCAATTTGACGTGAAAATGCTAGATATTCAAGGACCGTATCCGATTTGCTTAGGCAAAACGCTTTATGATTTGATGAGCATGTAAATATTACTTAGGCGAACGAAGCCTGCCTGAATATGGTCCATATAGTCCGCGGTGCGTGTAGCGCAGTCGCAGGAGGCGCGACTGTCGCGTGCACCCGATACCTTGTTCCTGGTTCGGATTTCCCGTCCTGGACAACCAAGCCTTCCATCCCTCCGGGGTCGGTGAATTGGTACCAGACTTGTCTGGGAAGGATAAAGCGCTGACTTGTTCATCGGCTCTCCACCGCAAGTCATTGTATGGCCAAATACGCATTCATGTCGCCTCCACGACATCCCGTAGAAGTAGAATGCGCTGGCGCATCCCAAAAGGGATTGAGTAACGCCGTCCTTTATCCTTTTATCCTTTATAGTCCGCGGTGCCCTCTTTTCAACCCAATCATATCAACTCCTGGGTTTAGGAGGGCATCAACACAGAATCGCGGCATTCCAGGTCTAGAAGCGCCCAAGTCGATCCATGTGGGGCGTGGTAGCGCGGTCGAAGCCGACTGCCGTGTGACGCTATCCCAGGTTCTTGGTTCGGATTTCCGCCTAGGACAACTAAGCCTTACATCCTCACGGAGTCCGTGAGTTGGTACCAGACTTGTCTGAGAAGGATAAAAGTCTGATTTGCCCATCAGCTGGTCACAGAAAGTCATTGTATAGGCTTAATCGCATTCAAATTTACCTCCCGTGGAAGTCAAATGCATGGCGTATCCCACAAAAGGATTAACTAACACCGACCTTTAGCCTTTCTCCTTTACTGGTCCACCAAATGGAAGTCACCCTATCCAGCGAACATTCTTAAGGGGCAGCTTAAGCTCAGAACCTCGCGATAATACTATAGCGTGGTGACAAGTTTTCCGCCATAAAATTAGCTCCTCTTGTTGCACGAAATCCAATCTATCATGATCAACTCTTCAGATGAGGGATATGAACACTTCATCGTCACTGTAGCGCAGCATAGCTCGACAAACGATGCTTAATTGCTGCCAATCAGTGCTGTGTGTAGCTCTGTGACAACCCACGGATGTCCAATTGCCTGATGTTATCTCCAGAGATCTATTGATCAGATCTTGTCGTCGTATTGATTGATCAATTGGCTTTGAATGTGGGCGCTTCCGCCTTTCTGTGGTGATTTATATCAGAGGCCATGCTACAGCATCAGAGTTCATTCCAAAGTTGAGATTCCAACGGACAGCTGCGAGTGCTGACTTTATGGCTTGTAAATTCTTTTTTTTTAAATGAGCTCAAAGATCAGTAGTTAATCAACGCCAGAGATCGAACTTAGACAAAGAACATTGGAAACTCAGTGTAACACCGCTTGTTTTAAAAAAGTCAGCTCCGAATCCATCACTGAAGTGAAGACAGTTTACAGTAGTTGATCATGGTCCCAGAGCTGATTCTTATCGAAAAAGCGCTGTAAATCATCTGTGTACGGTAGTTTCTAATTTAGTCCTCGTTAGGAAGAGGGAACGCATCAGTCGATCACATCCAGTCAAATCGCTGATTCAAAACGGGACAACCAATCACGGCCCTTGCCCAGTCGGTGTGTGACATTCGATGCTGCCCGATTGGTCCGACGCGCTCTTGCCTCCCATGTAGGCCATACTTGCGACCAGTTCTACGAAATAGCAGCGTATCTCGTCAGGTGCGATATGTGTGAGCATCTAGAGAGTATATAGCTTGTTCAAACTTTGCTCTAGCCGCCACATTAAGTCGCTTCCAGAACACAGGCAATTCGCTGCGCCCGATTGGTCTGCTGCGCTCTCGTCACCTCATGTAGGCAATATTAACGACTAGTGTGAACCACCCAACTGCTAAATTTATTCTTGCCCAGCTAATATGTTGATATACATATACGTTTATACTTTATAAAACTCTGCGCTTAGATGTGGTTATGAATTTCATTTTTTAGTAAGAACTATTTAAATAATTAAGTATGATGTAATGGGTTGATCGAAAAGGCTTGCAACACTTTACGCTGCTGCCTGTTAAATTGTTAAAGCTCTTACAGTATTGATCTTGTGTGGTGACGTCACAGTACATTCTCGAAGCTTCCTCAAGCATACTATAATATATAAGGCCTCGCCGAGTACGAATACAGCAACAATGTAAACGATAACCAGCAGCATCCTACGACCTGTCGTCTACTACGAATTTCAGCAAGACCATTCCGCAACGACTGCAGCCTCCAACATCTGCGCTGCATTCAAGGAGGAAGTCGTTCACTATTCCACAGTGGTCCGTTGGTATCAACGCTTCAAGGCTGGAGATCTCTATCGAAGGTCAACCTCGTTCCGGACGCTCCTCTGTTGTGGAAGAAGACAGCTTGCGCGAAGCCTTCAAGGTGAAGCCGAATTCAACCACTCACGATTTGGCGGCGATGCTTGGATGTAGGCAAAGTACCGTCGTGAGGCAGCTGGAGATTCTTGGATACCACAAAGTGTGGTCGTCTTGGATACCACATGAGCTGCGGAAGGATATTGTTACTGGTGATGAAAGCTGAGTTCTTTATGGCACCACACCGGCAAGAGCCAATGGCTCCCACGCGGAGAACCGGCTCCAAGACAACCGAAACCTGGACGCCAATGACGGCTTAACGGAAATTTTCAGAAGTTTAGTAGAATTTTTAAAGAACTTTCACTTTTCCTTTCAATCTTCACTCCCTTCGATTAGGATTGCTTCTGAAAGCTGTTGAAGTCAGCAAGAGTTAAGCAGAAACAGAACGCACAACTGCAAATGGCGCCAGTATATCGCGCTCCAATTCCAATCTGTTTGAGTTTGACCTAGGGCCTTGCTCTACCTTGCCTGAACGTTATCATTCCACGGATGGGATTTTAATGGTATTTTTATTAGTTTTTTTAAGTACCTGGGCGCGTGGAGCGCAGTCGGAGGAGGCGCCGACTGTAGCCTGCACCCGATACCAGGTTCTTGGTTCGATTTCCCGCCCAGGCCAACCAAGAATTTCTTCCCTGAGGGGTCGGTGAATTGGTGCCAGACTTGTCTGGGAAGGATATAGCGCTGACGTGTTCATCGGCTGGCTACCACTAGTCATTGTATGGCCAAATACGCATTCAAATCGCCTCCAGGACATCCCGTAGAAATATGTAGAATGCGTGGCGCATCCCAAAAGGAATTGAATGACGCCGTACTTTATCCTTTTTTTTATTTTTAGGTACTTAGCTGGCTTGTGGCGGCATTGAGATTGTATATGCTCGTGAAGCAGTGGTAGAAAACGGTTTCGCAATGCACTAAAAAAAGAAAAAGAAAGGGAGCGAACACTAGGGTCTGCCTGACCTAACTATTAGGTTGTAACGAAATAAATGGCACTGAACCACTGTAAATTTAAACAGTTAATATCTCGGCTTGTAGGCAAGTTTATTAATCGAAATAAAAACCTTCTGATTCTACACATCTTTGCCAACGTGACACAAGCTTTTTTATCCCAGTAGCATAAGAATCAGTTCTGGAATTGACGAAATCTTCGAAGGCACTTTCGGCATCCTCTTGGTGTTTGAATACTTTCAATACCAAGAAGTCGCCAAGATGCTTGAAGAAATGGCAGTCTGTTGGGGAGAGGTCGGGAGAAAACGGAGGATGTGGTAGAGTTTCAATGCTCAGCTCATTCAATTTCTGCAACGTCATTCGTGCTACATGGGGGCGAGCATTGTCGTGCAGAAGGAGAACTCGCCTTCGGTTTACCAAGGCCGGCCGGATATCCTTCAACTTTTTCATCATTTCTTCAATTTCAATGCAGTACTTCTCTGCCGTGATGGATTCACCGGGAGGGAGGAAGCTGTGGTGAATAATTCCCAGCGAACACCACCATACTGTCACCATTACTTTCTTTTGGTGCAATTCCGGCTTCGCAAAAACCTTGGGGCTCTCATCGCTGTCCACCCACTGTGCCGATCGTCGCCTGTTGTCGTACGTTATCCATTTCTCGTCACAGGTTACGATGCGATCAAGGAGTGGGTCCGTTTCGTTCCGTAGAAGCAGTGCGGACGAGATCTCAAATCGTTGGTTTCTTTGCCCCTCAGACAGCTCGTGAGGCACCCATCTTTCAAGCTTTTTGGTCTTTCCAATTTCCTTCAGATGCCGGGCAGCTGTGTTGTGACTGACGCCAAGAACCTTCGCTATCTCCCTGGTACCTTTGTGTGGATCCTCCTCTACCACATCTCTCAGCTTGTCCTCATCAACATCACTATGCGTCCCACGACCTTCATGTTCTTCCAAGCTCTCATCTCCATTGCGGAACTTCTGATACCAACGATACGCCGTCCGAATTGTGGAACATCCTTGACCGAATGCGGCGTTGATCTTCTCGTCCGCCTCCTTAGCTGTAGTGCCCAGCTTGAATTCATACAAGTAAATGCCTCGGATTACCCTTTTGTCCATCTACAAAAAAGTCAATAAAACTCTAAAGTTTTCCCACTTTTACATAGAAAATTTGGTACTCACCGGTAGAGCAAAGTTTGCGCTTCTAAATGACATGCCACATGCTACGGTTTGTTCTTGATCAAACGCGTAAAGACGCGCCAAAGAATGGCGCGAGCCAGTGCCATTTAATTCGTTACAATCTAATATAATAACATTTTCAGCGATTTGTCGATGCGATGCGGGCACCATCCGGCGAAGTATCGTTCTCCTGGGGCCGGATTCAACAAAGTTACTGCAGTAACTTTAACGGAGAACCGTAAACGAAAGCTCAGATAACGTGGCTTATTGCTCACCATATCGCTTGATAAGCAGCGTTATCTGAGCTATTTGCGTACAGTTCTCCGTTAAAGTTACTGCAGTAATTTTGATGAATTCGGCCCCTGAATGATAATTCCGTAGCTGTTTTTTTTACACTTGGAAGATGATTTCTTACCGAGAACTGGTCTATTTTGCTTATGTTACGGTGCGTTCGTTGGGCTTTAGTTGCTGACCTGTTCAAATTGGAACATAAAACGTTTTTCCCGATTTCTTTTTCAGAAATGATAGTTTATAGCTTACTGTATTTTTCACAAACCTTAGCGATTTACCGAAAACTTAACGAAAAATTTTAGTTAAAAAATCATCAAAAAACTTAATGTACAGAAGAGTTGTGTGCACCCCTGCTCCCAGCTATATAACCGATGCGTGGATCATCTGCAGGCCAACACCACCCGCTCTGAGACGGGCGAGGAGGCTGGCTGGCTGGCTGGCTGGCTGACCTGCTGCTGTGGCTCGGCTCGGCTCGACGGATCGAGGGGGCGTGACCCCTCTCAGCCGTCGCACCTCAGTCAACTCCAAACTGGAGCCAATTCAGCTGCTCCCGTTCCAGCTGCTGCGTCGCCAATGTTATCTCGGACGCCTTATGCTAGGCGTCAGGCTTCTTTGCCGAAGAGTCAGAGGTCTTAGGCCTCCTTAAAGCACGGGTTAGCGCTTGTTGGTCCTATGACGTCGTCTTCGTCGCGTATTTGGTCTCCCATGACATTCATAAATGAAACGTCCTGTTTCATTTTTTACAAGTCCTGAAATTTTTTCTTTTCTTTTTTGAAATTTTTGCTTAGCTCTGGAGCGGCTACTTTAGAAGACAGAAGCAGCTAGAAGGGTGTTTAGTTGCAGATGATGAGAGTTCGTGTCCTGCCTAGCGCAGGATTTTTGATCACAACCGGGCATCCCTCTAACTGTTCCTCTTCTGTTCATGCATAGACCTGAGTAAGTCGACCCTTCCTCCAAGGGCCGAATTCATCAACGACTTACGTAACCGTAACTTTAACAGAGAATTGTAAGCCTATCAGCGCGTTTTTTGAGCTTTAACGTGGGTTATCGCTCACCATATCGCTTGATAAGCTTACAATTCTCCGTTAAAGTTACGTAAGTCGTTGATGAATCCGGTCTCTGAATGTCAGCCTTACCGCGTGGTTAGCTTTGCTTCCAGTATTCACTACTATTTCTCACTAAACTATATGCCTCTCTGCTCACAGTTCAGCGAAAAATTGGCCGGCTGGTTAACGGTATTTCGTCGAAATTTCGAAATTCCTTCAGCGGAAGGTTGAGTTGTATTTCTCATCAACTTCTAGCCCATTTCAAAGTCTAGTTCAACTGCTGATGAAATGTCGGTCACCTGGCGATGAAACTTCACTGGCCGTTTCACAGCTCACAAATAGGGGTATCTGGGGATGTTTGTCAAGCTTCTTAGTGATTTCTGGTCTTCTTTTGCCCTTTTTGCATTTCCGAAGAGTTCCAGGGAATGGCTTCGGTAGCTCTGGGAGACGTCAGATGTCAAAATTTTATTCCTTGCGCCTTTATTTCTGGTAGAACAGCGGTGAAACCAACTTATTTACTAATTAGAACTCTTGGGGTCTAGGGGACCAACCGAACAAAGGTTCTGATTCATTCAGATTCCGTCTGATGGTTTTCAGAAGATTCGGTTCCAAACCAGAAGGAATCCTGTCTCCAATTCAGTATGGATCAGTATGAGCGTCACTAAAAGAAACTGTGTCACATCGCTGATTTCCATCATTATCACGGTTTCGTATAAGCTCGCTGGATTAATCGAAACCTTCTCCTCCTGCTTCTTCCGTTCCTTTTCTCCTCCTTCCTTCCTTTCTTGAGGCGTATGACAGCGTATTCTGAGGAGGCGTCAGTTGTCGCACACACCTTCGGCTCTTAGTCAGGTTTCCAGTCCATGCCAAGCAAGCCTTCCATTCCTCCTGATCGAGGAATTAGTCCAGACCTGACTGGGAAAGATAGAACACTGATCTGTCCTTCGACTGGTCATCATTGTGTGCATATATGTACCAGATACGCATCCAAATTACCTCCTCGTCCCGTAGAAGTAGAATGCGTGGCGCATCCCAAAAGGGATTGAATAACACCTCCCTTTATCTTTTATCCTTTTATACTTTCTTTTCTCCTTCTTCTTGTAATGATCAGTAAACTTCTTGTTGAAAGAGTACCCTCCGTGACTGCGACCAGGTCAGATGCGATCAGATGAATGAAGCCACCTTAGAACCTCTTTACATAGAATTTGTCGTCGAGACAGGAAATTGGCGCAGGTGGCGCATACGAAATATTCCACAGATGCAGAATTCATCGCTCTCCACAATTTAGATCCCTTCTGGCCCTTCTTCAAACTATACTGTGCCATCTGTGCTTCACAGCTAGAGGGTTTTGGTCTTCAGGGCTCCTAGCTGCTCCTAGTTACTCTGCGGCAACCATTCAGTAATTCTTCAGAAAGAAAAAAGGGCAGCAACGGTAGTCCCTAGTTCCTCTTCCTGTTCAGGCAGCATACGTAGTAATGTAACCTGCATACACTATTCGTCAGAAGCTTTATATGGCGGGTAAACCCTTCCTGACTCATTCTCCACCTCGTGTCGGCTTCAGAAAGCCTCTCCCAGACGACCTGGTTCGCCTTGACGGGAAGCCGGCTGCAGCGATTCATCGCCGTCGCTCTGCTGTTGTTCGTCTTCTGGCTCTAATCATATGGTTGCAAGGCAAGCCACAGCCGTAACGCTTTTCGCTCGCCAAAATGGGTTCAAAAACAGGTATTCCGTTGATTTATGGGCTCATTTGGACGACTATGCCTCGTTACGCTCTGAGTGCGCCTGTGTCTAGGCTAATGCACTGGATGTTTTGCCCCAAGAAGCTTTTCTGTCAGAATTAGATGCCAGTATCTTCAGTCCCTTCTTAAGATTGCGCCATGCTTTCCTCTCTCTAACTTCATGGGTTGTTTTAGATACGCCAAGATCTCCATTGGACAGCCAGCTGTGAAGCTAAAACTCTTTTCATCAGCCTTCCACCAGAGTTCGGGATCTATCCTAATGGGGGGGGGGGGCAGTATACTCTGATACCCTTGGACAACTGCGGCAAAACTGAAGGCAGACTAGTTGCCAAAGACAATACCGTAAACTGACCTACGAGAGTTCTTTTCTTCGCAATTTCCTAGCCGGGAGATGCCTTTTTACATTTGTTTGGCCTTTCTAGCGATGTTCTCCATCGACTAGGATAGATCCGACAATTCGTTGGCCTGGGCGGAGATTCGATCCTGGATTACCTGAGCGGTTCTGCACACCTTTTCGAAGTGTTGAATTCGCCCTAAATCATCAGGGCTGTCTCAAGTCTGTCGGTGTGAGATTCTGAGAAGAATCGTGCTTTTAGTGGTTTTAGAAAATGTCTGATTCCGTGCTTGTTCGTAGCACTTTAGTTGTATATCGTTAAACCTTAAAGCATTTCTAAACTTCTTTCGGTACTAGTCGGTAATGTGGCCTACAAATCGAAGAAGGACCCATCAGATCGACCCGGCCCTGTGGAACCGACCATGACTGGCGGATGTTTGCTTGGTCTATGTTCTGTCTGTGATTGGATGGCGCGTTGCCCCTTCACATGTAGGCCACATTAGCGACTAATAATCCTTCTTCTGCGCACTGAGCACCGCAAGTTATCTTATAGTCCCAGCATGCATTTAGAATGCCTCCACGACATTCCGCAAAAGTAGAGCGCGTGGCGCATCCCAAAGAGATTGATTAGCGCCGTCTCTCGTCATTTTAGCCCTCTTTCTTAGCCTCCAAGCACCAAATTTCGGAGTTTTTATCCATCAAAATGATGGCTGCCGTCAGAGTTCATCTCCTGAATCCCAGAACTCGTCCCCCGTCGCTGGTTCCGGGTCGAGAATCTCTCCGACTTGGCAGTAAAGGCTCATAGTCGGATAAAGTAATGCGAGCGCCAACAAAGGACACCAAACGGATCAGTCGGACAGCTCTATTTGCTGAGCGTTAGTTAGTCGCCATTTGACAGCCTTCGGACGACCTCTCGTAAGGCGGCCAGTGTTTGATGTCGGTGGCCTCTTAAGGAATCCCCCTTGTCCGGTTATCCACAAGGACCTCTGACATCAGAGACATTTCTCTTTGCGTGGTTTCGTTCTCTAAAGACTGAGCTCGTTTTCGTTCTAACGAGCAAGTCCTTGCCTCAGCCGGTATCTGACTGTGATGATGTGCGTCACCTAACTTGAACTGTTCCCTCAATTACTCTTGTCTGACAACGTCCAAATGCTTGCTCAATGCTTGCTCACAAGTGCAGAATTCTCAAAGGATCCGCTTCATCGGCTAGGATAACCTAGCCATATATCTGTCAGAGGTAAGGCAGACGCTTCCCTACCTTATAGTGACTCCAAAAAATGGCACCTGGTGAGCAATCAGTTCTCTCGATGCGGCGCAAAACAGAAGTGGAGTGCACGGAGCAACCACATGAAGGTTCCTGTTCCCAGCTTGAAAATGCCGATGAGCCCAAAGATCTCGATGTTCTTGGTCTTGGTGAATCTGAAAGATACTCGACGGGTTCCTAGTTGGGCAGTTGGAGGAAAACATGGCGTCGGCAGTCCTCATCCTTGATCCACGCCAAGTGGCGTCTGTTTTCTACATTCTTCACGCCCGTTTGAGACGTGGTGGGTAGATGACGTCTGAGATGTGTTGTCCGAACTCCAGGCAACGTCTAATCTTTGCCGTTACTTTCGCTTTTTTAGAACTAGTGAGAAGGCGGCGTCTGCAGTTGAATGAAAGCTGCAGACACCAATTGGCGTAGGCTGGCTTGATTGTAGCTTTCATGGGAACTCTCACCAAGTGGTGTCTGTGGTCGCTATAGACGCGGAAGAGTGGCGTTCTTATTCGAACTGCAGACGCCATGTGGCGTCTACGGTCTTCATTTGCCCCACTATGAGTTATCTCCCTACTGTTTGTTGTCAACATAACATCACTTTCTTCATCCTCTCCTTATCTCTTTCTCTTTCTTCTTTCCTGTATTGCTCTATTCTTTCCGTTACTTTGCATTTTTTCATCCCTTGCGTCCTTCCCTTTTTTCAGGTTACCTTCATCATCATCATTTTTCATCTTTCTCGCTCTTGTTGTTCTCACTCTGTACCATTCTGCTCCTCCTCTTGTTGGACTTCCTAATTTTCTTTCGCTTCCACTTTTCCTTCATCGTTTCTTCTTTTTCTTTCTTCCTTTCCTCGTCTTCTTCTTCCCCCTCATTTTTCGTCTTTCTCACACCTGCTGTTCTCCTTCTTTGCCATCCTGTCCCACCGTTTACAGGGCTTCCTCTGCTTCCATTTCTTCTTCATCGATTCTTCTTCTTTCGTTTTCTTTACTCTTCTTCATCTTCCTCTTCATTGCCTTTCTCGTCCCTCCTCTTTTGTCTCCCTGTTTTCTTCTTTTTGACATTCCTATTTGTCTGCTTTCCTCTCCATTTCTTCGCAGTCGCCTCATTCCTTTTCATCCACCTTCTTCTTTTCGCTCCTTCGCTTCCTCCCATTTTCCTCCTATTTTTTCTTGTTTCCCTTTTTCTTCTTTTTCCTTCCTCCATCATTTCTGTACTTCACCTTTTTTTTTACTTCCTTTCTCCTTTTTTTAACTAGAAAAGCTTTCGCTGAGGCTTAATTCCTATCCGCAATACCTTCTTCATTATCATCGCTCCCTTCCCCTTTCATTTTCATCTACTTCATTATATGTTTTCGCCCGTTATTCCTCTTTCTTCTCCTCTTACGTACTTCTCTGCTTCATTTTCGTTCTCCTCCTAGGTTAGGCCACTTTGTAGTCTTCTTCGTCTTCATTGTTATCGCTTTTTTCTTTTTCTTCCTTCTTCCTTTCTCCGTTCGCTTCTTCATGTTCCTTCCTCCTCGTTTCATTATTTATTTATTTATTTATTTATTTAACTTATCCCATGACGTAGACAGATAGGCCCACACATGGAAATGCTCCAGAATAAAGTTTGTTAGTTGCGTTGCGCATGCTGACCTCTTCTGTCTAACCGCTGCTGCAATAGCACTCAAACACTTTTTCTTCTAGTATTTACACTATAGGGCGCGTGTAGCGCAGTCGGAGGAGGCGCGACTGTCGCGTGCACCCGATACCTGGTTCCTGGTTCGGATTTCCCGCCCAGGCCAACCAAGCCTTCCATCCCTCCGGGGTCGGTGAATTGGTACCAGACTTGTCTGGGAAGGATAGAGCGCTGACTTGTTCATCGGCTGGCCACCGCAAGTCATTGTATGGCCAAATACGCATTCATGTCGCCTCCACGACATCCCGTAGAAGTAGAATGCGCTGGCGCATCCCAGAAGGGATTGAGTAACGCCGTCCTTTATCCTTATCCTTATCCTTATTTACACTATCATTTGAAGCATCGATATGCGCCCCAAGCTTTCTTAACTATAGGTGTAAGATCGGTTCTATATTTCCCTACGAGTGACTTCTTTTTCGGCTCCCTTCTTCTTCTTCTCCCCATCAACCACTACCAATAGCCACTATGCACATGCCAAAACAACGCGTGGCTGACAACGCTAAACTGAAATCTCCTCCTATTCTGCACCTTAAAGCAAGCTGATGCAACGGGAATTTTTTTTTCGAACATCAAAATTGCTAAAAGTAAGAGTTGCCTGAAATCAGAGCAGCGAGATGATGGCAATTAATAAAGTATTTCATTAGTAAAGTGTCCAACTTTAATGTAATTGAACGGTCATTTTACTTTAGCTTTTAGCGGCTAATTTGTTTGTTCGAAGTTTTCGTTGACGCTGTAGTGTACCCTCGACTGCATCTAAATAAATAAATAAATAAAAGAAATGTTAAAATACCAAAGAACTCGACCAAAAATAAATAAATACAAAACCATGCAAAGGTAAACCTAAGACTTCCTCATTTATTCTTGTCCTTTACTTTTATTCGTTTGCTCCTCCTCTCTTCTTCTTACATTTATTCGCTTGTCCTTTTTTATTGCCAACTAGGAAAGCACTTAAGGCCTAATAGTTATCCACAATACTTTCTTCTTCAGCATCATTCTTCTTTTTCTTCTCCTCCTTCACCATATTTTTCTCTCTCTGATTCCTTCCCTTCCCTCCTATTCTTCCTCCTCCTCCCCTCCTCTTACTCATATGTTTCTTCTTCGTTCTACTCCTAGGCTAGTGCTCTTTGTTGTCTTGGTAATCTTTGTCGTCATTGTTTTCCTCTTCTCCATCTTCCTTCCTTTCTCTATTCTCTCCGTAGCGTTCTTTATGTTCCTTGTTCTTCGTTTTATTTATTCTTTCATTATTTTCCTCTTCTAACTAGGAAAGCATTCGGCAAGGATTAAAATAATGTCATTCTTCTTTTTCATTAATCTCCTCCTCCTTAACCATGTTTCTTTTTCTTAATCCTTCCCTTCTTCTTCTTCCCCTCCTTCTCTTCTGTGTTTCTTCTTCGTTTTCTCTCTAAGCTAATCCTCTTCGAGGACTTGTCAGTCTTCATCGTCGTCTTCGTCATCTTCTTCTATTCCCAGCCCTTCTTCTACTTGCTCATCCTGTTCCTCTTCCTTGAAGCGGCAATCCAACTCCGAGCCACCACCTCATCGCTTCCGTCTCTTATCTCAGATGAAGTCGTCAAGCGGGGTCACGCACCGCACGCGTCACAGGCCGTTTCCGACGTCTTTCGAACGTCTGCCTGACCTTCGATCTTATTTACTGTGGTCCCTTAGAGCTCGTCGATGATGCTTATCTGCTGGGCCTCTGTGGAGGACCTCACCAAATCAGCAGCAATTAGCACCAGAACAAGCTCGGCGGCGGCTTGAGCACATCGTCGTCGTCACCACCTTCATCCGCCGTCCGTCACTTAACACTTTCCATCATTGTCGCCTGATGGAGACGATGACGACTCGAACATCGCGATCAAGCGCCGGCCGTCTTTGAGTGACACGACCACGAAAAACCCGCCGCCTCGCCGTTCTTTACACCCTTCGTCTTCGTCCTCGTCCTCGTCTTCATTAGTCCCTGGACAGCATCGTTCCTCCAAGAACACTCAACACTTCTCTTCCCGGGTTTCTCGAATCGGCGCCATCGCTTGCCTTCTCCATAAGGTCGTCAGGAACTCTCTGGATCAATTCCCCAACACCGACCGGCGTTCCTTCGACGTTTGCCCGGGCGTGTGAAAATGCCGGCCAGCCGTGCTTCCGGCGTCCCGTTGGCGACGAATTTGGCGAGCTGTCGAGCCCTACTTGGGCTCGGTGGTCCACACTGCAGTCCAGCTCGGCGGAACGCCCAAGTCAAGGTCACTCAGGGCTTTATGGGGGTGTTCGGGCGTTTTTACAGCCCGCTCTCCATCACCGACCACCGCCAATCGAGACGCTCAATTAGACCTGGCCATTACGAGTGACACATGGACTGGACCAATTCTGACCTCAAACCGCATTTTGTCCAACCGTTTTAAATCGCTTCCTGCCGATTTTTTTCTGATGTGAAATCGGCATCATCAAGTGTGTTCGTGTCTTTCATTTGTCGAGGACTTTTACGCGAGAAATTTTCATCGATCTCTAGTTCACGCCAGGTACACAACATAGCTCCCCGCAATGTGCCAAAGTAGCCCAGTGCATCAACATAGAACCAGAATGCCGATCGTTTACCGAGGAAGCATATCATGTTTTTTATACAATTTGGTGCATACATATATATCATTTTCACGTCTAATTGGCCATTTTTCACATCAACCTGGAAACTTTTCACGTCAGATTAGACACCCTTCTAAACAGGTCTTACGTTTCTGAAATCAATCTGAACATTTCAAAATCAAAACGAACTCCTTCCACATTAAAATATAGTTTCCAAAGAAATTAGAAGAATGTTTTATGCAAGGAAAATTTTAGCATAACTTTATTTTAATTTTAGATTATTAGTATAACCTAATTTTATTTTCAGGATAACTCAATAAAACTTTGAAGTTTTAATTCACTTACTAAAGAAGTGAACACAAGTTTGAAATTCTGTGAAATTCTTACTAATTGAGTAAAATGAACGGCTAAAAGCTTGTTTTAGGAACATTTCTCAGGTGTCAAGTGAATAGATTGCGCCATGCCCTCGTCCGGGATGTCGCGACTTTTATTCGATTGATTGCAAAATTTCCGTTTGCATCTAGTTTCACATCTGTAAACGATAAAACAAGTGCAAGTGTAAAAAACAAACATATCCTCCCCACCTTGATGTTTCATTTCAGCAGCAATGACAGTATCAATCAATAAAAATCGCGACGAGGTTTTCGAGCACACATGGCGCGATCTACTCTTTTAACGGACTAAATGATTGCTGCCTTGTTGTGCTTTAAAACAAGATTTAATTTATCAATTTTGGCCGCTTGGAGCGCAGTCGGAGGAGGCGCCGACTGTCGCCTGTACCCGATACCAGTTCATGGTTCGGATTTCCTGCCCAGGCCAACCAAGCCTTCCATCCCTCCGGGGTCGGTGAATTGGCACCAGATCGTCTGGGAAGGATAAAACACTGACATGCTCATCGGCTGGCCACCGCAAGTCATTGTATTGCCAAATACGCATTCAACTGGCCCCCACGACATCTCGCAGAAATAGAAAGCGTGGCGCGTCCCAAAGGGATTGAATAACGCCGTCCTTTATCCTTTTTATCCTTTACAAATTAATTTATCAATATTAGCGAAATATAAAATGTTTATAGAATTATTACAGCCATTCAGGCAGTCGAATTAAAAACTTTCAAAAAGGGTTATACCAATTTTTCCTCGAACAAAAAATCGTTTTAAACATCTTGGAGAGTCTGTAGTCTGACCTGCAAAAAGCTCACTTTGATTAGGCAGACGCTCACTTTGATTTTATGGTCATCATGTTTGTTTAGAAGAGGGTTTCGTTTGTCGTGAAACACGTGAGCTGCATCCTACATCATATAAATACCTCCCAATACATGCTTGCTTCT
Organism: Heligmosomoides polygyrus polygyrus; assembly: GCA_947396885.1. Lineage (NCBI taxonomy): Eukaryota > Metazoa > Nematoda > Chromadorea > Rhabditida > Heligmosomidae > Heligmosomoides > Heligmosomoides polygyrus. The sequence continues at coordinate 95,506,075 of OX377201.1, read as the reverse complement.
TCGCCCTTCCTTTTGATTGTCTGAAGTTCTTTAAAGCCGTCGGTTCGTTTCCAGAGTCTCCCTTTCACATTAAAAGAGTAGCAAGCATGTGGAAGAACTCTTCTATCACACCTTAGATCCAGCATGCCTTGAGCTGCAAAATCTATGAATTCTACAGCAATTCTTTTCGAACTCTCTAGAGCGGGACCGTGGAGCGCAGTCGGAAGAGGTGCCAGCTGTCGCGTGCACCCGATACCAGGCTCCTAGTTTGGACTCTCCGCCCAGGCCAACCAAGCCTTCCATCCCTCCGGCGTCGTTGAATTGGTACCAGACTTGTCTGGGAACGATAGAGCGCTGACTTGTTCATCGGCTGACCACCGCAAGTCATTGTATGGCCAAATACGCATTCATGTCGCCTCCACGACATCCAGCAAAAGTAGACTGCGTGGCGCATCCCACAAAGGGATTGAGTAGCACCGTCCCTTATCCTTTTATAGCTCTCCTTAGCGGACATGAAGTGCTTTTTCTCTGCCTTCCAGAGAAAAACCATTCCATGTTTGTTGCAGTGCGTTACTCAATCCCTTTTGAGATGCGCCACGCATTCTACTTCTACGACATGAATGCATATTTGGCCTATACACTGATTTGTGATGGCCACCTAATGAGCAAGGCAATGCTTTATCCTTCACAGAAAAGCTGTGTAATAATTCGCCGACTCCGGAGGAAGGCTTGTTTGGCGCCGACGTGAAATCCGAACCAAGAACCTAGAATCGGGAGCATGTGACAGTTGGCACCTCCTCCGACTGCGCTACCACGCAATCATGTAAACAGCAAGTAAACAAATAAAAGTGCCCGAAATCGGAGGGGATCAGCAAAGGGAAGTGATTAGGTACGCCTAACTACAAAAGGCTGAATGCATGGCGCGGCTGACACAGCTAGAGCGAACAGAAGTCGTACCCTCTCGTATCTTTTCGGTGCTCAGAGCCCATTTCTGCGGCCCACAACGATCTCGACGACGTCTTCAATCGTCGTATTTCGTACGTTTTTCCCCGCACGCAGCATTCCGGCGCTTCTCTTTTGCAGCTTTTTCTCGGCCGGCGATCATTCACCGGCCGCCTCAACTTGCCACATCCACCGGCGATTGCCGTCGTCCGTCGTCGCGCCGAGTATTTTCGCTCTCCGAACCCTCTTCCCACTCCCGCTCCTAACCGTAAGATCCGCGTCGTTCTCATCGTCGTCGTCGGTGAATCGTGGGAATGTGGTCGTGGTGGCGGTGCAGTAAAATTATGGATTCCAGTCCGCTTTGCTGTGCTCTGCTCACGCTCCACTAAGATTCTTCCGCTGTCGTGAGAATCTCCCTGAATCACGTACGTCGCACTTCCTGCTCTCTGTCGGCAATACAACGATGCCCATCTGAGCCAGCCTATCATATCGCCCCTGTGAGTCGATGACGATGAAGTCGACCGTCATCCACGACGACGGCGAGACGATGCTGGCCGGCGGTGGCGGCGAATGGCCCCGAGGGCCGCGACGACGGCACCCGTGGCGCGAGCCGGTGCCTATGCCGCTGTGGACTGTATTCCTGCCCAGTGGGGTGTTATTCTTGGTGATTTGTCTGATTTCTGGTCTGCACCACATTCGAATCACCAATCTGGAGCTGAGGATGCGAAGCATGGAAGGACGACTGGCCTCCGTAACGCATGATTCGGTAGGTCTTTGCTCATCTAGTTATTTTCCATTACTGAACTTTGTCATTTTTTTATTTTCAATCCGGTATCGTTCACAAATCGCAGGTTATTCCGTGTAATATTTGTTTGCCTTGTTTTGTTTAATAAGTAATTATGGTCCATGTTGCGAGTATGGGCAGCACTGTGAGGTGGACGCGAGCCAGCCAATCATAACCAACCGGAACACCGACCGAATACATCGCTTGCGGCCTAAATGGTTGTAGTGTTCCCACCTCCCAATGCGCATCATCGCGATATGGTTCATAATTATTAAATTTAATTTTTCAATTTGTTTTCGTTTTGTCGAATAAGTGGTAATGGTGAAAACCTTTCTAAGTTTATGAGTAGCACATTATTAACATGGAAACTTTGTAAACCGAATTTTCTCTCGAAAAAATAAAAAAACAAAACCCAAACTTCTGTATCGGTGGCGACCACAAGTCATCGCATAGAAAATAAATACGCATTTAAATTGCTTCCTCGATATCTCGTAGAAGTGGAATACGCGGCGCATACCGCAAAGTGATTCACTCACGCCGTTCTTTATCCTTCCATTATCCTTTATCGTAATTTTCTTTTCAAAAGTATCAACACCTGTAGATTGTCCTTCTGTGGTTCCCCTTTTTGAGTTCTTCACACCACTGTTTGGTATGATAACAGAGTGACAACCGGCGCCAGCATCACGCCGCCGATCGATAGAGGTGGCGAGTTCGATTTCCGGCAATGACTTCACCGCCGTTTGCACTTAATCGTCCGATCTTTTTTACCTTCTACAAAAGTGAGAAGCGGTCCAGATGGCTAATTGGCAGGAGGCGCTGCTTTCGCGCTCGTTGGTTCGGTTCTCCGCTCAGATAAACTTGACACTTCGCTATTCTGGAGCCGCTGAATTGGTACCAGATCGATCTGCGACGAACAGGTCCTTGAGTGGTCTATTGGCTAGTATCTCGGTAGTAGTACGCAGTGGTCCGATGGCACTCTGGCAGATGGAATAGCTTTCTCGTGCGCAAGACTCCCGAGATCGACTCCGCATCCAGGCCTTCATCTTTAAACAGCTACTGAGAGCTATTCCTGTGCAACAACGAGATTAATACCGTACCGCTGGGCTCCTAAGCAGAATGAGGATCGTCCCAAGTGAGGAATTGGCGGAATGGATCTCCCTCCCTCCTCTTTCATTGTGGTCGACTATGGTTCGGTTCCGCCCCAGACCAGCTACTGTTGGAGCAAAATTTAGTGCATTATTTACTCAGAAGATATAAATCAATAAGTAACCATTTGAATTTTCGGATCTATCGTAGTGGGAGGGGGCACGTGTAGCGCAGTCGAAGGAGGCGCCGACTGTCGCGTGCACCCGATACCAGGTTCCTGGTTAGGATTTCCCTCCCATGCCAACCAAGCCTTCCATCCCTCCGGGGTCGGTGAATTGGTAACAGACTTGTCTGGGAGGGATAGAGCGCTGACTTGTTCATCGGATGGCCACCGCAAGTTATTGTATGGCCAAATACGCATTCAAATCGCCTCCACGATAACCCGTAGAAGTAGAATGCGTGGCGCATCCCAAAAGGGATTGAATAACGCCGTCCTTTATTTTATCCTTCATCCTTTATCCTAGTGGGAGAGGGTATTACCATTCTGACTCTTTGACAACGACGGCTATTCTGAAAACTAACTTGTCTGCAAAGATGACACCGCTGACTGACCTACGAAAGGACCTCTCCCTACGATTTCCCACCGAAGGAGGCCCAATTGTTTACATTTCCTATGTTTTTCTAGCGATGATCCCCTCCGACTCGGATAGATTCTCTAAAAACGCATTTGGAGTCAGCTGTTCATTCACGGCCTGCACAATACCACGCAGAAGCTGAGTGCATGGCGCATCCCACAGAAGACGACGAACAGTTTGGGCATGTGACTGATCCTATTTAGGTCCAACATTTCCTTGGCAACACTCTCACCTTGGTGTTCAATGGTTTGCGCCGTGCACTCCACTTCTGGCCCATTGCGGAAGATCTGGCCGATTGACAGAAAGCGCTGCTACCAGGGCAACCGGTAGAGGTCTGGTTCGACTCCTGGAAGGGTGGATCGAACCTAGAGCCTTTTAGCTAAGCAAAGAAGAGAATATAAGTTAAATCTGCTGAAAAAGCAGAAGCTATTCGCACTTTCAATCACTCAACACAAAGCGGCTGAAGAAGTCGAAAGCGTGGCCACCCTTGTGGAACCTTCGACTTGGAGGTCGAAATCTCCATGCTTAGGCTTATGCCCTTGTTTGTTCGGATAATTTACGCGTCTTCTTTACCACCGAACGATGCAACTATGGCCGGTTATGACGGGTGAGTGTGCCGAAGCAGGCTCGTTAGGTGTATCTTGATGACCCTCTTGACTAGGGCCACCAGCCTCCTACCCCGATCACCTGTGCATAAATTTGCATAACGCTCCGTCGATGTTTGCCTATCGTTCGAGCTCTCAGCAACAGCAGCACCTGCGCATTGTTGCTGCAGCTCATCCGATGGCTCGTCCTTAGACTTATCGAGGTCTTCGGCTCGAGAAGAACCAGGGAGTGGGATTGGATTTTTGGCCAAATCACAAAAAACAAAAGATGAGAAGTTTGGTTGGTTGAAGACCTCTAGAACTGTTTTGCGATTATTAATGGAATATTTCTGCAGCGTTGCCACTCAAGTCTGGTTAGGATAGAGCATTTATTTGTACATCAGCTAGTCCTACAGGTCACTGTATGGAACAAATACTCACTCAGGTTGCCCCGAAATGTACTGCAGAAGTAGAATTCGTGGCGCATGCTGCAAAACTGTCGAGAAACGATGGCATTCATCCTTTGTCCTTTAAAAAATATGGTCTGCTTTGCTCTCGCTTTCTAACCCTTTAGATTCTTAAGTAAACGCCTAAACGGAGCAGTTCTACGCATCCCCACGACCCATAGTTTCCTGATTATGAAGCTAAGCAGCAACATGTACTAGTCGTTAATGCGGCCTACATGCGGGAAGGGAGACGGAACCAGCTCAGTCAAGCCGCATTGAATAGGCGGAAGTGTCACTCGAAATGACCTATTCGGTGAGTGTTTCGATGGCAGAGATTGACGTGTTTCCTCCTCCCCATGTAGGCCACATTAACGACTAGTGCCTTGGATAACGAATGTTCAGCAGGTTGCAAAGTAACACCCAATTGATTCAATTCAGTTTCTTTAAGCCTCACATGGCTGGTATCGAGGTTGTGAGAGGATGTTGCGTTCGGTCAAACAGCGCCAGTGGTGTAGTGGCGCAGAGCATTCCCTCCCGATCAGCAGGAGGTGCGGGTTCGAGTCCCGTCTGGCGCTAGAGTTCTGATTACAAGTGACGATTTCTTCAAGAGGCATGCCTGATCCACATCAATGAGAGGGCAATCGGAGATAACCAATTAGAAAATCGTATGTTTAATCTCCTGTTGGCTGCGGCGCGGTCGCGTCGCGGTTCGTAATTCAAAATTGTTCCATGGTTAACGTTACCTCCAAAAAACACTTTCTAATAAGTGGCATCTTCCGTCAAACAGTCAAACAAAGACAGTCGTTTGTTGGGATGGTGCATTTGCAGCTCGATCGAAAACCACTGACGCCATGTGGCGTCTGCGGCTTCGGGTATCTCGGTTTGACATGATTTTGATGCGACAGGAACTATCCTTCATTATTTATGTTGGAGGGCCATATACGCTCCTTCTGCTGCCCCTAAGTGGAATTTGGAATTCGATTATCTGTCACCAGCCCACCCAGAAATGTTTCAGATCGACAATGCATTACCGATATTTCTGGAGAATCTGTGGTCATGTTGACAGCAGTTGAATATCTGGGTCACTTTGGCACCGAGGAAGGATTAACGTGGTTGGATCGCTCTGAGAGAGAACGCGTCGTGGGGGAATTGTATTATATCTGCTCCCCAAGGCCTGCAGAGTCCTTGCAGCTCCTAAAGGGCAGAGCACAGAAATCCGGTTTGATTTGTCGGTTGGAATCCTTTGGAATGCGCCGCGAACCCAACACTGACGCAATATCGTGAGCCCTTATTTGACTCAAACAATGCCTTTTGAAGGCAGAAGATGCCTTAAAGCCTGAAGTTACAGTGCTAGGTATTATTTCGACAGTTCATTCTAAACCTTTATTTTCTGCCCTTTGGAGTTGTATATAAAGAGAGTTCGCAAGTCATGAGGGACAGTCAGAGATGTTTTTCTCACAGCGTCTTTCCATTCTCAAAGATTCAAGCGAATTAATCTGTCTTCGGTGCCAAAATGACCCAGATATTCAGCCCCTGCCAACATAGCCACAGCTTCTCCAGCAATATCCGCACTGACCCTCCTATCACTGGGACCAGTGAGCTTTTCCCGTGCGTCGGTCGGCGCTCGTCCAAAGGCGCCCTCGTTCCCAAGCTGAATGATGTGACATCGTTGAGGGCATCGTGGGCCGCCCGCCGCCGGCGCTTACACACCTTCCACAGGTGAGTTGCCGGTGTGAGTGTGTGTGTGGGGCGTCAGTCAGGGTCCGGTAGCCGTTGCGAGATGGATCGGTTGGCGGTTGTTTGATGGCCGGCTGGCCGTCGGATCTCGTCGACGAATGAATTGCCCCCTTCCAACACGTCTGCCTGCCTCGTCGGTCGGCTGATTGATAGACATTGATCGAATTCACATCGAACGAACTACACCAGTCGCTCCATCAACGGCGGGAGGGGGTACGTGGCCCTCCTTCGCTACACAACGAGTCGTCTTCCGAAGCTCGCGCACATCTGCCGACGCTGATGTCGGGGCGAAGATTCGTGTGCGCCAATAGGATAATGAAGGGGGAGGTGACATAACGAGCGAACAAGGGCCACATAGCTCGTCATCGGCAGTAATCCCGGTCGACCAGCGTGACTAATTGTCGGAAAACGATGTTAACTGACCGGTTAATGCGACTGGGGACCACTAGAACAACAGTGGCTTCAGATTCTCACCAGATGGGATAAGATCTGCTTCATTGAATCCAGAAGGACCTGTCCCTGTCTGGATCATAAGAAAAGGCTTTTCTACTAGAAGGTTGCAATTTTCCCAACTTTTCCGCATTTTTGCCATTAAAATGCATTTATCTATTTGTGACGCAGAAAAACGTATCTGAATTTATCAGAAAAAACTTTTTTCTAAATTTAGGATATAGTTAGTGCCTCGTAGAGCAAGTCAATTCTAGTTTCAGTCTTAGTTTTTAATGCGTTCAGGGACAAGGTGGCGCATTCGAAAGAGGCGCCATCCGTCGCATGCACCCGATACCAGGCTCCTGGTTCGGATTTCCAGCTCAGCCCATCCAAACATTCTATCCCTTCGGAATTGGTGAATGAGTAACAGACTTGTTTGGGAAGGATAAAACACTGATTTGTCCACCGGCCGGCCACCACAAGTCATTGTACAAACCAAACACGCGTTCAAATTGCTTCAACGAAATGCCGTAGAAGTAGAATGCGTGGCGCATCCGAAAAGAAATTAGGCCGTCCTTTATTCTTTTAATACCGTGCCTGTTTCTGATAAATGTAGACTTTAAGAAATTTCAGACAATGAATCCACTTTTTCAGGCAGATGAAAGTAATTTTTCAAGAAGTCTTTGAAGATCCTTCGAATCGAAGATTTATCTTGACCCTCTAAGGGAGCTTTTACTCCAATTTTGAAATCCAGAGAAGTATTAGGTTGGCAACTAATTTCGTGGGCTCTCAAGCGCCTTCAACAAAAGTGTTCATAAACAAATAACAAATAACAGTTTTCAACCAAAGTAAGGTCTGTTGGAACGCGGGACTGCTTCCTATTTATCAGCTACCTGGCCCGTCCCACAGCTGTAGAATTCTTGGGCTTTTGAAGCCAAGAATCCTTGGAGGTGCATTTTGACATGGTCCACATTAATAAATCGTCCTCCAACCAAGAACTGCTGCAGCGAGCTATGAAGGTGCTAGTCATTTGGCGCACAGCCTGTGCTGTGAGGTGGGTGAGTTAGAAGCTCCCAGCTAAGGTCTTCGATTTTTTGAAGCTCCCGATTCGTGACGTGTGATGTGGCGTTATCTTGCTGATAGATAATTCCGCTCCTGAAAATGTGTCTGAACCGAATCAAGCGGAGTTCAGTCTGCGCGCGGCCAGGTTGAGAAGAGTAGAATTCAGCATTAATGCTGGAACCGTTCTTGACGAGCTCCCAGAAGTCAATACCTTCTTGACACCACCAAACGGAGAGAACGTAGCGAACCGGACGCCTCAAAAAATAGAAGACCTTGACTGGGAGCGTCAAACTCATCCACCTTACAGCCTAGACATTGCGCCGAGTGACTACCATATCTTTAGTTTGGTGCAGTACTTCTTGATTAGAAGACGATTTATTAATGTGGACCGGATCGAAATGCACCTTCAAAGATTCTTGGCCTTGAAAGCACAATAATTCTATGGCCGTGGGATAGACCAGCTACCTGATATATGGGAAGCACTTCTGCGTTCCGAGGGATCTTATTTTAATCAAAGATTGTCATTAGTTATTTGTTAATAAGTACTTTTGCTGAAGATTCTTGAGAGTCCACGAAATTAGTTGCCAACCTAATAGAATGCGTGGCACGTCCTAAAAAGAATTAGTAAGCGCCGTCCTTCATTCTTATCCCTTAGCCTTTGCATTTTGCCCTATTTTGCCTTAAAAATGCACCTCTTTGTTTGTGACTCCGAAGACCTCATCAGCAAAAATACAACTTTTTATCGTTTTAGGCTACAGCACTTCATAGTGGCAGTCAATTTTAACATTTCAAGTTCAAAAATGTTTAGTCTTTCAAACTGAAAAAAATTCTGAGCATAATCTAAACGTAAGGTTAAGGATATTTGAAAATTTCTTTAAGAAAGCCAGTAAATATAATAAGTATGCTAAAAAAGGATAAAGAACGGCATTCATCAATCCTTCTGACATGCGCCACGCATTCTATGTCCTTCTATGGAATAGAAGCGAGAGCGATTTGATTGCGTACATATTTGTCCTATGAGGCCGAATTCTCATAAATTTTGCTACCATTTTTTAACTTTAAGTTTTCTTTCAAATTCTCATTCAGAGTAGAAAGAACGGAAGACAAATGTCGGATCTATCCTAGTCCGGGGGGGGGGTGTGCAGAATTAAAATGCAACAAATTGACTTGACACTCACAGAGCGGATTTAAGAGAACAGAATTCGGCCTAAGCTGACAAATTTCACAAAAAAAATAAAAAATAAGATACGGTTTCACTGCGGTTGTAAACAAACAACGTTATGCATCTCTCACTATGAGGTATCAGTGTTATAACATCACAGGCAGCAGTCAGCACGCGGCATGCGGGTTTACTTACCCCTCACTAAATCCGTGTTATACCATTTTCATGTCGAAATGGACACTTCTTAAATCAAACGGGACACTTTTCGAACCAAATTGGACACTCCTCTAAGCTGGCCTATGAACTTTGAAATCAAACTGAACGTTTCCCAAATCGAAATGAGTTTCTTCTACATTAAAATAGAGAATCTTCAAAAGGGTTAGAATTGTTTTTTTTTGTTCAAGGAAAATTTACAATAACTTTTTGAAATTTTTCACTCCAGCTGTCCGAACGAGTGTAATAATTTTATAAAATTTTCGTTTTTCGAAAAAAAAATAATAAATTAAATTTGGCCTTGAAGCGCAGCATGGCAGCAATCAAGCAGTGCATTAAAAGACTGGATCGCGCCATGCACTCGGAATGCAAGTCGCAGTGTTTATTTAAGTGATAGTGTAAATACTGCTCACATGCAGCAAGAAAGTCAGGATATGTGTGATTTTTACAATTATTTATGTTGCACCGTTTGTTGATGTGCAACTGCATGCAAACAGAAATTTGCTATCAATCGAATGAAAATTGCGGGGTTCCGGAGGCATGGAGCAATCTCTGTTTTGGCAACACAAAATGGCCGCCTTTGCTCTTCAAAACATGTTTTAAATCTTTGTTTTTCCTCGAAAAATAAAATTTTTATAAAATTTAAAACTATGTATACTCTTATTGGGGAGTAAATTTCAACATCAAAGAAAGTTATTCTAAAATTTTCCTTAAACAAAAAATTATTCTAACATTGATTTTTAACTTTGCTTGAGCCTAGAGCGGCTGGTATAGAAGATACAAGTTGTTAGATGGATGTCTAGTTGCGATCAAAAGTCTTGCGCCAGGCGGGACTCGAACCCGCATCTTCTGCTTTCCGGGCAGCGATGTTCGCCTCACACCACCGGCGCTGTTTGGTCGAACTGAACATCTACGATATCTTCCTAGCAAATACTCACCTATCAGCACTCAACTTGTATCTTCTATACCAGCCGCTCTAGGCTCAAGCAAAGTTAAAAATCATTTCTTCGAGTGCCTTCAGCTTGACCGGTTTCATGCTGATATCAGCGGCCGGCTCATCCCGATAACGGGTGAGTGCTGATAGGTGAGTACTTGCTAGGAAGATATCGTGGATGTTCAGTTCGACCAAACAGCGCCGGTGGTGTAAGGCGAACATCGCTGCCCGGAAAGCAGAAGATGCGGGTTCGAGTCCCGCCTGGAGCAAGAGTTTTGATCGCAACTAGACATCCATCTAACAACTTATTCTAACTTTTTTGGAGAGTCTCTAGTTTAATGTCGAGGAAGCTTATTTCGATTTGGAAGAGTTAGCTTTGATTTGGAAAATCTTCAATCCGCCCTGTGAGTGTCAAGACAAGTTATTACATAATTTGTAATTTTGAGCCCCCCGTACTAGGATGGATCTCAAATGTCTTATTTACATAGCTACTTTATCCTTTCTTCGACTGGCGCGTATAGCTGAGGAAATGCCGGCTGTCGCGAGCATCCCGAGTCGTGTTTCTTCGATCGGGTTTGCCCCAGGCTAACCAAGCCTTCTACCTCTTCGGAGTCGATGGTAGCGGACTTGTCTGGGAACGGTCGAACGCTGACCTGTCCATTGGCTGGCCATCGCGCATTATTGTGTAGGTCCAACGCACCTTCAAATCGTCTTGACGACATACCATAGAAGGTGAATACATGGCGCAACTCAAAAAGAGATAGAGGAACGCCGTCCTTTATCCCTTCACTGGTACCTTATCATGAGAATTTGTGCTAACTGAATTTATTAGGTTCTTAGGACTATCTTGGACTATGAAACTATCACAAATCTGAGAAACCGGCTCAGACATATGTTATGCTTCGGCGACAGCGCCGCCGACAGTGCTGGGCGGGTGCCACGTATGTAGCTTCCAGCAACCCGCGCAATTCTGTCGCTAACCGCGTCGCCGATGCTGACGCCGAAGTATAACATATACCTAACTAGCAAACTATTTTCTTTCTTTATATTAATTTTCCTTTATAATTTTATTTTATTCCAGTGATATAAGGATTAGGGATGAGCAATCCATCGTATGGATTTCTTCAATGTACATCCTTACGGTAAAACACCATGTTGCGCTTTTCCTCGACCCCTGCTCTAGAATTCCGCTGGAACATGAACCCGTAGGAGGAAAAGGAGCAAGAAAGGCCCTCATCATATCATTGCACCCAGGACATTGGATCCGAATGATTCATTTTCGAATATTCGATTCGGACATCCCAATGCGAATAATCCAAAAATCCCAGGCTCGCAAAATTGCCCTCATCTAAATCATCCAAATATCCGAAGCTTTTCGATCGGTTCCAACGTAGACTGCATTCCCTAACACGCATTGTGTCTCAATCCCTTCTTTATGAAATTGTAGCTCTCTTTTGTCTTCCAAGAAACGAAGAGAGGTCATCTCACAATCCGAGCGACCACGTCGTGCCAGCAACCACCACCCTCTCCTCCCCATCTGCCCTTCTCCCAGTGGATAAAAGACCCAGTGTTTCACCACCACTGCGTCACCACGTCCCCCGTCTCGCGTAAATCATCAGCCACTCGTTTTTCGCCCGTTCAATGGCCTATAACTGATTGAACGATCTGGCCGGGCTTCGCAGCGCATCAGCGCCATGCGGGAGTGGTCCGAAGGCGGCGACGACGACGACCATGGGACATATGGCCGTTGTGGCGCTACACTGACACGCGATGCTTTGTCCGCGGCACTCCGACCGTCATAGTGGACAATGTTCTTGGGTTAGGCCTGGTAACGACAAGGGCTACATGCGACCAGACGAGGGCAGACGGGGGTTCTGAAGACTGACCAAGTCAATAGACATCGTCCAAGGCTGAAGCAGAATGGGACGAGGGCATTTAAAGCGACTAGGCATCGCCCTGAAGATTGTCAATACCTCTGGAATGTTCTGCAGCTACGTACTTTGCGCGGTAATTACAAGCAGCAGTATAAATCGCTATCTTGTCGCTGCAGATTTCGCTGCACGGAATCACCGAGTGTCGCTACTGTCTGAATCTACAAACCTAAAGGCCCCCGCAGAATTCTGCGGCGAGCGGCTTGACTCATCATCAGTGGGAGCGGTGACGGCGAGGTACTGTACTGTTTCTAGTCGGGACCGACTGGTGCTTAACAATAACGCGCCCCGATGACGATCGCGCGCCCGCATCGACCGTCTCCGCTCTGGATCCCGCCGCGAAAGGGCAGAGCGCAGAGCGCAGACAGACAGACGCTGGAGCGGCGCCGCCGGGTGGAATGATTCAAGTCATTTCCGCCAGCGACACCGCCGGTGCCGCTGGCGGCGAGCTCTGCGTCTCTACCCTATGGTTAAGCATAGGGCAGCGGCGACGCCGCAAAAGTCTGCGGGGGCCTTAAGGGGCTTGTTCATACTTCGCGACAAGAGCGACTTGTAGCCCGTGCAAAATATGCATATCGATTGAAAACGAGCGCGCGCCGCCGAAAAGTGTTCATACTCGAGCGCTGGAACTGTCGCTCCAGCCGCTCTTGTCGCTCTATCGCTGCTGTCGCCTGTTTATACTTCCGCGCGCTGCGCACGCCGCGCACGCCACGCGCGCTGCGCTCTTGTCGCTGCTCTCGCAAAGTATGAACAGGCCCTAACGACTGTTCGACGTGTTTTACTGCGAGCTCAGGTTATCGCTGCAGGACCACAATAAAACGCTAACCGCTCAGATCGATATAAAATAGAGTGTGAAGGTATTATAGATTGAGCTACCAAACGGTGTTTTGTCCCAATATCCCGTACCACAAATTTCGCTCTGCCCCGCTGACGCTGAGAACTGGGCAAGGGAGGAAGCCGCAGGGTAGGCGCAATTTCGTCCAACGTCATTCCGGCGACGTGGAGCACGTTAATACCGCGCCGCACCCGGCGCCGCGCCCCTCCTCCGGTACCTTCCCCCTTAGAACCGTACAAATGCCGGAAATTTTTCGACATTGTTCATTCAGTCGCATTTTTTCTTTTGATCCGATCGAATGTATGAAAAACTCAGCTGAGGATGAGCGAGCAGCGCCTGAGGTGGTACGGACACGTCCTCAGAAGACCAGAGGGTCACCCCAAAAGATTGACCCTAGATTTCGAGGCGCCCGGAAAGCGTCCGAGAGGAACCTCAAAGAAGAGGTGGAAGGACGTCATCAAGAGAGATCTCGCCGAAATTGGTGCCACGACAGATGACGCCTTTGATAGAAAGAGGTGGAGACAGAGTACAAGAACAGCGGACCCTGCGACGGCGTGGGACTAAACGCTTAGGAGAAGAAGGAGAAGAAGGACGTACAAAGAACACGGTTTACATCAAGCCAACAGACCTTCCGCGACGTAGAGGTCCACTTCCTGGCAAACATTAAGAACACGAAGAGCGGCTTCTCATCTCCAGAAGTTTGGTGCCGTCAGTGCAGCCGTCAAAAGAATCCGGAGAACAACCCTCGAATTAGCTCGATGAGCGATGAGCTGGTGCCGTAATTAGCGCTACATGCTGATTCATCTCTTCCTTGGCCAACCAGTTGGTACAGCTAACGGATTCCCTCATCAATGGCCTGTTGTAGAGCGGCAGCTGCTAGCCTGTTACAGATGGCAGCGAACTTCTCGTTAATCACTAGGTCGTGCGCTGGTTTTCGATGAATTTCATCTGTTGATCGATGGTATCAGAAGCATTTGGCAACAAGCTGCTCTCGACGTACGTTCCCCGCAAAACCCTATCGAGCAGTGCCGGTTTGTGTCATTTTCACGTCGAATTGGACGCTTTTCAAATCAGATTGGACACTATTCTACGCCTAAGCCTAAGACTTTTGAGATCAAAAGGAACTCCTCCAAAATGAGATGAGCTTCTTCCACATTCAACAAGAGACTTCAAAAAAGTGAGAATAATTTTTTTGTCTAATGAATGATAGTATAACTTTCACTTAAGATTGTATTCACCTACACTAGAAGTGAAGACATTGTTTGAAATTTTATAAAATTCTCATTTTTATGGAAAAATTATGGTTCAATGCTTCTTTTAAAGAACAAAAAGAGTACATTTTGCGCCTTGTCCTCTTGCAGAAGATTTTTACTCGATTGCAAGCAGAATTTCTGCTTGCATAGAGTTTGATATCTGTTGACGATAAAACAACTACTGCAAAAAACACACATATCATCACTTTGGTGGTTCATGTAAGCAGTATTCACACTATCAATCAAATAAACATTGCGACTTGCTTTTCGTGGGCATGGCGCGATCCAGTATTTTGGTAAACTACATGATTTCTGCGTTGATGCGCTTTAAAATAAAATTCAATTTATTTTTATTTTTATCAGAAAATTAAGTTTTTATAAAATTATTACACTTATTGGGCAGTAAACTAAAAAAATTTTCAAAGAAAGTTACACCAAATTTTTCTTGGGCAAAAAATTATTTTAACCATCTCGGAGAGTCTGTAGTTTAACATACCTGAAGGTCATTTCGAATTGGAAGAGTTCGCATTGATTTCAGAAATCTTAAAGCTAGCTTATTTATTTATCTGTTTATTCATGACGTAGACCAGTCTACGTGGTCTACGTGATCTACGCGAAAAAAAGTTAAATTTAAAAATAAAAAAGTCCTTAAGTGGTAGGCAAAGTGTTTGTTCGATGTAATGTTTGGTTAAGAAGTGTTCCTATATATTTAATAGCCAAAATTCATCCTTGGGTGCGTGGTGGCGCAGCTAGGGGAAAGGCCGGCTGCCTCATGTACTTCGATTCAAAGTTCTTGGTTCGGATCCCGCCTAGGGCAAACAAGCCTCCTTTCCCTTCGGAGTTATGAGTTTATTATCAAACCTCTTAAATGCTTAAAGCGCTGAATTCTTAGTCGACTAGCTACCGCAAGTCACTGCATGGAACAATTAAGCATTCAAATTGCCTACATGATATCCAGTAGATGTAGAGCTCATGGCGCATACTGACTGACTAACGCCGACCTTTATCTTTTACCTTTTTAACTGTCCTTATCAAAACCGTTTTTGCATATTGCGTAACCAAACATGCATTTTTACGCAAGTCAAGTACGAATTCACCAAGTTTGAAATAAACTTTGTGACAATGCCTCTCCTACCAGTTATAGGTTTTTATAGTATTCTTAAATGCATTTTGTCTCTCAATTAACAAAACTTTTTCGAAATATGTCACATAATCCATCGCCTCGTCTCATCCTTTTCGGGATATTTCCATTAGTTCTTTTAAAAAACTTTCTCTTAATTTTGTAGGGTTCAAAATAGTCATTCAAAACTGAAAAAACACCTTTTCACTCCTATCTTACTTTATCTGAAGGTTGCAAATAGATAATGGATAATGACAGATTGAGTACATGAGTACGTCAGATACAGTTAGCCTGTAATCGTCAGGTGGGCGGCAGATCGTTTATTTGTCGACGCTAATCCACTAACAAAGAACTTGAGCACGACGGGGTCACTTGCATGGAGCCCCACTGTGACGCGCTCTGTAGAAAAAACTGCTTACACGTAGAGAATAGGACACATTTTTGGGGCAGAGAATGTCTTCAGAGCACTTCAATTCAGCTGCTGGGAGTCCAGTAGAGATAACTCCTCGCTCGTTGGCACAGGAACTGGTCTAGTTCTCCATGGCGGTAAAAACTTTAGGGAATTCAACGTAGAAATTGGTTCTGCTTTGCCGATTATGTATGTACAACGCTATGACCCTAAAACTGTAGTTTTATGCTCTCAAAGAAAGGTTTATTTCCGTGCTGCTAATCCGTCCGTGTGTCTATCAGTTGGTCCGTCCTCCGTTGGCGCAAAAACAATGACCGTTGGACGGGTTTCGCGACATGAGGACGGAATCAGACAGCCAGTGCATATTGTTCGACATACCATTTGGAATGATTATGATCGATATGTGAATTTCCCAGCAAGTGAACATTATCGATCGACCTTTTAGAGTTGATCGATAATCGACATTATTGATTTTTGCCAGCACTAGATCACTTTAATTAAATGTACTTAAGATTAATGGAGAAACAATATCACACCTCAATGGTTTGTTTCGCCACCTCCCAAGATGGGAATCACGCCATTATGGCTTGGGAATAGCTTTAAAAGTCAGTCAATTAATCAATATCAATCGAATTTATCGATTTTTTGGGTCGGAGCATCCTCCGATGGCGCTAATTATTCGAAATTGTAAAGCCGTCGAAAATCTCTACGAAAAATGCTGCCCCATTGCCGACTATGTACGCTATGTCCACGTTCTAAAATTGACGCTATCCCGTTAATACGTCCGTTTGTCCCTAAACGTGCGTGTGTTCGTCCGTGCAAAATCAGTGACCGCTAAGTGGTCTTCATTGCATCTAAAACCAATCTCTGTAGATCGGTCTGATTTTTTTTTCAAGGGACATCAGAACTTTAAGCTGCGAACGATATCGATCGATAATATTTAATTTAGCTCAGAGTTTGCGATCGACTTTGTTGGGAATCACTTCAATGTTAGGGGTTTTATAATAATGGAGTAAAACCGCTCGATCGACCAA
Source organism: Heligmosomoides polygyrus polygyrus (assembly GCA_947396885.1). NCBI lineage: Eukaryota > Metazoa > Nematoda > Chromadorea > Rhabditida > Heligmosomidae > Heligmosomoides > Heligmosomoides polygyrus. Next base: position 95,489,500 of record OX377201.1, on the reverse strand, counting down.
TTAAATCGATTTCTATTGATTCCTGGGGAGAGACGCCTCCATGGAGTCGTAGGGCTGATATCGTTCCATGAAAGAGATACCTTATGTCTCCTAATGCTACGAAATCGCTTTCAACTAGTCCTCCCTACTCTGGATGACCTTTAGGCCTCCCCCGCCTGCTCTGTTTGCCTACGAGGGGCTCAATAATTCAAATAAATGTTCTAACCTTGTCGACCAGCTGTGTTAGAAGGCTCACAGCACACCTGTCCTCTGCTGCATTTGCCCTCTGAGTCACGCTGAAGGCTGAAGAATTTTCGATTCTTCTCGGCTGATGGAGGCCTGAAAATGGATTATCAAGAGCCGCTTGATCAGATGGGCGGTGGTCAGAACCACGCCCATAATGGGCGGGGTCATTGCTTCCTGGTATCCGCCAATACAAAAAGAAATTAGGTCAAACAAAGCTATGGCACTAGACCTTTTTTGCAAGTTCTTTGTAGAACAGCACCCACGCCAAGTGTCTATAGTATACGCCTTCCCTTTCCTCCAACCAAGAACCAGCCAGAGAAATTTACGCTCCAAATGAACCCCGCTCCTCTACTTGGGACTCCTTAGGGTCCCCATTGACTTTGACCCTCGACCTCGAATGACCCTTCATATGGCCAGTACCGCTTTACTCAAGGCGTTTACGACATCCATATCGGATTACGGTAACCAGCCAGGATTTATTCCTAGCTGTGCGGTCGATTGTTCCTGGCTGATCGGTGGTCCGCCTGGAGCCGATGTCGACGAGCCAGTTGTTGCGGCATGTAGCCATAAATCTCAACAAATATCAGCCGACATATCACCGCCGGCGCCGCTGAATCGCCGCAATCTTCGGCTTAGACTGAGACGGGACCGGAGGAGACTCGAGCGAGTAATTGAGACGTCCATCGTAATTCTTAGAATTCATAGAAGTGAAGGAGAAACCGTTCGTTCCAACGCTATAAAGGGCCTTAACGGGAGTGGGAGTTCGAAGGCTTATCATCCCTCTAGAGTAGACCTCCTCGTCAAAAGCCTGAGCGTTCAACGGAAGCTGTGATGCTTTTCGTTGCATCATGGTGAGAAACTTTCTGGGTCACTTTGGCATATGATACGGATGTATGGGAAGTGGCTGAAGCTCACCTGAGCAAACTGATTTTCAGCATCCTCGATGCCACATTTAGAGTGACGCAATGTTGCACACATCCATGCTAATCCCTCCCAAATGGGAAAGCGCCTCTAATCGCAAGAAACCTTGGAGTAAAATCAATGGTGTATTTAGCCTTTAAAAGAATTGCTTCGTCCAAGCTCTAAGTCCTGAACTATACACATGGCGTAACTTCGTGAGCCCCATCGAGAAACCTCCATGGGCCATTTTGGCACACGATAGAGACGAATAAAAACATGGCCACCACCCACGCGAACAATTTCACTGTCAGTGGGTCGAATGGTACAGATAAGTCTGGAGCTCAATTGCAATGTTTATGAACTTCAGCCGGCAGTGTGAAAGGCCAACAATATTCATCGAATGCGCTGACCAATCAATATCGATCGTCGCGACGCTGCCGTATTGAACGCCGGATTAAGTATAAACTCTGTGCAACAGATGGGAGGCCTCTTCGAGCCTGGTACAAGTCAAACCGAACTCAGGTCTTACAAGGGATGTCCGTGAACTTACTCCAACGATTCTCAACCAGATTTAAATGATCTCCTAGGGCATTTAATTTTATTATGCAGTTTTTATGCCAATTTTTGAACCACTCGCAGCCAAAACCAACTTCATCGCTTTTTGGATGCCCCACAAGACCCTATGTCTCTTATTGATAACCCTTAGGTTGCAGTAAGTTTACAAACGTCCCTTTTAGGTTCACATCGTATCACCTGTTTTAGCAGTATACGCCGTGCCTCTCGACTATAGCCTGACTTCCCAACACGCCGTTAATGACTTAAGCTTGCCGATATCAACGGGGGCAATTACATTCTCCAAGCTAACGTCGGCCAGCCAGAGATGAAAATCAAACACATCCTGGAATCCAGAAAGCAGTGCAGTTCATTGTGCGCTCCGCGGCAATTAATCAGCCGTTTAACAAACGGTGCTGTCCTGCGAAACAACTGGGCTCCGGCTTTAAAAACAGACGAGTGATTGATTTTATAAGTGCGACGAAAGAAGTTGATGGCATGGGGAGGGGAGTTGTTTGGAATGAGAGCAGCAATTCATCTGCGGGCGTCTTTTCCATTGACTGGCAATAGCACCGGGCAACTGAGCCGTGAACTACCACTAGGTAGTTTACTGACAAGGGCAGGCCCGTGCGTTTGGCTTCAGTTGGATTATAATTATTTAGTTATATTTATTCTTCTGTGTTCATTGGACACGCGCAAGCAGAGGAGGCACCGACTGTCGCGTGAGGATTGAGGATTCTTGGTTCGGGTCCCTCTCAAGGCAACCAATCCTTCCATCCTTCCGGGATAGATGTATCGGTACCAGACTTTTCTGAAAAGGATAATACACTAATTTCTCTGTCGGCCATTCACCGCATGTCATTGTGTAGGCCAAATGTGCATTCATATTGCATCTACGAAATCCCGCAGAAGTAGGATGCATGGCTTATCCCGCAAGAAGTTCGACATTTATACTTATCTAATCAGCATCTCCCTATTTACCTTCCTGTCCTGTTCCCTCAACAATTTCAATGTATCTCTACTATGCCGTGCTGTAAGGAATTTCGTCACCTTTTTTGAATGTAATGTGACAAATACATAAAATTCACAGTATAAGGATATTCAGTATAAAATGTGCAGCATAAATATTTTCACGTCAAGCTGGAATTTTTGATCAAAATAGACAAATTCGAAATCAAATCGTGCACGTTTTATCGGATTTCCAAGTTTAATTAACAATATTTAAGTGAAGGTTAAGATAAGTTCTTTAATCGGAAAGTTTTTTTTGTTGAGATTTTTTATAGCGAGTCCTGATCAGTTTCAAAGAGGACCATTTTTCGTTGCAATAGTTCAGTTTGATTGGAAAAATGACTAATTTGACGAGAAAATTCCTTTGCCCGAAGGATGGCATTAATGGAGGCTCTAAATAAAAGAATGAATAATATAAGGATAAAGGATAAATAAAGGATAAAAGGATAAAGGACGGCGTTATTCAATCCCTTTTGGGATGCGCCACGCATTCTACTTCTACGGGATGTCGTGGAGGCAAGTTGAATGCGTATTTGCGTACAATGACTTGCGGTGGCCAGCCGATGAACAAGTCAGCGCTTTATCCTTCCCAGGCTAGTCTGGCACCAATTCACCGACCCCGGAGGGATGGAAGGCTTGGTTGGCCTGGGCGGGAAATCCGAACCAGGAACCTGGTATCGGGTGCACGCGACAGTCGCGCCTCCCCCGACTGAGCTCCACGCGTCCTAAAGTATAAATAATAATATATAATAATAAAATAATGCAATAATAGAATTAATAGCCAGGTCAAGTTTCGGATTAAAATGGAAATGCACTTTTTTGGAAAATTACGAATTGCTCTTTTCATTTTCATTTCTAAAAAATTCATATTTATTTGTTTGAACTGCTTTTGTAAGTTAATTTATTTATTTTTTCATTCAATTCTTTTTTCTTTCATTTTTCATCTTTTAACACGGGACTGTATCAAGCATCTGATAACACGCAAGAAAACTGGTGTACTATACGCCGTGAGTTTAGGTTGTGCACCTATCCATTACCTCACCATCTTTGTCTGACTGACAGGCCGATGTTATACTTCGGCGACGCTGTTGTCGGCGACGTCGGCGACAACGTTGAGCGGGTGCTACACAGTGCGTAGAAGCCCGCGCAACACTGTCACCGACGTCGCCGACAACAGCGTCGTCGAAGTATAACATAGTCCATAGTATAAATGCTGTTTATGTGGAGCTGCAGAGTGCAGAAATACACGATTTTTTGCGATCTTTTCCGCTGCACCGCGTATTTATGGTCAACTCCACTCCGTGAATAGAATTTCTTCACTATCAACTAAGTAGAAATTGCAAGGTACTAGGCGACTACATGACGAAATTTTTTTGCATGTTAAAAAATCTCGCATTTTGGCCGTTCAAAATACTGTAGAAAAATGAAAATTCATAAAGAATTTATTCTAACAGGGCAGCTATCTTCTTGAATATCGTGTGTAGTCCACTAACAAAATTTAAGAGAAGAGTTAAGGTTAGTTCTTCAATCGGAAAGATTTCCTTTGAGATTTTTAAAACAAGCTCTGCTCAGTTTCAAAGAGGACCATTTTGCTTTGAAAGCGGTTCTGATTGATTGGAAAAGCGCCCAGTTTGACGAGAAAATTCTATTGCTTGACGAGCGGCGTTAGTGGAGCTCTGAATCTTCTGACGTCCAGAACGTTGATTGAGGCTTTTATTGAGGTCGTTTTTTCTATTTTATTATATAATATTATATGACAAGTGCTCCGTCACGCCTATCGGCGTGCCTCGCACTTGCGCGCTTCGCGCGATGTTGCAGTATCTCTAAGCTAAGGACAATGACATCAAGCTAGCTGGTCTACTTGTACAGCTTTTTCCCTACCTAGGAGTAGAAAAGGCTCTCAGTACGTGCAGTATATAGTATGATAGGGCGATCTATTGGTTCCACGCTACTGGTTCTCCTTAGTGAAACGTTCCCCCATTACTGGTACTGGTTCCCCTCAATGATCCCCCTTAGCTGACGACGTCTTCGGCACGTCTTCTGAATCCCCAGGCATATTGGACGATGCCTTCGGCACGTCCACCTGAATCCCCAAACACGTTGAGCGACGTCTTTGAAACGTCATGCGACGTACTGCGCACGTCTTCTGAATCCCCTGGCACGAAGAAGACGCTCGGGTATTTTCTGCTTTTTTTGCTCCCCATAATTTGATCAGTATCAATTGACGGCGATCGAAGTTCTGAAAACGAACTTCGACCTCGCCAACACTCCCAAAAACTTCGCCCACACTTCCCCTAGGGGGGGGGGGTGGATTAATTAGCGTGCTGATCACGAATCTAACATCCTTCTTTGAAATTTCAGACGATTATGGTAGGGTACGGTAGGTAACGGTGACAAAGGCTGTCGATGTCATCATCACCGATTCTCCCCAGTGCTAAGGGGGCTATTTGGGGTGACAAACACGAATCCTGCAGCAATTTCTCGTATTACGCTGCAGCACGGTAACTACTGATTAGGATCGCCATAGCATATTGGACGACAAACTCCTCGAGATAGAAACAGAATCCGTCGAAGACGCCAGGAGACGCGAGCCTAACATCAGAAACGATCAAAAACAAAAGAAGACACTCACGCTCGAACTTCTAACCATTTCACTCGGATTTTCTCAACAGTTTGATTTCTTCGGAGCGATTTCGCTGATAAAATGACTCAGCCTCTGACTGAAACGAATCATCGAGCCGTTGTCTCACCCCCCCCCCTTCATCAGCGATATCACGATGCCTCCTTCCGCTGTTCACCGGATCGCAGCGTAATCAATGAGGCTAATCAAAAGCGAAACACCCAAAAAGCAAGTCAAACTCCTCGAAATAGAAAATGAATCCGTCGAAGACGTCAGAAGACGCGAGCCGAACATCAGAAACGATCAAAAACAAAAGAAGACACTCACGCTCGAACTTCTAACCATTTCACCCGTACTTTTTCAACAGTTTGATTTCCTCGGAGCGATTTCGCTGATGAAATGACTCAGCCTCTGACCGAAACGAATCATCGAGCCGTTGTCTCACCCCACCCCCCCCCCCCTTCATCAGCGATATCACGATACCTCCTTCAGCTGTTCACCTGATCGCAGCGTAATCAATGAGGCTAATCAAAAGCGAAACACCCAAAAAGCAAGTCAAACTCCTCGAAATAGAAAATGAATCCGTCGAAGACGTCAGAGAGCGCCACCGCGCTTTGATTAGGAGAAAATGAATCCGTCGGCAAAGTCAGAGAGCGCCACTGCGCTTCGATTAGGTCCCGCCTAGATTCAAAACACCCGCGTAATTTTAAATTCAAAACGTCAAGTCAATAATTCTTGAGAAAAAGCACTGAAGGGAAGTAGAGTGCAGTGTCTGCACCCTCCTGCTTAGAGATCGCTCACTCCAGAGGTAGAGTAGAGCTACGAAAAAAACTTCGCCCACACTTCGCCTAGGGGGGGGGTGGTTAATTAGCGTGCTGATCACGAATCTAACATCCTTCTTTGAAATTTCAGCCGATTATGGTAGGGTACGGTAGGTAACGGTGACTAAGGCTGTCGATGTCATCGTCACCGATTTTCCCTCACACTTCCCTCACACTCCTGCAGATATCGCTGATGAAGGGGGGGGGGGGTGAGACAACGGCTCGATGAAGGAGGCATCTTGATATCTGCCGATATCAAGATGCCTCCTTCCGCTGTTCACCTGATCGCAGCGTAATCAGTGATGTCAATCAAAAGCGAAACACCCAAAAAGCAAGTCAAACTCCTCGAAATAGAAAACGAAATCGTCGAAGACGTCAGAAGACGCGAGCCGAACATCAGAAACGATCAAAAACAACAGAAGACACTCACGCTCGAACTTCTAACCATTTCACCCGGACTTTTTCAACAGTTTGATTTCTTCGGAGCGATTTTGCTGATAAAGTGACTCAGCCTCTGACTGAAACGAATCATCCAGCCGTTGTCTCACCCCCCCCCCTTCATCAGCGATATCAGGATGCCTTCTTCCGTTGTTCACCTGATCGCAGCGTAATCAGTGAGGCTAATCAAAAGCGAAACACCGAAAAAGCAAGTCAAACTCCTCGAAATAGAAAACGAAATCGTCGAAGACGTCAGAAGACGCGAGCCGAACATCAGAAACGATCAAAAACAACAGAAGACACTCACGCTCGAACTTCTAACCATTTCACCCGGACTTTTTCAACAGTTTGATTTCTTCGGAGCGATTTTGCTGATAAAGTGACTCAGCCTCTGACTGAAACGAATCACCGAGCCGTTGTCTCACCCCCCCCCCCTTCATCAGCGATATCACGATGCCTTCTTCCGTTGTTCACCGGATCGTAGCGTAATCAATGAGGCTAATCAAAAGCGAAACACCGAAAAAGCAAGTCAAACTCCTCGAAATAGAAAACGAAATCGTCGAAGACGTCAGAAGACGCGAGCCGAACATCAGAAACAATCAAAAACAACAGAAGATACTCACGCTCGAACTTCCAACCATTTCACCCGTACTTTTTCAACGGTTTGATTTCTTCGGAGCGATTTCGCTGATAAAATGACTCAGCCTCTGACTGAAACGAATCATCAAGCCGTTGTCTCACCCCCCCCCCTTCATCAGCGATATCACGATGCCTTCTTCCGTTGTTCACCGGATCGTAGCGTAATCAATGAGGCTAATCAAAAGCGAAACACCGAAAAAGCAAGTCAAACTCCTCGAAATAGAAAATGAATCCGTCGAAGACGTCAGAGAGCGCCACCGCGCTTTGATTAGGAGAAAATGAATCCGTCGGCAAAGTCAGAGAGCGCCACTGCGCTTCGATTAGGTCCCGCCTAGATTCAAAACACCCGCGTAATTTTAAATTCAAAACGTCAAGTCAATAATTCTTGAGAAAAAGCACTGAAGGGAAGTAGAGTGCAGTGTCTGCACCCTCCTGCTTAGAGATCGCTCACTCCAGAGGTAGAGTAGAGCTACGAAAAAAACTTCGCCCACACTTCGCCTAGGGGGGGGGGTGGTTAATTAGCGTGCTGATCACGAATCTAACATCCTTCTTTGAAATTTCAGCCGATTATGGTAGGGTACGGTAGGTAACGGTGACTAAGGCTGTCGATGTCATCGTCACCGATTTTCCCCTCACACTTCCCTCACACTCCTGCAGATATCGCTGATGAAGGGGGGGGGGTGAGACAACGGCTCGATGAAGGAGGCATCTTGATATCTGCCGATATCAAGATGCCTCCTTCCGCTGTTCACCTGATCGCAGCGTAATCAGTGATGTCAATCAAAAGCGAAACACCCAAAAAGCAAGTCAAACTCCTCGAAATAGAAAACGAAATCGTCGAAGACGTCAGAAGACGCGAGCCGAACATCAGAAACGATCAAAAACAACAGAAGACACTCACGCTCGAACTTCTAACCATTTCACCCGGACTTTTTCAACAGTTTGATTTCTTCGGAGCGATTTTGCTGATAAAGTGACTCAGCCTCTGACTGAAACGAATCATCCAGCCGTTGTCTCACCCCCCCCCCCCCCCCCTTCATCAGCGATATCAGGATGCCTTCTTCCGTTGTTCACCTGATCGCAGCGTAATCAGTGAGGCTAATCAAAAGCGAAACACCGAAAAAGCAAGTCAAACTCCTCGAAATAGAAAACGAAATCGTCGAAGACGTCAGAAGACGCGAGCCGAACATCAGAAACGATCAAAAACAACAGAAGACACTCACGCTCGAACTTCTAACCATTTCACCCGGACTTTTTCAACAGTTTGATTTCTTCGGAGCGATTTTGCTGATAAAGTGACTCAGCCTCTGACTGAAACGAATCACCGAGCCGTTGTCTCACCCCCCCCCCCTTCATCAGCGATATCACGATGCCTTCTTCCGTTGTTCACCGGATCGTAGCGTAATCAATGAGGCTAATCAAAAGCGAAACACCGAAAAAGCAAGTCAAACTCCTCGAAATAGAAAACGAAATCGTCGAAGACGTCAGAAGACGCGAGCCGAACATCAGAAACAATCAAAAACAACAGAAGATACTCACGCTCGAACTTCCAACCATTTCACCCGTACTTTTTCAACGGTTTGATTTCTTCGGAGCGATTTCGCTGATAAAATGACTCAGCCTCTGACTGAAACGAATCATCAAGCCGTTGTCTCACCCCCCCCCCCCTTCATCAGCGATATCACGATGCCTTCTTCCGTTGTTCACCGGATCGTAGCGTAATCAATGAGGCTAATCAAAAGCGAAACACCGAAAAAGCAAGTCAAACTCCTCGAAATAGAAAATGAATCCGTCGAAGACGTCAGAGAGCGCCACCGCGCTTTGATTAGGAGAAAATGAATCCGTCGGCAAAGTCAGAGAGCGCCACTGCGCTTCGATTAGGTCCCGCCTAGATTCAAAACACCCGCGTAATTTTAAATTCAAAACGTCAAGTCAATAATTCTTGAGAAAAAGCACTGAAGGGAAGTAGAGTGCAGTGTCTGCACCCTCCTGCTTAGAGATCGCTCACTCCAGAGGTAGAGTAGAGCTACGAAAAAAACTTCGCCCACACTTCGCCTAGGGGGGGGGGTGGTTAATTAGCGTGCTGATCACGAATCTAACATCCTTCTTTGAAATTTCAGCCGATTATGGTAGGGTACGGTAGGTAACGGTGACTAAGGCTGTCGATGTCATCGTCACCGATTTTCCCCTCACACTTCCCTCGCACTCCTCCAACACCGGATAGAGGCATATCGTTACTGGACCCCTCCTGGACAGACAGGACAAACACGTCGCCCTGGACTGACACGGCATCCCGTACAGACTGACAGAAGTTACACTCCCCTTAGCGGCTTATTATATAGAAGGAAGAAGGATGATGATGACCTCCACCACCTACACGCCTTAAATTCCACACCGCTTGAATGGCATCCACAAAAGATCGATAATATCGACCGATATCGATTGATCAACTTCAGATTCGTCTTCAGCGACCTCGATTACCCCCAAGGCTAAAGTTTCGGACCGCTTGGACGAAATACACGAAAAATCGATATTATCGGTCGATATCGATTGATCAACTTCAGATTCGTGTTCAGCGACCTCGATTACCCCCAAGGCTAAAGTTTCGGACCGCTTGAACGAAATACACGAAAAATCGATATTATCGATCGATATCGATTGATCAACTTTAGATTCGTGTTCAGCGACCTCGATTACCCCCAAGGCTAAAGTTTCGGACCGCTTGAACGAAATACACGAAAAATCGATATTATCGATCGATATCGATTGATCAACTTCAGATTCGTGTTCAGCGACCTCGATTACCCCCAAGGCTAAAGTTTCGGACCGCTTGAACGAAATACACCCCCCCCCCCCTACACCCCCCCCCTCTCTCTACTCCAACACCGCATCTCCAGGCACGTTTGGCAGCGTGTTCGGCACGTCTACTGACTCGACAGGCACGTTGGGCAACGTGTTCGGCACGTCTACTGAGTCGCCAGGCACGTTGCACAACTGCAACCCCCCTCCCCCCACGATTCCCCCTCACAGTTCAGCACCCAGATGGCCAGGCAGACCGTCACTGATCCCCCCCTGGACAGACACTCCGCCCCGTACAGACGCTCTCCCCCGTACAGACGCTCTCCCCCGTACAGACGCTCTCCCCCGTACAGACGCTCCGCCCCGTACAGACGCTCCGCCCCGTACAGACGTTAGCGGCTTATTATATAGAAGGATATTTTATATGTTTCATACACTCATTCCATATTCTTTAAAACTTTTTACTTACTTTTTATTTTATTATTATAATACCTATTTTTACTACTTCTTTTATTAGTAGTGCGTTTATTTACGTTATTAAGATTCTACAAGTTACTGCAAAAAAATCTGCAACAAATCAGGATAGTATCATAGAAAATGAATGCCCTTATGTTTCGCCTTTGAAGAATGTCCCAATACTTCTTAAGAATGGTTTTCATTGTTCCTCAATTCAAGTTATTGATTTTTAGAGTATTATCGATTTACACAATGCCACGGCGTCAGAGAGAACGGGTTCACGAACGATTCGACACGCGCGCAGTGGCGAGTGTGCCTGCCCACCAGGTTAGCTACAGAGTCATTTATACAGTAAGGTAACAAGTCTTAAGAACTAGGGCTACAGTACAGGCGGCGCCCCTCCCAGCTGCAGAAAATGGAAAATATTGATTACATGCGCTATCAATCGATATCCGTGGATACAGCTCCGGAGGGTATATGTGCTATTTAATCCATCCGTTTGTCCGTCTATTAGAACATGCAGAATTAATGGCCATCGGGCGAGTCCCGTATCATGTAAGGGCAATCAATAAACCGAACAACCGAACTCGATATTGCTAATCGACGGGGCTCTCAGCTGGTGAACAAAACGAGTCGCCCGATCAACGTCGATCGATGGGATCGATATTTGCTTACAATTGATCGTTTGTGTTGCAAATGACTATGGATCGGCATGCTTCAAAACAAGCAAAATTCATGTCCCATTCTAGCTGTTATACCTGAAACACTTAATCCATCCGTTTGTCTGTCCGTGAGTCCGCCCATCCGTCCACACAAAATTGTGGACCGTTCTACGTACTTCAGAGAAAGATACTCGACGGGTTTCTGCCTCAACGTATGAGCGAAACAGAACGGATCGATCAATCAAGACCAGCTGATAATACTGATTTTCCCTGTAATCTGAGGCGAGTATAAGATGTACTACTGGATATAACTAGTCAACTGATCAATATCAATCGATATTGTTACTCGGCTGGTCCGCTAATCAATATTGATTCGCAGCAGTGAATAAAGTCGATCACTCCATCGACATTGCCTTGATCATTATCGGTTGCCGGCATTAAATGCGGGCTTTTTTAATATGCAAACCAGCGATTAGAGTGTGAGCACTTTTGCTTCAAAAATGGCCGTTATTTGCGCAATTTTCAAAGTACTGATCCGTCGACGCAGAATCAATGACCAGTGGTTCAATATATGCTAATGTAATCCATCAGTTGATTGGCTAGTCAATCTTGCTGTTCGGCAGAGGATTTCCCATCAATTATAAGAAACAGATGGAACAATCGATATCGATCAATAATATCGATTTCTGCTAACATCTAGAGCTGAATACCCCCAACTCGTTCTACAAAAAGAGAGAAATCGATCGGCCACTTAACATTGATCAATATGCGGCCTAACTTGGGGCGCAATATTGCACTCTACAACATGAGAGCTCTGTTGCATCAAAAACGGCCATTATTTTCGCAGTTTGTGGCCAACTGGTGACCTGCATGACAAGTTGCAGGCCTTCCCGAAGGTCTCATTACAGATTTCTGTGCTATGCTATGTGGCAGGAGTGATGCCAATGGCATTATTGATCCGTTCGGGTAGATCAACAGTATCGATTGGCCGAATTTAGCGTCACGCGCGTCGCCTATGAGTCAGCGCGAACCTGCAGCAGTCAAAGGGCACCGGTGACAAGTGCAACTCGTCGGAAGTGCGTAGCGGGATGGGTTGTAATGTCGCACATCATCTCGAACATCATAACTGTCACATTACATCCGACGAATGACATCCGCCGGGCTCGTCGGGAACCTTGTAGCGAACGCGTCACTGGGATTCCTGGGGCCGTTTCTTGCGGCCACGCGAAATCTGCAGTGAATTCGTACTTTTTTCAGGACCGAAGGGCGATCGAGGACCACCTGGACCGCCGGTGAGTTGCGGACAATAATGGCGATTTTCTTTTTCCATTTTTAAATTTAGGAGAATTTGAAAGAATTTTAAATGTAGCTGTTATAGGGTAATAGAGGATACAATGGATGGCCAGTAGGTTCTATCAGCCAAATTGCTGCTTGGCATTAGAGTGCTTGAACACTGCTGGCACTGAGACTTACCCCACTCAAAAGGCTTACCGCCTAGCACTAATCGCCGGGGAATTTTCTGGAATCTTCAAGAACACCGAAGCGGCGCTGCGCGACATTATCGATCGCTCGCGCGGACTAATCCATATCAATGCCGTCTGACGGCTTAAGTATCTATGTAAAGGACCTCCGGTGTTTCAGAAAATTCCCCGGCATCTGAGTTCAAGTGCTTGTGGTCGTGATGGTAGTGCTCATGTGTTGTTTTTGTTATTTTCTCTGTGGCTTCAGGGAACGTCAGCACCGCACTACTATCGTCGCCGGACCACCACCGCCACACCACCACATGTACGTGTGTTGTACCACCGTAGCCTACCGTACCGTAGTCTACCGTACACCGCCCGCGTTGTGATTGTGTTTGTGTGTTTGTAGCCGTTGGACGCGCGACTACAACGGAAACTTCGCGCATTCGGAATGCTGTACTCGCCCGATGGACAGGCCATACAGCTGCGTGGATCGCCCGGACCGCCTGGACCGCCGGTATGAGAGCATGCGAGAAGTGTGGTAGAGATAGACGCGAAACTTGTCAGAATATAAGGGGATTTTTGGGCTTCAGTGAAGAAATTGACGAAGCCGAACTCTTTAGTATTGGCTCACAACCCTTTGAAATTGAGATAAAATGCAAATTTGAAAAACGAATAAAATGAAAATCACACCGTGCTGGACGAGTGCACGGCTCGATCTCTTCTTGATGCACACTGAAAAATTTGCTGGCTTCTGCGCCATAAAGCTCACCACCATTTTTCTAGCTTTAATTTTTTAATGACTATTCAAACACCGTTCACTTTTTGAGACCGGTGCATTATAAATTTGCAAATAAAGTTATAGTTAAGCATTCAAATTGAAAGTTTGTTTGAAAACTTTTAAAGAGTAGCTGATTTAAGTTTGAACGCGTCCGTTTTGATTTGGAAAAAAATTAGTTCTATTTGAAAAGCTAGCAAACGTTCAAAAGTTGTTTAAAGGTTTTATTCGAAACGTGTCTAGTTTTCCATGAAGATGATGCATATGTAAAAAGCATCCATTGATTTTTTTGTTTGAAACAATAGTATGCGGCTACCCGCATTCTTTAACGAAATTGAACGACTTAAATTGGCGATAAATTTCATCAATTGACGATAAAATTTGACGATAAATTTCGTTCAAAAATTCAACGACCAATATAATGCCGCCCCTGCGAGAGACAACTGTGTAAACAACGAATAGATTTTCATAGACTGTCAAAAAACGCGCAAATTTGCTTTGACTTCCTTAAGACGTGTCCAGTTCGATTCAGAAGGCGTCCAGAATTTGACTTCGAAGTTATTTTTCATTCTTTCCCACAAAATTTCGCGCATAAGACTCCTTCTTGTGCTACCGTCCAACCGTAGAGTTCAAACTCTTCCACATAATCAAACAGTTTCCCTGATATTTTCTTGGCTATCACGTGCAAAACCATTCCCAAAAGATTTTGGAACCAGATTTTTTGCTCCACGGTGGGTCAGGAGAAAATCACTTTGTGTTTGCTGTGTTCTTTTTTGGCTCTTGCACCATTTTCCACATTTTCAGGGCACCAAAGGCGCTCGTGGATATCCTGGCTTTCCGGTGTGTCATTATTTCAGTTTCCTCAGTTGTTGTCCCTGAATTTTGTTGAATTTTTTGTGAAAAATCAATATCATCGAATAATCGACATTTCAGGGTCCCATAGGTTTGGATGGCCCTAGAGGCTTGCCGGTAGGTTACGGTGTGCGTGCTTGAATAGTGAGACGCGTAGTGACGGAAGCGTGAAGTCCAGAGGCTCTGTAGGATTCTGGGTCGGGCAATTTGAAGCGTACGCCATTCACTCCTTTTACTCCAGACTGTAGTTTCTAGAAGTTTTCATAGTATTTCAAGTAAAATCATTAGAACCACTGTTGTTCTTCATTGCGTAGAACCTAGATGAGCCTAGAATCACTACCCGAGTGGATCCTGCCAACCAGCTAAGAACGATTGCAGCACGCTTTCCCTTTGGACCGAAATATCCGCTGCGCATTAGGAAGACCAACGGTTTCACGCTTCCGTCACTATCGTTGTGTTGTGTAGTGCTGGCTCTATGTAATCGCTTTATACTCATTGTCGAGATTCTACTGAAAGTCTAGAGTTCCAGGGTAGTCCTGGAGCGAAGGGCGATCGAGGTGATCGAGGTCCGGTTGGTCCACCCGGTTATCCGGGTCAAAAAGGCGAACGCGGCGGCATGATGGCGCATGGACAGATCCAGGTAACCTATCGGTGAACTTCTAGTTGAAATCTACCCTAACCTAATTATTCCGAATTTGGGCCTGTGCTGACTGAAAGGAAATAGGACACAGCCACACCCCAGCACTCGCTGATGTACCAGGTTAGGAAGCCATGCTAGATGGCGCCGCTGCAGGGCAAAACAAAAAAAAAGCAAAAAACGTGGATGTAGAGTGACAGCTGCCCAACCAATCCTTTCCTCGCCGATGACCAACTAATAATGGGTGGCCTCCTCCAGTTGTCACTACGCCAACTTCCTCTTTCCTGAGAATATTACTGTCCACCGGCCCTCCCAATCTTCGCATGATGCCAACGTCAAGAGGTAAACCCTGAGCAAAGATCAATAATAGCAATAGTACACATCGATCATCTATCGGCCATTAATTTGGAGCGGACGGACGAACGGAAGGACCGGCGGATGGATTAGGCCCCTTACATATACATAGTATTCCTAGATTTCTTGGCGTTCTGTGAACCAACAACCATTTCGGACGGTGTAATATCAAAATGGACGTGTGTAGTGCAGTCGGTGGAGGCATCACCTCTCACGTGCACCCGACTCCCTTCCGGAATCGAGGTTCTTGGCTCGGGTCCTGCATAGTTCCTGAATCGGCTAACTCTGAGCAGGGATCAATAATACCGATAATATATAGCAGTCATTTACCATTTATCAGCCATTAATTTTGAGCGGACGGACAGACGGACGGATTATGTAGGTCGCTTACACATAGCACCTCTATTATATAATAGATTCTTTGGTGTTGGTGTGAAACAATTTCGACAAAAAACAGTATCAAAATGGGTGTGTATAGAGCAGACGGAGGGGCGTCACTTGCCACAAGTACCCCACAAAGAGGGTTTGGTTCCGGTCCAGCCCAGGTCATCTAAGGCTCCTTTCTCGCCATGGCCAATGAATTGACACCCAGTGGCCAGATCATGAACCGCCTACCGCCCTTTAACGGTGAAAATACCGCCAAACCTGATGCTGAATGAACGTCATGTCTGGGGGTTTGGTCGTTCTTCTTCTTCTTCTTCAGCGTCTGTCCCGCTTCGTAGCGGGGTCCGCTATTCTGGTGTCATGACGCCACCTTTTCCGATCCAGCGCTAGATCAGGGTGGACGCCAGCCGCTTTCAAGTCCGTATGTAACGTATCAGCCCAGCGCTGCTTCGGGCGCCCTCTAGGCCGCTTTCCTACCACCTCGAACTTAAGGCCTATCTTGCGGACGCTGTCTTCTTCTCCACGCAGAACGTGGCCGTACCATCGTAAGCGAGCTTCGCGCATCTTGTCAGCTATCGGCGCGACACCGAACTTCTGCCGAATAGCATCGTTTCGGATGCGGTCCATGCGCGTAACTCCTGCCGTCCAGCGCAGCATATTCGTCTCCATGACGCTGAGGTGCGTTTCAACTTCCTTGGTCGCTGGCCAACACTCAGCGCCGTACATCGCTACCGGCCGGACGACTGCTCTGTAGATCTTCGACTTAAAGCGCTCTGGTATCTTTTTGTCGCAGAGCACGCCAGTCAACGAGCGCCACTTGGACCAAGCTGCACTCACGCGTGAATTCACTTCGACCATCAGTTTGCCGTTAGACGCGACTGCTGATCCCAGGCACTTAAAGACCGCAGTGCGTGGAAGCTCGATGCCGTTAACCTTGATGGACCTTACTCGGTAACGTCCGTCGTTAAATACTCGGTCTTCTTAACGTTCAATCTGAGTCCAAAACGCTCCAAGCGATCACACCAAGCTTGCACCTCTCGCTCGAGTTCACCTTTATCTTCGCTAGCGAGCATCACGTCATCGGCATAAAGCAACGTCCAAGGGACGGGCTTCTGAAGATCTCGTGTGATGGCATCCATGACGACAACAAAGAGGAGTGGGGAAAGCGCAGAACCCTGGTGTACCCCGACAGAGATGGGGAACTCCATCGAGGTTCCAGCTGCAGCTTGCACTCGACTCTTTGGACAAGAGTAGAGAATTCACACCCACTCTATGAGCTCTTTGGGAACTCCATGATGTCGCAAGGCGTACCATATCACTTCACGCGGTACGCGGTCAAAGGCCTTCTCCAAGTCGAGGAAGGCGATATGCACTGCCTTCTGTTTCTCGCGATGCTTCTCTATCAGGAGGCGGGCGGCGTGTATGGCATCAATGGTGCCACAGCCAGCCACGAAGCCGCACTGATTGCTAGAAAGCTGGACGATGTCCCGAATTCGTCCATCGACAACTCGCTCAAAGATCTTCATGCTGTGCGAAAGCAAGCGAATCGGACGGTAATTGGAGCAGTCTGCAGGACTGCCCTTCTTCTTCCAAATCGGAATCGTCGTACTTTGGCGCCAACTCTCAGGCACTTTTTTCTCCGCCACAACCTGATTAAAGAACTTCGCCAACCACTCAGCAGGGTACCAGTACTTGGACTTCCATAAATCAGCTGCCACGTCATCGGGCCCAGTCGCTTTGCCTGGCCTCATCTTCTTCAAAGCCGCTTCAATCTCCTCCACGGTGATCTTCTGAACGGGGCCGTGGGTTGGAGCCGTTGAGGGGATGCCTGGATGAGGGAATTCTACTGTAGAGATTTCCTCAAAGTAATCGCGCCATCGCTTCAATGCCTTCTTGCGGTCCATAAGAAGACGGCCGTTCTCATCATTGATGCTGAAGAACTTCTCGATGTCCTCGGTCTGGCGATGGCGATTCTTTGCGAGTCGGTACAGATACCGCTCACCATCGCGCGACTCGAGCTTCTCGTTGACATCTCCATAATGAGTGGCTTTTGCAACAGCCACGGCCTTCTTTGCAGCTTTCTTCGCTTCTTGGTACTTCCGCCAGTTATCGGCTGTCTTTTCGCCGAGAAACACGTGATATAGCGTCTTCTTCTCTCGAACTTTGGCTTTCACGTCATCTGTCCACAGCCAGGCCTGCTTGTCGACCTTCCGTCGTCCAGGCTTCGTGATGCCGAGCTCCGACCGTGCAGCGTGACGAATCGCGTCGGTGGCCTTCTCCCAAGTTTCGTCGACAGTTGTCACTGTCGGTAACCACACGCGAGAAATCGCAGCTGCTTCCTTCTCTTTCATTCACCACCACTTGATTCTTGGTGCACCGCATCGCTCGACCTGCTTCAGCCTCGGAGGGGCGATCTTTAAGGTACAGATCAGCGGTCGATGCTGTGGGGCGACCGTCTCATACGGCACAACCTTCGCGTCTGTGACAAGACTTCGGTCTCGATCCTTCACAAGGACAAAGTCTATCTGAGTCCTGGTGTTCCCGCTATAGAACGAGATGAGGTGGGAATCGCGTTTGCGAAATACGGTGTTTACTATGGTGAGGTTGTGCGATTCCGCATATTCAAGGATACGCTCACCATCTGCGTTACGCGATCCGTAACCGAACCCACCATGACAGCCGTACCCGTCTTTCGTCGCGCCGACGTGCCCGTTGAGGTCACCAGCGACTATGATGACATCTTTCGACGGTACCTCTGCTGTCTTCTCATCAAGCAGGCTCCAAAACTCTTCCTTGGCTTGATCCGAGCAGCCAGTCTGCGGAGCATACGCAGAGAAGAAGTGATAGAGTCGCTCCTCCGCGGCGACAACGATCTTCATCAATCGATCGTCAAAGCGCTCGACGCTTACAATCGAGTCACGAAATCGTTCGGAGACGATTATTCCGACACCACTGGTGGTCCTGGGACTTCCACATAGAACGGCCTTGAAGCCACGTCCTATGTCCCTTGACTTACGGCAGGACCACCTCGTCTCCTGCACCGCACAGAAATCAACTCTTCTACGCTCCAGTGCTTCAACCAACTCGCACGAGCGGCCCGTCAACGTACCCACATTCAGCGTTGCCACGCGGGTCCTGCTTACGTTACGGGACTTTCGGACTAGCTCAGTTGCCCCCCGATGCCGTCCTCGCATCAGGGACCCTCGCATACTTCTCACACTCGCCGGGCTCTGCGAGTGCGCGTCGGCTCCCGCGGACGCCGTAGCACTATCTCGAAACACTTGAGCTGTCATACACCATGTGATGTGACATGGGTCTTCGTAGGCCGGCCTGTCACAAGGGCCTGTCGCCTGCAATCGAGTGTCCGTGTAAGGACACACTTCTGGTAGAAGTTGATGGATCGCGGTGGGATTGCAGGCTTTGTCGGCTTATACGCGGACCTAACCGAAAACCTCAATTCGGGGTGAAGGCGACAGATGGTGACTCTTTCGGCTGCGCCACATTCGCCCACCTTGACAACGTTTAGTCCGGAATGGTTTTCGTTCACCCAAACGTCAAAGATTCTCGGAGTGCTGTTTACAAGAAACATAAACTATCCCTCTGTCTATCTAGTCGATCGAATGTCCATTGCAAACAGTTGTCTAGACCGAACACCGCCATCATAACGTCCCTTAGAAGCAGTATGCGTGGCGTATATCAAACACGGATTCACGGATTTCAGCAGATCGTAGCGACAAAATCTACGGCTTGACTCCACTAGTTTCCTATTGTTCCACTGCTCTATAGATGAACAAATGTTGGGCAAAACCGGTATGGGGCAACCGACCAGAGTTCGACTCCGTAACCAGGCTAAGCATATCTTGATTCCGAGAATGGTAAATGAATCACTGCCGGGTATTGGAATTGCTCCTTAGCGGATAAAACAATCGGATAGGTCGCGCACGCAGGCTAGGTATGCATCTAGAGTTCTACCTAGAAGGAAATGGATGCACGGCGAATCCTAGCGGTCTGTGATCCGAACTGTTCCCTTGCTCCCATCCGACAGTTCCGTCTTGTCATCCACCACTGCTGAGTCTCTGGTCCGATATCATCATCGGGATTTACTATGATCTGTCGTCTCCGGCTGCAAAGTAAAGCCGCTTTCATCATCGGCTGAGCCTGATTTGCTTCGATTAATCCTTTCAATGTCTTATAGTTGAGCATACGGTAGCTAGATGTTTGGCGCAAGGGAAGGGATTATTGAGCAGATTGCTGTCTCGTAAGGAGGCTAAGGGGGCTGAGGTCAGAAATCTGCGGAAGTCTGAAAGAAAGGCAACACGAAGCATTACGTCGGACGTCTACGAGCACCATGAAGGCCAGTGGGCAGTTCGCAAAGGAGCGATTGGTCTTCTCTGAAATGCGTTAGTATCGATTAATGTCGAGTGATCGCGCGTAAAAAATCAATAGTCACTCTTTGCATGGGTGACTCAGTCACTGCTGTCGTGGGTTCTAACAGTCATAGCAGAGCGACAAGATGAATTTAAGCTTTAACTATAATGCCCTCAGTTGGTAAGGCAAGAGGACGCCAATCTGCAACACCAACTGAGCTGTCAAACGGGTGTAGTACGTGAGAAAATCGATTTCATTTAGATCGATCAGGGCGCATGCAGCGCGGTCGGAGAAGGTGTCGGCTTTCATGAGCAACGCGAATCAATCCAAGGTTCAGGCACACATAGGCTAACCAAACCTTCTATCTGCAGAGTTCATTTATTTGGTAGCGCAAGGATAAAGCTTTGCCTTTTTTATTGGATCCCCAACGTCAGTCATATTACATAGGCCAAATACGCACTCAAACAAAAGTAGATTGCTTGGCGCATTCCAAAAAAGCGATTGAATGGCATCGACCCCCTTATTTCTCACTGATCGGTTGAGCGGTTCCAGTAATTTTTGTGAAATTAATCCACTGCTTATTATATAACGCCTGCGTCTTTGCCAACTAGAAGTTAGCTATCGATCGATACTGATTTATTGATTAGGTGCTAGTAGGAACGCAGGCATGGCTATAGCCCGCATTTACACTTTGACGACCACGCAATTTTCGCGTCTGGCGACAAATGGGACCACGTTTTTTGAAACGTCATCGTTGTTTGCACCAAAAGTTCCTTCGAAAAAATTTAATTCAACTAGAAAAATAAATTAATAACTAAATTAATAATTATAAAACTGTGCACGACATTGTGTCACACGATCTCACATAGCCAAAAGAGTGTGACATGACGTCGTGTCACACGGTCGTCATCGTTTAAGCACAATTGAGATAACTAGCGATAAGCTGTGCGATACTCTCATATATGGGTAACTGGACACACACACGTGCGGATGCACAGATGAATAAGCTCGACTACGTATACTAGGAGTCGAATGGAATTGCTGTGTTTCAACTTCTCAACTATTTATTTATCTGCCGATCGATTTCGATGCCTCGGTGCCAAGAACATCCATAGGCTATCATACCTAATTTCCACATGAAGCGCATTATCGATCGATATTGATTTACCTATTAGGGCTGAATTCCTGATCAATAAATCAATATCGATCACACACCGATTTGCATCGATTAGAATTATGCACGATTAGAGTTGCGGGATGGTGGTACGCACGCGTGGCCTACTTCCATGGTGGGACACGAGACGTGTCGTTGAATGATCGAACAGAGGCACGTGCACAAACACAGACGCACAGACAGATTAACTCAACTCTGCATATTGATGATCGAACAGCTTGCCTCTGGAATCGCGGCTCATTTCAGTTTTTACTTTTACAGTGTAGTTTTGTATTTGCAGTGCCTTCTCGGTTTCTTTCACTTGTTTTGAACCTTTACTAGGCAGACTCACCGGACGGTTGGCGAGCTCTGAATCAGTCGAAGTCGAACATGTACAACGCCTACAAAGTAATCGAATCGTTGTGCTGCTGATTGTGGCGTGTTTGGTCCCATGTGATTGTGACGTTTGGGGCGAAAATCAGGTAGAGGTCAGAGTGCAGAGAAGCAGAGTCGCACATCGAAAACCCTGCCGCATCCTCGTGGGCGGGGCATCGCCACAAACGCGGCACACCTTTTCAGCTGATCAGTCCTTCGGTGTAAGCTGCGAATATTCTGTGATGTGGTGGTGGTAAAGAAGGGGGAGGGAGTATGGCGGTCAGGATTCCCCATGTGGCACTATTTTGTCAGAATTTCAGAGAAATCTTCACGAAAACAAAAAAAAAAACACTGGTATGGACCTTCCATCAAAATCGATAATAAATTATGTGTTTGTCCAGTAATCTAAGCTCTGTGGCCGCCCTAAATCCTTGACCTTCAGGTCGGATCCGTCGTCCCCAATTCACCGCTGATGATCCAAGGACCACCCGGCCCACCCGGTCCTCCAGGACCTCCTGGACCACTAGGTCCCGAAGGCAAACCGGGCACGAAAGGCGAACGAGGTCTGCCAGGTTTCGACGGCGAGAGCAAGGTGAGTTCCACATTAGACATGGGATCCGAATCATGCATTTTCGGATATCCGGCCGGATTTATCCGGTTTCGGATTATCCGAAATCCGGCTCGGTCGAAAATTGCCCTCATCTGAATCATCCGAAGATCCGGGGTTTCTAAAATTGCCCTCATCTGAATCATCCGAAGATCCGGGGTTTTCAAAATCGCCCTCATCTGAATCATCCGAAGATCCGGGGTTTTGAAAAACGCAATGATTCGGATAAAATTGGATAAAAATCGGATAATAGGAGGTTAGCGCGCCTTGCTGGTAAACTCTGCGCCATTGATAACCTGACTTTTTCGGCAGATTTGCAATCATTTGGCGGGAATTCTCTCACAAGGAAAGGGTCTGAAACGTATTCAGAAACGGGGGAGCGAGTCATATAGGTGGAATCCACACCCCTCAATTAGTATAGAAATGTGCTTATATTTTGCCAAGTCGGTAAACCCAAGGAGTAGGGGTTCTTGAAGTCACAATGGAACGGCACATCACGAATTTGGGTTCTTGTACGACCGCAGGGCCTCTGCCGGCAAGCAGCTCGGAGCGCAATGGGTGTTGACGATGCTTCATGGGAGAAGGTCGTGGGTTCGATCCTCATGCGCTGCAGCATTCTTGCTTTTTAAATGATTGGTTGAGATTTGAGGGATTCTGACGTCTATACCATTTTCAGATGTTTTCTGCGCATTTTCCAGCTGCATGCTGTGGTACTCAACATGATGATGCATAAATATTCAACACCAGTGATACACAGGTACAACGTGCATAAAGCAGCACTAGACACAATGGGCAGGGTAAAAATACTGTTGGCTCCTCTCAGTCTGTTTTTATACATCGGCCAATGACCTCGAGTAAAACCATCCTACTCGGATTTTCAAAGGAGACCATGATGTGAAGTCACATGTGGTTAAAACGAGAAAGTCTGTGGATCCCGGAAATTGCCCTAAACGGAATCAATACACTCTTTCTCTCATCTTTGCTTGTCACCTGGAAATTAGAGGTCTGCTGGAGTTTCTCTAAAACCTAACATCAACAATGCCGCCGATGCTCGAGTGGTGAGTGGTGATCCAACCGCTCACGCTGAACTGTGGTCCAACTTTAGATAAGGAGCCTTCATGGGAATGACACCAACCTGACCGAGCGGAAGCTAGCATACTCAAGGACTTCGAAGCACATCAACTTGAAGTTAACGAAGACGAACGGCTGGAAGGTGGAAAACCAGAAGAACCTTGGGATTCTCAAAATGAACTGATAGACGTGGAAAGGCTGGCAAGCAGTGGGCATATGATAATTTTTGGATGGAAGTCTTGTTTCAGAGGAAAGGGAACGTCTTCAATTGGATTTCGTCTATGGAGCCGATCTCATTTGTCCATATATGGAAGCAAACTGTGAGGAGCCAGTAGCCTTTATGCGCTGCCCGTATTGTGACCAGTGCTTATGTTCCATGCACTTTGTGTCTGTGTATCACTGATGTTAAACGTTATACATCGTTATGTTGAACAGCCTTCCAATTGAGTTTTGGTTAAAAAAGCGGTCAGTAATAAACAAGTGGCAACAAAGTTGCTCTCACGGCATACATCTGGAAACAGTGCACAGCAAACATCTAAAATGGTGCAGATGTCAGAATCCCTCAAATCAACCAATCAGTTGAAATGCAAAGATGCAGCAGCGCAGAAAGTCGAACCCTCTACTTCCCTCTTGTGGAGCAATGTCGCTATCCACTGCGCTACGAGCCGCTACCCTCCGGCGGCATCGCGGGCGTACAAGACTCCCGAACTCGTGAGGCGCCGATTCCACTGTAACTTCAAGGATCCTCTACTCCTCGGGCTTATCGATTTGGCAAAAAAAAAGAAACACATTTTTATACTAATTGAGGAGTGGTGATTATTCCTATATATATGGTGGGATGACTCGCTCTCTCCGTTCAGAATACGCTTCAGACCCTTCCCTTTTCAGAGCACGGAAAACTTCTTGCGGACGTTTTTTAATCGTTTCATTATTGTCCTTGTCAAGACTTCGCTGTGCGTTAACAACTCACTGTTGAGTTGGAATTGGCTCTTTCGGGTCTTAAAGCTGTTTTTTGTTTGTTCTCGAAGCGCAAAATAGCTCTGCGGAGGGCTCCCCTCGTAAGGCAGTCAAATACGACATCTTTTACGTAGCGCTGGTGTGTTCCACTCCATTGGTGAACTAAGCTAGGCCAGATATAATGTAATTGGGCATTCATGTGCCTTGCTTCCACGGCATATAAACACTTAGTTCAAGGTGAGGCGCTCCAAGCTGCTTTGCGCGCTCGTGACTTCAATTGGTCAATGAAATAGACGCGGAGCTACTGATGTGTTCCGTTTTTAAGAGGTTGCGTGCCTCTATTGTATCACTTATCCGGTTGTATCCGAATCGGATATCCGAAATCCGGCTCGGCCGAAAATGGCGTTATCTGAATCATCCGAAGATCCGGGGTTTTCGAAATTGCCTTCATCTGAATCATCCGAAGATCCGGGGTTTTCGAAATTGCCCTCATCTGAATCATCCGAAGATCCGGGGTTTGAAAAAATGGCCTATCCGAATCATCCGATTATCCGGAAAATTGGTGTCGGATCCAATGTCTATTCCACATATTGGCTGTTGCGTTCTACCCCGTGGGTGTGACAGTAGGCGCGTCGTTCACCAATAGCTTTACTTCTAGGTCGGACCTAAAGGGGACCACGGAGAACCGGGACGCGACGGTATTCCTGGCCTTCGAGGACCACCGGGCGAACGAGGAGAAAAGGTACGATCCACAACTGATTGCTACAGTATTCTCATCATTACCGTTTCTCCGCACACCTGAGACGCGTTCATACTTCGCGCTGCCGTGAAACATTCAGCCGGTGTAGACGGATCGATTGGATGCAAGTCGTTAATCGATTAGCATTGTCTAGACCATACTGGATGTGGTCACGTACAGAACACTTATTTGACGTCGAATAAAAAATAGGTGAACTCGAGAGAGGTGTTGAACAATCTCTCGAGAATCGTGGCAAAGACGCTACCAGCCTAAAAACCGTTGATCATCGATCGATATCGATCGGATGATATCAACCAGTTGTGAATAGTTGTCGCATGACCCGTAGGACAGATATTATCTTCACATTAGTTCCATTTCGTAGGATCAACAGTATGTTGACATCGATATTCATCGATATTGATCGCAGCATCGATTTCTGCTGATTTCTGTGAGATTTGTCCAGAAACTAGCACACTCGTGTTATCCCATTAGAACATCCCGAACGTAGGGGTGAAGAAGATCAGTATTATTGATCGATATCGATCGATTAATCAACTTTGATCAGCTACTGCAAAGGAGATTGAGCTGTTATTCACGTCGCCTAATCTTTGGGCATCGATATCAGCCTAAAATTAATGTATCGATCAATACTGATTGCGGATTTTCGTTCAATTCTTGTGATCACCGACCGCGGGCTGTTTGCGTCATGTGGTTTTGAAGGGCCGAAGGATGTATGCTAAAATCGAGACTATTGATCGATATTGATAGTTTCCATTACACGCGGTGAGCCCAGCTCAACGGCCATCGCATTTTCAACTCCAAACGATCAACAAAAAAGGCCGAAAACAATGTCGATTGCAGTATCGATTCTTTCCTCGCTTTCCTCGACATACGACGTAACCTCCGCGCTCAATTCTGCGATCAATATTGATCGACATGTTGACTTTCGAGTACTATCGACTGTTTGAGTGCTAGTCGATGTGAACGGTGTTGGATTGACCGCCCTGACAGACACCTTAAGTGGAGATCACGCGAATTAATGCACTCTGTTGGGTTTTTTAAGAGGATAAATCGACTACGCGATCAATATCGGTGGATATATTGATTTTGATCAGTGTTGACTGTAGATAAACAGCATATAGATTTTATACGATCAGAGAAAGTCAATCTTAATAGTCGATATTATCAACTAATCGGCTTCAATCAGTTGTCGCAGAGCCGATCGAATCACTATTGATGTCATTCGCTTCTATATAGCAAGTACTGATCGAAATCAGTATATCGATCGATGTTGATCGCGGAGTCGATTTATCTATTTAAAAAACCCAAACGTCATTTCCACTTCAAAGATCCTGTCAAACCGGTCAAACCAGCATCGTTCACGTCGACTGGCATTCGAACAGCCGATGGCATTTTAAAATCAAGATATCGATCGATATTGATCGCAGA
Organism: Heligmosomoides polygyrus polygyrus; assembly: GCA_947396885.1. Taxonomy (NCBI): domain Eukaryota; kingdom Metazoa; phylum Nematoda; class Chromadorea; order Rhabditida; family Heligmosomidae; genus Heligmosomoides; species Heligmosomoides polygyrus. Next base: position 95,463,196 of record OX377201.1, on the reverse strand, counting down.
ATTGTGTTGTCTTCGCTTCTTGACGGGACGAGGGAAGTTGTGCAGAGCTATTGATATACTGTACTATTGATATCCGGTATTTAATTTGGCTCATCTTCAAACCTTCAACGGTAGTCTCGATTCAACTTTCGATCGATATTGGCCGCAGAACTTATTTTTTTCGTTTATCACCAAGAACTGTAACACATAAGTCACAGCCATTTTAAACGAATGACTTTGAGCAAAAAGCTGCGTTATTGATTAATATTGATCGGTTAATCGATTTGATCGGTCGTAAGAGTGGTCGAACCATCAGTCATCGAGACTGCGCTAAAAATTTTCATGTAAAATTTATTATCGAACGATATTGACCATTCGAAATTGATGCTGTATGCACGTTTCTTGACATCCTTGATCATTGTTACTTCCTTGCCATTGCTGCACGTTTTTCGCGTTCCTTTTTCCAGCTTCCTTTGTTTGTTTGTTTTTTTTTTCTGTTTGATGTTGTGATGAGTGGTTGTGTTGTGCAGGGTGAACCCGCGGCTCCTATGGCCCACAGTCATCATCGTCATTCACAAGCGCATGTTGTCGCCGGACCACCCGGCCCTCCGGGACCTCCAGGCACACCTGGAGAGCCGGCCGCACCGGCATTCTGTCCTCCTGGACCACCCGGAGCACGCGGAACCGACGGACGTCCCGGTCCACGTGGTCCACAGGTAAACAGCGACGTCTAGTGTTGTGGTGGTCTTTGTATGACGTATTATATTTCATTGGGGCGCTTTCCCAATTGGGGGGGGGGCTGGGAGAGACTTTGATACATATATGTGCTTGACAAGCAGTTAGTTTACATAACGAGCAGTCTAACCACAAGTGGTAGTTGGACACGTAAGTAGTAGTTGTTTCGACATAAAAATGAACAATATCGATCGATATTGACTTAAAAATCGATGTGGCAAGATATTCGCGTGGTTCCCAATTGGCATTTTTGGACAAGATCGACAATATCAATGGATACTGTTGACTTTTTGTGAAACCCGTCCACTGGCCATTATATTCGCGTAATATGTACTCCTCAAATTGGTTAGCCATTCGTAGAGCCTCGATAATATCGATCGAGGCCTGCTGCCACTTCATTGGCCATTAATTTTTCGCGGATGTGCAGACAGATAGACGGATTATCCTTTTATATATAGAGGGCTAGACAAATTATGAGTTTTTATAAAAACGTGACTACAAAAGCGAATGCTAAATATGAGAGAGAAAAAACTAGGACACCGCTTCTGCACGCGAGAAGTTTGCAGATATCACGCTACGTTGCACGCGTTCGTTTGAGTTTCATTAGGAGTCTACAAGCTTTCCTCGCGACAGAGTTCCTCTATAATTTCTTATTCAGATCTCAAAACTTTTATTGATCGAGGTTTAATTACCCATGTTTGAGGTACTTGATGCAAACAGATTATGCTCAGACAATCCTTGGATTTCTTATTCAGTCCTAGTTTTACTCTCATTTTCGCAATTACTCAAGTGAATGAAAATGCTGAAAATGCATTAAAGTACCCACCCCTCACCCGATTAGGAAAGCGTAATTTTTGTTCTTTTTCCTTTCTTTGCTTACTAATCGTAAGTAGCATGAAATTTTTGAATTACCTCTACTTGGTTGTTGGAAAGTTAGGACCTTTTCAGGTTACTGACAGAACGATTCCGACAGCCTTCAGTGGGTAATATTTCCCAGGGGCGGGAAAAACTCCGCCCACTAGGCCTAGTGATACCTTGTAGGAAATTGCTTTGATCTGTAGAACATTGACGCACTTTCGCAAAATTCGTTGAAATAATAGTTCCATTAAGGAAGGCGGCCATATCCTTGAATAAAAATTTTGAAAAAAATCCATTTTTAGGGCGAGAAAGGCGATCGAGGCGAGCCAGGCATCGCTGGACCTCGTGGCTATCCGGGAACGCCAGGAGGTGGTACTGTAGCCGGAGGAAAGGTGCTAATCGTTTATACTCTGCGTATACTCGCCAACCTCCTACATCACTAACCCAGATGATTATTGATTTTCCACTTCAGTTGGTTGCTGGACCACCGGGACCACCTGGTCGGGACGGGATGAACGGCGAGAAAGGAGAAAAGGTAGGTTTGCCACCTATGCATTTCAGTCCACGCATAGGTCACTAACGATCGTCGTCTAAACTTTCGTGTGTCGCATCGCTGGAAAATCGATTGATATTATCGATTGATCGGCTGTGCTGCTGTCGCTGCTCTAACCACACTAACCCAATGTGTCTAGTCCTTATTTCAGGGTGAAAGCGGTGCACCGGGACCGATGGGACCGATGGGTCCCGAAGGAATGTCCGGCAAACGAGGACGACGAGTAAGCATGACCATTTCATAGGGCGTGGGGGGATAGTGTAAAGTGACGCCATGTGGCGTCATCCGTGGCGTGGCGCATGAGTGTTTGCGGTAGTCAGCGTCGTTGTTGTGGTGTTTTGTCGACCATAGTAGATCTCAGCGTGTCGTGTTTTGGTGTTGGGTTGTGTGTAACGCGATAACAGCAGCTCGGTGAGTCTAAACAACGCCTTAATAATTTCGCCCAATTTTTTTACAAAAAAAGTCCATTGGTGAGTTTTTAACTTCTTCAAACAAAGGGCATCAATTGTTGGGTTTCTAATCACCATCTTCTGACATCAAAGCCCCATAATCCTTTATTAAGAAAAGCTTCTTGAAGAAGGCGAAGACTTAGGCCTGAGTTATACTCCCGCGGGAGCATCCGCGGAAGGGCGAGAATCGCGCCAAGACTCCTCACCTGGCCAATCGCCGCGCCTCGCCACGCCCGCCTCCGCCGTGCACCACTGGTCCGCGGAAGGGCGGGAATCGCGCCGAGACTCCTCACCTGGCCAATCGCCGCGCCTCGCCACGCCCGCCTCCGCCGTGCACCATTGGTCCGCGGACGTTCCGCCGATGCTCCCGCGGGAGTATAACAGAGGCCTTTAACAGATGCCTTACACCCGGTGGATGGGCATCAGCCCAAGAATATCGAAAATACCCTGATCGCGAAAGACCTTCAAATGTACTCCTTGGTAAGGGTTAATCATAAGAGATCCTAAAATGGTGAAAGTAAAAGCCTGTGTCAAAGATCGATATCATCTGATCGATTTATATCGACCAGAATTGATCGATTGCCGTATACTCTACAGGTGTTGCAGACCTGATCAGAAGCAACTATTTTCGCATCACCTACAGGCGGTCAGCTTAAGAAATAATGGATTACTTTGATCGAGAGAATTTGATCGATGATAGACAGACGCACGAACAGCTTAGTCGTATTAACGGAAGGAAGAATGAATTAGTTTTATCGAGAGCATTGAATAGTTGGTAGACAGACGCACGGACAGATTAGTCGTCTTAACGGACGAATGAATGGATTAGTTTTATGGAGAGCATTGAAAGTTGGTAGACAGACGCATGGACAGATTAGTTGTACTAGCGGACGGAAGAATGGATTACTTTGAGCGAGAGCATTTAATCGATGGTAGACAGACGCACGGACAGATTAGTCGTATTAATGTGACCAGCATATAATCCTTTTTTTAGTAATACACCCCTAGCGATGGTAGAACAAGATTGCAAATTAAATCCTCTATTCGTAGCCAAATTATTCCGTCTGTGTGTCCTCTCGTATGTCCGTCCATGCGAAAATATCTGCTCTTTAAAATGCTTGACCCATAGCCACTTCCGCTGGAATGATTCGAATATTAGTATGATCACTGGACAAGCTTCACAAGAGGCAGATGACTTCAACAGTCCGATCAATAATTATCGACAATATCCGTCTGCCGGTTTAAAAAACGGGGACGAATCAGTGTTGACCGTTCTATCGAGTTTTAGTAGAAGTGTACTAACTGACGCGAATTTTATGGAGCTCTTCGTGAAATTCTCCGTCCGAACAATACACCACTTGCTGGTATCCATTTTTGTCGAAACCGCGTGTGAAAGAAATTTCTCGGTATTGATCGATACTGTTGAATTCTGATGCTAGTTGTGAATGTGGCCCATATGTGGTGGATTACCTCCATAAGGTAGATAAGTTGGGCATAATTGTTGTCGGCCTTCAATCTATGCCTGTTTATGGTTGGGCTACCCGCGACGCCATTGAGAAGCACCGATATTGATTAGGTAGCGCGAGGGATCGATACCATGGTTGCCTGCACAATCCCGCGCAACGCCGCCACTAAAGAATAGAACGCGCTCTCAGTGCTAAGCGGGTGCAAGACGCGTGTGTCAGGGAAGGGCCAGATAATCCCAGAATTGGTTTTTCCGAAGCGTGCGCCTTCGACACGCCCAGGTCAGCGGTCAGCTTGTACCTGCCTTCCTGCCAAGTATTTGAGGATCAAGCACAACGACGGATTTAGAGCAATCAAGTAACTGGCCTCCAGAATTGGTTCCCAATAGTGTGTGGATGGGGCTTCAGTTGTATTCCTTGCCTTCTATTTTAGTGTGACCTTCATCGATGCACTCGCTAATATTTTGTATCCCTTTTCTCGACTTTTTACCACTACGTCGGCGTTATTTCACAACTTAAGGGAAAACCCGGAGAGCCTGGAGTTTGTCCACAGAACTGTTCATCTACCGCCACCACCACTGCAATGGAGAATCCGGAGGCTCTTGTTCGAGAGCTGATGCCGACACTTCGACGAGAACTCAAAGAGATCCGAATCAAACACGGCTACCCCGGTCCACCGGGTGTCGCTGGCCCTCCGGTAAGTGTTGAACGTCACCACTAGGGGCTAGACGGAAGATGAACTGCTAGTATTTTAGGGCCCACCAGGACGAATCGGACCGGCTGGGCCGCGAGGACCACAAGGACTTCCTGGACATGCCGGCGAGAAAGGCAATCGCGGCGAGATCGGACCACCTGGACTTCCCGGACAGCCCGTAGGTTTTTTGCTCAGCACTTTTTTGTACAATTTCGGATTTTTACATCTTAAAAATGACCTTCCCTTTTAAATAATCTACGAAACCCTTTTTAGACGTGAAAGACAACGGACATTTCATCGTGAGTAGCAGCATATCTGCAGTCACACGGTATCATTAAGCTTCAACGAGATTTTGGTACTAGTCGTCAATGTGGCCTGCACGAGGAACGAGACGTATCAGACCAATCAGGCCGCATCGAGCTAGCCTGCCACCTAGACGGGCGTGTACTGTCGCTGTCCTGATTGGCTGGAGCGTGTTCAGTCGTGCTTTGATTGGTTGTGACTGACTAGTGCGCCTCACTTCCCATGTAAGCCACATTAACTACCAGTACCTTATTTTTTCACACACGCGAGCGGAAGCGTAGCAGTCGTCTTGAATTTCGCGCGAACCTTCTGAAATCCCAAGTAGATCGTTTACAGACAAAATGAGATTTATATTCGCTTGTCGCTCACCGCTGGAACAAGGGCGCCACCGATATCGATTATTTAGCGCGGCTGATCGATATAAGTCGCTTTTATGAAGCTGCTCTGCCCACGCGATTAAGTATGAACTGTACGTAACCGCGACGTATGAAAACTACTTCGTCGCTACTGAATCCTGCACCATCCCAGTTAGGTTGGGCCACACTGAATGTGTGCATTTTTACGTAAGACTGCAGCAGTCACGAATATTGCCATGCTTCGAGTGACCGGCCCAATTAGGAAGTAAGCTAAAAACTCTTGTTGAAATTGAAGAGTGCTGATGACTAATCTCTCGGTTTCAGGGTCAAGTGATCGAGTCGCGGACGTCCGGAGGCAGTGCACCTGGTCCGATAGGGCCACCTGGACTGCCGGGACCACCGGGCGAAAAAGGAGAACCCGGCGGTCCCGGCTTACCCGGACAACCTGGTTCACTTGGATTACCGGTATGTACTTCAAGGACATCTTTCTTACCACCAATCGATAGTCAGCGCAAGTAATCAATAGAGTAAATAGCATACCCTTTTCAGGGACCACCTGGACCAATGGGATTGCGCGGAGCACAGGGCGTCGAAGGACGAGCGGTGAGTAGTATCTTCTTCCCCTTTTAGTTTAATTTTCGGATTTTTTGACTTCTTCATACAATTATCGATGTTTAGAGATCTCGAAATTTCTAGAAACGACCACACTTCGCAAAGCTACCAATCGATTTTTAGTCTTTTTTATTCGCATTTATTTTTGACAGCGGCTGTGAAGGCGGAATCTTGAGAAACTACCACCCAATTCAGGGTAAAATGCATGAGCACGCTCTATCGATTGTATTGATCGATAGGTCCGTTGATCGATCGCGTACGTAGTAGATCAGTTGTGTTGGTCCTGGAGCGCTCAGTGGAGCAGTTCGTGTTTGTCAACTTGTTGTACACGCTGTGTCTACTAAAATTAGCCTATTTGGATTACTGTATCGGCTATTTTTATGTGTTTATTCCAGGGTAAGCAAGGACCGGTTGGGCCAAAGGGCGATATGGGACAAACGGTACGTTTTTTAACGTACATTTTTGGTTAATTAAGAATAAGGATAAAGGAGGGTGGTAACTAATCCCCATTCGTGTCGCGCCACGCATTATATGCTTCTACGGGAAACGCGTATTTGGCCTGTAAAATTACTTGCGGTTGCCAAACAATGAACGAGTGAATGTTCTATCCTTTCTATACAAGTCTGATACCAGTTATTCAACCTCTGCTCTTCACGAGTGGGACCTGAACCAAGAACCGTCGATTCGAGATTCACACGACGGCCGGGGACTCATCCAACTGCAACTTGATTAATGAATTCCTCAAAATTAGTTCGTGGTCAAACTGGTGAGCGTGGGTGGGACTCTGTACTGAGTGGGCGGAGCCCTGAGACACGCTTTCGAACTTTGTCTCACAAATGTACCACGCCTTCTACTATTCACTGAAGGACTCAATGGGTATTGGACGTTTTTAGGCGCTTTCCTAGTTGGAGGGGGCCAATCGCAACGTGTGCAAAAATTCAGATTACCAACTCCTTTCTTTTGTCGACAAAGACGACAGACGTTGTTTTCTTATACAATCGTTTCCATGTATTTATCCAAGATGCCCAAACAGCATTTCGTGCTATACTGCCACGGATCCTCGAACTATCTTGTTCGTTTGGCGCATGGAAGCGCAGTCCGAGGAGGCGCCGGTTGTCGTGTGCAACCGAATCGATTATTGATTCGGATTTCCCCCCCCCCCAGACCAACTACGGCTTCATCTCACCGGGATCGATGAATTTGTAGCAGGCGTATGACCTTGATGCATCTGTTGGCCATCGCAAGTCATTGTGTAGGTCAGATATGCATTCAAATTGCTCCCACGGTATCCTGTATAGGTAGAATGAGTGGCGCTTCCCAAACAGGGCTTGATCCACGCCGGATTTTTCCTTCATTCCTTTATCCGTCCTAGGCTTATGGCAAACAGGTAAACAAAGAGAAGTGTGTATTGCGAAGCGATCCATCCAGTTGGGATTCAGGGCGTGACTGCTGTCACGAAGGGGTAAAGAATCTGGTAGATGTCTGAACTGCAGGGCTCGGCACTGCAGTTCAGACAGTTTATTAAATGGATAAGCTTCCCAGCCCGACGGCCATCTGACCAGTCCAAGGCAAAAATCTGCTTCGATCATTGTCGCTAGCGAAACAAACCCATCCCTCATTTAGGGACCCCAAGGACCACCAGGCCATCCAGGTGCGCCTGGTGAGCGTGGAGCCGATGGCAATCCAGGAATGCGAGGAGAAAAAGGAGACCAGGTGGGTTTTTTCTTCGAGAAATGGCTCAGCCGCTAGTTCTACCTTTGATGCTCTGTCTTCAGGGAATCCCTGGTCTGGATGCGCCATGTCCTACAGGTCCCGATGGCCTTCCGTTACCATATTGCTCTTGGAAACCAATGGAGGTGAGACTGTTTGCACAGGACGCGGTATTTTGAACGTTTAGCTGTTCAATTTTTCTTGAATTTTCTAACCATATCCGAAGCGATGTGATCTACCACTTAGCTGTCATGGTAAGCTTTTCTGGAGAAGACATAGTATCTTCATGAATGTGGCGGCACTCCGAAGACTCAGAAGCGGATGAGAAAACTCCGCTCCAGGCGCATCGATTCGGAGACATATCCCAATTGCTGAGAATTGGTCCTTTAACATGCATACCCTGGCTTACAGCCAGAACAGAACGTTCCCGGTTGGACGAAGTGATAAAGCATTCAGGAGCAGCTTAGGCATGGTAAAGCAACCCTGTATGAAGTTCAACTTAAGTGGGTCACATTAGGTTGGCCGGAAAGTTCGAATGTTTCCGCGTTTTGGCTGGTCGTTATGACTGAACGATCATAATTTTCTTCATACTCACCGGATTCAGTCGATATAAGCACCACTCGAACCAACACATGGTCTATAATGCAGTACCGGTTGAATAATTCCATCAGCGGAAAAGCTGGGTGGTCGAGATGCGACAAATTCTAGAAAGGCTGTTTCTGCGTGGTCTTGATTTGCGAAGGCTCTATCAGCGAGGAGGTTGCAGCTCACGCAATTTTCGGTACATCTCGTCAATTCCGTCACAGTAGGACTCTGCTGCGATGGTTCTTCCAGGTTCCAGAAAGTTGTAGTGAATCACGCCAGCCGCCGATCAGCACACTGTTACTGTCGCCCTTTTTCTGGAGGGATTTCGGCTTTGGGAAGAGCCTTTTCGTTGTCGACATCAACCGACTGTCCTGATCGTCTTCGATTATCATATGTGACGACCCGATCCAAAACGGGTCTCTTTAATTTCGGAGAAGCAACGAAGAACAGATTTCCAAACGCGACAATTTCTGGTGCTCACTGAAATCGTGGGGCACCAACTTTTCGAGTTCTATTACCTTTCCGAGGCAATTCAAACCATCTCTAATGGCAGTTTTACTGACTCCTATAGCTTCCGCGATCTGAAGGACTGTTTGCAATGGATTAGCTTCCACGAAGGCCTTCAAATCGTCGCCCTGCATTGGTGCACGTCTTCCACTTCGGGGTGCATCTTCAAGGTTGAAATCTCCAGAACAAAGTTTCTCGAACCACCGTCGCCTCGCCAGAACATTCCGACCAACCTAATAAAATTTTTAAACAAAGTGCTACTAGCTTCTTGACAAAAATTATTCTAGCTGTTACGAACTGTTTCTCGTTTAACCTGGAAGGCGCTTGTTTTGATTTGGATGATTTTGTCCAGATTGATCAATTTGAATTTGAAAACTGCAAGTAGAAGTGAAATGCTACACACTACAATCGTCCATTTTCTGCGAAAGATAGTGTCTAGCCTTGATTCCCTACATGGAGAAGTGGGAGTGTGAAGGCCTTTTGGCAGGCATCCGCATCGATCGACAGTCAGAAGCGGAGATTTCAGGGCAACGTACGCGTCGACTATGGGTAAACGCTCAAACTTGCTTCTTCGTTGTGTGCTAGTGTGCGTATAACCAGTTGCTTCCGATAACCTTCTACTAACCCCCTTTTTAGTCCGACGATAACACAATCGACCGACTGGCGGCCACCGGATTCTGATCCAGAAGACATCGACGTTACTAACACATCACTAATTCTAACCTCCTCATCGTACGTTCATCCACATAGGTATTAGGTCATCTTGCACGAACATAATGATCACATTCAGCGTTGAGAACATAAGCCGAAGTGTTATCGGCTTGTAACGGAGTTCCCACGACGTCGTCGCACGTCCACAGTCAATGCTTCGCTGTTTCCAGGGCAAGAACGGTGACCAATGGGAACGGTTATGATGGCGGCGTGCGCTATGAAGAGCTGTCACCATCCGACAACGACGACTGGAAGCAGTCATTTCGATGAGAATCTCATTCTTCACAACCATTGCCCGTGAAATACTCGTGTCCTTCATTACACTTTAGCGGATGACGGCGTCTTCCTAGTTGGGGTGAGGGCCGGCCTGAATGTCCGCAATATTGCGCCTTACTGTTGCGTGTGACATCGTTTTGCACACATTCATCCAAAACTTTAAGCTTCAGATGTTACTTCTTTTGGCATTTTTTCAAGTTCTTACTCCATGACGCGACTCTATTGCTAGTTGGGTTACTGTATTTCCGTCATTTGTATTTGTATAATTGTCGTTTTGTTTCCAACTTTGTATATAACGGTTTTTAAAGCATTGGATGTGTGTCATACAGATGCCCGTATGGCTAGTGACTCAGAATATCGCCGCTTCAAGGCGGGATGTATACTTCACTCGTCGGGAAGCGCGTCTTCAGTAAGCACGCATCGATCGTCTGTGCGGCTTAATCGATATAGACAGCGCCCACAACGCCACATCTCACGGCAAGTTAAGTATAAATTCGTCGTCCGCGAAAAATGTAAATATCGATTTTTGCCGTACGATCACCCTCACTAATCGATATGCATGCGCGACCAGTTCGCTAGTCGCCGCGGAGTATGGCCAGGCTTTAAACTGCTCCGTCTCCAACTAGGAAAACGTCCAGTTGGTTTTTTCAATAGATATTGACCTCGGCACCGACCCGAGCCCGCCTTTCATACATTGCTTTGCCCATCAATGATCTGTTTCTTTCTTATTGAATGCATTTCTGTGTAGTAGTCGTTAATGTGGCCTACATGGGAGAAAACGAACAAGGCTAATAAGGCCGAGATGTGTTTACCAGACGGGTTTCGTCTACCGTATTACATTATTCTTCACCTTGATTAGTTGACGACTGCACGATCACCATGTAGGCCATATTAACCACCTGTACCGTTTTCTGTTTTTGTTTACATTTCCTGCATTTAGTCATTGTATTACGTTGTGATGTATTTCGCGAGATGCAATATATAGCCGCGATGTTTAGGTGATTTATTTTCGACAAGTGCGTTCTCGTTTATAATTTGCGCGCGAAGTATAAACCGACCCGCTCTTCGTGATTGCAGACGAAACGCCGCCTTTCGTCTACCGTACCCATTATGATTGTTTCTGTTTCACTGTGTGCTCAATTCTTCACCCAATTACATTGCCCCGAATCGGTTTGTTTGTATAATATGACGATGTTTTGTGATCGATTTCACGATTAAAATCGAAAATATCATTTTATCGCCTGTGTTCACAACGTGAAAATCTATAACAAGCTTCCAGCAAGCAAACAATACCTAAAACCTTAATAATAGAGCAATCTCTTAGAATACATATGTACAAAAAGCCCGTCAACAGGAGACGTTCACCCGTAGCATATCATATGAGACTGATCACGATAGACAATGGTCACGAAATAACACTGATGATAACAAGCAACACGATTCATGTGAACAAGGCCGGCTACCATAATAGTTGGGCGTAGCATAAAACTTAACTTGTGCAGCTGCGTACCTCACATCTTATTCGACGACACTCAAAACATCCACGCTTTTTTTCATTCCAACCCCCTTCCACAACCAGCAGGTATATTAAACAACCCGAGAAAGAATTCAGCGAAATATTTGCGAACTTCCGGTGTAATAGTGATAAGGGGCAGGGGGGGGGGGAGGATCACGTGACACGGCTGCTGCCACATGACACAGTCATGATCGAAACACGTCAAAACAGGAAAAACGTGGTGTACTTGCCATTTCCATGTATTGCCTTGCTTAGGACATTTTTCAAATCAGACTGGACACTTTTCGGCGCAATCCACGGAGGGAGGCAGCCCATGGGCTTCGACCGACTTAAGCGTAGCAGTCGGATATGGTGACGTGGAATTTCCCACATTGTACGCAAACTGACGCGTACGTACGTGTAATGCAAGTTGCAGCGAGAGGGGCCTAGGTCAAACGGGTAAAAACTCGTTCCTATGAGGGGCTGGCCCCCTCATAGTGGCATTGCGCCCACATTTCAACCAAATTGGACACTTCTCAATCCAGAATGAACATTTTTTAATCAAACTGGACACCAATCTAAGCAAGCTTGACGATTTTACAATCAAAGTGAAGTCAGTCAGTTTTCATCTTTGAAGTCAAAATAAGCTTCTTCCACATTAAATGGAGACTCTCAAAGACGATTAGAATAAATTTTTCTTCAGGTAAAGTTTGGTATAACTTTCCTTCAATTTTTTTATTCATATGGTTCAATAAGTTAATATAGTGTTTTAAATTTTATAAAATTTTCATTTTTCAGGGTGAACTTATGAATTAAATTTTGTTTTAAATTGCAGGAAGATTGCATTCATTCAATGTATTAAAAGAAGAGACCGCGTACGTCGCGATTTTAATAATGCGACACTGCTTATTCTAAACATCGATGTTGGAATGTGTTTTTATAACTGTTTTTTGTGCCTTCACATCTGTAATATTCCAAGCTTTTTGCTATAAATCTTATAGAAATCGAGACGGTTCAGTCAAATGCATGGCCCAACCTCTGTCTTAATACAATAAATGATTGCTACTGTTCTGCTCTTAAAGATAAAATTTAAATCATTATTTTTCCTAAAAAAATTGTCATACCAAGTATTGCTCGAGCAAAAACTATTCTAGCCGTCTCGGAGAACCTCCAATGTAATGTGAAAGAACCCAGTTCTGATTTGGAAGATGTTCAGTTTGATTTTGAAGGTGTCAAGGTTGCTCAGAAGAGTGTCCCATCTGATTTGAAAAACGCTCAATTTGACGAGAAAATGGTACATGAAGCAACATATGTCACATGGAGAAAACTAGGGTGGTTTCCCTGATCAATGCACATAATATCGGAATTTTTAAAATTTCGCGAAACGCACACCAAACAACGGGATGTTCCTTTTGGGAAGATAACCTGGACGTGTACAAGGAGCGAATGCAAGGGAGGCCAGCTAATTAAGGCTGAATCCGTTTAGAAATCTTTCAGACTGAACGTGGATTTGATGTCTAGGCTTATACAATACAATATGGCCAATGACTTGAAATTTGGGCATTAATATGTGCGTAGGACCTGGATTAGACGGAATAATCCAATCGCTGGCCCCGATGGACAGTGCAAGATCTGCGCGACAGCCTGGCCTTTCTTTGTATCTTCCCTTGGTACAAGCCCAGGGACACCTCCCCACTAGTGTCCACTGGCTTTTATATTGAATACAACGCCGATTCGAATAATTCGGATCCGTGATTTCTTCAAACACTGAATAGATGGATGACGGTGTGTATGTGGTCGATCGAGCTGAATCCTCACCGAAAACCTGCTTGTCCACATGGCTGTTCTTCGTTCGTCGTTCTGCTGATCCTATTCAGGATGACTCGAGTGAACATCCAGCAGACTACGGACAGCAGGCAGATCGGGCGATAGTTGCCAATGTCGTGCACGTCTCCTTTCTTGTACAGCAAGACGGTCCTGCTGGTCTTCCACTGAGATGGAACCTTGCACTCCGACAGGCAGCGCTGGCGGGAGGTTCTTCAGGTGTTCGGGTCTGATCCTGTCGGGACCGGGTGCTGTACGTTTCTTCACCGACAAGATGGCGTGTCGGATCTCGGAAGGGAGAACAGAGGGGACGACGTATCCATCCTGGTGAAGATGGCGTGGGGGCAGGTGGACGTGGCTATCGAAGAGATCGGAGTAGAAGTCGTGGATGACCTTCTCCATGGTCCCTCTGGAAGAGGTGACGATTCCATCAGGGCGTCTGAGAGCGGTCATCTTGGTCTTGAAGTTGGCGAAGTACCGGCGAGCATTGAGGATGCTCAAACCTGCCTCTGCAGCTCCAGCCAACACTTCCGCCCTTCTCTCCTTAAGATCCTCCTATATCACCGCTCAGCATAGCTTCTTCACAAGCTCGGACGTCACTTGGTAGTTGCCTGACGCTCGTGCTGCTCCACGCTGGCGTATCAGCTCCAGAGTTGGTGGTCTTCAAGCTCTCGGCTCTCTTAGCACTGTCGAGGAGATGGTGCACGAAGCGGTCGCATTTCTCGTCGATGCTGTCACGGCATTGCTCGTGCTGCTCCACGCTGGCGTATCAGCTCCAGAGTTGGTGGTCTTTAAGCTCTCGGCTCTCTTAGCACTGTCGAGGAGATGGTGCACGAAGCGGTCGCATTTCTCGTCGATGCTGTCACGGCATTGCTCGTGCTGCTCCACGCTGGCGTATCAGCTCCAGAGTTGGTGGTCTTTAAGCTCTCGGCTCTCTTAGCACTGTCGAGGAGATGGTGCACGAAGCGGTCGCATTTCTCGTCGATGCTGTCACGGCATTGCTCGTGCTGCTCCACGCTGGCGTATCAGCTCCAGAGTTGGTGGTCTTTAAGCTCTCGGCTCTCTTAGCACTGTCGAGGAGATGGTGCACGAAGCGGTCGCATTTCTCGTCGATGCTGTCCACGACGGTATATTTCCAAAGGCCGGCAAGAGAGGTGTAGAGGTCCCAGCTGATGGTTGCCCTGAGACTCTTGTTGAATTTGATCATGGATCATGAGAATAATGGCACATTTGAAAAACCAGGATCTTAGGATGACTCAGATAAGGGTGATTTTCACTAGAGCAGATTTTCACGCGATCCAAATAATTGATTCCTCTTCGGTATCCGATATCCTGTTCCGAGGGATACTCGATTTTCGATCAAAATCAGTTATCTGGATCAATCGAAAATCTGCTACGATGGAAATCACCCTTTACCAGAACCATACTAAGTTCCGCGATTTCAAAAATGCTACCACCCAAACGATTTAATTATGCGGAACATGAAAAAATGATGAATCCGCCTTGTCCGAATCGGCGTCGGATCCAATATATAGAAGCCAAAAGAAATTCCACCGGTACGAATACAGTAAGGATCATGTTAGAGTTACTATCCTGAACTTACGCCATTACTTAATGCCAATCTACTGATTCAGTAATGCGTTCCTAGTTAGTGGCAGTGAAGTGGGCGGGGCTTGATACTGTCCAATCACTTAGGAAACGGCCGCGATTTCTAATTTCTACTCATCACAATTTGGCTTAAGCATTGATCATCACAGAGAGAAGAGCTGAGATCACTCCGACAGACACATAGGAAGAGGACAAGCTCTGGTTATGGCGCAACCACTTCACAGATGACTGACTGACGACGATGATGATGATGGGCTGAGATCGGACGAAACGAAAGAAACTGGGCGGCCTCGTTGGCCATTCAACAGCATGTGCTGAGCTTGCAGTAGATCTATTTAGCAATTCCATCATCGAAGTGCAAGAGTCGTGATACCCGGACGAGAACACCCTTAGCTTACGTCTATCACGTCGCAGAGTCGACCTGGAACAGAAAACTCAGTGAGGAAATATCATGCAGTTCATCTACTGGGTTCACAGTTATGTCGTGATCAGGGCTGGGCGGAATTTCTGTTTTCTGATTTTCTGGCGTTTTTTTTTGTTTTCTGTTTTCTGGGAAAATGAGGCAAAATTGGGTCAGAAAACAGAAAATTTCAAAATTTTTGGAATCCAAACGCGCCGGACGCCTCGTCCCGCGTCGCCTCCACAGTGCGTTGCGGAAGAGCGCTCCACCGCGAACACCTGACCGAATCGATTGCGCGTGCGGCTTTCTTCAACGCGATCTAAGTTTTGTCCACCTCCTATTGCCACTATGTGTAAATTTCAGATCCTGAACTGAAGGTGGGTGTATAGGTTCATTTGTTTCCTCACGTTGTTTATCGTTTTTTGAAGCGATTTCGTGAGCTTGAAGGCTTTTGTTGATAGCAATTTGCAATAGCCTTCACTCAGGTAGTGCTAAACATTGTCAGTTCTAAAATGTTTAGACAAAATTTGAATTAAAATGAAAACGGAACTGTCAAAAATGGGCGCTAGCTAAATGTCATTTTCCTTATGAAGTAATCTGAAACGTTGATGAGTCCTCTACTTGAAGATTTTATGCCTTAGAATGATTTTTACGATTTCTAGACCTCTATAATAATAAGCTTCCTGTTTAAGTAAGATTCAAGCAACTTATGCAACTTAAATAGCTATTTTGAAGTTCTCTGTTTTCTGATTTTCTGGCGTTTTTGGCTTTTCTGTTCTCTGTTTTCTGTTTTCTGACGAACGCGATTTTCTGTTTTCTGGGAAAATTTTTAAAATTTCCGCCCAGCCCTGGTCGTGATGCTACGAGAAAAAATCAATATCCACGAGATGGCGTGACGCCGCGCTGCATAGTCACTGAATTACGAACTATCCCTAGAAATCTACTAGTCAAAGGAGGTCTGAAAGCGAGTAAAACTGCGCAACACAGGTCCTTCCCAACTTGTTTAGCATCAAGACTCCAGCGAAATATCTTGGACAGTCACTAGCATCGAGCAAATATAGGGTGAATAAATACTTGGAGTGAAGCACACGGGTTCTCATGCACCTTGCATGCGTTCAGATTGGTCTCCTCCAACCGGGAACGCGGTTCGAAGCGCTGGTCTAGGTAAGTGTGAAGCAATACAACAACTTTAATTATAATAGCACGCTCTTAAGTCGCACTTTACACTACAGTTGTTGCGTAGTGCGTCAGTAAGGGATCGTTTAGTATGCACGCGACGCGCGACGCGATGTGATTGTGAGCTCCCGTATCGATCGCGTGACGCGATGAATCGATATGAGCGCTTACCACTACATCGCGTTGCGTGTCGCGTGCACACTAACAGTCCCTAAAACTGAGAGGAAGGATCAATATCGATCAATAATGGTGTCCTTCTCAGAGCCTTGTAGCGGATCGGCTGAAGCGTTATGCTTCTAAAAATGTAGGGCGATACTTGAACTGTAGCCGCCTGGAGGTGTGGAATTGTGAATATTACAAATATCGATTGCTTGCGCCGTTTAATCGATACCGGTATCTTTCATTTCGACGCGCCGCCAGGCAACTGAAATACGAATACCGCCTAGAACTTCGGAGTAGCTTCTACCATTATTTGGATAGTAATTGTATATGATTAGTGCCGATCACATGTCCTTACGATGCTTGTTTATACTTCGGACGCCGCGACATGCGACTGCATGAAGCAACCGCTATTGTTCGCGCCATCTGATCAACATGTGGGGTCATTACGGCCGTTGAACTACGCACCCCCACGTGATAGATAGATGTCTTTTTTGATATCTGCCTCCCCGCACAACTTGTAGGGATCTACTGCGTCATAAATAGGGTCCGCCCATACTTCGCGATGGAAGCGATTAGTCGGCCAGGCGAATCGTAGATATCGATTTTTGCCGAGCGATCGCCCAGCCAAACTCGATGCGTATGGATAGTCTGGCCAACCAATCGCTGCCGTCTCGAAGTATGCACTGGCTCTTAGCTATCCAAGTGAATCGAGCTAAGAGCAATGTCTGCTCCAAAGTCCTAATAACATTTTCATAATTTTTCTACACTTCAGCTGCCTCAAGGCACAACAACATGAAGATCGATCGATGTCGATCGCTCGCGTCGAATGATCAATACTTCTTAACCTTACAGCGGCTCAAATATAAGATACTCTTTTGGGCCCGTTCAAAGCCATTGAGAGCGACTTCTGAGAGCGACTAAGTCGCTCGTAGAAAGCATACGAATCGATTATTATCAAGCGATCACCTGGCAGAAATCGATAGGTATTTATTGCTCGGACGACATGTCGCTCTTGTCGCGACTATGAATGGGCCCTTAAACAATCATACCTAT
Organism: Heligmosomoides polygyrus polygyrus; assembly: GCA_947396885.1. Taxonomy (NCBI): domain Eukaryota; kingdom Metazoa; phylum Nematoda; class Chromadorea; order Rhabditida; family Heligmosomidae; genus Heligmosomoides; species Heligmosomoides polygyrus. The sequence continues at coordinate 95,445,687 of OX377201.1, read as the reverse complement.
AGAACGGCCAGAAAACAGCGCGCTCCAACGAAAAATGACGCTACGCGACCGCGCGCAGCCTCGTCTGGTGACTAGGGTCTGTTCATACTTCGCGACGGGAAATCGATACGTATGCTGGCCAACCGATCGCTCCCGTCGAAAGGTTTGAAGAGGCCCTGTGGTGCTTCGCCAGCACAATAACGATGCCTCTTATTAACATCCACTGGTTCCAATTAGTGTTAGCGTCTATAATGCGTCTTATCGCTTTGACGTGAGGAGGAGGAAGGGGCTAAAGAAGAACCTTACGCCTTAGATAGTCTTAGCACCCACCTCAACTGTACCGCATGTTGAACTCCGTCTGAGCTAGGCGATCCATGCATAGTCGGACATTCATTGCCGTTAGGCGAGACGACGGGTTCGTCGACCAGCACTCGCGCATCACGCGCGCCACGTCTTTGAGCACCTAAAACGCTAGACATTTTCCTAGTTGAGAGGTGCGGCACGAAGAGACGCAGTACGGTTTTCCAGAGCGCTAACCAACAGGAAAAGCGCCAGTTAGTCAGGTTGAGCACCGTGAACCGTACATTGGCCATCACTTACGTCGTTGTCCTTCCAGTGAGCCGACTCATATGGCCTTATCCCCTGAGTCACGACGACATCTCGCATCTCCCGAATAGTGGGATCCCTCGAAACTTTGTCGTAATAGGGCAGGGACTCGGCGAAGGAGGACGCAGGCCCTGAAATGCTCAAATATGCAGTCTCAAGCAAAAATTGAAGGCACTCTGGTTCTTTGAGGGTTACTGTAGGCATATTTCATCAAGTTTTCTTATCTCTGTGTACCAGGCTGTCCAATAATTCTTGTCCGAAAATTTCACCATTTTTAATTTTTTTTCAACTTTATTGAAAAACAAGTCTAATCAACAATATAACCACCACAGTTGTCCACAACAGTGGCCCATCGATTGGGCAGGTCGCCGATGCCCTTCGCCCAGAACTCCGGGGGCTGCGACTCGAAGAAGTCCGCGATGTCGGATTTGAGGTTGTCGTAGTTGGTGAATTTTCTTCCGGCCAAATGGTGCTTCAGCGGGCGGAACAAGTGGTAGTCGGAGGGGGTGAGGTCCGGGGAATACGGCGGATGGGCAACCGTCTCCCAGCCGAGCGTCGCCAACTTCTGCTGGGTCTCCTTCGCCACGTGGGGGCGCGCGTTGTCGTGCAGCAGGTGGACCGAGGCCTGTCGGGGACGCTTTTCTCGGATGGCGGCGGCTAGTTTCTCGAGCTGATCGGTGTAGATGGAAGCGGCGACCGTCCTGCCTTGCGAGAGCAACTCGAAGTACAGCATGCCCTTGGCGTCCCACCAGCAGCAGAGCATTATCTTCAGCGGATGCAGGTCGGCTTTCGGCGTCGTCGGCGGCTCTTCTCCGCGCGGGATCCAGACGGCACGGCGGGCGACGTTGTCGTAGAGGATCCAGCTCTCATCCCCAGTGACAAGGTCCTCGAGAAACTCCTTGTGATGCGGACGAAGGAGGAGGGACTGGCAGACGGCCACGCGGCTCTGCTCTTTGGCTTCCGTCAGACGGTGGGGGATCCAACGGGCCAGAACTTTGTGGTAGCCGAGTAAGTTGAGTCGATTGTGGATGGTGGACTTGCTGCAGCCGAGCGTCGTCGCCAGTTCACGGGTGGTGGCTTCCGGCTTCTTCTTGATACAGCGACGGACTTCGTCATCATCCACCGTAGAAGGCCTTCCGCTGTACTTCCCTGTCCTCGAGGCTCGTGTCGCCGCTCTCGAAACGATTGAACCAGCACCTGACTGTGCGTTGGGACACTGCATCCTCCTTGCACGCTCTGCAGATGTTGGCGACCGCGGTGCCCGTGTCGTTGCCCAGCAGCCACTCGTAGTACACGAACGTACGAATTCGACCTTGGTCCATTTTAGCTTGTACTGGTAGCTAGACGCGGCGACTGCGCCTTATATACCCCTAGCATGGAACTCTGGAGAACCTTCTAGAAGGTTTTTACACTTGCCTGATATTATAACACTTCTAAGGAAAATTATAGAATTTTGAAAATTTTCGGACAGGAATTATTGGACAGCCTGGTACATCCTGATGTTATTTAGGTGAGACCATCTAGAACCAGAAGTGGTGGACATAAACTTTCACTAGATACTACAAAATCTTCAATTCGGCGTAGTTTTTTCGTTAACAGACCTGGTTTGGACTATATGAAACTTGACAAAAACACAGCTAAATCGTTGATTATTAAATAATTCTAGGTAACAACGGGATTTTCTTGGAGCTCCTTTTGGTTTGTTCTCGCTTCTGCTCTACGTTTATTCTTGGGTATTCCTTTTTGTATGTTCGTTGTAATTACAGAATTTTCACATCGAACTGGAAATTTTTCAAATCAAACTGGATACCTTCCAAACCGAATTGGACACTTTTCAAACCAAATTCAAACCAAATTCAACATTTTTCAAATCAAGCTGGACACCCATCTATGCTGGCCTAAGATTTTTGAAACGAAAGCTATCTCTTCCAAATTGAAATGAGCCACTTCTACATCAAGCTAGAGATTCTCCAAAAAAAATTGGAGTAATTTTTGGTTCAAGGGAAATTTTAGTACAACTTTCCTTGAAGTTTTAATTAGCTTCCCAATGAGTGAATACATTGTTTGAAATATTATCAAATTTTTACTTCTTTTGGGAAAATAATGATTTCAAGATTGTTCTGAAGAACAGGAATTTTTAGTGCCAAAAAAGAGATTGCGCCATACCCTCGTGCAAGACGACACGATTTTTATTCGACTCGAAATAGCAAAAATTTCTGTTTACACGGAGTTTCACGTCTGTACGCAGTACAAAGAAAACAACTGCCAAGAACACACATATACTCACTTTGATGGTTCATGTTAGTGGCATTTACACTATCAATCAAATAAATGCAGGAAAACGATTTTCGAGTGCACGGTGCGATCTCGTCCTTTAATGCGCTATATGAACGCTGCGTTGTTGCGCTTCAAAACAAAATTTAATTTTTACTCTATAAAAATAAAAACTTTGTAAAATTATTTCACTCATTCGGGCAGTTGAAAAAAAGTAAAAAAAAAATAAAAATGTTATCCTAAATTTTCCTTGAACAAAAAATTATTCTAACCATCTTATTGAGTCTGCAGTTTAACCTGCCTGAAGGTCATTCCCATTTGGAACAGTTCTCTTCGATTTAGAAAGTCTTAGAGCTACCTCAGAAGTGTCCAATTTAATTTAAAAGTGCCCAATTTGGTTTGAAAAGTGTCCAGTTTGAATTGAAAAGTGTTCAATTCGACGTGAAAATTGGGTATACTAATTTGGCGTTGAACGTTAGCCAATGTTATATAGTTATCGTTTTACAATTTCCCATTGCATTGTTCCTCAGATGGATTTTAGCCACGTAATAAATAACAATAGTAATAATTGAATCTCTCCAAAATTCATGGGTCTTACCAGGATACTATCTCAACGGTAGGTCGGAACGGCGCAAGTGTTGGGCAGAACCGCCTCTCTCTGGGTAGTAACAAACTGCAGGTATCTCGACCCCAATACAACTCTGCGCAGAGTTAGGGACGACGGGAGTCGCGGGTTGGCGCCCTGTTGATTCACGTGCTCCACAGCTGACGGGCGCGCGCGGGATGAGGGCTCGTATCGCGGCCAAGCGCAGTGCACAGGTGGCGTAGTAGGGAAGAGCTCGGGCTCGTAAACGCGGGTCGGGGGTTTGGATCCCGCAGACTGCGTTTGTTTTGCACTTTTGCAAAATCCATGTTTATCATATAGGTAGTCCACCTAGAGGTATTATAGTGTGTTATAGAGCATGTTTACATATAACATATGCTTCAAACTACAGATTAGCAAAAATGTTCACTTCTGTGTGTCACTTATTTTAAGCCTATTTTGTGTGAAGCTATAGTCATGTAACGGTAGATATTTTGTGGCACTAGTAAAAAGTTCCGACTCCACCGACAAGACTTCGGTCAAAAAAAAATTTCGCTGAAACTTTGTCTAGGGGGTTATTTGGGGTGCTGATCACGAATCTGACATCCGTTTTTCACGATGCGGTCGGAGGCCACCCATACCGTTAGCAAGGGTGATCCAGGCAGAGTCACCGATTTCTCTGAAACTTCGTTTAGGTGGGGGGGGGGGGGTATTTGGGGTGCTGATCACGAATCCGACATCCGTTTTTCACGATGCGGTCGGAGGCCACCCATACCGTTAACAAGGGTGGTCCAGGCAGGGTCACCGATTTCGCTGAAACTTCGTTTAGGGAGGTTGTTTGGGGTGTTGATCACGAATCTGGCATTCGTTTTTCACGATTCTGCCTCTACCTGCCGTCATCTGCAGAAACTTTAAGAATGTAATCCTGTGCCTTCCTGTATCTATAATATTCAGCCGAATCGTGAGAAACGAATGTCAGATTCGTGATCAGCACCCCAAATAACCCCCTAAACGAAGTTTCAGCGAAAAAATTTTTTGACCGAAGTCTTGTCGGTGGAGTCGGAACTTTCAAATAGTGCCACAAAATATCTATCGTTACATAACTATAGCTTCACACAAAATAGGCTTAAAATAAGTGACACACAGAAGTGAACATTTTAGCTAATCTGTAGTTTGAAGCATATGTTATATGTAAACATGCTCTATAACACACTATAATACCCCTAGGTGGACTACCTATATGATAAACATGGATTTTGCAAAAGTGCAAAGCAAACGCAGTCTGCGGGATCCAAACCCCCGACCCCGCGTTTACGAGCCCGACCTCTTCCCTACTACGCCACCTGTGCACTGTGCTTAGCTGCGATACGAGCCCTCATCCCGCGCGCGCCCGTCAGCTGTGGAGCACGTAAATCAACAGGGCGCCAACCAGCGACTTCCGTCGCCCCTAACTCTGCGCAGAGTTGTATTGGGGTCGAGATACCTGCAGTTTGTTACTACCCAGAGAGAGGCGGTTCTGCCCATATACAACATTTGCGCCGTTCCGACCTACCGTTGAGATAGTATCTTGGTCAGATAAATGAGGTCGGTCAAGATGTGGTCATCTTCATGTTGTCTGGTGTTGTCTCGCATCTGGTTTCATTTCTCCATAGAGGTTGTATGGATGCCATATCTTCTCCAAAAAAACGAACCTTCGGGGCACGTCGCCCTGCGCGCGATCTCCCAAATCACCAGTCCTATCGCGTACATGTCGGCCGTGCGATAGAACTCGAACCGAGTGGACTCCACATTCTCGTCCAAGATCTCAGGCGGGAGATAGCGCTAAATAAGGTTGTAAACAGATGGGCGAATTCAATCTGAACGAAGCCTAAGCTTACCACAGTGCCGACTTTGTTGCTGTTCGGGAGACTGATATGACCGGCCTCGTAACGAACGGCAAGACCTAGGTCCGCTAGTGCACATGAGAGATCGGCTTTCACGAGAATGTTCTTGCTCTTGATGTCACGATGGGCGATCGCTGGCTTTTCTGAACGTAAACAGCGATACTGCAGGTCCGTTGGCGTGTATCTCAGCTATTGCTACTTACTTTGAATACCCATTAGTTCAGTGTGCAGATACGACAACCCGTTTGAGATTCCTCGAATCATCTGCACCAGCGTCATCAGACTAACAGTCTGAAAGACTCCGATTTACTCCTCACCTTCACCGTCATACTGCCATGAACCTACGAGAGCGACCACCACTGGATTCCACACTACTAAACTAGTCGGGATCCGAAACAGTGGCTTTCCGTACCACCGCGATTTTGAAGAAAAAAATCAAGGTGAGATATATTGAGTTGTTCGATAATTAATGTCGTTTTTCTCATAGATGGCGTGAACTGTATATTTTTAAGCAGTAGTGATTGCTAGGCTTACATTACGTATTACATATTATTTTAAACGCTAAGCTTTAGACTACCTTCTATGAAAAACTGAGTGTCATTGGTTAAAAAAAGCTAATAAAATCTAAGATGAAAACAGACAAGTAAAGAAAACCACCTTATCGGCACTTTTATTGTTTCGCCTCTGAAAGGGCAAAAACATGGTGCAAGCTCGGAAAAAAATAAGTGAATTTACGGCTAGGACCGCCTTACTGAACGCCAGTGTCGGCGTGTCGGAATTGATTTGCTCGCCTTCGCTCTGGAAATTTTAACGTGGAAAGTGCACCATATAAAGGATAAAAAGGATAAAGGACGGCGGTATTCAATCCTCTTTGGGATGCGCCACGCATTCTGTTTCTACGGGATGTCGTGGAGGCGAGTTGAAAGCGTATTTGGTCATACAATGACTTGCGGTGGCCAGCCGATGAACAAATCAGCGCTTTATCCTTCACAGACAAGTCTTGTACCAATTCACCGACCCCGGAGGGATGGAAGGCTTTGTTGGCCTGGACGAGAAATCCGAATCAGGAACCTGGTATCGGGTGCCAGGCGGCAGCCGGCGCCTCCTCCGACTGCGCTTCACGCGCACACCACATACTGATCACAAAATCACTACTGATGATGCATCGAAACTGACCGGCGTATGACAACTCGAGAGATGGCAGAAAAGCTTGACATATTGAATTCAAGCTTTTGCTTGCACTTACAAGAGCTTGGTTACTGAAACAAACTGGACGTTTGGCTTTCTCACGAATTAAAGGAAATTCACCTCACCAGACGCGTTAGCATATGCGAGGGTATAGTCTACTTTGAGCTGCTTCCATGAAACCAAATTTCGAATGTTCACTGCCGTCAACTATTGAAGTTGAACGAAGAAATCAAGAAAAACGCCCTGAACTGGCCACTCGCAAAGGCGTGATGTTTTGTCACGACAACCCTAGACCCCACACCTCTTTGATAACTCGTCAAAAATTAACAGAGCTGTATTGGGAACAGATGCCACATCCACCCAATAGCCCTAACTTATCGTTAGCTCCATCAGATCACCGTTTCTTTCGCAACCTTCAGAACCATTTCTGTGGTCAAACTTTTGATTCCGATCAAGCCGTTAAAAAAGAGCTGCACCAGTTCTTCGCTTCTAGAAACCAAGGCTTCTTCAAACGTAGAATTTTAAACTTCTTACTTAAATATGGCAAAAGGTCATCCAACAAAATGCTCAATATTAATGTTCGCCCTTAATATAAGCGGGCTCACTTTGAAAAATATTTAAAACCACATTAATTACCGAACAACACAATACTTTTTTAGTTTAGTTTTGTCCAAAAGGATACTTACTAGTAACAATTACGGGCACGACGGGCAAGCGAAAAACCGCATCGTTACGAAAGGGTTAGGTTAAAAGAATGTTATCATAAATTTTTTCCTATGTATTTCTTGGATACAGGTCGTGCTCTCCGATCCAATTTTTCATATTACTGGGGAATCAGCTCTCAATATGTTGTTAATCTACTTCTACTTGTTTTTACTCTTCTTCCATCGATTGGTTTTTGTTGCTTTAGGCACCCATAGTGCAGGAATAAATAAATATTAGGTTGGCAACTAATTTCGTGGACTCTCAAGAATCTTCAACAAAAGTATTTATTAACAAATAACTAATGACAATCTTTAATTAAAATAAGATCCCTCGGAACGCAGAAGTGCTTCCCACATATCAGGTAGCTGGTCTATCCCACAGCCACAGAATTATTGTGCTTTTAAGGCCAAGAATTTTTGGGGGTGCATTTTGACCCGGTCCACATTATTAAATCGGTATCCAACCAAGAAGTACTGCACCGAACTAAAAATGTGGTGGTCACTCGGCGCAAGGTCTGGGCTGTAAGGTGGATGAGTTTGACGCTCCCAGTCAAGGTCTTCTATTTTTTGAGGCGTCCGGTTCGCTACGTTGCCTCCGTTTGGTGGTGTCAAGAAGGTACTGACTTCTGGGAGCTCGTCAAGAACGGTTCCGGCATTAATGCTGTAATCTACTCTTCTCAACCTGGCCGCGCGCAGGCTGAACTCCGCTGGAATCGGTTCAGACAGATTTTCAGGAGCGGAATTATCTATCAGCAAGATAACGCCAGATCACACGTCACGAATCGGGAGCTTCAAAAAATCGAAGACCTTAGCTGGGAGCGTCTGACTCACCCACCTTACAGCACAGGCTGTGCGCCAAATGACTAGCACCTTTACAGCACGCTGCAGCACTTCTTGGTTGGAGAACGACTTATTAATGTGGACCATGTCAAAATGCACCTCCAAGGATTCTTGGCTTCAAAAGCACAAGAATTCTACAGCTGTGGGATGGGCCAGGTAGCTGATAAATGGGAAGCAGTCCCGCGTTCCAACAGATCTTACTTTGGTTGAAAACTGTTATTTGTTATTTGTTTATGAACACTTTTGTTGAAGGCGCTTGAGAATCCACGAAATTAGTTGCCAACCTAATAAATAAACCATTCGATCTGAGCTCAATTGTGCAGGTTCAAATTAGAATCTCATTTATTAGGCTCTCCGGAAAGTTCTCAGTGTTTTGTATTACTATTTTTCATTCGTCTACTATTAAGTAAAAAATCAACGTGCATTGCGCATTAATGCTATTTCCTGTACAGAATTTTTCGCTCTATCTGACTAAATAATCAATGTTTCAACTTGTTTTATGTTTCTGCTCATGAAGGGCTTATTGAAGTAATGGGGGGAAAGTATGTCGAAGGAGCAATTCCGAACGATATTTTATTTTGACTTCAGGTTGGAACAATTCGCAGCCGAGACAGCTCGACAAATCAATCAGGTGTGGGTGCCTAATAGAGTTGGAGAAAACACTGTGGCCAGTGGTTCAGTAAATTTCGTTGCGGAGATTTTCAGCCTCGAAGGTGACTCCCGTAGCGGTTACCTAGAGCAATGCTGGACGACGAGTTGAAAGAATTGGTGGAAGCTGAACCGTCCCAAACAGTTCGCGGGATCTCGGAGGAGCTAGACGTCAGTGAAACTGCTGTTGCGTATTGAAACGCCTTGCGAAGGTGAAAAGCCCAAAAAGTGGGTGCTCCATGAGTTGTGTCGTGGTCGGCGGCTGGCGTGATCCATTACAAGCTTTTGGCACCAGGCCAAACGATCACAGCGGAGTCCTACTGTCAGGAAGTCGACGAAATGCACCGAAAATGCGTCAACTTCAGCCAGGATTGGTCAAGAGAAGAGGCCCGATTCTTTAGCACGGTAATTAAGGAATGAAGTTCTGCCTCACCCGCCACATTCTCCAGACATCTCATAAACCGACCACCACTTTTTAAACACTTTCAGAACTATCTCGCTGGTAAAACCTTCACCAATCAGGACCAAACCAAAACAGCTTTCGTGGGTTTTGTCGAATCTCGGCGACTGTTAGCCCGTTGGCAAAAGTGTGCTGATTCGAACGGTGCTTATTTCGACTAAATCCGATAAGATTTGAGGAAGTTGTGGTAGTGCAAAGTGAAGCACTCGAAACGCTGATAATTTTTTGGATAGTTCGTTTTCCTGGATGTTTTAACTGCTGCATTCTTATGTCACACAACATTAAACGGCAAGGAATGGTACAATCCTGTTTGAGGATTAGCCTACTGCTACCACTCCACTGGACACGTATGGTACCCAGTAAAATTAGGACTGGACCCAAGAGACTACGTAGTATATACGCAGTTCAAGATTTCCAATTATGAAGGCATAACAATGCGGTAGGGATTGATGCGAAGTTTGTCACGTGGACGCGTCCCTCTTGCTGCCTGCAGGGTGGAAACAATTAAAGTCTTTGACGCACAATCTAAGAAAATTCGGATGCTGTCTTTCAGGTGTTCAAGAAGACGATACAGTCGAAACCTTAGGCTTAATAAAGCTTACAATATACCCTCGTGGGTCGAAGAATTGAAAACGCTGCTCCGAAATGTTGCGGTTCTACGATTGTCGACCACGGGAACTCCGCTACATTCCGTTTTAATCTCTTAATTCCGTCTCACGCGCGCTTGCGATAGACTTCAGCAGTTCCTCATTCCTTGCATTACAAAACGCCGTTTGCTCATTTCCTCACGGTCAATTCTAACTGGCTTCTAGACTCCCGCTAGGTATTTACGATATGCATTCCTATAAAACCTACAGAAGTAGACAGATAGTCGTACAGAGAACCATGACTGTGATACTCCGTGATCAACCACAACTGCATCGCCGTACCCGTATCTGAAAATCAACGATTTTCAGATGAATACGGCGCCGTTAAAGTAGACAGTATAGAGTAGACGTCACCTTTCCTATCACTCGCATAGAACTGAAGGATATTCGGATGATGAAGCATATGAATCTGGAACGTCTCCACTTCACGCGACCACGAGCCTTCATCCCTCGACGAGAAAATCTTCACTGCCACCAGGTCGCCTTTCCACGCTCCTAGCCAAACCTGAAAGGAGTGATGACGATCTGTTAGAAGAAGGCAGAATGCTATCCACTTACGTCACCAAAACGTCCTTGACCAATCTCTCGGACCAGTTCAATCTGCCTGGCTATATTTCTCTGTGTCAGTAGGGGCAAGCCTATAATTGGAGAAAATTGTAAGTAGAAGGGAGATGATTTCCTGGTAATTCACGTAATCTTCTTTAAACCTTAGCCATTACTGAGTTTTTAATCTGTTAAAACGATGTTTTCCTGCGATCAAAACTCTAGCGCCAGGATGGGGCCGAACCCATCCCCTGATGGGTGGTCCCCGAATGCCCTACGCCATAGCTCCACCGGCGCTGAGTGACCATTCCGGTAAACGGGTGAGTGCTGGTTGTTTCCACGAGGAGTGGATGTCGTTTCGATCACACAATGTAAAGGCACATCCTGCCCGATAAGCAGGGGTGCGGATTCGAGTCCCGCTTGGTGCTAGAGTTTTGATGGGAACAAGACTCCGTTGAATCCTGGTGGTTCTCCGATTAGAAAATGTTTACGAGGGAGGGCCGCAGATACCATGTCAGCTGAAGGCGGCACTTCTTAACCACGTCAGAAACTAAATATACCGCAGACACCACCTAACGTCAGCAGTTCCCTACTTGTCTAGGGATGCCCCTCCCTGTTGGGAAATTCCAAAACGCCATAATTCAGAGGCGATCAAAGCTCAGCACCCCACCAAAAAAAAACTAACCCGATCCAGAACCCGATCCTGCGTTGGTCGATTCCAACCCCTTCAGTAGCAGAAGCTGTATCTCCGGTGCAGTGGTCGTCGTGGTCTGCGACATCGTCTCCATCATTGGCACCTCATCGTCTCGTCTGCAAGAATCCACAACATAGTAGTAAAGCAAAGATCTCCACAGCAATTGGAGGAAACACTTAACCAAAAAATCGACTTATAGATCGATATTGATTAACAGTCGACACTAAACGCATGCTCTGTGGCCCATCTGCCGACCACCACATGGCATTTCCTCAGAAAGATCGATAATACCATCGGCTCTCGGCCTTTTGACTAAGATCAAAGTTTAGTTTACTTTAACACCAATCGGTTGGTTTACGCTGGCTCCGTATCGTGAATCCAGACCAGCTCTCATTAATTTTACGTGTACGGACACATGGACGTGTTCATTGGCCATCTGCGGTCTTGCTGATTGCGCAGAATGTTCAAAATTCCACATTTTCCATAGGTAAGCAAGATTTAGAATTGCGTCCCGTTTATACTCCCGACGCCGAGCCACTCAGTAAAATTTTATGGGATGGAGAAACATTCTTTCCTTTTCGTTTCTTTCTTCTTTACGTCATTCCTTCTTTCCTCTCTTTATCGTTTCTCAATTCTTTGCCGAGGGCGTACAACTACAAGTAAAAAAAAAACTTTCTTAAACAGAAAGGACATTTGAGAAGTTAACTACAAAAATCACAAATTAGTTTTTTAAAAAAATAGATGGTTTTAAAGAAAATAGACGACATTTTGATGGACTATGCAGTACGTTTTCAAGAAAACTGCTGAGCCGCTTTGAAAAAAAGCACTTTTCACTTAATGCAATTCATGGAAGAAATCGTTTTTGCTAATCTTTAAAAACCAGTTTTTCCTATAATTTTTTGGGACCAACGGATTTTATACCACTTTCGGCACAATAAATGTTCTACGATTTTGCTAATCCTCAATAAGCAAACTTTTGCTGTATTCTTTTGTGTTCAACTGATTTTGTATCACTTTTAGCTCGATAAATATTCTAAGTTTTATGTTCCTTGGGCGCGTGTAGCGTAGCCGGAAAAGGCGCCGGCTGTCGCGTGCACCCGGTACCAGGTTCCTGGTTCGGAGTTCCCGCCCAGGCCAACCAAGCCTTCCATCCCTCCGGGATCGGTGAAGTGGTACCAGGCTTGTCTGGGAGGGAAAGAGCGCTGACTTGTTCATTGGCTGGCCCCCGCAAGTCACTGTATGGCCAAATACGCATTCAAGTCGCCTCTACGACATCCCGCAGAAGTAGAATGCGTGGCCCATCCCAAAAGGGATTGAGTAACACCGTCCTTTATCCTTATCCTTCATGTTCCTCACAAACGCCAATACGGGCGCGCTCTGAAAGCATAAGGGTTTCATGTCGCGTACTGAAGCATTTCTGCGCTGCGGATGTCTCCTAGATCGCGAAGAACGACCAAAATTCTGCATATTCCACAGGTAGGCAAGATTTAGAACGCATTTGAAGTAGCACAACAGCTCGACGTGTTCCTTGGAGACTGTTTAAACTCCGTCAGGCTGAGCGGCGGCGTTGGCATGTGCAGTGGCAAATCGATTGATCACATTACTCGATCACTTTGGCCACTATAGATACATATAGTAGACAATACATAGGCACATATGGAATCGTCGGAGTAAACGGAGCCTTAGCAGGAGTTTATTCCTGTCACCGAATTGCGTGGCATTATGAAACTCACTAGTAGCAATCGTATGCGCGGCCTAATCGATAGTGATGGCTTTCATAACGCCGCGCAGCCCGATGAAAGAAGTATAAATCTCGCCTTAGAGGAACAATATCGATGAATCGAGCAAAATGGGGTCGACGTCCACAGCGAAACCCCATAAAGTACATTATGTCATTAGTCTCATTATGACACTTGAACCGATTCGGTCCATTTGGCGAGAAACCTCCTTCATCTGCCAACTTGTTTCAAGCGCATGAATAGGACCATCTTAACATTCCACGATTGTAATTGTTTATTTTGTTTGGTTGATTCGTTTGTCTAACTAGTTTAATCGTTTCCCTTCGTTCTGTCCCTTGCGTTCTTTCTCTTGTTATTGAGCCATGGATCACTTAAATTTAACATGTCTTCTATGGGCGCATAAATAAATAAAGTAGTCAATAGAGCCGCAAAACGAAGGCATATTAAAGGACATCACTCACGGTAGGATACAGCTGCGCATTAGTCTATAATCTGTCGCATGATATGATGACTATCATGACCATGCAACGATCAAAAGGTCACTGTATAAAACCTACTTCGTTATGATGTACAGTTCTTCGGTTTTCTTCAAACAAACCGTCAACCATCAACTCAAACCTAGACCGAACCGGCCAATATTCAACGCAGTAATGTAAGTCACTCACGGTGAGATATGGTTGAGCGCAGCCGTCATTCTGGGCCCTAATCGGATGTACTTCCTCGCCACGGACACGACTTTCTGGTTTCGCAGCAGAGCCATTGAGACGGCACTGAGCAGGGCCAACTGAAACAGGTGATCACAGTGGAGCTTGGAGCAGTTCCGAAAGCTTCTGAAGCTAAACATTTTACCAGAATGAAAACTCCAAGGGCGAGCCATAGCCACGGGAAGTTTGTAGCATCTCTGGCTAGAATCCCAGGCTAAAAGAGGACATTCTTTTAAATTTTGAGAGAAATAGACATCTAAAAATTTGATAGAAGCATTTAATATAGTCCACACTGGGTGAACGGATCGGACCAGCCAAGCAGAGAAACGATCGTGCACACCTCGTCTGAGCACCACGGGTAACAAGTCTGGTACGTTTCCACCCGCACCTCTCCATGTAGGCCACAATAACGATTTGTACCAAAAGTCAAGTTATAACACTGTTTCCTATGAAGGTGAGAACCAGGCGAAGCCGGGAGGCTTCAAGGAGCTTATCATTATGACTAATTGCCCTTTCCGTGGAAATGTCGCTAAAAGGATATCATTACGAACGTGTCTCTATAATTGAACACCGCTTATCCATTTTCAGGTGCTTTTCAAAGCGGATAGGCATGTTTTTTTATATAAAATAAAACTACACTTACGTCTAGTATTATGTCCTCATCGCAGAATGAGTAGTTGCAGCATGTCATGTGGAACTTCGGATGTGGTAAGCAAAAGATAGGAATTGGATAAATCTCCTTGTGGTCAACACAACTGAAAGATTTATTCTCAAGGAAGACGGCCGAAAATTCTTGGATATGTTGTTTTAAAAAGTACTGAGCACATAATCATCTTGAAAGCAACTTTGAAAACAAATTTAGCAAAATTTAACCAATTAGTTCGCTCCGCTCCCAATCATCGTCTACCCAACCTATCTCTATTATCCTTATTACCAGACCTAGCGGCAGCTAAACGTCTGGTTGGGGGCTTCGCCCGCGAACCCTGGGAATAGAACAACCCCAAACTTCTTTCTTCTTTAGGCCTTCTTACAGTTTAAAAAAAACTGGTTTTACTATATAGATTAGTGCAGTGGGATACGGTAGGGCAGAATTTTCACTGCGCATATGAAGCCCATCCACCCTCCATAACATGCAAGCGATTTATTCTTCAAAGCGCTCGTTCTCTACGTGTCGAGAAACAGATAATGAGAGTCCCAATCCGGTGCTTAACCAGCAAAATCATAATTAAAATTAATCGGTATTGGTCGACACCGCTTACTGTCCGACGGCAATAATACTCCTCCGAATCCTAGGGTCACTCTCTCTGCTCCTGCACTCGATCCCCATTCATACCCTGGCGCGTTGCCCCTTGAATATCTCGTAAACTTGGACGATCAGCCGCCAAGGATAGAGTTCGCCAACAATCACCCATGGTTAACCTCAAGGAAACCCCGGCTGGCATACACCGCACTGTCGTAGGCATCTTTTGGCTTCAGTCCCCCTCCCCGTGATGGACACGTGACATTAGCCGATTATAACAGAATCAGGTGAAAGTTGGGGACAGGGATAGAAGCGCCGCACTTGGGGCGGCCCTACAAGGAAAATGTCTCCAATTAGTCCACAACTTTGAAGCGAGACCAATGCCACTCGAAAGGTCGTTTTATGCTTTTAGCCGTAACCAAACTATAGTTACTTGGAGGAGGGCAAGCAGGTGTTACTGAAAGAAAGTCCAAAACGTTCACCTATAGCCTACGAGATGCTGGGAGATTCATTTCTGGGGAAGGCAAACGATTGTTAAGCGTTATATTCGCAAGGAAAGGTTCCCAACTCAAGGTGAGCTTTTGTGCCGCTAGAACACAGAACGGCCGTGTGAGCAGATTCCAGAATTACGGTTAGTTTTTGCTGAACACTTTTTTAGGACAAGAAAAAAGTGTGAAAACGTGTGCGCAACACTCATCAACCCCACTCCACGAGATGTGCCTTGGTGGCACAGTCAGGAGTGCCGCCTCATAGAGGAACACCGAACGGCTTCTGAGTTCGAGTCCGCGTACCGTTAACACTTTTGCACATATCAGTTTGTTGTTATTTTGTTGTTCTCATGATCACAGGAGCCAATTTATTCCAACAATGCTTAGAACAAACAAAGTCTGTCTATTTGCACTTCATATGTGCAAGTTTTCAACGAGGCGTATCCGCACCACATCATTTCTCTGGAAATGAAAGGTCTTATTGCTCTTCCCTTTTACATGTGTCACCAGCAGCATCTACCAAAAGCCAGTGAGGAACAATTTTCTCCTTGGCGAGGAATGGCCACTTCTTCATCGTTAAACGTGTGATCCGTGAGTGTAGAGGAGGGTAATCGACGTAACCTACTGTCATCCAGTAAAACTCTAGCTCACGTGAAGGCGCAAATAGAGAGGTTTGGTTTGTTGTAAGCATTGGTGGTCTAAAATTGACTCTTGTGACGATGAGTAACCGTAATAACAACAAACTAATATGTGCAAAAGCGCCAGCAGTACGCGGACTCGAACTCGGAAGCCCGCCGGTGTGCTTCCATGAGACGACATTCCTACCGACTGCGCCACGGAGGCACATCTCGTGGCGTGTCAGAGGTGTTGATGAGTGCTGCGCACACGTCTTCACACCTCTTTTTTGGGTCTTTAAAAAAGCGTTCAGCAAAAAGCTGCCACGACGATGTTTTGTTGCGATCAAAACTTCTAGCGCCAGGCGGGACTCGAACCCGCACCTCCCTCTGACCGGGCGGGAATGCTCTACGCCATTACACCATCGGCGCCGTTTGATCGAACGCAACATCCACACCTCGTGGGACCGATCAGCACCCACCCGTATCCGGGATGAGCTGGTTGCTGATATCAGCATGGAGCCAGTTAAGCTGATGGTCTTGATAGAAACAATTCAAGCGGCGCCGGTGGTGTAATGGCGTAGAGCATTCCCGCCCGGTCAGAGGGAGGTGCGGGTTTGAGTCCCGCCTGGCGCTAGAAGTTTTGATCGCAACAAAGCATGTTGTGACAGCTTACATCCTCGGTACCAGCCAATTAAGGCTTAAAGAAACTGATTTGAATTGTTTCTATTAAGACCATCAGCTTAACTGGCTCCATGCTGATATCAGCGGCCAGCTCATCCCGGATACGGGTGGGTGCTGATCGGTCCCACGAGGTGTGGATGTTGCGCCGATCAAACGGCGCCCGGTGGTGTAATGGCGTAGAGCATTCCCGCCCGGTCAGAGGAGGTGCGGGTTCGAGTCCCGCCTGGCGCTAGGTTTTGATCGCAACAAAACATCGTTGTGACAGCTTACAACCTCGATACCAGCCAACGGAGGCTTAAAGAAACTGATTTGAATCGTTCAGCAAAAGGTAACCGTGGTTCTGGACTCCGCTCACACGGCCCTACATCCTGTCAAGGTAGTATCGCAAAAGCTCACCATGAGTTGGGAACCTTTCCATATCAGTCCCCTACCATGTGCGATATTTTTAACTTTTCCGATGAAAATTGCAGTGCTTTTGATTGTTTTCAATTTCACGACTTGTTCTAACTTATGCGATAGCCGCTTTTAATTGTTAGCGGCGAACTTCCGTTGTTTACGCTTTCAAATCCCTGTGATTTGCCAATAATAATAATATTAACAGTCTGCCGTTGTTCTGAAGAATTATACGGAATGTGGGAAATAAACATGTCCATGGCCGACACCGCAACACAGATCTTATATCAATTGTCCACGCACCCTAATTGATGTCTTTGATTTCAACAAAAGTGCATCGCATGCCGACTAAAGTGCAATATACGCGTAACTGAAGGGGAATAGATAGGTAAAGGTAGATAAATAAGTATACAATTGCAAAAAAGACAAAAAAATAAGTAAATGGACCCAAAAACAAATAAATAAAGACAAAATCACTATGGAAAGTCCAAGAACCACTCACCCAACGGACATCCGAAAATCGTTCAGTTCTTCGAAAACCTTGAAACATCGACCACGTTTCGCTCTGCATTTCCCCTGAAATGTTCGACTTTATGTTTACTCGACCTTAAGGAGTTATTCAATACCTTGAAAGCGCACTCCAAAGCTGTCTTTCAATGGCGCTTAATTTAGTTTAGTGGAACGAAGGTGATATCCAAGACTATAGTCCAGGTACAACTCGTCACTCGCCAAACTACACCTTTTTCGCGATCTTTTCCAATGTGCCATTATCGCATCGGCAAGAAAAACTGTTCTCTGCTCACACATAAGTGCGTCAGTTGGACGTTTACATTCTTCGAGAACTCATCTCACCTTAGATATTTCATATAATCCTTCTTATTGAAGTTCTTTCGCATTACGGGAAACCTAGCGACTAAAAGCCATCCTATGTAGGACCTACACTGACGCGTCCTTATATAACATGAGAAAAAGGGCGTGTGGTAATAAACTCGGAACACTGCGTCTGCTTGTGACGCACTTCCCGTTATAACAGTACGAATTTTTCATTCAAACAGTGCCGAACTCTTTAGGAACATCCATCAAACCGACACTTTCCGGGTCTCTTGTATACCGTTCAGTCATCAAATCACCTCTCCAAATGGTCCTCTCTTGAGCTAATAGCTGACTCCATGCCTTAATTGTAAATCATCGTGATGACTTTTCTATTTACACCGCTCAGTTACGAGCAATGATCGAGAGCAAAGAAGAAACGACCTCCGCAATGAAGTTCACCATCTACCCGATAAGTGCAAAACGTTTGCTGAAGATGATCGCGAAACGCAAAAACCGGCAGGAGCTGTAAAGGACGGCCTACTTAGGTCACATGCACTTCTTACCTCGCCAATCCACGCAACAAAAGATCTCTGGCCTCGCTTGACAACCCCACTGGACCAAAACATGCACATTATACCAATTTCACGTCGTATTGGACATTTTTCAACTCAAATTGGACATCTTCTAAGCTAACCTAAAGCTAAGACTTTTGAAATCAAAGTGAACTCTTCGAAATTGAAATGAGCTTCTTCTACATTAGAGACTCTCCAAAAAGGTCAGAATAATTTTCTGTTCAAGTAAAATTTTACTAAAACTTTCTTTAAAGTTTTAAATCACTTACCCAGTAAGAGAACATATAGTTTGAAATTTTATAAAATTTTTATTTTTTGAGGAAAGAAAATCGATTAAATGTCGCTTTGAAGAGCAGGAAGGCGGCCATTTTTAGTGCCAAAAAAAGATTGCGCTATGCCCTCTTCCAACATGACGCGATCTTTTTTGCGATTGATAGCAAAAATTCTGTTTGGATTGGGTTTACACCTGTAAACGAAACTACAAATACAACTGCAAAGAACACACACATCCTTACTTTGATGGTTCATGTAAGTGGCATTCACGCTATGAATTAAACAAGAGTTGCGGCGAACTTTTGGGTCAATGGCGCAATCTGACCCTTTAATGCGCTGCGCGCTTTGCTGTGCATTAAGCCAAATCTAAATTTATTAAATTTATCTGTATCTAAATTCATCGTTTTTTCTCTAAAAATGAAAATTTTATAAAATTATTAGTTATTTGGAGCGGGTAAACTAAAAAAATCAAATAATGTTATACCTAATTTTCTTTGAACAATCTAGCGATCTTATTAGGTCTGTAGTCTAACCTGTCCGAAGATCATTTTGATTTGGAAGAGTTCGCTCTGATTTCAAAAGTCGATGGCCTAAGGCTTAGAAGAGTGTCCAATTTTACGTGAAAATAGTATATTTGACTTTGCCACTACGAGAGGAACAGTGCTAACAAAAACAAAATCACGAGAAAATGCAGAAAATGCACAGAAACATGCCTTGAATTCGCCGCCAAGTAAATGAACCAGCTCCGCGTCACACAAGGCAGAGTTACAGTTGCAAATGAGATCACCGTCGTGGATCATCTCATCCTCACCTGGAACAAATTAAGTACAATAGAACGAAATATAGTGAGAAACACTGGTAAGAGGAGTTCCCTGCCTCACTTCGTATTGAAGACATTTGACTTCTCTCAAAGGCACATTTATGTGCATATACTTAGTCGTACTCTTCTAATTCCAGCCTCTTCTGGTCATTTTGTTGCCCGTTCTCTAGTAAAACATATTGGATGTTACTTACAAGGAGAGCCTCCAGAGTGGCGGTGAGCTTTTGCGATGCAATTTTTACAGGATGTAGGGTCCCGTGTGCGTAGTCCAAAACCATAGTTACTTTTTTCGGAATGCTTTCTGTGGTCGAAAAAACGTGTGAACGTGTGAGCGCGAAGTTTATGGCGCCCTGCTGCCACCCATCCCGATGTGGTCGGTTGGTGTAGTGGTAGCGGGGTCGTCTCTCAGGTACACCACGCGGTTTTGATGGTTCGGTCCCCGGTGTCACCAATGGTTTTGCACACATCGGACCATTATTATGGGCTTGCGTGATCATAGGAGTAAATTTGTACGCGATTAATATTTTTATTTCCGTCCGGTCCTCCGCTTACAATCCTTGTTGTCGATAGCGGATTTAAGGACCACACCAATGTGCCGTCAGACGTGCCCAATGGACAAAAAAGTTCACCCAATGACCATTCCAGCTGGTGCAACCTACCTCTGCCAGCTGTTTGATGTATACTTCTTTCGATTGTTCAAGCGGTACATCCGACGGGTGCATGATTATGTGATACAGCATCACCCGGAATTTGCTACACACAGCAGAAACGTTATCTTGACAATAAGTAAATAGCATAGAACACCATACGACTGGATTCCATTCGCACACATTTGTTCGATTGCAGATTGTAAGCCAGACCTGCCGGCAGTTCTGCGCTCCAGTCCCCATGTCTGGCATAAGCTTGGGTGGCGGCTGGATATGTTCATGATCACCTGGCCCTTCTCTACGGCTACCGATTCCTCCAACAAAGAAGTAAACGTGCCTTGTCAGGGAGAGGAAGATTGTTCGTCCTACCCTTTGTAAGATGCTGCTGGTGTGATAAGCGATTACGTTTTAAATGTTTCATAGTTCTATATCACAACTGCTGATTATCATTGTCAGCAATAAACTTCATGTGAGCAAGAAATTTTTTTTATGTTAGCGATCCAATAGAATGATACAGTGAAAATACCATCCACTGAGAGGTAACTCAAATGAAAGCCCAAAGAGGCTAGGCTTAAATACTAAAAGCATTAGTCGTGTACAAATTGGCTCCTGTGATCACGCAAGCCCATAATAATAACGATCCGGTGTGTGCAAAACGTTGGCGACACCGGGGATCGAACCATCAAACCCGCTGGGTGCGCCCGAGAGGTGACCCTACTATCACCGCGCCAACCGACCCCATCGGGTGGGTGGCAGCAGGGCGCCGTGAACTTCGCGCTTACGCGTCCGCACGTTTCTTTTTCAACCACGGAAGAGCATTCCGAAAAAAGTAACTATGGTTCTGGGCTCCCCACACGGGACCCTACATCCTGTAAAAATTGCATCGCAAAAGCTCACCGCCACTCTGGAGGCTCTCTTTGTTAGACGAGAATTCTCACTGTGCTCTTCTGCATGGAGAGATAAGTAAGATAATCTTACCGAAGATGTGTGCCTTCAATTCTTCGAGAATAGCGTTTCCTCGAGCAATCTGAGACTTAGTTGATGTATTGATTGAACGAAATACTGAAGATGAGTTCGGCATTGTTGGGATGTTGACTGGAGCAATAGTGCTAACATGGAATATAGATGAGTTTCTTCGAACAATGTCCTGTGCAGTTGCGTAGGTTAGTAATGCTGAAATTTGGGGAACTAAGCAGCCAGTGTAAGAATAAAACAATTCACTAAGAACTCGTGAACTTACCTAGTAAGAAGAAAGAATACGTAGTATAATGAATATCGAGAAATGACTTCATGTCATGTCCGGTTCCAGAAACGCTCCCACGGTCTGACAGAGTGAAAACGACAGAGTAACTGAGCGGCGGACAACTTCCTGAAAGGCTGCTACTGCTGCAGTTGCATTCACAGCGAAGAACGTGAGAGGATACGCGAGCGCTGCAGGAAGAACGACACAAATCAGAGAACGACTGCTCGGGTTATTCGAAGAAAAACGGACCGATGACTTCTCGAAATTGTTCTCTGGAGCCACGGAACGACGGCAATAGAAACCGAGCGAGCCTTTCGCTTATCACTTGAGAATTCGTTCACGTTGCTGAATTATTACAGCGCAAAATTCCCAAGCGACATCGCTTTGCAAAGTCGATGCCACCTCTTCCCACGTTGCAATGGCTAATGCGTTCCGTTCGGAAAGTTCATCGCGGTTGCGTCGCTCGTGGGAGTGTGAGTATGCCGTCTCTATAAATCGCTGCTCAAATTGCTAACGAGACCAGAGACTGAGATCCTGTTCATTTTCTGCGACGTGAGGAACTCATTCGTTGCATCATAAGATGCTCATCGATCAATATCGATCGGCACGCTCTGCACGAGCGACTCAGCTGCTCCCGCCACGGACTATGAACAAACTTTGACTGAGTTTTAGAACCTTGCCGACCTGCAGAAGTATGCCGCATCGGTGGAGTCCTTGTGCGGCACTCGCGTGAGGCCATGCGTTGTGACACTAACAGACCTTTCTAGCCTGCCTGCCAGCGCGACTGAGGAAAGAAGAGCCTTTTTGTCCCGACTGGGGTGGGGCGGGATGTACGGCCGAGTTGGCGGAGTCGATTTCTATCCTAGCGCACCGAGAGGCCGGGAAAGTTTCGTAAGGCAGTCATTAGCCTCTCAAGGAAGCCTAGGGGGTTTAGGTGGGTGAGCCATGGAGACAAGGGAAACATCGAGTGCCCCCCACTGCGAGGGGCGTGGCCTATTTCGTACATCCTGACCGTCCTCCGGTACACCCGCCTCCTCCTGGGAGGGGGGGGGGGGGGGCATGACGTCTAAGTAGGTACCGCCGCTGTTCTGTGGACCGTAAACTTCTGTTTTGTGTTTCAAAGGTCTCTTAAGGCAGACGTTGGACTCTTAGTGAAGCCTGGGGTTGGGGTGGGTGAGCAAGGGGGATGAGAGAAAGATCGCATGCCTCCCCCCACCCCCCGTGGAGGGGCGTGGCCATATTCTGACTGTCTGCCTACGGCCCCTTGCCGTGCTACTCAATAAGAGGAGGAACACAAATATCTACAAGCTGAACGCTGAGCCCCGCTCGGTTAGCTACGGGAGTCCTTCATTTTTCAAAAGGCCTTATAGGGCAGGTGGAGCGCCGTCAGAGGTGGCACCGGCTGTCGGTGCACCCGTTTCGGATCTCTCGCCCCGGTCAACCAAGCCTTCCATTCCTTCGAGACAGGGTTAAGTCTGGGGTTCGATTTTTGCCGAAAACTTACCACGTGTTGTGTAGATCAGTGTTTCATTTCTTATCTGCATTGAATTGTATAAGTTTTCATGCGATTTTTTACCCTTTATCAGGTACTTCTTTCCAGGTGCAGCATCGACAGTGTCAGATTGGTTCAAGGAAGACATCCTATTGATTAATTGTTTGATAGAATGATTCGATAGAAATTGTTTGATAGAATGATTCGCTGATTAACGTTTGGGAATGTAATCTTTTGATAATGACATTTTGATTGTTTACAGTCGAGAATTAAGAACCTTTTCGAGCAGTTTTCGAATTAATCACGAGTTCAGCTTTTCAGATTTTCCGAAGATCTCATGGACAAGACACATTTTTCTACCTGAAGGAGTAACATCTGAACTCGAAATGTACTCTAAAATGATGTCGAGTGTTAATTGCTAAGGCTGACATAAGAGCTCTCCCTACAAGATTTTTGAGACACTCTTCGAAACGATATCATCGATCGCAACTGAAGGGTGGACTTCTCGCGCAAAAATTTGCTACTTTGTGAATATCAGAGAGTGCAAAATGTGCCATCTTAAAGTTTAAGATGTGATTAATATACAGGGTGCGCCATAAATATGGTCACTCGATAAAAAGCGTATTACTAACGGAGAATTTGTCAGGGAATAGCGAAACTTCCTCAACAATTTACTAACAATCTAGTTAACACGCAAAATGGATATCATCTAATATGATCTTCCTTGGCACGAATAACACCCCTCGGACGTTTAGGGTAGGACTCAACGGCGGCACGCAAGGTTGCTTGCGGATTTTCCTTCCATGCTTTTTCCCGTGAAGATTTCAATCCTCGAACCGTAGTGCACCTTTTAGCGCAGGCTTCACCCTCTAGAATGAACCAACGCAGTAGTCCGTAACACTCAAATCTTACGAGTTTATCGGCCATTCAGAAACAGGGATGAAGTTGAGAAGATTCCTTGCGCACCACTCCTGAGTCTTCTTGGACTTATGAGCGGGTGCGCCGTTCTGGTGAAAGGTCCATGTTGTATTTCCAGAGTGTTCTTGAGATTAGGAAAGCAACTTCTTCATCACAATGTCGTTCACGTAGACATTGGTGTTGACCTTGGCTCCTTTTTCAACGAAAACCAATCGTGTCCGTCCTGTGGCGCAAACTCCGGCCCAAACCATCAGGGAAGCTGCATGAGAGTTTCTGTTAACGGTGTCTGCATCCTCACCACTTTCAGCCAATAACAGCGAGTTTTGGCGGTCAAAATGCTGCTCAATTGAGAAAAGTTTCTTATCAGTGAAGAGCGTCGTGCACTTCCTTCCATCTGTCCAGGCGTTTGTCCGTGCAGTTGACGGAACTTGTAGGGGTATAGTCCGAGTTCATTCTTAGCAACTCGCTTCATCGTCGTAGCCGATACGTTTAGCTCGGATGCCATCTTTCTCATGCTGCGGCCCGGATTCCACTTGAACTGTTCTTCCACGATTTTTCAAAGACTGCTCGTAGTTACGGATACCGGGCAGCCAGGTCGGGAACGATCAACGAGAGAGTTACGTTCCACACAGCGATAGATTGTCATCTTGTGCAGCTTCAGCAGACGAGCGATGTTGGGAACAGAAAGTCCCTGCTCTTCTCGGATGCAAGATTGCGCCTCTTTGACAGCAAGACTTTACCATTTCTGACAGAAGCAGTGTGGAGATGCAAAAAACACTATATACGGTTAAGATGACACGTAGAATCCTAAGAAACAATGGAAACATAAAAATGTTCACAAACGAATAACTCCTCGTTAAACGTACACAAGCAAAAAACTGAGGGGAAGTTGTCCTAGTACCAGAGCTCGGTTGGTCCCCAAACGAATGACGTGTTAGAGACCTCTAACGCGCTCTAACACGTCATTCGTTTGGGGACCAACCGAGGACAGGACAAAGTCAATTGAAGATATCGCTAGATTGTTCAGTTCCTAGCGTTCAAAGTTGGCGCTATCCGTAAGCAAGAGAATACATAGCTATCGCAGTACTGAGTGGTTAGTGATCCGGTTCGATAGTGTTGTCAGGTTGATGATTACGGAGATTGGACATAAGTGATTATAGGAACACAACACCCTAACCTAACCTACGAGAGGTAGCATTATACAATCTCCTTGTCTGAAGGGACAAACAGCATGCTTAAATTAGTTTTTCTAGCGATTATCGTTCCTCAAAGTTGATTATAGCGGTCTGTGCACTCTTAAGAATATTGATACGATTTGCGTCCAAGTCAGTTTTATCTGTTTTCGCATATCTGTCGCCCATCTCGTTCTTTCAGGTGCAACAACCACCAGCTTTGAGGAGGTGAAGATCGATTGGGAGTTTGTTGAGCGGTTGATGCCCCATGAAGTGATACTCGAAGAGCGCAGAAGCCAGCTCCGAACCCCCCCCCCCCCTGGGCGATGTGAGCAGTTTCCACACGAGCAGCTTGGCTGCACCACACCCTGGAGTCCCTTCCCTTGCCTGCTTTTGCGCTCGAAGAGCGCAGAAGCCAACTCCGAACCCCCCTGGGCGATGTGAGCAGTTTCCACAGCTTGGCTGCACCACACCCTGGAGTCCCTTCCCTTGCCTGCTTCTGCGCTCGAAGAGCGCAGAAGCCAGCTCCGAACCCCCTGCGCGATGTGAGCAGTTTCCACACGAGCAGCTTGGCTGCACCACACCCTGGAGTCCCTTCCCTTGCCTGCTTCTGCGCTCGAAGAGCGCAGAAGCCAACTCCGAACCCCCCTGCGCGATGTGAGCAGTTTCCACACGAGCAGCTTGGCTGCACCACACCCTGGAGTCCCTTCCTTTGCCTGCTTCTGCGCTCGAAGAGCGCAGAAGCCAGCTCCGAACCCCCTGCGCGATGTGAGCAGTTTCCACACGAGCAGCTTGGCTGCACCACACCCTGGAGTCCCTTCCCTTGCCTGCTCCGAACCCTTCCCACCCTTGAACGACAAGAGGTTCGCTCGTGTAATGCTTGCATTGAAGGATTTCGCGCCCCATCGCCAACGCCATGTTGGCCTGTTTGAATTTTTACCTTTCGCGCCCGAACAACTCGTCCGAAAACTCGTCCGCAGTTTTTTGCTTGTGTGCGTTTAACGGCGAGTCAAACGAATACAAAAAATGATGCGCGAAAAAGTGACCATATTTATGGCGCACCCTGTACAGGGTGAACCAAAATAACGTGGACAAGATTTTTTCGTCATTATTATAAAACAACCAACAATTAGAGAAAACGACGACTGAATTACAACAAGACAAACATTAGGGCACATCATGTTCATACGGTTCAAATCCGGAGAATACGGCGGCCATTCCGAAGGCGTGATGGAACGGGGAAATTGGCCTTGCACCACGCCTGCTACTCTTCACCCTATGTGCAGGTGTAGAGTCCTGTTCGAACGTCCAAAGGGCATCAACCAAGTGCTACTGGGCCCAAGGAAGAGCTACGGACTCGAGAATGTCTCGCTGGTACACATCTTGTCGATTTTCACTCTTTTATCCACGAAAACCAGGGGTCTTGCCGCTGGCGCTGATTCCGCCCCAAATCATGACAGATTGTGGGTTTTGGACGATAGCAGAGGTGCTTGGAGCCTCTGTAGACCACATCCTACCATTTTAACGATTGTGCGCCTGCTCCACGGTGAACAGCTTCTCATCCGTGAACAGAATCTGTTCCCAGGTACGACTTGCGGCCCATCGTCGAAGAATTCGCGAAACGTTTGGCCCTCTGCATCCGCTCCAAGGGGGGCCATTACGAAACCACTTGAACACGATGTGCCCTAATGTTTGTATTGTTGTAATTTAGTCGACGTTTTCTCGAATTGTTGGTTGTTTTATAATTATGACGAAATGTCTTGTCCACGTTACTTTAGTTCAACCTGTAAAATAAAATACTAAGCTTCTTCGCAGCGATCTTCGGTATGATGAGGGCGGATTGTATTCCAAATTCTCGTATTGATAAAAAATTAATTTCCTACTTGAAGGATGTCATCTACACAGTTAAAATTCTGCCACAAAAAAGATTCAACTCTTGACCATGCACATTGTAAAAATCATGGTTTTCTGAAACGAATAGATTTCATCGACACCTACTCGCTGTGGCACCGACGTCATTGGAGCGACAAAATTGGACGTTCACAAAAATGATTATAACTCGGTAGGTTTTAAGAAATTCAAAAATCCCAATGACTTTTTCAAAAATAGAAGAAAAGAGTATTCATCCAGTATAAAAGTCGGTTTCCAAAAAAGGTCTGCATACGGGGCGGGGGCTTCGATTTTCGTGCGAAAAATTGAAGTGATTTTGAATAATTATATCTCGGTAAATTTTTCGAATGGCTTTTTGAAACCTAGATAAAACCGCTTTGAAACCATACCAGAAAGTTTTAGACCGATAGATTTTCATACGGGGCGGTAGGGGTTCGATTTCTTGGCAATTGTTGCAGAAATACGTGTCAAATATCGAACCCCCGGCCCCGTATGAAGACCCCTTTTTTGAAAACCGGTTTCTGTATGATTAGAACCATTTTTTCTCTACTTTTCAAAAAATCATTGAAATTTTTGAATTTCAAAAAAAAACTGATTTATGACCAATTTTGTGACGAAGTTCTCGTAGACTCCGAGCGATTCTGCACCGACGACATTGGAGTCATTTCACAAAAATATTCATAACTCGCCTCATTTTTCGAGATTAGGATTTCTTAATGATTCTTAATTGGTTTGCCGAATACTGTAAGCTAGTTGTTGTTGTTGTTTTTTCCGCTGTTCAATTCTCTTCTTCGGGTGGGCGACTGTTTTATTACTGCATCGCCTCTGCTGCCTACTGGACAAAGATCTAATTACTTTTCGGACCACAACAACCAATGATGAACAAACAGAAGACGACAAACGCACCCGAATGTATAAATGGAACTGTCTGAAAGAAAACAGAAGAAAACTGCCCGAAACATAGGCAAGTTTGAAGAACACGAAAAGCGCCGATTAAAATAACACGAGAATCCGATATCCGGACACCCGAGCAATGGGAAGAATTCGATGAAGAGAGAAAAAGTCGCAATGACATTCCCAGCTGCCATTTTCCATTGATTAATGTAGGCGGAACACTCTCATGGCTCAACTGCGATCGCCCGGAGAAACTCGTTCAATTTTGGGGACAATTCTTCACTACCGCTTGAATCCTCCACCCCTTTTCAAAGGCTAGCTTTCTTAACAAGGAAAGCGACTACACCGAAGAAGTCGATCAACGTCAAAAACGGCGAGATGGCAGGGAAGGGTTATACACTAGCTTGTTCATTGGCAGGCCAACCGTCATTGTGGTCAAATACAAATTCATTTTACCTCCATGACATCCCGAAGAAGCAAAATGCAAGGCGCATCCCAAAAGAAAATAATTAACACTGTCATTTATCCCTTATACTTTTATCCATCGCTTTCGTCGTTGTTGCATTTACAGTGCTATATCGACCTTATAGATCACATCTGTACATTAAAGCTTACAAACTTTTTGATGCAAAGACTCGCGGACACATCTCTATGACGCTTCCTAGAAGGGAAGGGCCTGAAGCGTATGTCTGAAGAGGGAGAGCGAGTCATATAGGAAGAATCCATCACTCAATTGGTTTGAAAGTGTGTTCATTTTTTGCCAAGTCGTTAAACCCAAGGAGTAGGAAGTCCTTGAAGTCACAATGGAATACGGCGCATCACGGGTTTGGGGGTCTTGTACGCCCGCGATGCCTTTGCCGACAAGCGGCTTGGAGCGCAGTGGAAGTGGGGCTGCTTCATACGAGGAAGGTCGGGAGTTTTGTTCTTGAGCGCTGCTGCATTTTTGCTTTTCAAGTGGCTGGTTGAGATTTGGGGATTCTGACGTCTATATCATTTTCAGACGTTTTAATGCCTAACTTTCCAGCTGAATGCTGTGGTATTCAACATGATGATGCAGAAATATTTAACATCAGTGATACACAGGTACAAAGTGCATGAAGCACAACTGGGCAACATATAAAGGCTACAGGCTCCTCACAGTCTCTTTCCATACATGGACCTTGGGAAAAGCCATCCTGCTCGGATTTTCAAAAGAGACTAGGATGTGACATCGGAGGTGGTTCAAGTGAGAAACTCGGTCTGTGGTTCCCGCAAATCAACCTAAACGGCATCGATACACTCTTTCACTCACCTTTGCCTGTCACCTGGAAATCAGAGGTCTTTTCTAAAACCTAACAGCAACCATGTCTGAAGATGCTAGAGTGGTGATCCACCTGCTCCCCTGAAGTGTGGCCCACCTTTGGACAAGGAACCTTCGGAACCTTCGAGGGAAGAAATCAAGCTGGTCGAACGGACGGCCAGCATACTGAAGGACCTCGAAGCACATCAACTTGAATTTGACGAAGACGTTGTGGTTAAAAATTCGGTCAGTAATAAACAAGTCGCAAGAAAGGTATTCTCCACAGCGTACAGCTAGAAAATGTGCAGAATACGTTTGAAAATGGTATAGACGTCAGAATCCCCCAAATCTCAACCAGTCAGTCGAAACGCAAAAATGCAGCAGCGCACAAGACGCAATTGTTAAGCGTACTTGAATTGTTTATCTGCGTGGCTCTCTAATTACAAAATAAATCAATACTGTGCCCAGCATCACCCCTTGAGGGACGACACAGGGACGTGTTAAAAATTCATTTTTACTTCATCATAGGACCAATACCGACTCTAATAAAGAAACTGGTGCAAGTCTACAGAAGGACTCCACCATTCACCTCTATTTCTGACAGCTTTACTTTAATCGTAGCAGAGCTAGACGGCCGTAGCGGCTACGTGACCGTATTTGGCTTTCTCACACAAGTTTTTGGGAAACTTTTTCTGGACATTACGATGGACGACGAGCGTGGCCGCCCGTCTTACACCAAGAAATCTGGCAACACAGTGGCCCGGAGGTTACTTCAAACTCCTCCTACAAACCATATGTGGGTTCACAGACGACAAAAAAGACTAGATCTGGAATATGAAGGCTGGCAGAGGCAGAGAAGAGAAGAACTACGTGAAGAGAGGGATTTTGTGCATAGTCAAGTGTGGTGTTCTATATTTTGGGAAAAATCTACCCAGCTTTGTTTGCTGAAGTAGATATGCTGCGAATATGGAACTGAATCTTAGAGATTTTCGGGTGCCGATTGTTCTACAGTTAGGAAATAAAAATTGTCTGGCAGCAGTCTTTAAATCAGTCAATTTTTCGCCGATTTTTACACAACGTCGCCACATGTTTCTTCGCGATCAAATGATACCTAGATCTCAAACTGAACTCTGAAAAATCTATATGCCAATTGCTAATGTTAGCTCAAGTTCTTGCTTTATTTGCGCCAAAAATCGACGAAAAATCAAACCGCTCCTCCACATGAAAACTGTTACCTTCAGAAGTTGCATTTTAGGCTTAAGGATACTCTTTTCTTCTATTTTCCATTGCGATATTGGGTTTTCAAAACCTCCAAAACTCTTCGAGTTATGGATCTTTAGCTCAACTAGCAATTGTTGACTTAAGCCCTTTGGTTTAAGCTTTTCTGATTATTTCATCTGTATTTGTCGCCTTATACAATTTTTTCGGGAAAAATACAATTTCCCTAATCATGTCGAAGATCTCTGTAGAAAAGCTTGACTTTTTACTATATAATAAACCGGGTTGGAAATTACACTACAAAAGCTACACTTTTATCTCCTAATATGTCTCCTTCAGATAGAAATTTTATTTCCGTGACAGGACAGGAATTCGATTATGATTCTGTGATCGGTGGGAAGCTTCCAAAAAACCTTTGTACGGCAAGCAGTTAAATAATCACTAGCAGTTAGTGCTTAAGGTTTCTCTGTCTTTGAGCGAGTTGTCGATGGACGAATTCGGGACATCGTCCAGCTTTCCAGCAATCAGTGCGGCTTCGTGGCTGGCTGTGGCACCGTTGATGCCATACATGCCGCCCGCCTCCTGATAGAGAAGATCGCGAGAAACAGAAGCCGGTGCATATCGCCTTCCTCGACTTAGAGAAGGCCTTTGACCGTGTACCGCGTGAAGTGATATGGTACGCTTTGCGACGACATGGAGTTCCTGAAGAGCTCATAGAGTGGGTGCGAATTCTCTGCTCTTGTCCAATGAGTCGAGTTCAAGCCGCAGCTGGAACCTCGATGGAGTTTCCCATCTCTGTCGGGGTACATCAGGGTTCTGCGCTTTCCCCACTCCTCTTTATTGTCGTCATGGATGCCATCACACGAGATCTTCAGAAGCCCGTCCCTTGGACGTTGCTTTATGCCGATGACGTGATGCTCGCTAGCGAAGATAAAGGAGAACTCGAGCGAGAGGTGCAAGCTTGGTGTGATCGCTTGGAGCGGTTTGGACTCAAATTGAACGTGAAGAAGACCGAATATCTAACAACGGACGTTATTGAGTCCAGCTCCATCAAGGTTAACGGCATCGAGCTCCCACGCACTTCGGTCTTTAAGTACCTGGGATCAGCAGTCACGTCTGACGGCAAACTGATGGTCGAAGTGAATTCACGCGTGAGTGCAGCTTGGTCCAAATGGCGCTCGTTGACTGGCGTGCTCTGCGACAAGAAGATACCAGAGCGCTTTAAGTCGAA
Organism: Heligmosomoides polygyrus polygyrus; assembly: GCA_947396885.1. Classification (NCBI taxonomy): domain Eukaryota; kingdom Metazoa; phylum Nematoda; class Chromadorea; order Rhabditida; family Heligmosomidae; genus Heligmosomoides; species Heligmosomoides polygyrus. The sequence continues at coordinate 95,414,314 of OX377201.1, read as the reverse complement.
GGTCTACAGAGCAGTCGTCCGGCCGGTAGCAATGTATGGCGCTGAGTGTTGGCCTGCGACCAAGGAGACGGAAAGTCGCCTCAGCGTCATGGAGACGAATATGCTGCGCTGGACGGCTGGAGTCACGCGCATGGACCACATCCGAAACGATGCCATTCGGCAGAAGTTCGGTGTCGAGCCGATAGCTGACAAGATGCGCGAAGCTCGCTTGCGATGGTAAGGCCACGTTCTGCGTGGAAAAGAAGACAGCGTCCGCAAGATAGGCCTTAACTTCGAGGTAATAGGAAAGCGGCCTAGAGGGCGCCCGAAGCAGCGCTGGGCTGATACGTTACATCCGGACTTGAAAGTAGCTGGTGTCCACCCCGATCTAGCGCTGGATCGGGAAACGTGGCGTCATGACACCAGAATAGCGGACCCACGAAGCGGGACAAACGCTGAAGAAGAAGAAGAAGAAGAAGAAGAAGAATTAGTGCTTAAGGTTTGATAAATTTCAGACCTATAGGCGGCCCTCTTATTTAGGAAAGTGTGTATACATTCCGCAGAAACGGGCAGAAAAAAGATTGAATCAAAAACTGTCCGCAGGAAGTCTTTTTTATTGTAGAACCATCACCGTACAAAATTTATAAAAATCAATTCTATTTCTACAGCATGTCTTCCTTCTCGGGACTAAATTCTTTTCAGTTCTGTCGAGCACAATAAAATTCATCCAATTCCATTCTTTCATTTTTTTAAATAAACGTCTACCTCAGCAAACAGAGCTGAGTCCTTACGTTTTCGCCATATCTGGAAAGTACAACTGGAGCAATGCTTAAAGGGTGGGTGCACTGTTCTGATGACTTTTCCTACTCTATTGTCTTACTGTAGTTTCATATTTCAATGGAATACTAGAGCTAATGTGACGTCGTGGAAGGCGCATCGTGATGCCCTACCGTGAGCTGTATAATGAGGAAACCCACTCCTAGGGAAGTTCCCCAGCCTAACCCAGATAGTGCCGAGCAAAATTATTAAGAGATACAAAAATGATCAAAAAAGTTTTAAAAATTACGAGACAATCCCTTCCTAACCCAAGACACAGTACGACCATCATCTTACGTTCAGTGTATTCATCCATCTAAAGCTAGAAGAATGCTTGGATCATCGTCGTAAGATTGACCGTGACTGTGGCGAAAGGTGAAGCAAAACGATGTTCGCGCGCTGAGTCCACTGTCACAGTAGCCCGGAGATCTGAGAAATTCGCTCATGTGACTTTGTCAAAAAGAACTTGGAGCATGTGTAAAGCTCTACACCTGGTGGAAGAGGACAAGAAGGCCAAACACAAGAGAAAGAAGATGAACCACAGTGGAGATCAAAACTAAGAAGAATGGTGACTTGAGTGGAATCCTAGATATGGTTAATCGTATTATAAGAACGCCAATTCACAACCGTCCGCCGTGCTATCGTAATAGATTCTGAAAAAATAAAAATTGAAATCACTCTTCGTGTTTCTTCTTATTGTTCCGGTCTGTTTCAGCCAATGACGGCGCCAAATGGCATTGAGCATGTCAGACTTTCCTTTCCGTCCTTATTTTTTATTTATCAATATTTTTTTTCGTTGACTAGTTCATTTCTCTTGAGCTGTTTATACCTGAAACGGACTGCTTACGTCAATTATTCATCGTAATCGTTAAAACAACATCAATTAGAGAGCTAGGAGTCTGCTTAGACTGGAAAACCGTCTCAGGTCAGTGAGAGATCTATTTTGCTTGAACTGGAAAATCTTTGGTGTCAGCCAGAGATCCACCCTTTTTCCAGTGAATAGCGAGTGATGCTCTAAAAAAAACTGTTACCTCAAGCGACTTTACGGAAGCGAATCAATTTCAATCTCTTTGAAACTAGAAAAAAATTAATCATGTTATGAAATGGATTCTTGCTACAAACAATTTTTATACAAAGCAATGCTTAAATTTTTCAAAATTTAATATTGTCATTTTGTCTGAATAAATATTTATAACTGCATATGCTATCGTTGGTTGACCAGAGACGCTGTCGCATGGGCAAAGTCGTCGAAAATTAGGTGGACCGGCCACGCAATGTGCTTCGCAGACACCCGCTGGACAAAAGCCGACACGACTGGATTCCGTGGCATTTCAAGAGAACACCAGGATGCCCAGCAAGGCGTTGCTCGGACTTCTTCGTGAAAGCCCTGAACGACCGCTATGACGCTCTTCGTGTCCGTCGAGCGAGGAGGATCTACTGGAGCACTCTGGCACGCGACAGGGTCGAATGGAGACGCTGCTGGCACTCACTCGAGCAACTCGATGATCAACGGAACGACAGGTGATACATATGATGATTGTACTACGTCTGGTTTCGGCGTTCACTGGTGACTTTTAATGAGCTAACCATGCCTCAATCCACTACTTACGATTATCGTTGGTATCTGGAGTAGGCGTTGAATTTTAGTCAGCAAATCTTTAACATTTTTAAACAGAAGGTTTTCTCGGTAAATGCGGTAAATCCGTTAAATTGAATGATCCTAAACTGCAGACTGTTAGCGGGACGCGGGACATAAATGCGGAGGCAATCCGGATTGTCTGGCTAATCAACAAGCCTCCATTCTCATTACAATTACACGCCTACACTTTCATCTTCACAAGTGGCATTACACCGGAATGCAGCAATAAGGCTCTTAAAACAAGCAAGATCAAGGAGGCCGCTGAACCAGACGAAGACAACAAGAGGACTACAACAACCAATTTCCTGACAACATCAGTGAGCAGCCTTGAGAACAGATTAACAAAATTTCTTCCACAACGATGAATCAACATGCTGCACAATCTTAATGAGTCAAAAACCATTAACGGAATATTTGCTTTTCGAAACAAGACCTTTGGAAAATTTGCCGGTCCTAGTGTCTTTCGAGAGATGAAGCGAACATACGAAAAACCTGTCCAACCTATTGCACCAAAAAAAACTTGATGGTGAAAGGGGAGTTGTGGGGAAGGCCTTTTCGTGGCGTTTTCATCGTTTCTTGGCATTTTCGCATTTCCCAGCTCTTTCCTCTACCTATTCAGTGTTCTCTTATAGAATACGACAACATAATTCACAGTTTTTCCTATTAATGTAAGACTGCGTTTGGAATACTGTACACCTACACCCCTGTGCAAAATTATAGGTTCACCCCCGATTTGTTCATTAGTACCCGAAGAACCCGCTGCCGAGGCTCACTGATGTTAGCATTTCTCACTATCGAAGCAATATTCTAAGCAGCATATCTTATCAGTGCTGGATACCACGAACTTTCCTTGAAGAAGTGCCGAATAGAGGCCGGTGCAAAATATAGGTTCACTTCATAAAAAACCTGTTTAATAACAAAAGTACCTACAGACAAAGTAAGATTAGTACTTCGTCACATCACCTTTGTTGTAAACAATGTCGAAAATTCTATTTAGCACACCATTGGTAAGTTTATCAATAACAGTCTGCTCTACATTGTTCCATACATCAAGCATGGCGTTCTTTAGATCAGAAAGCGAAGTGTAAGTGGTTCCATTTTTTACACCCTGTGTAGAAGAATGCCCGACAAGTTCTCTATCGGGTTGTGATCTGGAGAACAGCTAGGCCACTCCAAAAGTTGAATTTTTTTAGAGTTAAGCCAATCTGTAGTTGACTACGATACGTGTATAGATGCATTGCCCTGTTGGAAAATAAGGTTGTGCCTACGAAATCTTCTGAAATATGGCAGGTGATATCCGAGCAATTTCGCTGGTCATCCTACAACAAGTACGTGTCCAGAAAACGCAGCCGAAACCATGAGGGATCCACCACCGAAGCTGCGCTTGGAGAGTACTCAGTTCTATTTCCTCAGATCTCTCCAGTAGTGTCTGTATCCATCGGGCCCATCAAGATTCCCCTTCTTTTCATCGGAGAATACCACCTGACGTCGGAGGCCTTCCGCGGACTGGGTGCTGTTGGAAGCCATCCGGTGCAGGCGGCTCTCCTCTCTTGCTTCCTTAGACGACCAGCTTTCGATTTTTGCTTGTAGGCTTCCGTGTCCTTCAGATAGCGGCTGATGCAGTTCAACGACCTCCCTAGTTGAGCTGCGATCTTCCTGTTTGAAAGGCAGCCGCATGAAGAGCATCGACTTGAGCTTGCTCACGTGTAGAAAGCTTGGGGTTCTTTGCCATCGTATCGATTGATAGCAGTGATGCTTTTCGTTACATTATTGACCTATCCCAGGAAAATGGTGAGCGTGGGAAATTTATTTAAGTGAGCCTATATATTGCACCGGCCTCTATTCGATACATCTTCAACAAAAGTTCGTGGTATCCGGCACTGATATTATATGCTGCTTATAATTTTTCTACAAAGGTTTTTGATAGTGAGGAATACGATGGCAACATCATTGTGCCGCGGCAGGGGTTCTTCGGGTACTAATGGACAAATCGTGGGGTGAACCTATAATTTTGCACCGGGGTGTATAGTATTAGGGGGGGGGGGGCAAAAGTAATGAGACACCCCATGCCGTTTCCATATATCTCGTGGCTGGAGTCTGGTTTCGTGCTTATATTATTTGTATGTTTGTATACTACTTACTGAAGCCCATCTGAGAAGTTACCGCTTCCGCCCTTTCCAGAAGCATGCCAAAACCTCAGCCTGTCTCATGCCGAAACCCCAGTCTGACGAGTCGACCTGTGTCGCGCAAATCTCGCCCAATTCCCAACCCCGAGCAGCCTGGGCTCAATATTCACGCAAGATGAGAAGTACGTCTTCTACCTTAACCCTGCCAAGCAGCGAGTCTGGGTGAGGCTTGGTGATGTGTTGCCGGCGAGATGTTCACGGCGAGAAGCACCTTTGGAGCTTTTGGGTCTGCGCCCGTGGATCGGTTTACCGGAAGCTGTTTCCCAAGAGCACTACGATGAACTCCAAGGCCATGGTGAACGAAATAGAAGAGATGGGTCGGCGACTCGCTCTCATTCATTCGCAGCGCTTCAAGAAGGTTCTCCTCTTCGACAACGCCGCACCCCATCGGGAACAAGTAACCACGGATAAGCTTGGCCAGCTGGGCTACGTTCACATGCCTCACCCTCCGTATTCGCTGGACATCTCTCCATGCGGCTACCACTACTTCTTGAGCCTACAGGACTTCCTGGTCGGAAGGGACACAAGAACCCAAGCACTCCTTGACAACCATATCGAGCAGTTGATCAACACCTGGCCCAAGCAGTTGTGGAAGGATGGGATCAGGAAGTTGGCTGAGCGATGGCAGCAAGGTCATTGCCCTTAATGGCAAATACATTCCTCAGCATCGTTGAGTTGTAATTGAGTTATAAAGAGATAAAATTTTTCTTCAATTCGTCTCATCACTTTTGCCCCCCCCCCCCCTAATATATGGCATTAATTCCATTTCCATTAAGGCAAAGTAGTATCAATCAGATAGAAGATGCTCAAAAAAGATTTACAAAACAAGTGTTCATTAAGAATAGTTTATCCGAAATTTCTTACCCTAAAGGACTAGCTCGATTCGGTACTACCTCCTTGTCACTAGGACGAATTATCTCTAATTAAAACCTTGTTTTTTAGAATTGTTAATCACATGGATACTGATTAAAATGAACTTCGCACTTCCTCATTCAAATGGGCAACAGGGGGCACAATCTTAGAATTCAATACAAAAATACATAGACACAAAAATCGCACTCAAAAAAAATTCAAGAATCTTTTTCGGTTTGTGTTGTGAAAATATGAAATAAACTTCCTGCATCAGTCCTTAATTCTTCGCCAAAAACGTTCAACTAGAAGTTTGAAAATTTTCTAAACAGAACGCCATTGTGAAGATAGCTACAACATACAGGGTGCGTAAAAAGTATTGGCGCACTAAACGTTAGAAATGACAATACATTATAAAACTTAACAAGTTTATATACAAAATGTCAACAATGATCTAGCGAACAGAATAGCATCACTCGTATTTTAAATGGGCTTCTTTGCTGTGAATGCAGGGGCGAAGACGCCGAGGAAAGGCATCGACGGTGCGCCGCAGGTAGTCCACGTCGATTTCGTTTCATGCTTCGACCAGAGCATCCTCCACTGACTTCATACTTTTGTGGGAAGTAGCGGAAGCCTTGTTCTCCAAACCTTCCCATACAGAGTAATTCAGCGGATTCAAATCCGGTCTATACAAAGGTCATTCCTCTGCCGAAATGAAGTCCTCCAAGTTGGCGCGGCACCAGTCTTGAACAATCCTCGACTCTGCGCAGGAGTCTAATCCTGCTGGAAGACATACGACTTACTCTTGAGGAGGGATTCGAGCCAAGGGGCCAGTTGCTTCTTTAGGACATCAATACAGATAGTTCTACTGATTTATCTTTACGCCTGTATGCACGAAAACGAGAGGCACTTGTGACCAATGTACAAACCATGATACTGGCTGGATCCGCCTCCCTTGCAGCGAGCCTTCCGCCAGAATTAGCACTTTGGAGGTCCTTGATGAGTATGTAACACTTATACAGGTTGAATGCACCAAGGCATCAAGTCACTGAAGGTCAAAGCATAGAACGAAATCGACGTGGACTACTTGCGGCGCACCGTCGATGCCTTTCCTCGTCGTCTTCGCCCCTGCATTCGCAGCGAAGAAGCTCATATAAAATACAGGTGATCCTATTCTGTTCGCTAGGTCGTTGTTGATATTTTGTGTATAAACTTGTTAAATTTTATATTCTGCTGTTATTTCTAACGTTTACGTTTACTTTTTACGCACCCTGTAGTTTTTCTTAAAGAGTATGCTGCAATTTATTTGCATATATTGTAGCTTTTTTAGTGAATGAAACACTAAATCGCTTTGAGAAAAGAGCACTTTATACTTTATGCAAGCCATCGAAAAACTCCCCTTTGCCAATATTCAAAAAGTCTTTGAAAAAACTTTGCTGTAATTTTTTGTGCAAAACCGATTTTGTATCGCTTTTGGCTCAATCAATGCTCTATGTTCTATGCTTTTATAAGGTAGGAATCATAATGTAAAACTGTGAGGAGAACTGAAAACGCGAAGAGAACTGTCGACAACGATGAAAAACTACATGGAACAGTCGAAATATGATAAGCGGAGTAGAGATGCAAAGGATAGGAAACACGGCCGAGAATCGCGTCACGCTCACAAATAACTTGATCATAAAGCAGGAAAAATGGGAAGCACTGGCGGAAGCGGACAATGATGAGGATTGCGTCAACTGCCTATTTCCACCGATTCGAATGAATGTAGTGCTCTCGCGGTCCCGCATCAATACTGTAAGCCTCTACGAACGCTCCTCCAAAAAAAAAGCTTGTCCGAGATACAAATTGGTTGTCCTCCATTTCTTCTGACTCTCTCCCCTTGCCGCGTAGCCTCACTGATAGTGAGCCTTCTTTTTCTAAATGCCCCCGTTTTGTTAAATCTGACTACTGAGCTTTTTTCTCTTGTTTTTCTTAGTATTGTTCGTGTTCAACAAGAATCATTGAATTGGCACTTCCATATGGTTATAATAAATAAGAATAAAAGGATAGAGGACGGCGTTACTCAATTTCTTTTGGGATGCGCCACGCATTCTACTTCTACGGGATGTCGTGGAGGCGAGTTGAATGCGTATTTGGCATACAATGACTTGCGGTGGACAGCCGATGAACAAGTCAGCGCTCTATCTTTCCCAGACAAGTCTGGTACCAATTCACCGACCCCGTAGGGATGGAAGACTTGGTTGGCCTGAGCGGGAAATCCGAACCAGGAACCTGGTATCAGGTGCATGCGACAGTCGGCGCCTCCTCCGACTGCGCTAACGCGCCCTATAATAAATAATAAATAAATAAATTGCACAACTAAAGGTTCATTTTCAAGGCGAATTTCGATCACAGTACATAAATCTCGATAAGGTAATTTAACGAAAAATTTTTGCGTCAAATTCCGTTTTTTATTATTTATTTATTTATTTATTCTATACACAGAAGGTGTGCACAAACACTAGTATTAAAAGGATCACCTGCAAATGCAAGAATTAACATAGTTTGGCTTTAAAAAAATAAACGAAAACAGAAAATACAAAACGCAAAGAACAGTCAAACATTAATATACAGACCTCTTCCGTTATAACGCCTCCGAATAAGATGCGGCTCTCAATATAACGTAGATTTTCTCTGGCCCTGACCAGCTTAATTTTACGCTAGTTCGAACCACCTCCTCTTAAGACGCGTCGGGTATAACGCTACCCAAGTTACAGCGCGGTTCGGAGAGGAATTTCACGTTAAAAATGCCTCTTGTTATAATGCGACCCGGGCTCAGTTCCGGCCCACACGGAAAATGAGGACGAGCAAGATGCTGACCGCGTCTACCCTTCTACTGCCTCGTTCGTAGCCGCGACCAGCAGCTGTGCGACATTGAATTTGATGCCTGTAGACGTTTTTCATGATGAACGCCCTACAAAGTGTTCTTAGTCAGCAATATGTCGAACATAGTATAAGACTCCCGGTAGTCGTCAGATGCTGCCGTAAATTGGGGGGGGGGGTCCTGTATCAGAAACGACAGAAGGTGTGGGCCAACATTCAGCTTTTCAAAGCAATATCCTACACATTTGTTTTAAGCCTAGAGCAGCTGCTATAGAGGCCATATGATGTGTTTTGTTGCGATCGAAACTCTCGTGCCATGCAGGACTTGTACCTGCACTCTCTGCTTTCGGGGTCGGATTACAGCAACGGCGCTGTTTGATCACATACAAGATATCGTGGAAGAGTGCTGAGAAATCGCTGCAACGAGGAGATGGCGGATGCGGCGAGAAGGAAGAGAGTGCGGGTTCATGTCCGCGAGAGTTTTGATGGTGGCTAAAGACATTGTAACATCAGGATACACAGCTTTGTTGCTGATCACTTCTGACCTCCCTCTGGTACTCATTGTTCTTCACACATATCTGTTATACTTATGCACCAGACGTTCAGCGGCAGAGCGGCCGCCAAACGTCCGGTGGGGGCTTCGCCCCCAAACCCCGAGAATAGAACAATCCCAATCTTTCTCCAATTCTCCTTTAGGTCTTCTTACTTTTATTAAGTAAAAACCGGTTTCACTATATAGATAAGAGCAGCGGGATACGGTAGGGCCTTCACTGCTGTGAAACTCATCCATCCTCTATCGCATGTACACGATTTATTCTCCGAAATGCCCGCTCTCTACGTGGCGAGTAACAGGTCATGAGAGTCCCAACCCGAAGTGTTTAACCTTCAGAAACAGTTAAAATTTACGGTATTGGTTGACAGGCAATAATACTCATCCGAATCCCATAGTCACCGTGCTTCTTCCCCCCTCCCCCCTCTCCGCTAATACTGCCTTACCTATGTGCTGGCAAAGAAACGGAGTGAGAGTCAAGCACGCACAAGTGACACTGAGTCCCGACTCTAGACTCAGGTGTCACCACGTTGCCGTGACGTCTATGACACTTCTGCACCCCGACACACATTACATGACATCTGTGACCCGTTTACAGAAACCCGACCCACATTGGACGATATTGAGGGAAAATAATGGTCTCCCTTATTCCCCCCCCCCCCTTTCCCCACTGGTCCCCCTTACCCGGAATCCCTACGCAAGTATTGACAGAAAATACTGGTCCGCCTTATCCCCCTTGTGATCCTTCTTTGCTGATCCACTCTTCAATGGTCCCCATCCTACTGGTCCCCCTTATTCCGAATCACTACGCAAGTTGAACGTCTTAAGCACGTCTTCTGAATCCTGACGCACGTTGAGCGACGTCTAGTGCACGTCTTTTGATTCCCTACGCTCCGCACTTGGTATCCATTCATGACCGTGACGCGTTGCCCGCTGAATATATCGTAAACTTGGACGATCCGCCGCCAAGGATATATTAGGTTGACAATTCGTGGACTCTCAAGCACCTTCAACAAAAATGCTAATTAAGAAATAATAAATAGAAAATTTCAATCAAGGTAGGATCCCTTGGAACGCGGAACTGCTTTCCATTTATCAGCTAGCCTGTCCATCCCACAGCTGCAGAATTCTTCTATTTTTGAGGCAAAAAATCCTTGGAGGTGCATTTTGGCCTGGTCCACATTAATGAATCGTTTTCCAACCAAGATGTGCTGCAGCAGGCTAAAACGGTAGCAGTCATTCGGCTCACAGTCTGGGCTGTAACGTGGATGAGATAGACGCTTCCAGCCAAGATCTTCGGTTGTTCGAAACGTTCTGATCTGGCGTTATCTTGCTGAAAGATGATTCCGCTCCTGAAAAGCTGTCTGAACCGATTAGCGGAGTTCAGCCTGCACCCGGCCATGTTGAGAAGAGTAGATTTCAGAATCAACGCTGGATCCGCTTTTGATGATCTCCCGAAAGTTAATGCCTTTCTGACGCCACCATACGGAGAGCGCTTCGCGAATCGGACACCTCAAAGATCGTCTGACTCATCCCTCTTACAGCCCAAGCTGTGCGACGAGTGACTACCACCTTTTTAGTTCGGTGCAGCTCTTCTTGGTTGGAAGCCGATTTATTAATGTGGACCAGGTCGAAATGCACCTCCATTGATTCTCGGCCTTAAAAGCACAAGCAGTCTACAGCCGTGGGGTAGACCAGCTACCTGATAAACGGGAAGCACTTCCACGTTATAAGAGATCTTATTTTGATTAAAGATTAGGATTTGTTATCTGTTAATAAATACTTTTCTTGAAGATTCTTGAGAGTCCACGAACTTAGTTCCCAACCTAATAGTTCGCCACCAATCGGCCATGGTTAAGCTCAAAGGAAGCCGGCTGGCATACGCCGCACTGTCGTAGGCGTCTCTTGGCTTCAGTCCCCCTCCTCGTGACGGACACGGGCATCAGCCGATCATATACAGGGTGGCTGAAAAGTTCGGGCAATTTTTTGCGGCGCTACTTTTGGCCTTGAAATTGAGGTTTTTTGTTATTTCTGTTGTTTCCGTTGTATTCCTCGCGCAATTTTGATCTAGAATCTGTTGCTCCAGTTTTCTCGTTTTCAGTTGTGCTTGCGTTATGTCTCGTGAAAGTGAGCGTATCACCGTCGTCGAGCTGCACAAGACGGGAATGAGGACCGCGGACATAGTTCGAACAACCGGCTTCAAACAAAGGACCGTCTACAAGATTGTAAGACGCTACAAGGAGACTGGCGGGACCTCGGACCGTCCCCGCAGCGGCCGTCCCACCACTGCGACAACACCGGAGAACATCAACAAGGTTCGTTGTCGCATTAGCCGGAATTCTGAGGTATCGATGAACAAGATGGCTACGGATCTCGGGATCAGTAGGGAACGAGTGCAGCATATTGCCAGGAGGAAGCTGGGATTACGCAGCTACAAAGTAGCTCGTATTCACTTCCTCAACGACGCGATGAAAGCTGGTCGAAGGTGCTGTTCACCGACGAGAAGATCTTCACGGTACAGCCGGTTCACAACCATCAGAGTCGCCGGCAGCTGCTTAAGAAGGGTCAGCAGAAGACGTCGGCCGCAAGGACCATCAGCCGCCGCCATTTTCCAGCCTCGGTGATGGTGTGGGCTGGAATATGCGCTACCGGAAAGACGCCGCTGGTCTTCATGGAGCAGAACGTTAAAATTAACGCTGCCAGCTACCAGCAATATGTCCTCCGCGACGTACTGGAGCCGTGGGCGACGAGCCATTTTGGCGAAACCGGATTTTCTCTTCAGCAGGACTGGGCACCAGCGCATTCCGCCAAATCCACGATCGCCGTTTGCGAGGAGCTCTTCCCAGGGTTTTGGAGCAGGGACATCTGGCCATCCAACTCGCCTGATCTCAACCCGATGGATTATTCTGTGTGGTCGATCATGGAGCAGAAGATCTCCACTACAAGATATGCCACCGTTGAGCAGCTGAAATCGGCGTTGTTGAGATCCTGGGACGAGATTACAGCGGAGCAGTGTGCGACCATCATCAGCGACTTCCCAAAACGACTGCGAAAATGTATTGAAGCCAAAGGAGGAAATTTTGAGCACTTGTTGTGAATTTTCCTGTTGTATTATGTTGTTGTTGATCTAATGAAGTTTCTGTTATTTTTGTTTGTAAATCTTTGGCGTTTATGTAGTTTTTTCGTACTGCTGAAATACTTTGAAAAATTGCCCGAACTTTTCAGCCACCCTGTATAGTCAGATATAGTAGGATATAACAGCGAGAATCTCTGGGGACAGGACTTCATTAATAATCCAGAAATATTCTTTGCCTTCATACTCTCATGGTCACATAATTCATCACTATAGCCAAACTCAGCCATTGTATGCGATTCTAAATAAATCTACGCGTAAGCCCTAGTTTATACTTGCGCCGCTGCGCGGCGCGGCACGATGACCGGAATAGGTATCGACCGGGCGGCGCGAAAAATCGATATCCATGACGATCGTGGTGCCGCGCCGCGTGGCGGCGCAAGTATAAACTGGGGCTAAGAGAGTCCAAAAAAAGTTCGCTCCGGTTAGGATGCGACTCCCGTTATAGCACGGATTATCTCCGGTCCCTTCAAACGCGTTATAGGGGACTGTACTAACCAGGAAAAGGTTTCAGGCGTAGGTCTGAACGGAGAAAATGAATAGTACTGGGGTACAGTATCACACCATCAGCGCGTGCCCACATGCATATGTGGGCGCGCTGATGTATGGGACGTGGCGAAAGGCTTTGCGTCATGCGAATCGGTGGCTCAGCAGGGTGCAACGCTGCTTCATAGGTGAGGCCAGATGTTCGGGTCCGACTGCTGCAGACAGGGACGGCTAGTGGCTGCATGCGCGCACGGTTGCCGCGTCTTGCTGCTGGACGCGCTAGTGCGCGAAAGTGTGCCCCAGCGGCTGCTGCCCGCGGTCCTTCGCCTGGCGCAGAAGAAGGAAAGCAGTCGAATGAGACACGCTTGATGCCTTCTGGTAGAGGGGAGAAGTGCGAGCGTTTGTTAACAGGTGAGGACGGGCTGAAAGTGCCTAAAGTGAATGAGGGCAAATGGAAAACGAGGAAAAACGCATCTGGTGAGAAAATTTCAAAAAGAGAATACGGATGGATATTATCTAGAAGTTCCAGAAGCAAGTGTGGCGCTGTGGTAATAGGGGAGGTCACCTTGAAAAGGTTGTCACTAATACGAAAAAAAAAGAAAACCAGACACAGTGATAATAAAGAAAACAAATAAACATTCCTATAGCTCTGTTCTCAGAATTGGGCAGGGGAAGGGACTCCGGGGTATCGGCGGACTGACGCACCGGTGTTAAAATTGTCTACGTCCTGGAGTTCCCTTCCTTGTCCAACACGGAAGCAGATCTGTAATCGAAAAGACGAGGTAAGACTGCATTTACATTCGCTGTATGTAGCTACTCGCCACGCCTGCATGCCGCGGCATGCTATGGCGACCCCCTCCAACTACCATAGCGCCGCAAATACTTGCAAGCATCTATGGGAGATGCGATACGACGAAGTACAAATTTGAGTAATTCATATTCTCTGAATTGATAATGGATTATCTCATTGTCTGCACAATCCTTTTAAGCAGGGTGTGAAAAAATGATGGATTCGAATCATACAAATTGGTGTCAGGTCCAATGTTTAGTGGAGAGCAATTCTATGAGAGAGGTAGTAAGATGAAGTAGGGAACAAAGCTATCATCGTCTATCGTCTACGATGATGCTCAAGCCTTGAGAGGTCAGGAGGCGTGACGCTATTATACAGCGGACGCACGGCAGTTCTCGCTCCACATGTACGTAGACCGGTTGGTCTCTCAATAAACTCTTTTCTCATCTCTTACACTCGCTCTCACATCCACTGAACCATCGCGTCATTAGGGCGTACAAGTCCTACGTCGTATCGTCGTATACATTTGGTGCAACGGCCTAATAAGCCTAAGTCTCCCGTGTCAAAGTGTAACAGCTTTGGGACCTGGAGCATAAAGTCGGTCGAATATAAGATCGCATTTTCTGAATCCAAGAGAATAAGTCTCCCGTTAAATACCTGGATTACAAAGTCGATTCTATTCACGATCGCACTTTCTAAATCAGAAAGTTAAGTCTCCCGTACGCTAAAAGTACCTGGAGCAGCCTCTTCTCTAAGTAGCTAACAACACTAAAGGAGAATTTAAAAAAAAATGGCATTCCTTTCAAGGAAATCAGCAATCATATTGAGCTCAACCGCGCTTCAAGATTTAGCAACGTGCTACAAAGAGCATGCAATTAGCCTAAACTGCGCAATTCAAATTGAATTCAACTATGAGAAATGCAAATCTACCATAGATCGCTTAGAAGAGTGCATAGCAGAATTAAAAGGAGGTGAACAATGCAAAAACTTTTTATCGAGTTAAGGGATGAGTACATGAACTGCAAAGATAAAGCAGAGAAAAAAGAGTTAATGGTTGAATTAGAGGAAATTGAGCGAGAAACTCAACTGCACAAGGTTACTGCAGAAGCCGTCGACCTCACATATAGTTTAAGGGCACGTGTTGACGAATTACGGTGCAGTAAAGAAAGGAAAAGAGTTCAATTTGGGCACTGCCTTCAAAATAACAGTATAGTTGCTGCCGCAGTTCCAACACCCTCAGTGTTTCAAAGTAGCCAATCGAATTACGAAAACATTGAAGCTGATACCAGTACCGTAACAGTGCAGGTAGCGAAAACGCAGGCAGGTCATGGAGTACACCGCTCCATAAAGGCTCAGGAGGTGTCCTTACCAAAATTTTTTGGTAATTCAGAGGAATTTCCAGAGTATTGAGCAGTTTTTGAGACTCTGGTTCATAAAAACGTTGAACTTCACGTCATCGAAAAGATCCTCCTGTTGAGGGAAAGCTTAAAAGGTAGGGCAAAGAATCCGCTAATGTTTTCTTTATTTGTGCACCTTTTCCACAGATTCTCCATCGTGCTACAACCGTTCGGCGCTGATGTTGACGAGCATTCTTTGCTGCTCTAGTGCATTGCCCGGTGCGACAGTAAAACTATAAATGTAACCAGACACTATAGTAAACTTCTACAGACGTTTGGAAGACGGTTTCCGAAACTCTCTGCACACTTTCCGGTCAATGACACATTAATCTCCCTTTAATTTTACTCTTGGTCATCACCGTTCTCCAGCTCGCTTGTCGC
Source organism: Heligmosomoides polygyrus polygyrus (assembly GCA_947396885.1). Classification (NCBI taxonomy): domain Eukaryota; kingdom Metazoa; phylum Nematoda; class Chromadorea; order Rhabditida; family Heligmosomidae; genus Heligmosomoides; species Heligmosomoides polygyrus. The sequence continues at coordinate 95,399,246 of OX377201.1, read as the reverse complement.
TGTCCAAGTATCACGCCACTCGTAGGCGTTAAGAAACGTTGGAATATTTCTCCAATCTACAAGGTTAGACGAAGCACTCCACTGTTTCCCTTCTCTTGCACCAGCCGACAAAGCGCAAACAATGTGCACACTTCCGCGCCAGTATGACGCCACTAGCCGTCCCTGTCGGCAGCAGTCGGACCCAGATGCTCGACCACCTTGTACGATGTTGGTGGTCTCCCACGACGACGCTTCATCAGAATGCACTCCACTGTTCTCTTCGCCCATTGGTCGTATTATCTCTTCATGATGTGACCAGCTCATCAGCCTTTCGCCTCCCACACATGATCAGCTGTGTCACGAAGATGGGACGTTTTTCTATGGGAGTTCCAAAGTCCGGCATTGTGTTGAGTCAACGGGTTCTACTTCGAAACAAATCGCTCCGGCGATCAAAGCGTGTTCCTTTGCATTTTTAAAAAAAAATGTATACAGTATCTTAACATCGTAACAAGGGGGCATTGAGAACTGCTGAAACGAACAGGTTTCCTCGCAGATCCGTGTCCGATAGATGGTCTGTAGGCTCCTTGAGAGGTCCGAAAGCGGCCCATGCATCTCAACTCCTATCCAGGTGCCTGATTCATCAACGACTTGCAGAGATTTAACGGAGAAATTACAGCCGAGATTCCTAATAACGCCAACATTTCTCCATATCGCCTGTTGACAAGCCACGTTAATTCGCGTTTTTTCAGGAATTTCCGCTGTAATTCCTCCGTTAAATCTCTGTAAGTCGTTGATGAATCCGGCCCCAAATCGTGTTTCATATCGTCCTCCATGTTCATCGAACGTTCGTGATACACAAAGGACGACGTTTCAGTGAGTTGAGTGTTTCAGATGAATTCCTTTCTCCTCACAGAAGATGTTTCTCACCGGCTGTGACATCCTCTGGTTGAATCGCAATCCGATCACTTTCCATACCAGCTAGCACCCCTCCGCTTCAGTGATACAGACACTGGGGTTTGTCTCAACGCTGTCGAATGCCTTCTCGTGATCGACGAAGGTGACAACCAGGGGCAGAATGCAGTTCCCAACAATCCTCGATATTGTCTGGAAGTGATCCATGCAGCTGAATCCCTTGTTCTGACCATAAACCGGTAGACAAGCAGCCTGGCATGGGATGAAGAGCCGACAGTTCCGTCGGAATTTCAGAGCCTGACTAGACGACGCGATTTATTGGCCGCGCAAACCAGCTAGTCGCAAAGCAGTACGATCTGGCACACGGAAGACCGTCACACACCCACCTGAGTACGAAGCTGACCAAAAAACACAGGAAATCAGCGACAAACAACGGTAATGGCAACGAGCAGCGCACGAATCCGTCGATGCTGGCGCCAGCGGTCGCTCCGCCCCTACAGCCGCAACGGCGGCGCGGTTCGCCGCAGTGGTGGCGCGATTTCACAGCCTCGGGGCTGACGTGTAGCCGTTTATAGCCCGCTTAACGACTTCTTCATGAATTTTTGCTGTTTCGGGATTCGTTTCATGTGCAGGCTGTAATGCTTATGACGAGACAGCCTGCAGACGCGACTATAATCCTCGTGGGACGTCTCTAACGCAGTAGCAGTGTCAGCGGACTCCCTTTTCAAGTTTCCCTAGATAAATTGACTACGAGCAGGTCCGTGGAAGGGAATTGAAGGTTCCTACATCAGCGCGATATACTGCTGTGCTGCGTCGGCTTCAGGACAACCTAGCCGTCTGTCCTTGCCTACATATTTTCTTGGCGCTGTTCTTGTGTGAAGGAAGGGAATGTGTGCAAAAATGTGCAATATTTCCGAATCTGCCCTTACTCTTGGTTAGATCTCCATAAACAGGCACCTTTTCCCAGCCAAGTGGATGAGTTGTCCGTTGGTCTCACCATCAGACAGTCGTTGCAGGATCACGAAAGTGCTTCAGATGACTCGCGTTTAGAGCCGCATAAGGGCCTGTTCATACTTCGCGACAAGAGCGACAAGAGCGAAAAAAGCGACAAAAGCGACTGGGGCGACGGATGTAGTGCAGTGTACGTAAATAATTGCGTACTCCACACTCCGTCCGCGACGAATGTAATGTGAAATGCGTAATTATTTACGTACACCACAGTCGCCCCAGTCGCTCCAATCGCCCTTGTCGCTCTTGTCGCTTTTGTCGCTCCTGTCGCGAAGTATGAAGAGGCCCTAAGTAGCGGCGAGTTTCGCACCGTATGCAGGCAGTCGTTTCGAGACCCAGCAAGTGTCACAATCAGTGACCGAAGACCATGACGATGACTTGGATCCGCCGTGTTTGAATGAAAAAAAGAAAAATAAGACGTGGTAAAGGTTAGGTTTTAGCCCAGTGTCTCAAGTGACTGGTGTTGGGCGCTTCGCCAACCTGATTTCCCATGCGATACGAATATTCCCATCTGTGGTAGATTTCTGGCACATTGTTACGATATCCATAGTGAATTGCAGTTCTACCTAGTGGTTGTCTACGGTTTGTTGGGGCACTATTGTTCTTTCGCACCTCCACGGGTTGAGGAGAGTTTGAAAAAAATTTTCGCCCAAACTTCGTCTAGGGAGGTTATTTGGAGTGCTGATTACGAATCTGACATCCTTTTCAAAATTTCGGCCGATTACGGAAGGTTACGGTAGGTACAAGTAATTATGACTGCCAAAGTCATAATCGCCGATTTCGCCCAAACATCTCCTAGGGGGCTTATTTGGGGTACTGATCACGAATCTGACATCCAGTTTTCGTTTTACGCTGGAATACGGTAGCAACGGGTAAGGAACGCTTCGGGATGGATTCCTGGTGTCGAGGTTGCAAGCTATTACAACGATGTCTTACTGCGGTCAAAACTCCAGCGCCAGGTGGGACTTGAACCCGCATCTCCTGCTGACCGGGCAGGAATGCTATACTTAATCACACCACCACCGCTGTTCGATCGAATGCAACATCCACACCTTATGGGACCGATCAGCACCCACCCGTATATCGGAATGAGCCGGCCGCCGATATCAGCATGGAACCATTTAATCTGACGGTCTTGATAGAAATGATTCAAGTCAGTTTCTTCAAGCCTCAAATGGAGGTTGCAAGCTTTACAACAATGATGTCTTGTTGCGATCAAAACTCTAGCGCCAGGCGGTTTTCGAACTCACACCTCCTGCTGGCCGGGCGGGAATGCTCTACGCCATTACACCACCGGCGTTTCGATCGCAACAAGAAGTTGTTGTAACACACTTCACATTGATTGAAGTGGGCGAAGCGTCCTGATCTCGGAACCATTGCCTGAAACCGCGAAGAATTCGCCAGACAGCTCGTCGCTGCCGTTGATAGTTTAGCTACAAGTGCTAAAAGATGTTTTCTACCATCATATTCGTCCATGAATTCGCCTGGGAAGCTGTTTTGGCGCGGTTCATGATATTTTTGTAGGTGCTGTCGTAGTTGGAGGGGGCCAATGTGATATTGAAAATCTGCAATCCCACGGAGCTTTGCACGCATTCAGGCTCTCCCGCTCCCGTCCTAACTAGGAAATTGCGCCCCGTCCCTTAATGCCATATAACCTAGCCTTTCCAGGGTCCACAGCGCTACGGCTTCGGGAAATGCGACTGTTCGCAGTTCTCATACCAGCACTTCTGGTGGCCCTGGTGGCAGCTGAAGAGTTGGACTTCACTGTTGAAATTCCGCCCGGTACCTTCCAATGCTTCTTCCAGCCGGTCGACGTCACAAAGCACAAGAGCTTGGAGGTCGACTACCAGGTCAGACATCATGACGCAGCTCAGTTCAAATTGGGTGGGGCACGCGTCGAAGCCACGAGGCCGCTATACATCTCTTTGGTTCCTTTAGGTCATCGACGGTGGCGATCTGAAGATCAACTTCATGATTTTGCTTGGAGCCAACGTACTGATCCAGGACAGCACGAAGGTGGACGGCTCGCACAGGTACGTGTTTATCGCTTCGATTAGATTTTAGAGCGTTTTTGTACCATTCTCACGTCGAACTGGAAACTTTTCAAATCAAATTGAACACTCTTCGCTAGCCTAAGACATTTGAAATCAGAGCGAACTCTTCCAAATCGAAATGAGCTTCTTCTGCATTAAATTAGAGACTCTCCAAAAAGGTTAGAATAATTTTTTGTTCAATGAAAATCTGCGAGTAACTTTCTTTGAAGTTTTAATTTAGTTAATAATAAGGTAGCGTAGTTTGAAATGTTATAAAAAAATTTTTGAGAAAAAATAATAATCTAAAGCTGGTTTTAAAGAGCATGAAGCGGCCATTTTTTAATTGCCAAAGTAAGATTTCGCATTGTCCCCCTCCGGAGCTTCGCGATTTTTATTCGATTTGCGGCAAAATTTCTGTTTGCATGCAGTGTCACGCCTGCAAACGGTGCAACATAAACAACTGTAAAAAACATGCATGTCCTAACTCTCTTGCTCCACAAAAGCAGTATTTGCACTATGAATCAAATAAACATTGCTGCTTGCTTTTCGAGTGCATGGCGCGATCCAGTTTTTTAATGCACTACATGATTTTTGGTATGTCTTCTTTGCCAACAAAGATTGGTGTCGGATCTTATTGAGGCCAACGTTTCGGCGTCTTCGCCTTCTTCAGAGCCCGGAAGAGCCGAAATCATTTACGGTACTACTCCCCCAAACGCCATTTCATGTTACAGGGTACTTTTTTTGGAAGAATAGAAACATGATCAGGGATGAAAGCTGCAAGAAACGATTAACCTTGAAGGTGATATGCCGAAGTGGACCACCAGTGACCCGTAAGCTGGGGCCGGATTCATCATAGTTACTACAGTAACTTTAACGGAGAATTGTAAGCAAAAAGCTCAGATAACGCGGCTTATCAAGCGATATGGTGAGCGATAAGCCGCTTTATCTTAGCTTTTCGCTTACAATTCTCCGTTAAAGTTACTGCAGTAACTTTGAGGAATCCGGCCCCTGGACGTAACGTGGGTGAATAAGCCTCAACCCCGGACCACCCGTCTTAAATACTGGACATCAGACCAAATAGGTCAGAACCTACAGAGCTCTGCGAAGGGTACCAGTTCATGGGTTATCGATAGACTCTGCTCCTCCCGGTTGACCTGAGGGTTACCAGTCGTGATTCAAAGCGCTTTGAGTGTCTTACGTGCCGATATATCGCCTTCTCGCGCTAAGATCGACACTGATACCTGCCTTCATGACATCGACCCCTGTGTTCTCTCCAAGGGTGCCTTTCTTAAGGCCAACATGCTTACCCTGATACATAGGGGCCTGCCCGTTTCCACATGTACTCCTTCCCACTCTAATTACATGCCGTGACATGATTAATGTCTTGTTGTGCTTCAAAACAAAGTTTAATTTATTGTCTTTTCTCAAAAATAAATTTTTTTACAAAATTATTACACATCTTGGGGCTGGTGCTGGTGAACTAAAAAAAATTCAAAGAAAGTTCTGCCAATTTTTTCTTGAACAAAAAATTATTCTAACCATCTTAGTGTCTTAGTGAGTCTGTAGTTTAATCTGCATAAAGGTCGTTTTGACTTGAAAGAATTGTTTTGATTTCAAAAATCTTAGGCTAGCTTAGAAAAGTGTCCAATTCGACGTGAAAGTGGTATATAGCTTTGTCGCAGCAAACAAATTATATCGATTCACTGCGCGGTCTAATCGATATCGACTATTAGCACTCTGCGGTACAAGTTAAAAGGGCTAAATAGAGAGAGGAGACCTATCAGACCAATCGGACTGTCACCCAGAGGGGCCTGTCGAGTCGGTGCTCTGATTGGTTATGATTGTCTGGAGCTCTCCCGCCCCCATGCTAGCCTCTTCAATACTAGTACTCATCCTGCAATCCGCACCGCTACTTGAGTAGAAACCATGCTCCTTTTATCGAGAAGGTTATTATGCCAATATTTGCAGGTTGGAGGTCAGTCAGAGTGGGGACTATCAGTTCTGCTTCGACAACTCGTTCAGCTACCAGGCCAGAAAGGTGTGCTTAAGCTTCACTTCGCTATTTGGTTGCAATTTTTGATACTAATCGTTAATGTGGCCTGTATGGGAGGTGGGAGCTCGCCATCCAGTCAGTCTCAGCCAACCAGGGCATCAATGGTACACTTGCCGTCGGCTACCACGCCCATTCGGTGCTACCGGATTGGTTGGGTACGTCTCCGCTCATTTCATATAGGCCACTTCAACGACCAGTACCCAATTTTTATTTGTATTTTGCCACGCTATTTTCGTTACTAAGGTGGGTGAGCTCTCATCGAAATTACACACACTCGCAGGTCAATCCTATAACAAGGCAAGAGCAGGAATTCCGGGACGTGGTTGATTTATTTATTCGTGCCAAGACGCTTCGATATGATGCAGGCGCAACCCTGCGTAGTGCCTATTCCTCCTCAACTTTTGGGCGTGGTAAGGGGCGATATTTTTTTGTTCTTCAGGATCCGTCATACGTTTTCACGTAAACCTCATTTCATAGATCATTTCTGGATGCGATATAATGCAGCGCGAGCAGAAAGGCCATCCTATAACTCTTAAGTCCAACTGCGCAAAAGAGGAAGATAATTGAATTGAACCACAAATGTTGATGCCACATCCAGTAAGCGAGAGTATAGTCTTATACTGCTACTAGACAGAGGCGGCGAACTTGTTAGTATTCGACTGTGGTCGCATAGTAATGAATATGGTATAGTACATAGCTATAATAGCGAAAATCACCACTGAAAGGTCAGTAGAGCGACGCGGGTAGTGTTTTTGAGCCATTCATTATTCTTGCGATTTTTTTGATATTTTTCATGGTTTATATATTTTGATCAAACTAACCATACTCAGGCGCGGGTAGGGCAATCGGAGGAGGCGCCGGCTGTCGCCTGTACCCGATACCAAGTTCCTGGTTCGGATTTCCCGTCCAGGCCCACGAAGCCTTCCATCCCTCCGGGGTCGGTGAATTGGTACCAGACTTGTCTGGGAAGGATAATGCGCTGACTTGTTCATCGGCTGGCCACCGCAAGTCATTGTATGGCCAAATACTATACTTATGCTCGAATGACTCATTCGAATAGGTATTCGAATGATTTTCATTCGAATTTGAATATTCGAATTCGAATATTCGAAAAATCGCGTTTTTCGAATGTATTCGAATTCGAATATTCAAAAAATCGCGTTTTTCGAATGTATTCGAATTCGAATATTCAGAAAAATCGCGTTTTTCGAATATATTCGATTTCGAATGCTCGAAAATTTTCGGTATTCGAAACCATTCGAATATTCGCAATTTCCCAGAAAGCAAAAATTATTCAAGTATTCGAAAAGTATCATTCGAATGCCCAACAAGAATTTGTGTATCGGCGTATTTTGAACAGGCTTGGTGGGTTTCTCGGGTAATTTGGGTCGCCAAAACGGTTCTGTCTATGAATCAAAGCTGTGGTACGATGGTGGCTCGGTGCACGGATACTGAGCGCCTCATCGATACTAGTGACTTCCCGGAAAGCGGCCGGATGTTATCGATCGATTTTATCGATTTTCGTTCTGAATTGGCCACTTGGAGTGGGATTCGCATGGATACGTTGGCCGTATGCCGGACTTCACAAAGGGGAGGCAGTGTATTTCGGCCGGATGTTATCGATCGATCTATTTTTCTGAAGTCTACCGTAGTTTATCAATATGTTGGCTGGAGAATAATTACATTCACATGTTCATCGCAAATAAGAAATATTTATTCCTACCACTTACTTGGGTGAATCACCAGAACGAAATGAGACTGGCCCTCATGGGTAGCCTATTCCTAGCTACTTGTAATACATTTTGTGGCCGAAAAATCGACAGTGTGATATTTCACATTTGTAGATGAGCAGGACAGACTAGCTACAGATTTTCATGTAGTACTTTGTCGTCAGTCCTTCACTAGCTGCCGCTAGGCAAAAGCATTGTTTCATGAAAGTTCCTTAACAGTCGGTCTGCCACCAATTTCAAAAAGGATTGTTTTAAAGTGACCTAGAAGCTTACAGTGGCTCAACCAGATAATGTTCCCTTCAAATATGTTGTAAGCCTTTCGTTTGTTCCTCATAAGCAGCAATTAACAAAACACTAGTATTCCTTTGAGAAAAATTCGTATTCCAGTAAGCAAGGAAATTAGACGCTTCCATAAGCCCTTTGATCGTTCTACGTGTAAGTTCTCTATCTCATTTTTACGACGCACATGGGGGTTTATGAGATGCCTGTCGATAAAAACCTCGTGCTTAACTAGGAAGGGATCCGTTATGTATTGCTTCCCTTTTCTCTTCTGTGTTGCCTTCTACCATGTCTATAATACAGCCTGATTTTTCATTCGAATTCGAATATTCGAATCGAATATTCGAATTCGAATATTCGAAGAATTGCATTTTTCGAATGTATTCGAATTCGAATGTTCAAAAAATCGCGTTTTTCGAATGTATTCGAATTCAAATGTTCAAAAAATCGCGTTTTTCGAATATATTCGATTTCGAATGCTCGAAAATTTTCGGTATTCGAAACCATTCGAATATTCGAAATTTTTGGGAGAGCATAAGTATACCAAATACGCATTCATGTCGCCTCCACGACATCCCGTAGAAGTAGAATGCGCTGGCGCATCCCAGAAGGGATCGAGTAACGCCGTCCTTTATCCTTTATCCTTTAACCTTACTCATCGAAATATCGCTCATCTCTGTCGACGTCGAGTTCGCTTTGATTTCAATAGTCTTAAAGCTAGCTCAGAAGAATCCAATTTGCTTTGAAAAGTTTCCAGATTGGTTTGAAAAGTGTCCCATTTGACGTGAAAATGGTATACGTTGCTTGTTATTGTGCAGTCATAATGGAATACTAACAAGGTGCATAACTCTGACCAGGGGCCAGATTCATTAACCGCATACCGCCCTCTAACGATGAAAATACCGATGGTGATGAATGTCATATCAGGGAGTTTGGCGGTGTTTTAACCGTTAGAGGGCGGTAAACGGTTGATGAATCTGGCCCCAGGAGTCGTATCCGGGTGTGTTCCCTTTTACTGTATATGTTATCTCTATTTGCGCTGATTTTCTTTTACCGTAACTGACGGCTTAGTGAACTAGAGAATCATATAAGTAGGCATGTTTATGCATCGTTCTCGATGTGATGTCCTAGAGCGTTGAGCAGTCCTTGGAGATTGAAGTGCTCGCGTTTCATATCAGGTCAACGTACAGATTCCCTTGCGGAGGTTTTTTGGCAATGGAATGCGGCTGCGGGAGTGGTTTCCGAATCGCATCAATCTATTGAGAAGTTGGTGTTTTGGTGAGAGAAGAGGATGAACACTGCATCAATGTGTGTAATTGCAGCACATCTACTGAAGAAAAAGCCAACAGATGCCCATTGATTGCGGATCCAATGAGATCGGAGGGGTGAAGTGATAGCACACTAACCTAGCGTACGAGGGAAAGATGAATGCGATCCCTTCCAGGAGTGTGGAACTTGCTGGTGTTCGATTATGTGTTCATAATGATTAATAACGTGTAATCCTATTACACGTACCATTTTCACGTCAAGTTGGACGCTTTTCGAATCGAATTGGGACTACTAAGCAAGCCTAACGCTTTTGAAGTCGAACTGAACATCTTACAGATCAAGACAAGATTTTTACCACACAATAGTAGACTCTGCAGGGGCAAGATTCATCACAGATTTACAGCAATCTAACGGTGAAAATACTGCCGAAATCCCTGATAGTGCGGCTCATAAAGTGATATGGTAAACATTGAAACATTTCATCGTATCGCATGTCAATAAGCCGCGCAATCAGGGATTTCGGCAGTATTTTCATCGTTAGATTATGCAAGTCGTTGATGGATCTGGTCCCGGAAGGTTAGAATAATACCTTGTCTAAGGAAGAGTTGGTATAACTTTTGAAATTGTTTAACACACCTGCCCAAATGAGGAATACACTATTTGAAAATTTACAAAATTTTCACTTTTTGAGAAAAATAATGGTGTAAAATTGTTATAGAGCACAAAAAAGCAGCTGTTTTGGCGCGGTAGAGGAGGAGGTCATGCCATATGCTCGACTACCTCGCTGAGATTTTTGTCTGATTGATAGTGTAAATGTTGCTTGCTTAAGACGACAGAGGGACGGCATATAGGGTCGCATTGCTAGCAGATAGCTCTGCTACTGCTTGGTCCAACGAATAGCTCACTTTGAGGGCAAAATGGCCGAAATACGTTGTGCAATGATGCAGCTGATGCTTTAGATTTCTCGGTTAGGCAAGTGCCACAAATCAGCCACTTTGCAGCAGCTTTAAAATCGGGTGAAGATTAGCACGTTCCGTTACATGCCCACCGGAAGAGAAAGAAGCAGACAGAGAGGCAATCACTCCACCATTGGTCAGCAAGTTCAGAGAGGATGAGGCGCGTAAAAATCATGGAAAACGGGCAGAAAACTGGGCCAGGAATCAATTAAACAATGCAGAAAACCACAGGAATTGGCCCTCACATCTTATTAAACAAATGGCACAAGTTGCTCATGTTACCTACATTGAGGAGGCAGAAACGTGCCAGCCAATCAGAGCACCATTCGACGTAGCCTGATTGGTCTTATTCTTTCCCCACCTCCAATGTAAGCCACATTAACGACTTTTGCCAAATAAGCTATGCGCTGCGCATTGTTAAAGAATTAATCCCTACTCGTTGTTCTCGTACTTTTACGCTTATTTCGAAGATTTTTCTATGCAGCTTATCACAATAAGCTCCACGAATGCTTCTGTACCTAAAATTATTGCTTAAGGTGGTGTTCTTCGAAATCTTCCTCCTAAACGAGCAAGGCCAAACAGACGATATTGATCTGGAGAAGTTGGCCACCAAGGACGAAACGCTTGAAAAGAGGATGGGAGACTTGGGTCTCACAATCGCTGGATTCCGGGTAAAATGGCAGCTATATTCGGTTACCTACGTGACGTGTTTGCAAACATTTCTCGTTTCAGAACGCAATGAGCGTCATAAAAGGCCAGCTCAACAAGATCGAATACCATCAGGTAATTGCACGTCTAACTCATTTCTTTCTCCTGAGAAACTTCGAACACTGTGCTACGTAAATAGTTTTTGAAGCCTTCAGTGTCAGATACGCTTTGTCGGGTTATATTTTAGGCCTTATACGAAAGCAGAGAGGTTTAAAGGGAATGCTAGATGGGGTTTTTTAAAGACAGCACAAGAAGTGATAGCTCTGACCAAAAATATGACCCGACAAGAAACCTGAACCTTTTTTTGCGTCTGATCTTTGGTACATCTGGGGGAAATTGGGCACCTGACTTGCCAAGCAACTCTGTTGTGTAAAGTGGAAAACATGCGCTTGGAAAAGAGATTGGTATAGGTTCACGTCTCGCGAACATAATTTTCAAGTCAAGGTAGGCACTTTTCAAAGCAAGCTCGACGCATTTGAAACTAGGCTTAACATCCTCCAGATCAAAAGCGGCGCCTTCGAGATCACATCGAACAACTTCTAGATAGGTGGAAATAACTTCTGTTCAATAAAAATCTAGTAAGATATTTTTTGAAAGTTATTAGTTCACCTGCCCTGAAAAAGTGAATACATTGTTCGAAATTCTTTTTAAAATTTTATATTTAGAACAAAAATAAATGTTTAAACCTACCTTATTGTTTATTGTGCAGAAAAGCAGCCATTTTTTGTGAAGAGATTGCGCCGTGCTGTCGTCCAGGACGTTCCGATTTTTGATTGATAGCAAAGTGAAGAGTACAAAAAGACCAATTGCAGAAAACACACATATCTTCATTTCGCTGTTTCATGTAAGCAGCATTTACACTAGCAAACAAATGAAAATCAAGACGAGCTGGATAAGTGCATGGCACGATTTCTTCTTTTAATACGCTAAATGATTGCTGTCCTTCAAGACAAAATTCAATTTATTATTTTTATTTAAAAATTTAAGATTTTGTAAAACTTCAAACAGTCTGCTAACTTATTGAGGAAAAAATTGAAAACTTCGAAGAAAGTGTTATTATATTTTTCTTGAACAAAAAAGACTGCCACTGAGCGTTTATTTTGAAGTGGAAAAAACTCTTTGTGATTTGGAAGATGTTAAAATTGATTTCGAAAGCGTCAAGGTCGCCTAGAAGAGTGCAAATTTGATTTCAAGAATTGTGCAATTTTACGAGAAAATGGCATATAAGCCACAGACGTCGATTATCTGTGCTGTCCAATCGCTGCAGGCTTTTCCCATGCTGCCGCGTCGCACGGTGACCTTCTAGAAGCGTTGCCACTCGTAACCTGATTCTCCTTTTTGGGGCTATTAGCCTTACGCACAATTTTTGCAGAAGCAGTCAATTTTCGTGCATTTGCAGGCGATTCTAAGAGCGCATGAGATACGCGATCGCTCTGTGATGACAGCCAACCTGGAACGGGTGACGTTCTGGAGCTGTACGCACACGTTGGTCATGTTGTGTGTGGCCGGCCTGCAGGTAAGACCAACCGCTATTTCTGATCTGCCGAAAGGTCCCCTGATGTCTTCTCCTTCCAGGTGTTCTTAATAAGGAGCCTGTTCGAAGACAATTCCAAAGTTGGACGACTTCTGAGGAAGGGCAAAGATGCGTACAGCAGTAGTGGTTTCTAGTCGCTATCTGAGAGTCAGCAGCTCTACTAATAGTATTTATTGATCGTGGGAACTCTCCTTGGGTGCATCAGCTTTTATCGTCTAATTGTTGTCGTCGCTGATTTGTTATCATCATCATAATATAAAGGCATAATCTGTATTGTTCAAGATTCTCGCTCCGTTTGCTGGTCGTTGGTGCAATGAATTCAACACCATATTGATATATTTCCAGGTCATTGTTTGTTTTCTTGTTTTTCACGAGTGACTCTGTGTGTGCCTTCAAGAAGATAGTACAATAAACAGATTATTTCCTCAATTTGTATCGTAGAAATGTGGTGGTTGGTCAGTCCATTACTGTATCCGTTGTACCGTATTCCCGTGAAGCGCTGTGGGTCCATATTCAATTTCGATTTTAGGCCTACACGCTTCATATGCATACGATTCTAGCGCTACTTGTGGGCTTCCTAGTTTTTCCAGCATGCCGAGCGTCAATGACCGAAGACGAGATCTACATGACGTTTCAAGTGCCTTCTAGTCGGGTAATTACTCCAGTCTACTTCAATAAAAACGTGGAGGATAGCCTTCGCGGGATGCGTCATGCACTCTATTTCTATGGAGCAGCATCGAGGCGTTTTAGCTGTTCATGCTCCCTATTGGGGCGTATGTAGCGCAGCGGAAGAGGTGCGGATTCTCGCATGTACCTCAAATTGATTCAAGATTTCTGTAATACTCACGGGAACCATTTCCAAAGCTTATACAAAACAAACAGAGGGAACATATACATATAGAGTATGAGGAGGTTGGAAACATCAGAAAGCGAATGCGGTACACTTCCGAAGTATAAATGCACTCCATATATTCACATAAATGCAACACTTTCTCCTAGTAATACACAAAGCCCATCTTGGAATCGAACATTCTACCATTTTCCTGCAAGCCTGCATCACTGCCCACTTAGCCATCCAGCAACTGCCGTCGTACTGATGAACTGACAAACCTCAACATTAAGATGCTACGGTTTTCGCAATTCTTTAACAACCCACAGGCCCATAAAAAATTGGAAACCAAGACATGCTCAGTAGGTTACATTGAATGCCTCCTAGACATTGTATCCGCCACCGACTCGGATAGCTTCAATTTCGTATTTTTTATTAAACCCGGTTAAAAGCGTTATGCGAATAATGACATTTTTGAAAACCCTCCGATCTTGGCATGATTAAGGTAAGAGTAGTATTAACAAGGATTTTCGGATGATCCTATTAACTGATTTATCGTCGGATCTCCGGATATCCGAATCGGATTGGACACCAGATTTCTGATCAAAATCAGTTATCTGAATTTTCTGAAAATGAAAAGATCGTGAAAATGGTGAAAATCGCCCCTATCTGAATCGCTCTAAGATCGAAGCTTTTCAGAAATTTAATTATTTGCACAATCCCTTTAACTAGGGTTCGAAAAAATGACGGAACCGAATTATCGGAATCGGCGTCGGATCCAATGTCTAATGCCTTCACAGTAACTCCATTGACCTTTATAGCGAAGAGTTATGAAAAAGGGGAGGGGAGCCCAACCTCTTTAGACTCGCGCCCACGCTTCCCTTCGGTCGATTTCTTCTTCCCATTGACGACCGCGCGGCAAATCGGGTGTCTGGCGCGTGGGACCGCGCGGACACTACTTCTTCACGACAATTCAAATGAAGCTCCCTCTCCAAGGGTTAGCCCCAGTTTATACTTGCGCCGCTGGGCGGCGCGGCACCATGGTCAGATTAGATATCGACGGGGCAACGCGAAAAATCGATATCTATGGCGACCGTGAGACCGCGCCGCGTGGTGGCGCAAGTATAAACTAGGGCTAAGGCCTCATGCATACTTCCCGCTACCGTGATTCCATCGCGGCGATGAATTTTGCAGAGCGACGCGAAAGAATTTGAACTTCTCAGTGCTCGTCGCATCGCCCATCGCTCTGCAAGGGAGCGCGACGGCAGTCCGTCCATAACCAACGCTAAACACCGCGCGCGTTGCGAAAAGGTATACCATGCCCGCGATGGGCGCGGGAAGCCGTCGCGCATGCAGACCGCCACTGTTGCGGCGGCCGCGGCGAAGTTTCCTTTGACTATTCGACCGCGTACGTTGGAATGGCCACGAACTGAGCCCATCGCGGCGATGGAAGTATGCCCCCGGCCTTAGCCACATATTGGAGAAGGCCAGAACAGGTTCGAAAGCAGAGGGTATAAGATGTATTTGCTGCTATAAGAAATTCTACAAAGAAAAAGGGCGCACGTTCGCCAAGAATCGTGCAAAGAAGTTGATCAGTTGTCTGATTGTTTTCAAAAGTTTTACAGAAATTTGACGAGTTATTTTTCTGCTTGATCATTTTTACAAAATGCGAGTAGCTGTTTGTGAATAGTGCCGACCTTTCTTCAGCTTGAATAGTATGTAGTGCTGATTATTTGTTTTTATCAATGCTTAGAAGTAAATGACTCCCGGACCACAGTGCAGTAGCATTGCTAGAATCCAACATATCTAATGAATACTCGAAAACCATGAAAAAGCGAGGAATGGCCGCAGCGAGCAGTTCTGTAACCACAGGCCGAAATCGGCCCTTGCGGTCATGAATGGGTTAAGTGATCATTTTAAATCTTTTCATTCATGATAATGAAAATGATATTTATTACGTCGTATCAAACAGACGCAAGAAATAAATTCAATTAGAATCGAACAAATAACAACTATCAACGTATGTTAAGCAAAGACTCCAAATAGATATTTCGTAATACCTTCAAGTAAAGTGAAATCTAGGTCAAGTGGTCATTGTATGCGCAAACCTTTTGAATGAGGAAAGTAAGCAGGGAGGAACAGCTGTCTTAGTAGTAAGTTTTAAATAGGTTAGCCCTGCCTTGACAGAGAATGATTTCCGTCTGACTGATGTTCTAGATCTGGAAAATGAGAGTTTAGTTCCACCAGGTCTGGTTCGAGAGGGGCAACAGTTCAAAAAATTGGGAAGAATCAATGGAGACTAATTTGTGGAGCAGTTTATACACCATACACAGATCAGCAACCCTTCGCCTGCTTTCTACAGAAGGCAAAGATACGCATTGCGGATCTTTGTACGAGGTATAGGCGAATAGAAGAACCCATCTAATCTAATCAATATTTTTCTATTAATTGTTGAACCTTTTCATGGATTCATTGTTTCACGTTTTAGGTGGAATGCTTCTTCGTACCAATTCTGAAGCCGGAATATAAAGCAATGGAGTTCAGCTATACTGTGAGCGGCCATTGTATTCAGTGAAACTCTTCACGCTAAAGGCAACGCCTCGATCAATCTTAAAGGCCTAGGGTTTAGGTTGGAAAAGGTGGAGACATCATTGTGCGCATTCGTGATCCCAGAACAGTTGAATTGGTCGAGGACGAGAGGAGAAAGTACCACTTTCATCGGTACGTAGCACACTTTCCAGACTTCTCTAAAGCACCAAGTGATCTTTAGGAGAACTCTGATCCTCTAATATTTAGCATCATTATCGGCAAAGCCGAAGGCTCACTGGGTGACTACACCATCTGCCTAGACAATTCTTACAGTTATGAGGCGAAGGCGGTAAGTCGTCCCACCATAGGCATGGCGCATAGTACTCAAAGCCTATCGTCGTTTAGGTCAGCATATCCCTGCATCTGTTGGACGAAAAAGGCGAGTATGTGAGAAATCAGACGGCCCTTAACCCTGCGGAGCAGATAAACGTTGCCGTGGAGGTGTTTGAGGTTGGTCCGCATGAATTCTTCGACCGAATCTTTCTACCACGTAAGAGTTTAGTCGGCTACCCAACACCTGATATCGAACATAGACAACGCCAATCGGTTACTGGTCCAGGTGCGAGTGATCAACAACATTGTAAGTGGCATTTTTAAAGATTATTTCTAGGGACCGTTTAGGATTTTCATAGTTTTGGCGCTCTCTAGGTTTACACGACAAAGGTTTTCTACTTTTTCAAGGTGATCATAGTTATGCCCGAATATATTATCTGAATAGTACTCGAATTCGAATTCGAGTAACTAGAAAAATCGCCCTTTTCGAAGATATTTGAAATGAACACTCGAAAGCTTTCTCTGTTTGAAACTCTTCCAATATTGAAAAAAAAAACTCCAAGAAGCCACAATTATGCAAGTACACGAAAGGCGTTATTCTAGGGCTCAATGTGAATTAGGGTCCTGCAGTAGGAGGTGGAAGCGCCCTAGTTGATCACAACCACTCAGAGCATCGCACTCTGATTGGTTGTGATCAATCAGGCGTGCACATTGGATGCGCTTTGATTGGCCGGCGCCTTCCCACCTCCCTTTACTGCTCACATTCGGAAGTAGGACCATAACATTTTTGGAATGTAATAGAGCTTAATTTGTTTTGTTCTTAGAATGAATTCGAATTCGAATTCTTGCAGCTTCTCGGTATTCAGAACAATTCGAATATTCAGCAATAATAGGATTCCGCACCCATACTGACAAATGCTTCATATCCTTTGGTTGTTTGTTGAATGCCATGTTTCTTCGGGCACTGTAAGGACATAATTGATCTACTGGCTCCTATTGCATAGGTCAAACAAATGTGCTCATTGAAGGATAACCAGTAATCTCATCCAAAAGTAGAGTATATAGCGCGACCTCTTAGTGGCTAAACTACCGGGCCTCTATCGTTTCAGCGAGAATTAAAGAGTCGCTTAGCAGAACAGCGCCGTGAGAGCTAACAGTATCGATTACGTCACACAGCTGATCGATATCGATAGTTTCGTTGACACCACCCGGATCAGCGACTGAAGTATAAAACTAGCCTTAGCAATGGTATAACCATTCAGGATCGCTCATTAGCAGAGCAGAACTTCGAACGAGTGAACTGGTACGGCACCGTGAACACATGCGTGATGATCATCTCAGCTGTAACACAGGTTTGTGGCGTATCCAATTTACAACTACGCAGGGACTTGTTCACAACCGGAAAAACCATACATACCCATATCGGCTTCATTCCTGACGATCCCTTGTCAGAAGTCAGAAGCGGTATTAGTCCCTAATGTGGCCTATATAGGAGGCCTTAAAGCAACAGTCAATCAGGGTACCGGCCCGTACATGCCTTTTCTGGGCGCTCGATGCTATATGATTGGTCCCACTCCCTTTGCATGTAAGCCACATTAACAACTAGTAGCGAAATTGATATGTATGGTTCTCCGGGATGTCAAATCGTTGTCGCCGCTGACTCCGCACAGTATAGGAGCTACTGAAATTGATTAGGCAGCGCGTTGATCGATATCGCCACCTTTTGTGTTGACGCGTCACGTGGCTGTTGAAATATAATAAATCCCGCTAAGCGTCTGTTCATAGTTCGCGCCAAGAGTAACTGAGTAAGTACGAATAATACCAAGCGATAACCCGAAGAAAGGAAATCGATAAGTATCCCTCGTCAGGATGGCAAGTCGCTTCCATCGTGGACTGTGAACGGGGCAATATACCCATGCTATGTGACTAAAATCGCTCGTTTAGGTGTTCCTCGTGAGAAGCCTACTCACCGAGGAGTCTAAAGTCGGCAAATTGCTGCGTCGCGGTCGAATGTGAAGCCGGCGAGGTGCTTCACTCTTCAGAATAACAGATTTCTACACTCTTATATCCACATCCACTTCTCTCTACTAGTTACTAGAACTTTCTAGCTATGCTATCGCTCTACGTCCTCTTTTCTAGCGGTCCAGCTTATCGTTCCACCCAGAGGCCTAGCCCAAACACTCGCTCGTAGCCCTCGACAGCAAAAAAACTCAACGCCCATGTGTACAAATTGATTAATGTCACGACAAAAATCGATATGCATATTTTGCCTAGGCGATGAGGTTGCTGCGGTTGCGGACTATAAACACTGCCTTCGATACCCTACACAGGTGCCAAAGCCAACAGATTGCCTTTGTACTGTTTGTTACTGCCCAGACCATATCTATATACGGTTATGTTGCACGTTCACTTGCGTTCTACCAGAATCTCTCTATCATGTTGATGAGTATTGACTGACTGACCTAGAGAATAAAGAGATTTTATGGTGGCGCGGTGAGGATTTGTCACTCTGCCACAGAATCATCGATCGACAGCGTATCAACAACATGATAACAACAGGTAATAATAATAACAACAACAATAACTTACAGGCACACAACACTACTCTACGAGACCTTGGTGACATTACACATGGTTGAGAGGCGAAAGGAGGGCGTTTGAGTCGTCGCTAACCATCGCTATTAGGACGAAGATGCAGTAGCCGTCGACTTCTCGGCCTGGAAGTCATGAATTCGTGGAAAGATAGCCAGGCGATGAGCATGTCAAATCCTAGGTCTATGCTAAGGGCTCTCAAATGTTAGGTCAGACAACGGCGGTAGTGTAAAGGCCGAGAAGTACACTTCCGCTAAGCGCAGTGTGAGGTTCGAGTCCCAGATGGTACAAGAGGAGTACCTTAGCGATACTATATGGATATAGAAAACGTGGCGCATCTTTATGGTGGCTTTTGACACCAGTATCCACAATTTACGCACTTCATTACGAGCATGAAAGGGAAATATTGAGGTACATAAATCACTAAATTAGCAAGCGCCAAGCGTAGTGGTCAGCGACCAGCCAGCTTTGCCACTGCATACGGCTTGGCTCCCAGAAATCGATTATATCGATCGGTATTGATCTTATCTGCGGTGAAGCCCATTTCGGTAGCGACCTCCACAAACGGTTACTCCGAAGGAGATCGATAGTGCCAATGGACATGTGAAGCATTTCTGTCGGCTATTTTCATCGACGGACCGACGCAGTGACAGACAAACAGAGAGCTTAGAGACTCACCGGAAGTCCAAAGGATTAGCTCCTTTTATATAGTAGAATAGTAAGGAATTTCCAACCCCTCCTTTGGCCCTTACCTATGTCGACGCAAAATTAACGGTCACCGGACGGCCCTCTAAGCTCGTATGACGGTCATCTAACCTATCGATCAGCGGATATGACAGCGGCTGAAGGAGCTTAAAATCAATACCAAGAACGCAGTATCGATCAACCGACCAGTATGTACTGAATAGCGTCTACCTTCGTTACGTATTGACCCTTTTAGGTTTGTGCTACACGAAACATTATGCTAGCCTAAAATTTTTTTACTAGAATTGCGAATCACTGGTCCATTTGTAGATCTGCCCATGCGTCCGTTCGCGCAAAATTAATGGCAGCTGTATACAGTGTGTCTCAAAAAATGTATACACTGTTTGAAAGGTGATAATTTTGCTCACAGTAAAGGTACTGAAGAAGTTAAGGGCTCAAATAAAAGCCTAAGAAAGCGGAAATTTTTTTTTCTGAAAATGTGAGGGGAATGGAATGCGCCATGCGCTCTTCTGAATTCTCGCATTTTAAAATCGATTGATTGTGTTTCGCTTAAATACCCGTTATAATTTCTTCCCAAAGTGGTCGCTTTGATTTATTTATGCTTCTTTCAAAGTTTAAAACACAAAAACGCACTACGGCTTGCAAAAAATGCAGGGTATCCTAAAAAGTAAAGGAGCAATTTGAAAGGTTCTAACATTGCCGCTAGTGAACCTTTTATTTATTTATTTATTCCGACATGTGATACAACACATGTGAAGCGATCAACGTGAGAGAGCTCACCATCGCAACCAATGAACACAGACGTTTTGAAGACGTTTACGACTCATGAAAGCACACATTGAAAGCACAGACAGGGTAACGAGATTTCTAGTGAATAGTCAAGATTGCGCCATGCTCCGCCTGAAACCTTGCATTCCTGATTCGATTGATTGTGCGTGAGTTGAATGCTTGTTACAATCTTGTTATTACTTGCCCAGATTAACCTGTGCTGTGCTGCTTTTAACGTTTTGAACTGGAAAATTACGTGAAAGACATGTGTTGTGCGATTTTATTGACTATACAATTCAAATAAGAGCAGGAACCCCGATTTCCAAGAAGGAGAGGTTAATCGGCATAATTTCAGCTACTGGGCGAAGGAAAACGTTAAAAGAAGCACACTAAAGGTTAATGTGGCCAAGTAGCAACAAGACTGTAACAAGCGCTCAGCCCATGCACAATCAATCGAGGCTGAAATGCAAGGTTTCGAGCGGGGGCATGGCGCAATCTTGGCTATTTGCGCTGCGAAATTCTCGTTATCCTGTGCTTTCATATAAGTCTCAAATGTCTTCAAAAAGTTCACTAGCAGCAATGTTAGAACCTTTCAAATTGCACCTGCATTTTTAGCAGACCCTGCATTTTTGCAAGCAGTAGTGCGTTTTTGAGCTTTAAACCTTGAAAGAAGCATAAATAAATCAAAGTGGCCACGTTGTGAAGGAATTATAAGAAGTACACAATCAATCGACCTTAAATACGAGAATTCAGACGAGTGCATGGCGCATTCCATTCCCCTCATATGCCAGCACCTTTACTGTGAGCAAAGTTATCACCTTTCAAACAGTGTATACATTTTTTGAGACACGTTGTAGTTCAGTGACCTCTCTACAGGTTCTCGTGGGAAGCACACCGTATGTTGGTGAGAGACGAGCCTCACATCAGGTAAACCATAGATTGACCGAGCGCACAAGACCCAAGCAGCAATGAATGGCCGTAATCAAACGCTCGGGTTACATTAACCTCGCATTTCGCTCTGCACAGTGTCGTGGAAGTGGTGACTGTGTCCTATACACTCCACACAAATTGAAACAGACAGCTACTTTGTTGGACGTTGTACATCCATTTGAGGTCTCATACTCAACTTCAGCCCTCAACCGTTGTCCTGGGGAAACTGAGCATCCTTACCTCCTTTGGCTCCTCATCCTCCTTCACATGATTAGCATCACCGATCGCACTCTCTTCCTTCTGATCACTCATAGGATGATCCTCAAGTGCTGCTTCACCGGACACCTCATTCGCTGTGGCAGCCTATAACGTGCAAACATATCGCTCAGACGCGTTCAGTGGGCACTATGCGCTGCCGCCGTCTGCCGCTCCGCACCATACAGCTTCAATATTTCGCGCGTTATGTTGCGGCGCGGTCACCCTGCGGCAGTCAAAGGCGAAACACAGTCAGTTATAGCACTCGCCTCGGCTGCCTTAGCGAGAGCCATTGTCAGGAATGTCTGTTTCGGCACCTCTTCGCACTCCGGATCCGCACAGAAATCATGCCGTACTAGATCGGCCAACCACTGCAGCATGCTGTAAAGAGACAGATTCGGACCAGAAGCTCCAGTCTGTCTTCGAGAGTCAGGATTTGGGCACTCACGACTGGTGCCGCAGTTCTGAGGTCAGAATTTCTTTCGTAATGAGATCAAACTTGACTTCATTCACACGAGCTTCAACCGCCTCTCCCCAGTCTGTTAACGGTTCGTGGGTTTTCGCGTGCCTGAAGCGAGAATTTAGCTTGAAAATAAGTAGAAAATAGTCCATATGAGGTGAACACAACTGAGCCTACTTTTTGTCGTAGAGATCGTAGTGAACCCTTTCCAGCAGTAGACCAAGACCTGGAGCCTTTGGAACATCTACCTAAAACAGTTAAGTGAATGTATTCTGTTGTGCCTTGAGGGCTGCCTGTGAACCTTTGCGGCTGAAATTTAACGCTATAACGTAAAAACGAGCTAACATCGATAGCCAACATACAAACATTCAAGGTGAAGGGTTACCTTCAAAAAAATCTAATTTTGGGAAAAAGTAAAATATTTTTTAACCTTGAACTTATTCCGAATATAATTTCGAATATAAATCTATACATTCGAATTTAAAATATGCGGTAGTCTAATTTTGAAAATGACATTTTAAATGTTATAATATACTTTTAAATCAAAGATCTTTACAAATTAAAACATCCGATTTCTACTCTATTTCTAACCTTTAAAGCTGATCCTAAAGCATCGTTCCTCGGCAAGACCTCAACACTTTCTTTTAAATCCTACCTAGAAGCGCGGAGCACACTGTAGACAAACGCCATATGGAATCTGCTATCTTCATTTATGTATAGCACAATCCATCCTTAACCGGAAAAGGCTCAAATCCAAACAAAAGTAGAAAATATACTCACTCGTTCACTTTCAAACGTTCTCTGAATGTAACTCTTAGACTGGAGTTCTCGTATCACAGCGATCGTCATTCCTGTAGATAAGACAGTATAATAAAGGAGGCTGAAAAGAGCGGGCAAAAAGCCCAGAAGAGTTACTTACCAACCATCTTCCTGATCTGATGCAGTATGAAACTTTGTCCTTTAATGGTGAGTTGAACGAACTCGACGTCCTCATTCCGCACATCATCATGGAACAGGAACGGCTCACCGCAGTCGAACGATAAGATGTAACGGTGACAGCTGCGATCGTCGAATTCTCTACAAAAATCTGAGTCTCGTAGGCATTTATGGTTACATCTACTGAGTTGTAAGGAAAGCATCCCGCCATTTTTGCATTTTTTTTTCAAAATTTATTTCTCTCGTTCCATACACACAACAGCTAAAGATCATATACATCGTTACTATCTACAACATGGATATTACCATTTGTCAGGTAATTTGTAGATCCCGGTTCTATAGAAATCCTCGCTTTTCGTCGCCAGTGACCAGGTTCACGAGCCAAGAAGAATTCCAACGTAACGTCAAGAAGTTTATGCACGAATCCTGGAGCATCTGTAGCTGGTAGCCGCGAAGTTCAAACGATATCCATGCACCATATCTATATAGAGTCGTTTAGTGTGCGCGTGACGCGCGACGCGATGCCATGTGTAGCGGCCGAATTGATCAATCGCGTCGCTCAATCACTTTGGCCACTACACATGAATCGCGTCGCGCGTGGCGCGCACACTAAGAGCCTGTTCATACTTCGCGACAAGAGCGACTCGTCGCCCGTGTAAAACATGCATATCGATTAAAACCGAGCGCGCGTCGCCGAAAAGTGTTCATACTCGAGCGCCGGCGCTGATGCTCAAGTCGCTGCTGTCGCCTGTTCATACTTCCGCGCGCTGCGCACGCTGCGCTCTCGTCGCTCTTGTCATTGCTGTCGTGAAGTATGAACAGGCCCTAAACGACCCTATGTCTTCCCAAGGCCACGCAGGAGTTGAGCTATATTGGTGTGACCGCACTTGAGTTCCATTGCCAGTTCTCGGGTGCAGCGCCGGGGATCTTCCTGAACCAGCTCCAGAAGGTGCTCCTCATTCACTGCAACTGGCCTTCCAGACCGTGGTTGCGGTCCTCCAAGCAAAAGTCTCCGTTCTTGAACTCTCGGAGCCACACTTTTGTTGTGCCGTAGGAGACATGGTAGAACGCATCGTCCCACACATGTTATCCACCGCGACTCTAACACCGCTTTGCTTTTTGGAAAGCAGAAGCAGTCGAACTTGCTTGCAGTCGAGAACGATTGCTTCTGCCATAGTCGTAACGGAATATGACTACAATAGTGCTAAACGTAGGCCAAAGGTATATGAGTTGTGTATGAGTTATTGAGAAAAGGTTTCAGAACACTTTTCAAAGATTTGGCGGACGCCAAAGTGAATGACGGAAAGTTTCCGTAGGAAAACCTAGTACTTCCGAATATCACTTGCAACAAACGATGAATCGCTTCAAAATAAAAAATTTCCTAGCCAAACTTTTTATCATCGCACGTTCTATGAAAAATGACAGTAGAGCTCATGACGACGACAAATTTTTAAACTACACAACCTACTAGGCAATCAGCCAGTAGGGCAAATAGCGTGAGAAGCAGCTTGAAAATAGAGATTTTAAAAATGAACATCCTAGTCTTGATCCCACTGAGTTTCTTGAGTAGGTATGCAAGTCAAGTCTGAGCTTCGGTCTGAGATTGTCCTCTTGTTCTAATAATAAAACCCGCTCACGTAGATTGTTCCGCAACTGGAGAAATTAGAACTACGTAAGCAAACAGAACAGAAGAAGCGCTTATGTACGGACGGCCAGGCACATAGTAGACAACGAATACAAAGCAATCCAGAAAATCCGCTGACAATCAGCAATACTTTTGTTTACTTTCGCATCATTGCAGCAGAAATTGAACACTAAATTCAACTATTCTACTTTTAATTTTTCTCATCCTTTAAGTGATAAAGGATAAAGGACCGCGTCAATCAAACCCCGTAGAAGTAGAATGCGTGGCGCATCCCAAAGGATGCACCACGCATTCTACTTCTACGGCATGTCGTGTTAGTCAATGTTTATTCTTCCCGGACAAGTCTGACCCAGCTCACCAACTCCGAAGGGCTGAAAGGATTGGCTGACTTGGGCCACAAATACGATCCAGGAACTAGGAATCAGATGCACGCAAAAATAAGCACCTCCTCTGGCTGTAGTACATGCTCCCTTCTAACATGTTAAGGATAAAAGAATAAAGGACGGCGTTATTGAATCCCTTTTGGGATTCGCCACGCATTCTACTTCTATCGAGATATCGTGGAGAGCGAATCGTATTTGGCCATACAATGACTTGCAGTGGCCAGCCGATGAACAAGTCAGCGCTCTATCCTCCCCAGACAAATCTGGTACCAGCTCAGCGACCCCGGAGGGATGGAAGGCTGGGCTGGTACCAGATTTGTCTGGGGAAATCCGAACCAGAAACCGGGTACCGGGTGCACGCGACAGTCGGCGCCTCCTCCGACTGCGCTACACGCGCCCAATACGTTATAATAATAAAATGTTATAACACGAAAAGAAGAACTCTCGAGAGAACCTTGATATCAAAAACAGAAGGTATCGTCTTCTCCATTTTTGTGCTCAATTGATGCAAATTCGGCAGGATGACGTTCCAGCTGCTATGTGGGTGCGGTTATACGAGAATCTCCAGCATCGGGCCTAGCAGTGGTTCTACTACTGGCCGAAGCTTCGTACCAGAAAAACGTCGTAATCTTTCAACGATCAATACTGTTTACCTGTTTTGATCTCCAATACAGAGGCTTATGTCAGCGCGATGACCGCTTCAAACGGCTTCAAACGGTTAACACATATAAAAGTCGATCGATAATGGTTGATCAGACGGAATCACCATAAGCCAGCATTCTCCAATTATTCCATTGTTGAACGATTAATCTCAAGAAGGATTCGGAACACCTATACCGGTCTAAGCTGCAGACGGTCGTCAATTTTTCGGATTACACAATTTTTCGGATTTTTCGGGAAAACGGATTACACCTATGTATGAAAATGTAGTAGTCATCAATCTACCAAAAACTAACCTTTTAGATGTGTAATTGAAGAAGTTGTGAGTTCCTCTGTATATGCTCAGAATAGAATTAATTTCTTCTAATGTCTCCTTGCTAATCCGGAATGCCGCATTCGTCAGCTAAAATAAAGGCCCTTTCAAACAAGTTCACAAAACGATCCACAATTCAAAAAAAAAATTGGTCATTCTCATTGAAGCAATAGTACAAATAAGGGATGGATAGATTTGGACTTTTGAAAAACAGCGACAAAAAAACTCGGATGGAATCAACCGCTATTTATTACAAGAACCAGAGCTGTAAGCCAAAACCCCGGCTCACTACATACCTCCGTCGGCTTTGCGAATGCGAACGTAGGCAATGTGTAGCTGTACGTCCTCGCACAGCACATCTTCTGCGGATGAAACGCGTTGGTCGCTCGGCGCATCGCTTAAAATACCTGCTTAGCTCAGGTAGAAGCCGGATGTGGCCCAACCCGCTAGGGCAAAAACCCGATATGTACCGATATAGAAAAGTTCACCCGCCTATGACTCGAATATCCTTCGGAAGCAGAGCATTCAGCTCGTTGGGCCCCGTAACCACATACTCGTCGTTTTTGGGCAGCTCCATGCCACAAATCTAAAGCAGCTCCATGCCTACAGCCCACGAAAGAGGCTCCCAACGAAAGAGTCGCTTTACCTGTCTGACGGCCGACACCGCTTTGTCAGTTCGCGCTGCCCTTTGGAAATGGAACAGACCAGGCTGATCTTTCATTTCGTCAGTGATCCATCCCAACTTGTTCATCGCGCCTATTAGATGCCCTTCTATTGTTGGCTGCCCTTTTTGGATCTGGAAAATATCGATAAACTCAGCTGAACCATTTCAGAGAAAAACAGGCCCTTCTTGCTTAAGAGGGAGACAATCCAGTTCCTTTGCGGGACGTATTCTAGCTAAAAGGAATGTGGTAGAAAAGGTCTACCATTTTCAAACCAAACTGTACACTTCTCAAAGCAAGGCTGACACTTTTCAAACCAATCTGAACATTCTCCAAATAAAAACGAGAGTAGCACAGTTTGAACCAGATACTCTAAGAGGAACAAAATAAATTTTTGTCGAAAGAAAATTTAAAATATTTTTTGCGCATGCTCCAAAGGTGAAGCTGTTTTGAATTTTATAAAATGTTTATTTTCAAGGAAAGGTACTGGTTTAAAATTCCTTGCACCTGCTCCTAATGCGCACACGCTGTTTGAATTTTATAAAATTTCCATGTTTCACAGAAAGATACTGATTTATTTTGATGCTAAAAAACAGATTGCGCCATGCACCGGTCCTGCACATTGCAATTTTCCTTTGATTGATAGCAAAAAATCTGTTTGCGTGGAATTGCACACCTGTCAACGATACAAAAAATCTATAAAGCACACAGATATCTTCACTTTACTGTTCCAAGTTAGCGACATTTAAAATATTAAAGGATAAGGATAAAGGACGGCGTTACTCAATCCCTTTTGGGATGCGCCACGCATTCTACTTCTACGGGATATCGTGGAGGCGATTTGAATGCGTATTTGGCCATAGAATGACTTGCGGTGGCCAGCCGATGAACAAGTCAGCGGTCTATCCTTCCCAGACAAGTCTGGTACCAATTCACCGACCCCGGAGGGATGGAAGGCTTGGTTGGCCTGGGCGGGAAATCCGAACCAGGGACTTGGTATCGGGTGCATGCGACTGTCGGCGCCTCCTCCGACTGCGCTACACGCGCCCTTTTAAAATGTTATTTAAAATACTAATTATTTAGAGTATTAACCAAAGAAAAATCACGACAATATAGTCGAGCGCATGACGCCATATTTCCTTTTAATGCACTGAATGATTCCTACCTTTATGGGATTTAAAGCAAAACTTAAATATTATTTTTCATTGAATTTTTTATAAAATTTTGAACAGTGTATTCATATTTTGGGCAGATTAATTTCGAATTTATAGAAGGGTGTACTACATTCTTGTACGACAAAAAATATGTCGACTTTCTTAGAAAGTGCCCGAATTTATTTGTAATACGCTCGTTTTGATTTGGAAGATATCCAAATTAGTCTCAAAAGCGTTGGCCTTGCTTTGGAAAGTATCGAACTTGGTTTGAAAGCTGTTTGATGTTGTTTGAAAATGGTATATCTAGTCAATGGAAAGAGTTGGGCTAAACAGCTAATAAACAGTAAATGTTTTAGTTTCAATACTTGGACAAATACTCATGCTCAAAGTGACTCAAAATACCAAGAAAATATAGAATACATGGCGCAACCATAAGATCTGATCTTATATTTCGCTTACGTGCGAAATAAAAATAGACGACATCGCTTAAATACAACGTGCCTGCATTCCAAAGTACTCTTTTCCCTGGTAGGCCAGTAGCATTGCATATTTTGCTCGTTTTATTCGAGCTCTGGCGTCACCGCTCTGATGCTTCTCGACTTTGCCGGCTTGTACATCGTGTAGGACGGCTTCGGATTTACTCTCAACTGCTTCTGCAACTTTCGTCATCGACGCTACGACCCTCTGAAGAAACCGTTTCAACATGCACTCCGAAGGAGCCTAGAATGAGAGCATTTCAAGTGAGGTAGTCGAACAAACCAAACGAAGGTAACAACAAGAGGGTGCAAAAGGCGCTATGAGGGAAGCGCTCTCCAATGAAATCTCTGCCAGCATCAACTACCTACTCACTTCGAGTACCGTTGTTGGCTGTATAGTGAAAAGTCTGCCTGCTGGAACTCTGGGACCTGATGCAACTTGGCAGGGCAAAACCCGTTACGTACAAGACAACACTTCAACTCTAGCAAGAAAGACGTAAATAAACGCGCTCGAAATTAGGACTCAATAAGGTGGTTAAGGTTAAAGTAACCTTAAGTTAAGCTATTCCACAACTTTATGGATAGGTCACACTTAATCAACGCCACTAGAATAGAATAAAGTAGAATTCTCTGCGCTAGATTCAGGGCACCGGTAGAGGTCAAACGTCCAACCAAGTTCCAACCACATATTGTAGAAACATCGTTTCCAGCACAGCATTTAAGCAAGGAACTACGGAAGCATGGTCAGAACCACTAATGTGATACGATTGGGCACATAGTCTCTTCCTCAGAAGTCGCAACTGCAAGTATCTCAAGCCGAATACAGCAGAGAAAAAAGGGCACTATTGTACTTTACGGACTCCAGAGGTCGAAGAGAGGTCGAATCTTTTTTCGCCAAAACTTCGCCCAGGGGGTTATTTGGGGATCATCAGCTGATCACGAATCTGACTTAAAATTGCGGTCGATTACAGTAGGTTACGGTAGGTACGAGCAACTAAGGCTGCCGAGGTCATAATCACCGATTTCGCCCAAACTTCGCCTAGGGGGGCTATTTCGGGTGCTGATAACGATGTTGACATCGTTTTTCGTTTTACGCTGGAGTTTGGGTGAAATCGGTCACCATTACCTTAGTTACCCGTACCTACCGTAACCTACCGTACTCCAGCGTAAAACGAAAAATGAATGTCAAATTCGTGATCAGCACCCCAAATAACTCCCTAGGCAAAGTTTAGGCAAAATCGGTGATTATGAACTCGGCAGCCTTAGTTACCCGTAACTACCTAACCTACCGTAATCGACCGAAATTTCAAAAACGGATGTCAGATTCGTGATTAGTACCCCCCCCCCCTTGGGCGAAGTTTGGACGAAAAAAAATTTCCACTTTCCTCGTCCTTTGGAGTCCCGAAAGTACAATAGTGCCGGAAAATGTAATGAAAGTTGCACCGACGGCGCGCAACAGCTTATACGGGTGTGTTTTAAACAGTGAACTAGGCAAATCCAGTGCTTTAAATTACTTAATTAATTAATGAAAGACTAAGCGAGGGGTCAGATCCATCAATGATACCCTCGGTATCATCTCACGGCGGAGTCATCATATCGGCCTACGTAGTATTATAGGTGATACAGAGATACTGAAACGATAACCGATACACCGTTACCGGCCCGTAAGTGAATGATGAATCTGGCTCCAGAATGTAGGACGCACACTGCAGTTTCAGTGTTTTAAATCTTTTCAACCTAAACGCTGACACATTTTTCAAGCTGAGACCGTAGCTAGTGATCTTCCCACAGTCCATATCAGCTGCGTCAACTCCACGCCGACGGTGGAGTTCTCGGCGGGCGTAACTCTACTCTGCCCTGTACTTCGCCGCGATATAAAACATACACCTCGTCGCTTTTCAAAGAGACAGGGAGAGAAAGAAGGATAGAGGAAAGAAAGACCATTCTGGCGATCACATCGGTGACTTAGACCTGCTGCCTAGGCGCTTTCCTAGTAAGTCCAATCCTTTATTGGCTTTGAGTCAGTCACTTCTACGGTTGAGAGATAACCCAACCAATCGTAATCCCTACGTAGAGGCGATTCTTGAACACGAATCCTAGGAATAAACACATCCATTTAAGAACCTAACCTACCTCTATATGAGCATTCAACCTTGCAGGAGACCAAAAGACCAATTGGTACTAAAAACAAACTACTGCTACCCCCCTCCCCTCAGGCATGCACTGTAGTATAAATGCATCCTTACGCTCACACCTGCTGTGCCTCCACCGAGAAGCGTGCGCAAACAAAACCCTCCACCCAGGGCTAACGCCCGCACAGAATCGCCAGTATAGGTCCACTTGGGAACTGAGCTGCCTACAAGGATTGAAGTTGCTCAAAATCAAAGTTCTAACTGCATAACCTACCCCTTAGATGTCATAGTAATCAAGGGCTGGATAAATTCCTTTCATGAGAACCCCCCCCCCCCCTTCCGCCTGCTACCGTATTCATGGAACCCGCAAGTTCAAGCCGAAACAGAAATCGCTGGACCACCATAGCGGCCACTAATTTTGTGTCTATGAAGGTGCGTACACAGCGACCAACTCAGGCAGTGGATTCAAAAGGATTACGTTCCAAAAAACTAACGGACCTCATCTGACCTTATTCGAAGCAATTTTCAACAAACGAATCGCGTAATATATTCATTCGTAGAGCCTCATCTACTAGTCCTCCTACTACAACTCTCTAAAATAGAAGATCTCACTCGAATACAAATCTATACAAACGAGTTCGGAGGAACACCAGTCCTCTGCATATCACTGGAATCATAGCATGGAATGATGGAGATTAGACGAGCCTATCACATTAACTTATACTAATATAGTCGGTCCTACTTTTCGATTTCGTTAAACAAAGCAGTGCATAGCGAAGAGGTTGTTGACATATTCAGCACAAAAAAATTTGAAATTTACATCGGGCAATATCATAAGCACTCCGCCGCCAGACTAATATTCTGTTGTTACTTGACAGCTACTGTCTCAGGCGATTCAACGTCGAGCTGTTTTCCAAGGTATTCCCAGTTGTGGACCATGAGTTTTTGGACGGCGAGCAAGGCATGATAGCGGACATTCGGATCTTCGGCAGTTAACAATCGCATCACAGCTTGCTTCCCTTGGTACTGCTCAATAACACTGAAATAAGCAGGTTTGAACCTAGTGTTGTAGGCAAATCAAACAACCAGAATATCGAACACCTACGTCTTTCCTCTTGGGTAGTGCCGGACGTATTCTCCAACGTCGTGAGCAGCTACGCAGAGAATCAGGGGATCTTGGCTTGTCTCCAGCAGTCGGATAAGAATCCTGCAAACGATATGATGCAGCTCTTGATAGAAGAACAGAACAGGAAACGGGTACGACATCCTGGACCTACTTGATGAGCTCGAAGTTTTTCTCGTTGAAGCGAGGAGCGTTCTCACGCCAGAATTTGTCTGACTTGTGCACTGGGGACCACTGTAGACGACCAGAGCGAACCTTAAGATCGATTATTACGTTGGGAAAACAACAAAGAACATGAGCTGTCAGAAAAGTTACATGACGGGAGGGCCTACCTGGGGGCCAAAAAGGCGCGCAGTGTAAGAGATCACTGCGCTGCGAAGGGCGCTAGATCGATGATCTCAGCCGTATAAAAGGAAAACGACTTCCCACAGAGACGCTCACTCCTGTGACTTCGATTGCTCCCGGCCGACCACCCTCGTGGACGTCTTCCCACAACCCGCATCGACATCTACCTACCTCCCCGATCCGACGTTCGGCCTGCCCTTTTATTAAGACCATTGTCGTCATTTGCATATATTTTGTTGTTGTTGTTGTAAATAAATTTTTGTTGAAATAGTGTTCTGTGGTGTACGTATATAAGTTGCGAGTGGGTGGAGCCCTTGAACACCATTACATACAAGGTCTACGTAATCAATACCCACAATTGGATACACCACAGAATATACCTCTAACCAGGAAACGACCTTATGTAGATACGACATCCAAGACCTACCTGATGACCTTATGCTTTAGGCCTGAACAACCTATGCTATGTAGAAAAGCGTGTTGAGTGGAATCACCACCCTATCGGAAGTAACGAAATATAGGAATCTTGACTCGAGTAAACACTGAGCAGAGTTGCGTCTGGCGAAAACTGCACCACGGAAGCGGAACGGTGAGACATGGAAGACTGCTGGTTTGTTATCACTTTCTAGTTCATTGTTCTCTTGAAGAGGTACGTCGACCAGTCGGCCAAATGGATACAGTAGTCCACTCATGCTCGAACGGTCGAGCGTCCAAATCCCGTGTGGGGCAATCATACTTCTTGTGATTTTGTAAAACTCGTGTTTTGCATGCGAATGGTGCAGACGACGACAGTATAAGCAAACAATCACCATGTTATCCTCTTTAGCCTTCAATGAACATGAAATGCAAATTTTCAGCAAACCGAGACTGTTGTCTTCACACGTAGAACGTTGAGCTGCATAGCCCGGAATAAGATACAGCCACAGAATATAGGAAGCTGCACGGATAATGAGTTCAATCGCACGGCATCATTGGTGTACATATTTTCTGATGCTCATGTAAGATTCATCTCCTGCCTTTTAGAATTTGGTCCACGGCACCTCCCCCTATCGAGAGAAGAAAAGAAACTGGCAGAAAGTACAGCAGGTGCGCTGAAGTGACTCGAAGATAAACAGTAGGAAGACATTTACCGGAACAACTTAGGAACTAAAGGAGATCATCTATCGATTGAAACATAAGATTGATCACTGTGTTCCAGACAGAACTCAGCGTTCTACGTGAAGTACTTACACGTAGAATATCCTCGGTATCCTAAATGTTCCTTGTTTCCTATTAATTCCGGGTTAAAGAGAGGATAAGATGTAAACTGAATGTTTGACTGTCGTCGCTTGCACCACTAGCATGCAAAACAAGAGTTTTCAAAAATACGAGAAACATGGATGCCACATAGGAGTCAAACCCTTGACTTTCCGCTCGTGAGTCAACCACGTCAAACCCTTGCTCGACTATGGCCACATTTATCAACCTCTTACCGCCCTTTAACGGTGAAAATACAGATAATCCTGATGCTGATGAATGTCATATCAGGGGGTTTGGCGGTATTTTCACCGCTAGAGCGCAGTAAGCGGTTGATTAATCTGGTCCCTGCTCGACACGCCACTTCGAGAGAACAATGAACTCGAGAGTGATAACGTATCAGCCGTCTTCCATGCCTCACCACTACGCTTCCATGGTCAGCTTTCACCTACCCAGCTCTTCTCAACGCTGTACTCAGGCACCTGTAATGCTAATTCACAGATCCTGGTGGGATGGATGGGTTGCTTGGCCCATCTGATAGCATAATCATGGTGTACGAGAAACCCTGCACACAATTCTAGTGCGCTAACCGCTCAAATTGACCCCATCCTCCTTCATCCCACAACCAACCAAATGCAGGAGGTCCGGAAGCTCAAAGACAGCCAAAAACAGAAGAAAGCGAACACATAGAATAGCTTACTTCACTACAATATTCATCGAAAGAACTCAAGTCCTGGACGGAAAGATGAAGCTGCTCGCTGAGGAATTCAATGTCTTCCTGAAAACAATTCCACAAATGAATTCAGATGTAACCTGCGGAAAATTCTATAGGGCTTCTGCTCTCCACATCACTCTACATCGCTAACCTTTTCTGCATATAAAAGAGTACGAAAAACATTGCACAATATGAGAAAACAGAATCAAGCCAACAAAGCCGGAATAGAAAGTGCTCACCTCCAGCTCAGTGTCGTCGTATTTCTTTGCATCCATCAGCTCCAGCGTCTTCAGTGTCTTGCACTGAACCATCTGAAGCGCGGCCTCTTTCTTGATCTCACGCTCTTCCACCTTCCTCAAAATGTTGCTGAACGTCGCCATGATGATGCGGATAACCTTAAGATAACGGTTAGCCTCATCGTTTGAAATAATGAAAAGCGACCGCAGAACAGAAGACGACTAAAGATAGAACAACTACCTTCTCTTTCGACGATTCCGACAAGATGTCTCCCAGTGTTTGAATGACACCTAACGACGGAGCACGACGAGCGATATCCGGATTGAAGGTAAGGCACCAAAGAGCGAAGACTAGTTGATATTGCAGCTGGAAGTTGGCCTTTCCGTTCAAGGCCGCAACGATCGATTGAATTCCTTCCGCTTCTACGAAAGCATGTCTGAAATTCGTAGTTCGGCAAGTCAGCACAACAAATGCAAAGTGAAACAATATCCATCTTGACCACATTATGACAGAAACAACATTGAGATATGGTGCTACTGTTATTTGAAAATGTCACCTGTAAGCGTCATGGCGAAGCATCATCTGCAGACATCTAGCAGTGGTGTTCATGTACTCGTTGCTCTGAACAAAAACGTCATTAAGTACTAACGTCGTTCAAAATATTATCCAAGAATTGTTAATAAACTGCAAATAACAAGTTCTACGATAGGAAGAAGACGGTAAAAGTCGAGGGTAACCGGTCCCATTCTGGTTCACATTCTACTTGATTGGATATGAAGGCATGTCGAACCCGCCTTCGACCTTTGCAAACACTTAAAGTAGTCAGCTAATTTAGCCCGGGAGCGCACCTGCCGCTACCTGGCCTGCTTGGTTTGGGTGCTACCTTAGGCCTGAGTTATACTTCCGCGGGAGCACCCGCGAACGGTCGGGAATCGCGCCGAGATCCCTCACCTGGCCAATCGCCGCGCCACGACCGCCGTCCGCGGTGCACCATTCGCCTGCGGACGTTCTGCGGATGCTCCCGCGGGAGTATAACACAGGCCTTAACCAAGAACCTCGACTAGGGAAGAACTCAGGACAGGTGCCTCCTATTTTACTGCTTCGTAAAATGATGAAAAACAATAAAAAGTTTAAAACCCTCCAACACCAACCATAATAAGTAAAATTAATCACCATAAAGGTTAAGGATTAAAAACGGCATTACTCAATCCCTTCTCGCATGCGCCACGCTTCTACGGGATGTCGGGGAGGTGATTTGAATGTGTATTTGGCCACGCAATTACTCTTGGCAGCCAGCCGATGAACAAGTCAGTGCTTTATCCTCCCCACACAAGTCTGGTACTAATTTCCGAACACGGAAAGCTTCGTTGGCCTGGACGGGAAGTCCGAACCAGACACCTGATATCGGGCACGGTATGCGAGAGGTGGCACCTTTTTCGACTGCGCTACACGCACCCAAGCTAGCGATAATCAATTTTTAGCAATCTGGGATAGACCACTAAGATTTAGTTTATCACTTATAATCGATTGGTCTGACATGTATACAACGCCAATGACAAAATCGTCAGCTGCCTGTGGCGGCTGTGCTAACTTTTGTCCGCCCTACGATCGGCTAACTACTCATTTGATTATGTTTTCTTGTTTTGCTGTAGCTAATAAATCTGGTGAACACCACAGCAGTTAGCAACATCTCAAGCATCACTAAATTTTATCATGCAATCTATCTTGCGCGTGGTAGCGCAGAGGGATTAGACGTCGGTTGTCACGCGCATGCGATTCAGGGTTCCTGATTCGAGTGTCCTGTTTAGGCCAACCAAGCCTTCCATCCCTTCAGACTCCGTTAATTGGTAGCGGACTTGTCTGGGAAGGGTAACACACTGACTTGTCCATCTGCTGCCCACCGCAAGCCATTCTAAAGGCCAAGAAAGCATTGAAAATACCTTTTCGATATCCCGTCTCTAACGGAAGAATACGTAAAGCATCCCAAAAAGATTGAAAAAAGGAACTGAAAGCGTCCTTAACCTTTTATTCTTTAATCTATACAGGATAGCTGTAGCGCAATCGGAAGAGCAGAAGGCTCCAATTGCAACATGAATCGACTCAAGATCCCTCCATGGTCGATGCATTGTTAACGATAGACAAAAGTCATCGTTTTGACTGAGAAAGGCAACAATGATTTTTTGCCTATCGGCCGCAACCCACTGTATAGGCCAAATATACTTTTTACCTACTTATATCGTATCCCGGAGACCTAGAACGCCTACTCACCCCAAAAAGCGATTGATTAATGCAGATAATTACCCTTCAGTTTGCTTTGCACGTACATTTAAATGATAAGTATACACTCGTTCCTTTCAAAACAATCAATACAATGGCTTCCATACTTCCCGCACTCGAGATAAAAAATAAAGACAGGACAAAATACAATATATCAAAACCTCATTCAAATAAAGAAATGCTTTTCAAAAAAAAAAAAGATTTGGAAATATAAATAAAATTAGCAATCACATGAAAAGCACAACCTCATATAATAATAAATCAAACAGATCAAAAGGTGGAACAATTAAAAAGACAAGATAATCACTCACTGAGGCACTCTTTAGCTGGTCCTTCAGGAACGAGAAGTAGTAGTTCAGCTCGGAACCCTCCATTAACGTGGAGCCGAAGCAGGCCAATTTAGCGATGATTGAGCTCATCTGAATGGGAACGAAGTTCGTGACTTTCATAGGACACACGCATCTTTATTCCGTGTAACTATAAGCACTTACAGGACTGGTTATTTCAACCTTACCTGGTTAACGATAAAATTATCCTGTCGTTGAAGAATTCCGAGGAACCACGACCATACAGTCCTCTTCTGCTTCTTGGCCGCGTTATGGAAGATCTCCACGCGATTCTTGTCCTCCTAAATCAAGCAACGACTTAAAATCGGTGGTCATCTCTCAAGTTTGAACACCAATGTGGTCAATTCTCATGCTCTACAGAGCTTTGAATATCCTTAAACCACGGCTCTGGGACGTTGCTTTGGCGGCACCAAAAATGCTTTGGATTCCAAAACAACTGCAGTAATTTTGATCATCCCATATGGTGTATATAACTACAGTGTTTACACTGTTAATGCTAAAAAATATAATGTACATAAATACAACATACAGAAAGCTAGAAAAAGGGGAGATAGAAATGCTCAATCTACCTGGAGCATATCGTCGAGCAGCGTGAGCACATAGCGGACATTCTGGTCCTTGGCAACGTTCGTGATCAGATTCACAATAGTACGAGCCGCCTGGCCGTTGGAATCATTGGCCGACAAAACTGCGTCACGTTCTTCCTTGTTCTAAAAATTTGGATGAAAATTCAAAGAAAATTAGAAATACAGCAAGAAAGCCATGGAAATATTTTTAAAAGTTAAATAGTTTAAAATTCTTCCGAAAAATTAGAGAAAAACTATCAATGAAAATTACAATAATCTACCTAAAGAAACAAAAAGTGCAGCACAAAAATAAAGTCTCGTTCGTCTTGGAAGGAGCAAAGTAACTGAGGAAAATGGTCTAATAAAATCCAAAAAAGTCTAAAACAACCTACCTTAGCAGTCTCGTAGGCAGATATGAAGTTGTAGTCCTCTTGAGGAATCATCGACGAACGAAGATATGAGCCCCAGTTCGGCTTGCTAGCGCGCACCTCAAATGCGATTTTGGAGAGAGAAGAGACGCTAGGCAAACATTGAAAGTTAAGTAGGCCTTAGTAGAACAGAAACGCTTTCAGCAAGGAACATCTACCACCCGCATATATCTGACTGTGTAAGCTTCCATCAAACTGATTTCCAAATCCCAAACGTATAGAGACTACTGCGGTTAAGAAGATACATGAAATTATTAAGCGAGTAATTGAAAGCCTTCACTGTTCCTCACAAGAGCCTAAGTTCATTCACGAGTACTTCTACTCCGAAAACAGATTGCACTCTCTTTCATGGGTGTAAAACAAACAAAGGCGCCCTACGGCGACGTAAAGGTGACAGATGCCCAGATGGTTTGTTATTTTGAGGAATTCACCCCTGGAATCATGGACCTCTATAGACCTAAGGTAAAGACGCCACACTAAGAAGCCGTAGATGGTGGAATCGAAAGCGGTCAGCGATTATATTCTCTATCTCAACAACCTTAAAATAAACAAATGAGAAAATAAAAGTAAGCGAATCGATGAATTGTAAAATTTTCCATTACGAAATGTAGGCTGCTCACCTATAACCAATGCACCAAAACTACATATTAAAGGTATAGAACAAAGGAATTACGTACCTCAGCAGCTTCGAGCTGAAGCCTCGAGGTGGCATTGATCATGTCCACAGCCGGAATGGCGTGTTGCACCAAGTCCGCCATCTGAAAGCCGCGGTCTCGTGAGCAACAGCTGGTCACACAATAACAGCCATGAACAGCGACGAGTCATACGGTCTATGAAGTGGATGACAGCAGTAGCTGACATTTTGAAATCGAAATGAAATCTGGACACAGCACACCAATGGGGTAAATGCCCGCAGAACTAAGCTGGGTAACGAGCTTTGCTTTGAGAAATACAAAGAAGGATGATGTTATGAGTTCTAGGAATACTGCGACACACTAATAAGCGTAGATACAGACCTAGAATGGACAACATCCTATTCAGGGGAAAGTAATTCTGCGAAATTCCTGCGGTAGAAGTCGCAATAAAATCTAAACTACAAAGTGAAACTTGCAAAGGTGATGTTCATGAGGAGTGGAAGAATTCGTGATGGCACCACTCAGACCCAACAAACCGAAGACAGTAGGAAACTAAGTGTTTGGAGAACTTTAAACACGTTGATGAAGTGGCAAAGAAAACGAAAAAAGTACTGCCCCGTGCCGACCTGAATTCTCGGAATTCGAGCCATGAGGAATCTAAAGGACGCTGTTGGCCGTGATGATTCATGTTAATGAGGGAGCGCTACCGAAGTTCCGAGATTCGTCAACGTTGGAGGTTCAGAGAGGCTGTCACATGGCCTAAGTCTTCGAAAACTAGGTGGGCCGAAAAGCAGTGCGTTTCGGTGACACTCGCTGCACGACAGGCATAACTGACTAGATTTCGCAGGATGTCAAAAGAGAGCATTATGGCATTTTCACCACTCCAGAGGTCGAGTTGAGGTCGATTTTTTTCTAAATTTCGTCCAGGGGTTTGAGGTGCTGCTCACCTTTTGAAATTTCGGTCGAGTACGCCAGCTGCGGGTGACTAAGGTGATGATTACCGACTTCGCCCAAACTTCGTCTTTGGGGTGGGTTTTCTGGAGTGTTGATCAGGAATCCGACATCTTGTAGAATTGCCAGATACGGTGGTGGTACTGCGTGCAAGCGGCCCCAGTAGACATCGCCTCGTAGGGTGCGGAAAATCGCGGGAAACCAATACTGTATACCTACCTACCGCACCCCACCGTAATTCCAAAAACGGATCTCAGATTCGTGATTAGAACCCCAAACAACCACCATAGACTCAGTTTGGGCGAAGTCGGCGATTATGACCTCGACAGCACTAGTGACCCGTGCCTGCTGTAACCTACCGTACCGGCAGAAATTTCAAAAACGGATGTTAGCTGCAGAAAGTACAATAGTGCCCAGAAGAGTATCACGACAACCTCCAAAGCAATGAATTCTTGCCGTGAACGAGGGATATGCCGTTCTTCGAATTCCTTAAGATTCGGATCCGTTTGAGTACTCTAGCATGCGAAAGCTATAAATGAAGACGTTAGTGGCGTCCGCTCAAACGGTTCGACGCCAGGTGACTCCAGAACAGGGGAACAACGATGCGGTTTGTAGGTTCACCGGAATTACAATTTAACGTTAGCCGTTATATCGATTTCATTTCGTGAGTGCAGGGGAATGATTTAAGAGCCTTCAAGGCTAATGTTTTTACCATTCTACATCAAGAATGAAAATTAACGATTTTCCTTATTTATTTTTATTTTTGCAAGGACTCGAATAACGACATGAACATAAAGGCTTGGTTTTAGACTGATACAGGAAAAGAAGGTTAAAAGACGGCGATGGTAGACATCGCGAAGAGACCCACAACGGAAACGATTTTAACACCAAACGCACGATACTACTGCACGAAAATGAGATCGGCGCCAGGAAGACCCTCGAGGCTTTCCATATCCATGAATGCAATCAAAAGATGAATAACAGGAACGAGTGCGTTTCCATTACAAGTGACTTTTTGCCCATTATGGGCACTGTGTGAGCTGTGAGACACAATGCTCCTCAAAGTCCGTATACTCTTGTATACCAAGTGTTTATCACTTGCTACATGGTTGTCGCAAAGTAGGACGGTCTTCCAGTGCTGATAAAACAGCGGTGAGTTGTGCTCGTATTGGAGTAATTTTCCGTGACACTCTTAAGACCTCAGTAGTACTGCAGGGTTGGAAAAATTAGAGTAGTTGAAAAAATCCAATGCTTGATAAACTTACGGCCAGAAAAAAATCGTCTAAGTTGTACACCGTAGTTTCAGCGTGAAATTCAGGGAAATTGTCACGGGACCATGCGGTTGCGGATCCTCTGCTGACAAGTCGCTGCAGCTAGTGATATTAGCGTGTTTGTCCGCCGCAAATAGGGTCGAAGTAGGGCTTTTGATTGGCAGAAAATCCCATAGATCATCGTTAATGTCCCCGGCTCCAACGTATAGAGCCTGTGGTAAAGGCGCTCCATGGCCAATAAAAAACCAGGTTTGAATGGCGTGGCTGTGGACATTGCGCGTCGACAATCGGACGGGTTTTCTTCCGGTTGTAAGTGTATCGGCGAATAAAAAATTCGAACCAAGAACCTGGAATAGGAGCGCACACAAGAGCCGATGCCTTTTCCTGCTGCGATAGCAAGCACCCAAGCAACTAGGATTGCTTCCCGTAACTCTACGTAGATGTGCAATCTCTTTAACATGGTTTAAAGACCTTCTAGAAAAAGCTGATAAACTATACAAATACAGTCATAAAAGGGACCAAAAAGTAAGTTGATGTGCTCTCCTTATTCTAAAAACATTTCAGGGGTATATTGATCGTTCTTTAATGAAGGAAGTATCTGTCTAGGAAATCCTGAGAAAGTAGTGAAAGAGAGAAGATGATCATAGGGAGTTGACTACTTTTCCGGGTAAATGGATTGCTTAACAACATTCTGACACCACCCCACATAGTTTCAAACATTAAACCGTCTAAACCCACTCGGAACATGTCTCGAACTCGAAACAGGTACAACTCAAATAGCATAAACAGTAAAAACTTCAGAAAGATGCGAAAACCTCAGCAGAAAACGCAGTCCTTAGACGGTTCAACCACACAAGACTCCCGTATAACTGCGCACTGACCTTAGCTGGTCCTGGACAGACGGCGCAGATCAAAAACCTCAGCGGTTGTTAGAACTCGGAATCAATAGTCGCTTCAAATCCAAAACCAACAACCATAGACCGACGGCGACCGCGGTCGCCGCAGGACCACGGCTCTGCGGGCAACTCGTCCGCCGCGCGCGGCATGCATTCGCCGCTGTAGCGGATTAGAGCTAGAGCGCGTTATTCACCACGTCACCCTGCGAATTGCGCTACACACCGTAGTTGAACTGTTTATTACAACTATAGGATGTTACATAAACTATCACAACAATAACAATATAAATAAACATCTAACAACCTATGGAGAAAGGCCGGTGCATTTGCACGGGTGAATCGTAACGAAACAACAACCTCACGTCTAAATTACACGCTTTTCCAGTGAAAATGAATAAAGCCCTCGTAACACACGAAAATGTCAGACACCTACGGCAACGATCGTCAATATTTAGGAGGCTAAGCTCTTGGATTCCAGCCATTTACGGCCGACTTCCCAAATGATTTAAAAGTGAAAGAGATTTCTGAGGCAAGAGAATTGCACACCCTCGAAAACATGTGGACTCTACTTCCCTAACCGGATGTCCCTCTTGCTGAACGCCACCAGACACTCTTCAAAGGCATATCGAGTGCATGGCAATGACCGAACGGGCACTATCTCCGTCACCCGCAAACACCACGGAGGAAATCCGGACAGCGATGGCACGTTGCCGACCTGAAACACTGAGATTTTGAAGACAATCCAATTTTTCAGAGACGTGGTAGTGATATATTCAGCTAAAACGTTGGCGTTTTATGCACACTCGACAGCGATTTAAAGAAAAATAAAGCAGTCACAATATCCTTAGACTTTAGATCTGCACACACACAAAGACATGCATACACACACGCATACAAACACAGATCTTGAAGTGGTGACAATATCTAGTGGTCACTAAAATACCGCAGATCTATGCTGTGGGGGGGGGGGGGGTACTCCACTCTGATTTTTGGTCAGCGTTGGCAAAACTGAATGCGGAGTGGTTTACAAAGACAATACCCGTGAACTGAGGTACCGATACGAGAGTACCTTCCTTTGCAGTTTCCTAGTCGAGAGATGCCTCATCCTTTAAATTTGTTTCTCTTTTCTAGCGATGCCCCCTTCGACTAGCATAGATCCAAATACCGCATCTATGGCAACCCAGCCAAAGTTCGTGTTGTTTATGACCGCAGCTAAGTGAAGTCCACGGCGCAACCTAAGGTACAGATTAAAAGGTTACTGTTATAGACGCAAATGCTTTACATCCCTAAAGCCACAGGCCAAGAGGACATCAATGACGTAAGGTCAGTATATTTAGGTCGTGACTG
This sequence comes from Heligmosomoides polygyrus polygyrus, assembly GCA_947396885.1. Taxonomy (NCBI): domain Eukaryota; kingdom Metazoa; phylum Nematoda; class Chromadorea; order Rhabditida; family Heligmosomidae; genus Heligmosomoides; species Heligmosomoides polygyrus. The sequence goes on along the minus strand of OX377201.1, from coordinate 95,356,649 downwards.
TTTCTGAGATATCTTCGTACACTTTTATAACGATGTTTTCTTGCCATGAAAATTCTAGCGCCAGGCGGGACTCGAACTCGCATCCTTCTTCACCGAGCAGATGCCACTTCATTACACCATCGGCGCTGTTTGATCGAACGCAATAAAACATATTTTTAACAGCTAATAACCTCAGTAATAGCCATTTGAGGCTTAACGAAAATCAGTTCCATCTTCGTATACTTTTCCGTTAAAAACTTGGAACATATTGGTTGGAAGAGAAAGCGTTGACCGGCTTTTTCTACTTTCTCTATAGATTGTCCGTGGCTATCTTAGGACAACTTTACAGTAAAAAAGTTTGGAAAATTCTTAAAAATTACTTATATGAGTAAATAGATGTACGTTTACCTATATGAGGCTATTATATTAGGTTGTCCCATAAGTCCCCGCCGTTTTTTCAACGATTCACTGCAGATTTCGCCGGCGGTCTCTTGCATAGCGCTGCATAGCTTTCGAAAGAGAATGATTTGCTCTATCAGAGCATGTATTGCATTTCTTTTTTCATCATGAGTTTTGTCAAGTTTCAGTCGTTGAAGTGAAAGGTGAAAAAGTGAAAAAGTAGCCATTTGCGCACTTGTTCTCTCCGCTTAGGTTTGTAATTTTTTACGCAGTTTTTATAGCACTTGCAAGACAATGTTCTGTACTACAAGAATATGTGTTGGTCCTATTTTCTCACTTGCCCTTTATTGATTTTTAGTCCATCAAATTGGGAATTCCGACTTTTCCGTCCGAATTTTTACCAAAACTCCGGTTCTGTGGTTGTACTTTTTTGCCTGGTTTCATATGTCGTTTGGAAGAGGATCTGTCGGAAAAAATGACCATCCTCCTTCGGACGTCTCAATTTGATGATCTAAAAATCAATAAAGGACAAATGAGCAAATAGCACTAGGGCCGGCAGCAGAGTCATGCGGGTGCCGCGGACCCGCCATGACAGCGGCGGGTGGTGCGGCGCCGCAAGGGTTGCTGTACGCAATACTGCGTACTTTTGCCGGTAGTTGCGATTTCTAAGAATGTCAGAGATGTAGTAAGCAAAATGCTTTTTGTATTGTAAAGAAGCGTTTTTTAAGCCAAGTTAGGAGTTCCTGAATGTGAGCCCCGAAATCTAATAGAACGGTCCTTATAACTCGACAGCTCTGTATCATTTTGCGCTTGCTCTCACTTTTGTCGTTCTACCTCCACTAAAAGTTTCTCGGTTGACAAGCAGTTCGAAGATAATGTGGTGGCCCTTGCGATGACAGCATTCCCTCCGATGCCTTGTTGAGTCGGGGAGGTCTATCCGACGCAGTTATACCTCGTACTAAAAAGAACGGTCTGCTTTGTTGTTGTATTCCTGCGCAAAGGTTCTCCCTAAACCTTACCGGCTAGCTTGTAGCTGGAAGGCCACGAAGATTTTCAGTGCAATTAAGGTTACCTAATATCGTGCTAAGCTATTTTGCGTCACGTCATCTATCGACACCCATCTATCGCGCCCCCCGACGGGTCTCACCCGCAACTCCTGGCGCTGCGGGTGAGACCCGCCGTGAACTGCGGCAGCCCTCGGGGACCTTTGCGTGCGGCGGCTCCGCGAAACTCGTCCGCGCCGCGGCTTCCACCACAGTAGCAGCGTGGGTCCTACTGCGGCGGGAGCGGTTTGGACGAGTTCTCGGGGTGCTGCCGCAAGACTCTGTAGAGGCCCTAACACATATTCTTGTAGTACAGAACATTGTCTTCCAAATGCTCGAAAAAAACTGCGCAAAAAATTATAAACCTAAGCGGAGAGAACAAGTGCGCAAATGGCCACTTTTTCACTTTTCACTTCAACGACCTAAAAAGTGACAAAATTCATGATGAAGAAAGAAATGCAATACATGTTCTGATAGAGCAAATCATTCTCTTTCGAAAGCTATGTAGCGCTATGCAGGAGACCGCCGGCGAAATCTGCAGTGAATCCTTGAAAAAACGGCGGGGACTTATGGGACAACCTAATATATAGTTGGATTACGGCCTCATAGATGAGAGCGCCTGCGGGCCATCGTCTACTATGATTCCCCACAAGGTCATGGATCATGGTCTAGCCGCTATCGTCTACACCTGCGCTACGTTCAAGGAGAACATCGTCTCCGAATTCATTTGTCGTTTATGTCAGCGCCACTGATGGAAGAGTTTTTTCCGAAGACCAACAAATCTCAGCGCTGGACGATGGGGCCCTGCGCACTCATATTAAGGCACTGACTACCGTAAAATGGTTTACGATGTACGTCGAGGATCAGTGTATGCGAATCATTTCACCCTCCACATAGGAAGGACTTCCTCAAGGGCATTGCTACTGGGAACGAGGGCTGAGTCCTTTATGTCAAACTTGCCCCTTCGAAGGAACCCAGAGGTGACCAACAGGAGAAGAAAGTCCTATTCTGTTGCTGGCGAGCTTCCAATGGAATGATCTTCTCCGAGTTTCTTTCTACCGACATCACAGTGGTCAGTGACAGTGAGTGGGTAGGATGCTGAACTTCAGAAGTTAGCCGATGTTTTACGCCTGAAACGTCCAAAGCGCGACAATGTCCCTTCCCTCGTAGCGCGCTCGGCTACCAGAAAACTGCCCAGATCGGATGGGAAGTCCTACCCTGCTGCTCATTTTCCCGACTCTTCTCCTAACTACCACCTGTTTCACTCCTTGAAACATTATCTTCGCTATAAGAAATTCAGTGATCCTTCGGCGCTCGAAGCTGAGGTCGTTCACCTTTTCAGCCGCAGCAGTTTCGGGTCAGCGGAATCGAAAAGCTCTGGATCGTTGGGCATATGTTTTAGACAATGATGGAAGCTACGTATCCCACGGGGTTCATATTGTTGTAAAACTATGCTTTTTGAAAAAAGGCCATACTAGGAACGACGTGGCAAAAATATCTTACAATTAGCTTTGCACGTAGTTGAGAGCTTTACGCCAACTATGCGCGCTTTGATCAAGACTATTTTCTCAACCTAATAAGTTTACAGCGTTCTTTCGGCAAGATATGTTTCCAATTTGGAACCCTTTGCTCACTACATTTCTGTTTGTAATCTAGAAAAGACGGACGTCTTTACACAGTTTCTAGCTTCACACTGTATGCTCGCTTCCTGTTCTTAATTTTCTCTCTTCCTGGATCCTCTTGTCCAGTTTTAAGCTGCTTCTTTCTCAGCTGGATCAGCATTTTGGCTTCCGAGTTTGTTAATACTGGCCGTTTATTTTTTTGACAAATTTTCATGGTGCGTCCATCTTATTTCAAAGGTTATTGTTAGCACGCCTCAGTGCATATAGTAAATAAATAAATAAATAAATAAAAGGGTATAAAACACTGAGAATTTCTGATGCCACTGTATGTTTAGCGTTTTTCACAACAACGTAATAACCAATCCAACCGCAAAAACACCCACTTGTATCAAAAGCTCAGGATCACTTAAGGAGTACTTTTTAGCCAAGTGATTGGAGATATCAGAGACAGAGATCGGTGATGAGGCAGACGACAACTGAAACGGAAGTGTGATAGCACCGAGTACAATCAGTCCGGGGTTGTCTAAATCGCTTACGTCTCGACACGCCTCGACTAGTACAGATTTCCCGGAGTTTGCAGGGAGCAGATGAACTAGTAATCGATAGGAGCTCAGGTCTGCGTCACTAGTAGTGCATCCGGCGATCATTTTTATTCGCTGAAAATCAAATAAAAGAAATGAAAAATATAATGCGGAAAGGCTAGCAAATTTGAATCCACCTTGTTTTTGCAGAAAATTCGAAGTTCATTGCTTAGATAGGTGCAGTCAGACACGGAGTCATAGACGGTCAATCGGCGAATGCTGGCCTCTAGACAGACTTCCAACAGCGACATTAACGAAGTCTGAAATCCGGAGTTTCTAGATCCGGAGTTTGCAGCGCGTTCGTTCAGAATGAACGCTGAAGGGAAGTCTGAGCACAATGCAAATAAAATAAAATCGATCAATCGCCTAACTACTACAACATTTGGCCAGAAAGCATACCTTATCTACAGCTCGACCATTGATGAGAACGGCGACATGTGCAGGTGTTTTGAGTGAACGGCGAACATCCTCCTGGAAATAGGTACTTCAAGATATGTAGGCGTTCCAGTAATGAAAACTGAAAAATCGAAATGAAGGTTTTTTGGATTATCTCCATGCAACCCTAGAAGCGAACGGATTTTTCCAGTCCACGCAGGATGAGCTATCCTCATTTTTTGCTCACGAATCTTGTCTTCTAAAGGGATATATAACCAGGTCAAGGCGCGATACCACGACAGTGTCCAATATCGATCGTTTTTGATGTCCAATCGACATTACCGGTTCTTATAAGGCAATGCTGCACAAGGTCAGTATGTTTTAGGGCACCGAAAAGTTGAGGACATCTCCGCAAGACAGAATCCTTAGGGTAACGAATTAAAAAGAAATCTAACCGGTGGTAAGCGCCCTGAAGTTAATCTAAAAGTTGTAGAGTGTAAATAGGGTGAAATGTTGGACCTAATCTCACATTAAAAATATGGCAACAAAAACTGCAAAAGTAGCGGTATCAAGATAATCCATCTGATCAAAGAAACAGAAAGCTGCCCGTTGAGCTCTCGAGCAAGAATTGACGAACAAAATTCACGGTTAAATTTCCAAGGATAAGCGATTTGTTCGCTAAACTGAACGAATCTTTCTGGTCTCCTGCGACGGTTCTAAGACCACAATTTCAATCATCGGAAAGTATGTTCTCGTGTCGTTGTGTTTTCTAGGTTCTCATAATTACTTTTGCATTAGTAGTTCCCAACTTCTCTCTTCTTCTTCCAGTAATGAACAACCGAAATGAGTGCCCCTCTGTTACGAGTGACCTCTTGCCGTTTGTACCTCATTGTGAACTGTAAGTGACCGGTCGGCGACAGTTCCCACTCAGTGTGTCTCATTCGCCTCTACTGGTTACTTAACGAGGGCGATCGTCAGCCCTGCGGTGGATCTATGCGTGAGTTCGTCTTCTTCGTTAGGGCTATCCGTGTTGATTCTAGGGGTGGGTCGAAAATGTCTAGTGTAGTTAAGGCGCTTGATGGGGTAGAGCGCAAGCATAAACCTGTGCTCCACTTTTAGGCCTCTGAAGACGACGGAAAGTCGAAACGTCAAGCCGCAAATAAAGATCCACCTACAAACCTCGTGTAGCACAAAATACTGACACATAAGTACTTTTGCATTTTTAGGATCTCAAGGACGCGTGTAGCGCAGTCGGATTAGGTGTCCACCGCCGCGTGCATCCGATATCAGATTCCTGATTCGGATTTCCCGCAAAGTCCAACCAAGACTTCCATCCCTCCGCGGTCGGTGAATTGCTACCGGACTCGTCTGTGAAGGATAAATGCCCCCACAGAGTTCTGCGGCATCGCCGCTCGCCGCAATGGTTAAGGATAGGGCAGGGACGCCGCCGGCGGCGAGCTCTGCGTCTCTGCAATATTGTTAAGCATAGGGCCGCGGCGCTGCCGCAGAACTCTGTGGGGGCCTTAAGGCGCTGCCTTGTTCATCGACTGGCCACCGCAAGTAATTCTATGACCAAATACGCATTCAAATCGCCTCCACGAAACTCTGTAGAAGTAGAATGCGTGGCGCATCCCAAAAATGGATTGAGTGACGCCGCCTCTTTTCCTTTATTCTTACTTTTTAGGATCTATAAATAGCAATCCTTGAATCCGCCGTGTGTGAATGTCGGGTTTGGGAATTACTTGTCAAATCCCCTAAAATAGTAAATATGTGCGAAAAACGTGGTCCAGAAATATAAGAATTAAGAAGAGAAGATGGTACAGAAATAAGAAAAATGCAAACAGAACTCTCAGTCAAGAAAGAAAAAGTGAAGAAACTGAAGAAAAACGGCACTATCATTCATTTGCGACCAGATAGGTCGAAACTTTTTCGCCCAAACTTTGCTCAAGGAGGATATTTCGGGTGCTAATCACGAATCTGACATCCATTTTGGTATACAGTGGAATACGGTAGGGTATGATAGGTAGGGTGAATGAGGCTGTCGAGAAAATGAAAAAAAAATCAAATCAAACCAATCAAAATTACCGATTTCGCCCATGTTCGTCTATGGGGATACTTGGGGTGCTAATCACGAACCTGATATCCTTATTTAGTATTACGGGGGAGTACAATAGGAGCAAAGGCAACAAATAACTAGAATTCCTTATTGACTACTAAGAAATTAACTTGAAACATGCCCCAACAGCCCTCATCATCAGCACGTACAGTGGCCTACCGTAATCGGCTGACATTTCCATTTCAGAAACGGATGTCATACTCGTGATCAGCACACTAATTAATCCCCTTGGACCAAGTTTGGGGAATTTTCTTCGACCTCTTCCCAACATCTGGATTTCTGAAAGCAGAATAATGCCGTATATTGTGCAGCTTTACAGACGTGGTTCCCATCCACTAGAGTGTGAATAAATGAAAAATGAAAAATGAAAATGAGTTAAATGAAAAGAGTAAAATAAAGAAAAACAAAAAATGACCATGGTGTCTTTAACGATCGCTTATGTTAGCAGAACTGGGGTTAGCAGAACGCTCCCGTACTCCTGCAGCGGTCCCCTAAAGGCCCCCACAGAGTTCTGCGGCAACGCCGCTCGCTGCTATGGTTAAGGATAGGGCAGGGACGCCGCCGGCGGCGAGCTCTGCGTCTCTGCCCTATGGTTAAGCATAGGGCCGCGGCGCTGCCGCAGAACTCTGTGTGGGCCTTAAGAGTGCAGGAAACACGTCCAGTTCATCAACGAACTCATCACTACTTTTCGGGTTTTAGTTGTGAGTATTTCAACTTATTATTGCTCTTAGATTACAATCTATAAATCATTGTAGGCATGTCATTGAAACGAATTCTTTCGAAGAAATGAAAGTGGAAATCCATTCAAGCTACATAGTCACTACGATCTCATCACAAGCCACCTCGCGCAGTTTTTCTTGCAGCCTCAAACAGTGGTTGCGAGGGAACGCAAACCAAAAAGGAGTAGTTGGCGACGCCATCGTGCTTTCCTTGAACGTCTACACATTTATGCACTCGTTCGGACGTTATCTACGCTTCAGCGCCTTCCTCCTTCCTTCTCAGCGTCACGAAACACAAAGGTTGTGAAGAAAATGTTATGGAACGCAAGAAGCTAGTGCTAGCGAAACCCTGATTGACCTGACCCTGACCCAATTTAGGATTTCAGAAAAGCGACCAATGACCATAAATACTCAAAATGGGAAAATATCAACAATTGGCTCTATTAGTTGAAAAGGGTGGCGCGTTTGCGTGGTTTCGTTTCGCTTAGCTTTAAATAGTACGAAGATCAATTTAACTGGCGAAATACTTGTCGCTACTTTGTAGACAGAATCACAACTCACACTCGCGACTAAATAGCCAAGAGTAGCAACGAGTTGCCCGCCTAGAATTGGACGAGCTTGCCCACAGTATACGAGCGATCTTTGCGGGACCACGCGACAGCCCATTCTGTTCAAACTAATAGGTGGCGTTGTTGAATAGGTCGGGTACCATGCCTCCGAACATAGTTTTCCCCTGCGTTTTTGTGTTTCCCAGCCCTTTTCCTAAAATCTTTTCGGGTTGTAGGCAGGAAGCCGTAGTAAACGGAGAGTAAATTGAAGGAGACCACAAGATAACTAAACCTCTAAAGGTTAATATCATAACATCCTTCTTCTCGAAAGACAACCCAACATTCAACCTACGAATGCCATGCAAGCAATACTCTTCCGGCAAGCTCGTTCATCAATTGAAGTCGATGGGACAGAAAAACAGCTCATGTGGTCCCGCAACGATCGCCAAAGTACCGTCGACAACTCGTCCAATTCTCGGCGGACAACTCGTCACTACTTTTGGCTATTTAGTTGCGAGTACAACCAACTCTATCTAATGTCGGAAATTGTCCACTGCACTGAGATACGGTTTATAATCCGCCAATCATAGCAAAATTTCCTAACTGCTCTTTAAGGAACATTAAAACAGTTGTGAAGATGGAAATAATAAGGGACTCACATCACGTTCCCTTTGCTTGATCTCTCGTCGAGCCCACAGTGTCGAGTAACCCAAGAAGTTGCAGGCGAGCAGCACCAGCCAGTACACACTACGGATCGCCAGCGCACACAGCCATGCCACGTCGATCATGCCTTAAAAATGAAGGAAAATTCAGAGAAACTTTCAAAATTCAAAGCAAAACGGTAGACCACCGCCGGGAACAATGAACTCGTTGTGAAAGAACGAAAACACAGCGGATGCTTTTAGAGCAGCTGCCTGTCGTTCATGACGAGGTGTAACATTACTGCTAGACGTCTACTGAATACGACTACAACTGGAATCCGTCGGTGGAAGTCGTAACGCTGACGCGGCATCGCGCCGCGGCGGACAACTCGTCCGAATGTGGCGCCGCCGCGATCAAAACGCTGCCTCTCCTGCTTGATGACCATCTGAATATTCCTTCCTCTATGAGATCTCTAGCTTTCTGAAGAAGAACTTCAGAAAGGTAGAGATCTTATAGAGGTGGAAGTTTGTGGAAGGTAGCATATACTAGGAACAGTCACAACTGCTACACGTAACACCAAGGGTAAGGACGAGTTATCAGTCCAATTTGGCTCAGGCAATCGTTGCAGGACCGCGAAGAGGCTTTGACCACTGGAACCAATAGGAGCTGAGCAATGGCTGCTTAATTACCAACACTTCTCTTTTATTCTACTTTTTTTTCACATTCTTTTTGACACTGGAATGTTACTTCAGATTTTGGTGTTTCTCGACCACTTGTCTCGCTCCGTGATTATAGAGTTCTTGTGTGAATTTTTCATGTTTAGATTATGCGCCCGCAATAGCACCGTGCGCAAGTGGGTCGTGGTGCAGTAGGTAGAGGGTTCGCTTCATTGGAGGGATGTCGGGGGTTCGGTTCCCGTTCGTCGCGGCGTTCTTGCACTTCAGCTGAGTATCTGAGATCTGGGGGGTTTCGACGTCTACAAGACGTTGCGCGTTCTTTGCGCATTGTTTCAGCCGAATGCGATTCGCCGCTCGAAGAGCGCAGAGCCCAGGCGCGAACTCCCCCTGAGCGAAAAAAGCGGTCTCCATACGAGCAGCTTGTATGGCACACACCCTGGAGTCCCCTCCCTAGCCTGTCTCTGCAGAACCCAGCAGCGGACTCCCCTGAGCGAAGAAAGCAGTCTCCATACGAGCAGCTTGCATGGCACACACCCAGAACCGAGCCGCGAACTCCCCCTGAGCGAAGAAAGCAGTCTCCATACGAGCAGCTTGTATGGCACACACCTGGAGTCCCCTCCCTAGCCTGGCTCTGCAGAACCCAGCCGCGAACTCCTCCTGAGCGAAGAAAGCAGTCTCCATACGAGCAGCTTGTATGGTGCACACCCTGGGGCCGTATACTCGTGCTCCCCTGTTGGGGGAGAATATAAGTCGATAGTCGATATGGGTGGCTTCGCTCGGGGTGAGCGATGGTATGACATAGGCCTTAGCGGTTTTATCTGCTTCCTCATGGTCATCTTCCATTTTGTCGCGTAAAGTGCTTGACAAATGCGACATAAACGGCGAGCTGGTACAAAAAAAAAACAGGATTATAGACGGCGGATATCAGGACCGGCTCACCGTAACCTTAGGCGTCGGGTGAGACGTCCATTGTGTAATCGCAGAACGAGGCTAGGGAAGGGACTCCAGGGGCCGTATGCTCGTCTACCCCGAGTATATCTCATCACACCCCGATGGGGGATTGCGAACCCTCTGAATATAGCAATAGGTACTAAGCGGGATGGTGCCCGATGCACACCGGCAAGGTGTTTTAAAATGGGGACGGTAGATCAGCCAGATGCCGGAGTTCCTTCTCTTGCCTAGTTCTGTGCTCTTCTACGCGTCAGCGGAGGAAAGCGGAAAATGGCGATAAAATCATCAGTAATCACTCCTGACTGAAAAAGACGAAGCTCTAAAGCGGTCTCGATGCGAATACATGAGACTACGAAAAGCTCGTCCCATTTGACAGCTCGTCACTGCCCGTGGATGTTTGGTGGCGGGAGCCAGCGGAAAAAGCCATTAAGAAATTGATGAAGAGAATATAGTTGAAGACCAGTGAAGCTGAAAGGAAATGATAAAGAGCGACAGAAGTTGGGGACATTTTGGACAACCACGCACGCAGCCGCTACACGAGGAATAGTCTCTCTTTACAGTATGATTTGATGTGAATGCATATGCGTATCTATTCCATTCCCAATCATGGCACTGGTTATGTGGTGTGGTTCATTTCTAGTAAGTCAGTCTTCCGAAAGAGCAGCGTCAAAATGAGGTATCGTTACTTACCAGATTAGATGGTTAGATTCGGACGGATGTCCAGTAGAACACTTATGGTTGGACGTAATAGCCAAACAACAGTGGCCTTCTTTTCTCGCTAAATTCTCACTTAGTGAAGATCGAAGCTGATACTCGTGCCAAAATGGCTCAACCACTGGGTGTTTTTATTGGATTGGGTTCTGTCAGAGGCTGCAAGTTCAGGGTTCGTACGTTAGGTTGTCTCGCTGAGTTAGGCACCGTTTATACTTCCAACGCCGAGCGCGACGCCACGCATCGTGGTCAAATTGATCGATCGCGTCGCCCGATCAATGTGGCCACAATACGTGGCGTCGCGTCGCTCGGCGTCGAAGTATAAACGGGCCTTAGCCCTAGTTTACACTTGAGCCACTGCGAGGCGCGGCACCATGGTCGGAACAGATATCGATCGTGCGACGCGAAAAATCGATGTCTATGGTGATCGTGGTGCCGCGCCGCGTGGCGGCGCAAGTATAAACTAGGGCTTACCTAGCGCGCCACCGCCCCCGATTACGGTAGCGTGGCAGGTTGTTGAGCTCGCCTTGGAAGAGGTGCAACGGACGAACAGAGCAGACCATGTGGCCAACCTGTTTTTTTTACAGTGTGCATCTCCCCTCTAACTAGCAAAGCATACTTTTCATCTGTCCTAATCGGAGGGGAGTATACTGTGGTTTGCTTCTCCATCGCATCCCGTTAATTTGTCCGAGAGCTCCAGCTGTTATTCTACTATGCGGAGGTTACTATGCAGATTAAGGTGATGTGGATGTGTCGCAAAGGACGACGGACGCAACTGCCACCTTCGGTTTGCCCCCTCCCGACTAGGACAGATATCACATTTTTTATAGATCGATCAATAAATACTTATAAGTAAGAAAATATCTGCTTAAGCATGGAACCGGATGACGTTGAAGTTGCCATCAAGGGCAAAGTCGTTGACGGATGGACAATTGAATCGTCACTAGGAAGCGGTGAGCTGAACAAACGTTAACTCAATCGATAGCCATCCTGCACACAGAGGCGTACGTTAAATAGGTCTTGTCAGCTCCCACTTTACACTTCAGTCGCACCCTGGAAGCCGCTTGTCGCAGCTATGCTGCAGCTGCACCGCGCAGGAGACGCGGCTGGATCTACATTGCCGCCACGCGCTGCGTCAGAAGTCTAAACGCAATTTAGCAGTCGCACGTCTAAACGTCTCCAACGAAAAAACGGCCTCATTTGTCCAACTGGCATAGGCTCATACATAGACAAATCAAGACAACGGCAAGAGTCTTGCGGCACGATACCAACGCGGCAGTGCAGCAACAATGCCTTGAAGATTACTGCCGCTGCCACCGCGTCTGCCGCATCTGCCGCGTAGGCGGCACATCAGCGGCAGGACGCGACTCTGCATCTCTGCCCCATGCTTAAAGATAGGGCTGCCGCGTTGCCGCAAAAGTGTGCGGAGGGCTTAAGTGGGGAGTGGCGCTAGATTTTACACTTACCGGCCGGTAAGTCGTTCACGAATCCGGGCCCAGTTCTCAGCGGCATTCTGCCGCAATGCCAGGCACTGTGGCACCGCTCCGCTGAGGGGTGTGGTCCATTTTAAACCGCCCAGATTGCGGGGTAGGACTAGGAAATCCTATTTTTTTTTCTCGATTTGATGAACATTTTAGAGCGCTCTCATTTGTCGCTGACGAAAAAGCAACAACGATGAAGGCATTGATGCCTTCGACGTTCCAAATCACTTCAATAGTCTTAGGGTTAAATGCAAAATGTATGCTGAAGATGTAAAAATTCACAAAAAATTGAGAACGAGGTAGATGTCCAATCGATTCAGTCTGTTTTTGATTTTGTCGGCTCTTGAGCAGAGAAATGGGAATTACCACTTTCAATAGAGAAAGTATATTTCCTGATGATTGGACCGAAAAGCCAAGGACAACTTCCAGAATATATGATTAATGGTCAGCTTCTGAAAAAAGTTGATAAAGTTCGACATCTGGGACCGGATTCATCAACGACTTACGTAACTTTAACGGAGAATTGTAAGCGAAAGCTCAGATAACGCGGCTTATCAAGCGATGTGGTGAGCGATAAGCCGCGTTATCTGAGCTTTTCGCTTACAATTCTCCGTTAAAGTTACGTAAGCCGTTGATGAATCCGGCCTCTGAGTTACACTATAAGGGATCGTTTAGCGTACACACGATTCGCGACCCGATGTCATGATAAGCACCCATATCGATTCATCGCGTCGCGCGATCAATATGGCAGCTTGCCATAACATCGCGTCGCACGTGCATACTAAACGACCCCTAAGGCCTCGTGCACACTTTTCGTCGCGGCGATGAGTTTTGCAGAGCTACGCGAAAGGGCTTGAATTTCTCAGTGCTTCTGGCGGTCATCGTTATGCAAGGGAATGCGACGACGATCCGCCCAGGACCAACGCTAAACACCGCGCGCGGCGCGAAGAAGTATGCCATGCCCGTGATGAGCGCGGGAAGCCATCGCGCATGCCGGCCGCCACTGTCGCGGCTGCCGCGGCGAAGGTTCCTTTTACTATTCGATCGCATGCGGCGGAATGGCCATGAATTGAGCGCCGCGATGGCATCGCGGCGATGGAAGTATGCCCGCGGTCTAAGGCCTTGTTTAGTGTGCACGCGACGCGCGACGCGATGCATGCCTAGTGGCCAAATTGATCGAGCGCCGCGATTGATTCGATCGATTTTATATAAACGATCTAATATCCTTTTACATAGGGGCCTTTAAAACCTATGTACGTCCTATCGTGGAAGCTGGTAGAACTGTCTTTTATCCAATAAGAAAAAGGATATACACCTTTTAGCAAGTGTACAGAATAGCTTCACCGGAAAGTATATGATGCGGTATTTTCCGAAGGATTTCGGCTCAATTCCATGCGGACACCAATGAGCTCTTTATTTTCGTCGTTCTTAGCACTAGGCGAAAAATTGCAGATCTTTTTATGCTGTGCAAAATGCAAGCTAGAAAGCTGGCTATCGATCCAGCAGGTTTTATCGATGGTGAACTGACACGTACTGTAGGAGGAAAGGTCATTGCTCCCGATTGGTAGATCACGAATCAAATCAGGTTTCCTAACTTATCCTCAAGGACTTCAGTTTGCTACTTGGTAAGCACGAAGACCTGACGAGGTTGTCTGCTCAAGCCTGCAGAAGCTATGCCAATTATATTATGCCGCGATCGAATTACTCTAATTTTCGCATATTACCAAGGATTTGTGGTTACTCATTTGTTCTTTAAGTGTTGTCTTTGTTCATAATTTTACGCTAGACATCCATCTATGCCCATGAATAAATAGGTAAATTCTAGAACTCAGCACTCGATTTTGAATCTTTAAGAAATTTACATTGAAGGCTTTAATTTAAAAAAAAACGAATTGTGTACCACAACAATATTTTCAAGGACTTCATTTAAGCCTAAAAGGCTTAATGGCATTTCATCTGAAACTGACCACGCCTTTTAGTTTCTAAACTCAATTTTATAATGTGCTGATCGTTAGTCTGTCAATTTGCTGACGATGATTTCGTCCGTGTGAAACTAATGACCGTTGCACAGCTTCACATCGTCTGCACAGACCCAGCCACTCGATCAATATAAAGGCTTCACATCGTCTGCACAGACCCAGCCACTCGATCAATATAAAATTATCGCTGCCCTTGGATATGAATCAGCGGATCACATCCAGCAATTACCAGCATCGATCAACATTATCGGTTTGGACACAGATCTGGTTGTCTCCGGTGGGAGTTTCGTGAACACGACATTTGGGAGGCAGACTTTACAAAAACGAGCGGTTAGGTCGATACTATCGATTTCGGCCTTGAGTAAACTTCCTGGAAATGTCGCTACTTTGACAAAAACACTAAAGATAAATATCCTAAAATTATCTGCCAATCAATATTGAACCCTAATCTGATCGACAGTTGATTATGGCCTATGCTATACTTCGGCGACGCTAGTTTATACTTGCTTCGTCACGCGGCGCGGCACCACGATGGCCATAGATATCGACTTTTCGCTTCGCTCGGTCGATATCTACTCCGACTATAGACCCATGCACACTTCTGCAACACCGCGGCGCGGCAAGTGGGGCGACGGCTACCTCCGCGAAATCCGCCGCTCAGCGGCTTGACTCATCATCAGTGGGAGCGGTGACGGCGAGGTACTGTGCTGTTTCTAGTCGGGACCGACTGGTGCTTAACAATAACGCACCCCGATGACGATCGCGTCCGTCTCCGCTCTGGATCCCGCTGCGAAAGGGCAGAGCGCAGAGCGCAGACAGACAGACGCTGGAGCGGCGCCGCCGGGTGGAATGATTCAAGTCATTTCCGCCAGCGACGCCGCCGGCGCCGCTGGCGGCGACCTCTGCGTCCCTGCCCTATGGTTAAGCATAGGGCAGCGGCAACGCCGCAGAAGTCTGCGGGGCCTTTAGGCAACGGGACCGACGTCCCTATGAATGCCGCGCCGCCAGGAATGGCTTGAACCATTCTAGCTTGCGGCACACAGCGCGGCGTCGCCTGCGATAGCCGCCGCGACAGTCGCAAGAATGTGCATGCCCCCTCCCTGCGGCACATGTCGTAGTGTCGCGCCGCGGCCGTCGCGGCCCTATGCTTCATCATGGCCGCGCCGCGATGTCGCAGAAGTGTGCACGGGCCTTATGGTGCCGCGCCGCTGAGCGGCACAACTATAAACTAGGGCTAAAGCCCCTTTCATACTCGTCCGAGGGGCGGCGGCGGCGGCGGCCGCCGCTTCAGCGGCAGGTGGAGGGGCGGTGTCCGTTCTCGCCGCCTAGGGGTGGCGGCGGCCGCCGCCAGCGCTAATTGCGTTTGGCGCGCGCGTACGCGCAGCGGCCTCGTCTGTGCCGCCGCTCTCGCTGCCCCTCGTGGCCGCCGCCCGAAATGGCCCCAGCCATCTCGGGCAGCGGCCCCGGCGGCGGCGCCGCCAGGGGCGTGGCGGGGCGTGGCCGCGGCGACGTCGCCGCTGCCAGTATGAAAACCCCTCCACCGCCGTGGCCGCCGCTCGGGCACGTCATCGCCGCCGCCTTCCTATGCTAAACCATTGGGCCGCCGCCGCCGCCGCCGCCGCCACGAGTATGAAAGGGGCTTAACACTGTCGCCGACGTCGCCGGCAACAGCGTCGCCAAAGCATAAGGCCTATGTAGGGAGCTATAGAAAAGGAGAGTGCAGGCAACAACACTAGCGAGATAGTATTGATGGGTTGGAGGGTGCAGACAACATTCAGTGTCCATGGAGTGAGCACTCGTTCTAGTGAGAGCCTGCTTACCGCGCTGAATAATTCCACATCGATTTGCGGTCGAGTGGAAGCTGCCGGCAACCGGAAATAAAGATCTGTTCATACTTCGCGACGGGAGCGATTCTTCTCCAAGCAAATCATACGTATCGATTTTTCTGAGCGATCGCTCGCCAAAAATCGATAGTACGATTTACTTGACCGACCAATCGCTCCCATCGCGAAGCACGAACAGGCCCTAAGCTGCTTAGGATAGCTTTTTGCTGCTCTGATTATTCCTGGTTTGGATAAATGAAAAAAATTGAATTCTTCCAGGCGCAAACGGAATTGTGCTGATGTGCAAGAAAAGATCGGCAAAGGCCGTCATGAAACTCGCGCTGTCAACATACTCAGCGGCTAGTCTCGAGTGGGAAAGTCTAGTGATGGATCGGATTGTTAGTCTTGAAATATTCACAAAATCGAGGAAAAAACGTCCCGGATCCAGAGCTGTTCAGATAGCGAGGCAGAACTGCGAAGATCGGACGGTGCACCTCGTTCGCAAACTCGGCAACGGTACGACAGAAGTCACTATAAACGACAAGGTGTGGCGCTTCTGCTCGAAGTAATAAACTTTCAGCTGCTAAAAAGGCGATTAGTACCTATCAGTTGTGCAAATCGATTAAAGCAAGAGACGTAGCAAAGGCAGACGCTGTCGATCGATACAGTCGGAGCGTCCGCGGACGTGCAATCGATATGTTGAGCGCGCGATAACGCCACGTATGCGCGAATCGTGGTGTTATGGCGCATTTTGGGTTGTTTTGACCCACTGAAATGCTGGTTTACGAGGGCACTCTGTAGTGCAGTTCTACTGGATGATACGAATGTATACGAGATCCAAGTTGGGTGAGACAAACCGCTAGCACCTATATCAGCCGGTAGACGACTTCGCCGCATTTTCGCGAATGTCAGGAGTGCTTTCAACCTACGTCGTTTCTTAACGTCACGGCAGGCAACGAAGGTTTGCGACATCAAATCGTCAATTTAAATCTGACTGTTCAGGATCCGTGCAAACATACAATTTCCAGGTTGAATTGGACACTTTTCGCATCAAATTGGACACAGTTCAAATCAAATTGGACGCTATGATAACCCAAGCCTCAGTTTATACTTGCACCACTGCGCGGCGCGGCACGATGGTCGGGATAGATATCGACCGGGCGGCGCGAAAAATCGATATCTATGGCGACCGTGGTGCCGCGCCGCGTGGCGGCGCAAGTATAAACAAGGGCTAAGGCATTCGAAATCAAAGCTAACTTTTCCAAACTGAAATGAGCTTCTTCTACATCAAATTAGAGACTCTGCAAAAAGGTCGGAATAATTTTTTTTTGTAAAAGGAAATTTTTAGTATTGTTTTTAGTTTAGTTCCTTCTGAGTTTTAAATCACTCACCCAGTGGGTGAGCACATTGTTCGAAATTTTGTAAAATTTTTAATTTTTGAGAAAAAATAACGGTTTAAAGCTTGTTTGGAAGAGTAGGAAAACAGTCATTTAAGGGCCCGTTCATACTTCGCGACTTGTCGCCCGTGCAAAACATGCATATCGATTAAAACCGAGCGCGCGCCGCCGAAAAGTGTTCGCACTTCCGCACGCTGCGCTCTCGTCGCTCTCATCACTGCTGTCGCGAAGTATGAACAGGTCCTTAGTGCGCCACGCCCTCGTCCAAGACGTCGCGATTTCTATTCGATTGATAGCAGTAACCCTGTTTGCATGGGGTTTGCCACCTGTTAACGATACAATAAAAAGAACTATGAAGAACATACATATCCTCACTTTTATGCTTCGTGTAAGTGGCATTTACACTATCAATCAAGTAAAGGCTGCGGCGAGCTTTCGATGTGCATAGCGAATTTTTTAAATATGCTACATGCTTGTTTCTTTGCTGTACCTTGAAAGAAATTTAAATTTTTTCATTAAGAATTTTTTATAAAATTAATACACTTATTGAGGCTGGCAAACCAAAAAATTCAAAGAATGTTACTCCAATTTCTCCTCGAACAAAAATTGTTCTTACCATCTTATTGAATCTGTAGTTTAACCTGTCTGAAGGTAAAATCGATTTGGAAGAGTTCGCTTTGATTTCAAAAGTCTTAAATTGGTCTTACAAGCTTGTTAGACAAGTTTCCAGTTTGATTTGAAAAGTGTCCACTTCGATGTGAAAATGATATATACAATTTGACACATTTCAAATCAAATTGGACACTTATTGGACACTTTTCACGTCAAATTGGACACTCTTCTAAGCTCGCCTAATACTCTTGAAATCAAAGGGAACTCTTTCGAATTGAAACAACCTTCATACAGGTTGAACTACAGACTCAATAAGATGGTTAGAAAAAAATTTTTCTTCAAGGAAAATTTAGAATAACTTCTTTTTAAATTTTTTAAACTTTAGCTGCCTGAATAAGTGTAATAATTTTATAAAATTTTTACTTTTGGAGAAAAAAAAACAAATTAAATTTTGCTTTCAAGCGCAGCAAAGCAGAAATCATATAGTGAAGTAAAGGACTAGATTGCGCCATGCACTCGAGTAGATCGTCGCGATTTTCATTTGATTGATAGTGTAAATGCTGCTTACATGAAACAACAAGGTGGGGATATGCGCGTTCCTCACAATTATAGTTGTTACATTATGTACAGGTATGTATAAATCCACATATAAACATAACCAACATCTACATAACACAGATCTACGCAAGCGGTATTCCCCTTTTCCATTTCATGTTTTAGCTAGACAAAAAAATTACATAAGACGTTACTCAAACAAAGGTGGTTATGACATTAAAGAGAGTAGTTCAACAATGACAGTCAATACAAAATAACTTCAATTTTCAACAACTACAATTGTGAAGAACGCTCATATCCCCACCTTGTTGTTTCATGTAAGCAGCATTTACACTATCAATCAATCGTCTTGGACGAGTGCATGGCGTAATCTCATCTCTTGGCAAAAATATTTCTGGCTTTCTGTTCTTTAAAATTGATATCAAGCATTATATTTCCACGAAGAATTAGAATTTTATAAAATTTCGAACAAAGAGTTCACTTATTCGGTAAGTGAACTAAAGGTTTAAATAAAACATACTGAAATTTTCCTCAAACAAAAAAACTGTAGAGAATACAACAGGTACAATTGCTATGAACGCGCATACCTCGTAGTTCTATGTAAAAAGCATTTACACTATCAATCAAATAAAAATCGCGACGAGGTTTTCGCGTGCATGGCGCAATCCGGTTTTTTAGTGCACTTTATGGTTGCTGCTTTGCTACGCTTTAAAGAAAAATTTGAATTGTTATTTTTTCGAAAAGTAAAAATTTTATAAAATTATTACACTCATTCGGGCAACTAAAGTAAAGAAAAACTTCAAAAAAAAAAGTTATTCTAAATTTTCCTTGAAGAAAAAAATTTTCTAATCATCTTATTGAGTCTGTAGTTCAACCTGTATGAATGTTGTTTCAATTCGAAAGAGTTCCCTTTGATTTCAAGAGTCTTAGGCGAACTTAGAAGAGTGTCCAATTTGGTTTGAAAAGTGTCCAATTTGATTTGAAAAGTGTCCACTTCGACGTGAAAATGATATATATATCCCGCCCTATACTGGCACCTTTCATGGCGGCGCGCCACTTCTCGACTGAAGTATGAATCCCGCCGTGTTAGGCGTATGGTATACTCGCGCGGGAGTGTTTGCGGAGAGGCGCGAATCGTGCCGGGATCTCTCACCTGGCCAATCGCCGATCGCTGACGGTGAGAGGGCGGGTACACTTCTGGCCCACGGGACTACGCTGAAAACGCGCTCCAATGCGACGCGGGCCATCCAGGGTCGACGACGACCGTCCGCAGGCGTGTCACTCCCGCGAGAGTACACAATAGGTCTTACACTGTGTGACGCGATGTAGCTCCAATTCGGTCACTGACAGAACAACCTGTCTATTTTGTGGGCGACTATAAACGCTCTATGCAGCGATGGGTGCGCTACGTTAGGCTCTTCCGCTACTGTAAAAGGCGGAGCGAAGCGCTCGATACTCTGTTGATCCGTTAGGCCCCGTTTATACTTCGTCGCGGCGCGACGCCACGCCACGCATAGTGGCCATATTGATTGTGCGACGCGATCGATCAATTTGGCCTCATTGCGTGGCCATCGCGTCGCGCCGCGACGAAGTATAAACGGGGCCTTAAGCCTCGTCGGAGGCGGGCTCAACAACCGTTACCCTACCGTAATCGACTGCGGCGGCAGCACGCTACCGTAATTAAGGGAGATGCCTAATGTACGAACCCCTTGATTTACCCATTACTAGCCAAACAACGCCCTGCAAAGGTCCAATAATGTCAGCATCGCGATCAACCTGTTTGAAAGACTGGCCAGGTGAGGAGCATCAACTTGAGTTTGCTCCCAAGTAGAAAACTTGGTGCATCTGGGCATTTTATATACTGTGAAAATTATGCTTTCCATTGCGTTTCTGACCTATTTATACATTAGTTTGCGCAGTAAAACCTTGAGAGTGAAAAAAATCCCAAGTGGAGTTAATTTTTGCCGGCCTTTACTTCTTTATTTCTATAAAAATTCATGGCATCTTGCAATGATCAGGTTTCCTGCAACCGTTTTCGCTGGTGAGAAACACCGTGGTTGCGTCATAGAACCATTGCCTGGGGTTCTTTGACTGCTAATGGATAAATCAGGGGTGAACCTATGAATTTGTGTGGAGTGTATTGCATCTCCAGCTGGGGTAGGAGACGGGTGTGAAACACCGTTGATTATGTCAATGAGAAAGTCTTACACAAATGGGCAAAATATTCGGATAGAAAAATGTGTCAGAACTACTCACGGCTATACATCCAAAGCGCTGAACGAGTTGTCGTGAGTGTGGTGGTGGTCATCGAATGTAGCAGTGGGTCCAGTGGAATGCATCGTCGCTAGCCTCCCCTTGTTGTTGCGCCTCATCACTCACGGTAAACAATGGCTCTAGACTGACAGCTGCTAAGCGACTCAAATAATCACGCCAAGGAGGAGTAGTGGTTTCGAAACGATTACACGACAATCGGACAGCTGTTCCGAGCTCTGATACTCAGCATTGTGCCCGTGACAACTCGGCCTGTAGTTTGTGTCCGTTGTGGCGGCAGGCAATGGTGAGGGAGTGTTTAAGTACGAGAGACTGCGTCCTGGAGCGATTGCTTGAAAGCTGGACGAGTTGTTCTGCGCTCACGTTCGGCAGACGTCCAGCAACAATTCTGCCAAGCGGTCTTTGTCATAGGAGTAAGCAGTACCAAGGGAGTGTAGAAGAGCACGAACCAAGATTGGTGGGTACCGAATGATTGCGCGTGAGCTGGTGATCTGAGCACCTGCGCTAACAAGGGAACTGTCTGAACGGTACTCAAAAACGAGTACTGTAGCGAGAATCTCCGTCCTTCAAATAGTAACAGAGCATGTTTTTTTTGCCGAATCCTTGAGGCAAACGAGTACGAGGGTGTAATGGTTAAGGGTCCGCAGAGCGAGCTCTTCACGGCAGCGCAAGATTTCGGTGTAGTGAATCGGGTGGCGCAGTGGTAGAGGGTACGGCCCATGTTCCTTAGGTCTAAGGTTCGGTTCCCATGCTACGTCGCGTTTTTGCACTTTTACCATAGTATCGGATTTCCATAGACATTTCCACATCTGAACTTGTGTTTGGCTTCACAGTTCCTGCCCAGTAGTACTCCGCTGCAGCCCAAGCCTGGAATCGCGATACAGTCCACTTTTCCCAGTTCTCAAACTTGTATAGGATAACAATTCTAGTATAGCCAAACCTTTTCCTCCGAATCGGTCTGTCCTCCCGAAAACGTGATAGTGCCTTCACTGGTTAGTGGTGCCGTGACTCCGGCACAATCCTCTTCTGATTAAAACTCTTGGTCCTCTTCTTCCACTACCTCCAACATCTCCACTTCGTCGATTTCCAGCTGTCGCAGTTCGGAATCCTGTAGGATACTTGCTATCCTTTCCGCCAGCTTCATTTCTTCCCTCGAAGGGACACCATCCAGTGGAGATCCGCACTTCAGTGTCAGTAGGTGAATGACCACTCGAGGGTGAGCAGACATTGTCAGTGTTGGCGGCAGCAGCTTGTTATAACCGCCCAACTTTGTAAGCATAACAGAGGCGAGAATATTGATCGAGGTGGTAGGTCAAGTTGTAGATCATGTGGTCCCCTCCTACACTGTGAGTACACGGTGGCACTCACCTCACCGACACTAATAATTGCATTTGAAGCATTTGTCTGGCATTCTGCCACTGTTTCATGTTGTTCCTGTGTGAAAATTTCTTACATTGACAAGGAGAACAATTCATTGGAGTACGAAACTCCACGAAAACACAGTTTTTGCTACAAATCGAAGGAAATTCGAGGCGTCCTGGGCAGGTGCATGGCGCAATCTCTTTTTATGTCCTAAAACTGCTACCTTTTTGAACTTTAAAATTGGCTCCAATAATAAGTCATTATTTTTTCTTGAAAACAATAAAAACGTAAAAAAATTAGAGCAGTAAGGTCGCTTATTGTTGGGAAGGTGAATTTAAAAGTTTTGGAAAGGATAAAGGATAGAGGACGGCGTTACTCAATCCTTTTTGAGATGTGCCACGCATTCTACTTCTACGGGATGTCGTGAAGGCTGTCTGGATGCGTATTTGGCCATAAAGTGACTTGCGGTTGCCAGCTGATGTGCAACTCAGTGCTTTCTCCTTTCCAGACAAGACTGGTACCAATTCTCCGACCTCAGACGGATGGAAGGCTTGGTTGGCCTGGGCGGGAATTGCCGAACCAGGAACCTGGAACCGGGTGCACGGCACATCCTCCAATTGCGCCACATGCGCCCAAAGTTTCAGAAAACCCATACGAAATTTTCTTTGACGAATTCATTTTTTCCGTGGAGGATAAAACTTTTATAAAATCTAAAATTGCGTCTAATTCAATTCTTCATTTTTTGATCCTTTACGATCAATGAAAAATTTCCAGAAAAAAAATTTCCAATCGTTTCGGAGTCTATTTTAATCTGGAAGAAGCTTGTTTTGATTTGGAAGACATTTAGTTTGCTTCCGAAGCGTTGTGCTTACTTAGAATAGACAAGTTTGGCTTGAAAGGGCTTTAATTTCGTGTGAAAAGGGTTCAACTTCACGTGGAAATGGTATGTGAGCACTTAACAGAGGCATTGATTTGGGAACGATTAGCTGGCAATTGGACGAGTTGTCCTTGGCGCATTCGCTCACCGTCACATCCGCGACAACTCGGCCAGCCATCTATAGATGTGGTAGCAAACGATACCGAGTGAGTCTAGGGTGCCCTCTGCGGACGGTCAATGTGTCTCAAAAGCCATGCGGTTCCGCAGTGGGTGTGGCGATGTGCCGTTTGCGGGACAGTTTCAAGTCCATTCGTTCAGAGTATGGAGCTCGCGTACGTCATTATGGAATGCCTGCCAGGGAATCCAGTGCCGATCATTGGAAACCTTCAAGGCGAGCAGCAGACACTGAAGATCATCGAGTATGGGCTAGAGCTACTGAAGGTTGGTAGGAATGCGCCATGACATGTTCTTTAATCAAAATTTGTGGAAGTGACTGATTGGATGGACGTCTACACCTATTCCTGTTAGTGAAAGAACACCAACAGTTTAGAGAAGTCTGCCTAGGTGTGGACTCGAACCAGTTGTCTAACTAGCCGAGACACAAGCCGCTTCTTGCTACTGCACTGTATATTTTCAGGCAATCTATGACATGCATCAGGTCGGATTTATTCATCGCGACATCAAGCCCGAGAATATTGGAATGTATGACGTAAGAGCTTTAGAGGAACTTATTCTGGGCTCCATCCAAGTTGGGTGGGGTCAGCAGGAACGTGTGCAATATTGTGCCCCTCTTTGCGTGTTCCACTCCACCACCCGTTCCCTAAGTTTGCTCAAGAACCTCGCTGACTGCCTCAAGACATATCGCCGTATTCTGCCATGGTTACCCAGTCGAGTGGAAGGGAAGGGGAATGAAGACGAGGTCCACTTGATCCAAGTTCACGCGATATTGCACAGATTAATACTGACCGCACCCATTCAGGAACTCGTCCGCTTCTGCCAGGACTTTTCAATGAAATTTTAATTTTCAGAACAATATCGTCGTCATGTACGATATGGGCATGGCTCGAGCCTATCTGGATGAAGAGGGCCATCATCGACCACCTCGATCTCATGCCGGTATGAGAGGCACCGAAGAGTGGAGCAGTCTGAATGCCGAGATCGGACGCGACCAGGTGCTGCACCGTGGTTGGGCTTCGGGGCAGTGTTGGGGGATAGGTATCGATTAGCGCGCGATGACGCTCCAAGCGCGAAAGGCGAACTGATCATTCGATAAATTCGCCTTCTGGATGTGGTGGCGTTCCTCAGCTAGTTTTGTATATTTCTCACTCCCATTTGCGCTAGATACAGATGCTAGTGGTAAGTATCGATTGAGGCACGATAACTCCTAAAGCCCAGTCAATCGATGGTTCAGATTGTTGCGGTTAATGTGGAGTATGGTTGTTTTTCTTCACGTTGGATCAGTGCCCCTAGACCAACGGGTCCTATAGCTGTCCTTCAATATCTAACAGCTAACAAAATGAAACCGGTCATCCCAGTTGGTTGGGGCCAGCCGGAAAGTGTGCAGTGTCACGTAGAATTCCACCGAAGCCTCCTGCAATTAGAATAGCACCAATTTTTGGCGAAACGTAAGCAGCCTCTGCGGCTCTTTAGTAGACTTGATGAGCCTGAGCACGGAATAGAACCCAGTGCGAGCGATCTACCCGTGCTTAAACGCTCCGCTTGCTACCGGCTGCGATCAGACCAGGAGGAACATGTCAACTTCTAGGGCCGAGTGGATGATCTTTGGGGATGGCTGTACTGCCTCAACGAGTGGGTGAACTGTCGAAGTCAGAAGCCGCAAGTGTGGTCGGCATACGACCGTGAACCGAACATCAGGTACGATTTTGAGACGGCGATAGCCAACCAAAGGGGCTCTTCGATAGTTTCGAAAGACGCTGACATTTCCACTCTTTTTGATGCGTGAAAGGGAATCGAAAACTAGCGGGAATTTCCCTGGGCGTGTCAAAGGCAGGTCATAGCAGGAGTTTTTTCGCTGCGGGTACTCAAATAGTACCCAGAAACGTTTCAGGCAATGGATGAAGTCACCGTTTTTCTCGTCGAGAATGGTGCTTAACAACTGTCCGTTCGCCTTCTTCAGAATTGGGGTATGTTATCACTTACGATTAGTCTTATGGGCATGACAACATAAGCCCCGCCCACCAGGTAGGGTGTCCGCCGTCGAATAAATCAATCGATTCAGTTCTACCTTCGGACGTTAGGTCGAGACGACACACCGGACTATTTCTACTTGGCGTCGCTATTGCATGAAGCGAGTCGAACGGTGAAGCGGAAGCAGAAGCCCGAACAAGTGAATTTCGAGAAGATCATCGCCGAGAATAGCCTACTCGAGCGGAACTTCTTCTAGAAGACTCAGCTATTATCCAAAAGAAACAAAGCGTACTTCAATTCGACTTCGATAAATCGAAGTTCTTCCATGTTGTTATGAATATCAGTGGCACCGTGAGTTCAAAGTAAAAGTAGGAAAGTGTCACGCCGGCGGACGTTATTTTCGCGCGGACGTACGAATGGACTGATGGACGGATCTCTTTATCGCGTACAGAGGTTTTTCTCGTGGTACCCAACCCAAATGGTTGACTCGAGACAACGGGTAATATCGATCAACCTCGATTGATCGTTCGAATTAGTTCACATGTTGTGGAGCACTTTCGATAACCATTACGTTTACTCAGACGGAAAAATAAACGGACGGTACGGTTTCGTACCAAATTAATTCCGATTAGCTGTCATCATAGCGTGATCGCGATTGGCCCCTAATAAGAATCGATAATTTCGATCAATACTGGCCGGTTAGCCGATATCGACCATATTTTTAAGGTCTTTCAGGTGGCTATTAATTTCGCGCGGACGTACAAATGGACTGATGAACGAATCTCTTTGTGGGATCCTGTCCAATGACCATCATATTCGCACTATTCGCGCTTCAGACGATGACAATGCCGGCCAATATATCTGCGTGATTAAACGTCAGACTTCTAACACTAGGAGAAAATCAATAGCATTGATCGGTATTGGCTTTTCGATCAATCCTATCCACATTTTGCGAAGTCCGTTTACCGGTCATTGGCTTCGAGCGGACAAACAAGGGAAAGGTACGGGTTCCTTCAATCTCGATCAGCCGCCATCATTTCCGCGTGATTCCCCCCTTGAACTGTTAATTCCAGGCAAATAACGATGACATCAATCAATAATGACTACAGTAATCGGTCAATCAAATACGGTCACACACTGTGAAACTTGTTTAGTGGCAATAATTTTAGCATCGAAAACTAATAATCGGCAGCTTGATGCAGCTGTCGCAGTGCAAGGTGCTCCGTTCCAGTGGCAAATAATTTTGCGTGGAAGGACAAACGGAAGAACGCATGGTGTAGCTTCTTCATGTTATACCAGCAGGGTGGAAGAGCGCTGGAATGAGAAAAAATATCAGTGGATCGATAATGATTGCTACATCGAATCTGCCCGCTTATTGTAAGGCTTGTCCGCCGGCCAACAATTTCGCGAGACTCCCGCCCACTAAAGCCTGTTCAACGATCGATAATTTCGTCCATCAATATTGCTCCCTCCTGCAAATCCTACGTACAGGCCGACATGTTTTTTTACATCTCTCATCTAGAGCGATAAAATCAGAAGTAAATGACATAGATCGATATTGATATTATTAATCGATATTCCAGTCAACGCTCTTGCACGATTTCAACGTTAAATGGTGAACCGGGACAAAAATCGATATCATCAATCAATGTGGCATACTTGTTGTAAGGCCTGTCATCTGGGACTCGTATTCATGTAATTTTCTGTTGGAATGATTATTTCCGGCAAAGATCGATAATATCGATCGGCAGTGACTGGACCGTAAACTTGTTTCGGGGAAAGTCTGGAGGTCATTATATTCGCGTGTTTTCCAACCGAGATAGTTGTCCTTTCGACATTGCTGTAAAGCGCGTTAAGCGGCTGTTAAATTTGCGTGGACGCACAAACTGACCAATTAGTTCCTTTATTTAACATTACAATTTATTGTAAGGTAAATCTAGCGGTCTTATATTCGCGTGATTCCCAGCTGATATAGTCATCCTCCTTGCAAGAGACTGACTGACATTGATCGCGTCGTTGTGAAGCGTTTTGAGTGGCCATCAAATTTGCGCGGACTCTGGTATGGACGAATGGATGGATTAACTTCCTTATGTAACATTGCATTTTATTATGGCTGAAAGCGGCAGGAGAATCAGACAATGAATCAATAAAATAAATATAACAAGTGAAGCAGGACTGTTCAGCTCAGTCCGGTTCGCAGAACACCACAGTGCATCCGGTGTGTACCGCTCCCAGCCACTCGGAGCAGTCTGAGATGTCTGTGGAGAGCACGATCGGCCGCGAGCAGGACGTATGTCGCGGCTCCTGGCCGCAGGTGCGACCGTCGTAGCTGGCCTTCGGGAAGAGTTGCTTCACGCGGAGCTCGAGCTCGTCGATCAGCTGATCCGTGTGCGAAGCGGGGAACGCCGAGCGGAGGCTCTTGCACTCGGACTCGCTCAGCAGACGAGCGACAGCGTCGTAGTCAAAGTTGTCCTCAATTGGCACCGATGTGTCGAACTTCACCCGATCGTCTCGCCGTTCGGTTGGGAACTGAAAAATCTTTCGTGTGGATGTTTGATTGAAAAATGTCTTGAAGAGTACCTCATTATTGATGAATTTGAACTTCTCGTCGATGAACTCCAGGTAACGAGCTTCGAGTGTGCGTTGTTTGTGAATCTCAACCGTCTTCTGCAAGGATTTATGTGAAAGACCAACTTGAAGCTGCTGTTGTTTGGCAGCCTGTTATACACAGAATCGATGGCCGCTGAATGAACTTCAAAAAAAGTTATCCGTTCGCGCGACGGTGCATGCTTACATGTACGCAAAATTCATGACCGCTCGGCGCGTTTAACAGGGTCTTCGGTCTACGCTATCGTTTTTCTCTATAGGTGACCGTAAAGTTTAGAGAGGATGAAGCCAATGTGATGGTTGTCCGATGGCGTTCTCAAAAGGAATAAACTCCGTCGATGGACGGATCAATACCGTTCGATTATGCGTCCATCCGCGCAAAATTAGTTGCCGCTGTAAGAAAATCCTAACATTTTTAACGGACTTTCTTAATTGTTAGTAGATTTTTAGGCATCAGATGTGAACTGCAGATGCTACGATGAAACCATTGAACGGATCGTGCATAGCAAAGCCTATCAGCCAATCAATATCATTCGATTATTATAGAATTTTGCCCCAAAAACCTAATTTTCTCTGCAGATTGTGAACTCAGATTTCATAGCAGTTGTTTACGTTGCAACAATATAAGCGACCTTGGCCACAGGTAGGTCTGACTGAAAAATAATGGCTAGGAGAGTTAAACGGTCCATTTGTCAATGTACTCTTCCGTCCGCGCAGAAATAATGGCCACTACAGTAGCTTCACAAGACAATCGACGAAATTGTTGCAATTCCACAACTGAGTTGAGCTTATACCTGCTGATGAATAAGAAGGGAGTCACAACGATGTTGGTGGATCGTAATCAAACTGCCGGCACAAATTTTTCTTAAAAATTACGGTTTCTAACCGTTGGTAAAGCATGGGCTTCAGGCCTTCGACTTGGTTCACTTGGCACGTCTCAGTCAAACTGGTTGTTGGCACTCTTGTAAATAAAGAAGTTCACCCGTTTTGTGTCCGCATATGCCTTTGACCGCGCAGAATTAATAGCCGTAATTTACAGCATTTTCAATCGATCTTCCTCCTACAGCTTACTTGAATTCGTTGTTGGATATAAATGAGAAAAGGTTATGTGAATAAAGTGGGCGGGCGAAAGTTAGAAGTGTGGTGCTTGTATGTCTACCTTAGGCCTATGTTATATTTCGGCGACGCTATGCTGTAGGGGCTGCTACGCACTGCGTAGCAGCCCGCACATCATAGCGTCGCCGGCGACGTCGCCGAGAGCTCCGCAGGGGGTGCTATACTTCCGCCGCCGACGTCGCCGACGTCGCCACAGACGGGCCGACGACGTCAGCGTCGCCGACGTCGGTGACAGCGCGTCGCCGTGCTGTGCACGACGACGGTCCGTCACCGACGTCGCCGAGTCATCCAAGGGTGGCAGAAAATGCGCTCCGATGGAGTGTTATGACTGTGGGTTGGTTCTTCGTTCCCGGAACTGCCATCATCACTACCGTACTTCGAATTACGAAATCGAAAAGTGCAAAAGACACCGTCCTGCGAACACAAAAAGCACAATTGATTAAAACACTGAGTGTTTGGGAGGGAGTGGGAACCTAAACCTTAGCTCCCCTTCAATTTGTCACTTTTCTTCCTTTTTGTGTCCTTCTCAGCCGTTCTGTTCACATTTTCTAAGCCTATTTGCTTCCGTGTAGAGCAAGTAATACTAAGTAATAGTATAGTAATACGCTTTTTTGACGTATGACCGGAATAGACTGCGCCATGCACTCGTCTGTTATCTTGCATTTTACAATCTATTGATAGTGTTTCGCTTGAATACTTCCTATAATCTCTTTACAAAGTGACCGTATCGATTGATTTGTGCTTCGGTTAAAGTTTAAAACCTAAAAACACACTTTGCCTTGCGAAAAATACAGGGTATCCTAAAAATACAGGTACTTTTGAATGGTTCTAATATTGCTACTAGTGAAACCTTTGAACACTTATCCATCCTTCTAAAAGCGAAATTTGGTTAGTAAGAGAAAATTCGGCAGATTAACAATGGTTGAGCAGACTGCCGTACATACAGAACAAAAAATCATCATCAAGAGTTGAAGCATTAAGAAGAAATAAGAATTAAAATTTCTTTTGAAGATTAAGAAAAGCTCAAAATGTATGCAAATTCGAGGCAGATGTGATCACTTAGCCTTTCTATGGGCAGACTGGTTACCAAATGATGACATTGAAAACCCTCTCCGATGCTAAAAATGCGCTCCGATGCTCTCCTGTCAACGTCGTCCCCGACGCCGCCACAGAATCTGTTGACGACGTCGCCGACGTCGACCACGCGTCTGTGGCGACGTCGGCGAACTCTGTGGCGACGTCGGCGACGTCGATGGTGACGTCAGCGTTGGCGACGTCGGTGACGGGCTGTCGGTGACGGGTCGCAGCGTCGGCGAAGCATAACATAGGCCTTACGTACACACACGTGGGCGAAATACAGAAGCCTACAGCAACGGAATCGGTATAGATTCCCTCGCCGTCAGGAACGGCAAAGAAGCCATCATCATCAGAGTCAGCAAAAAAGCCACCGTCATCAGAGTCAGCTAAAAAGCCACCGTCATCTGAATCAGCAAAAAAACCTCGTCATCAGAATCAGCAAAGAAAGTGAAGTCGTAGAAGAAAAAGTCCTCGAAGAAGAGCAGAGTCCGAAAACCTCAATTGAAGAAGAGCTCGAAATCGAGTAAGAAGAAGCGGCCGTCAGCGAGAGGAGGAGTAGTGAAGCCTTGAAGACCAATTATACGAGTAATGATTCTCTCGTGATTTCACCTCTAGAATGGCATGCCATACTTTCGACCTGTGGATCTGTAAGAAACAAAATCGGGTAATAAAACTAATCTTCAGAATGGTGTTATTATGAAGCTAATTATTAAATATTAGATTGTTCCATAAGTCCCCGCCGTTTTCTCCAACGATTCATTGCCGATTTCGCCGGCGGTCTCTTGCATTGCGCTATACAGCATTCGAAAGAGAATGATTTGCTCTATCAGGGCTTGCATGGCATTTCTTTTTTCATCTTGAATTTTGTCAATTTTTAGGTCGTTGAAGTGAAAATTGAAAAAGTGAAAAAGTAGTCATTTGCGCACTTGTTCTCTCCGCTTAGGTTTATAATTTTTGCGCAGTTTTTTCTACAGCATTTGGAAGACAATGTTTTGTTCTACAAGAATACGTGTTGGTCCTATTTGTTCGCTTGTCCTTTGTTGATTTTTAGGCCATCAATTTGGGACGTCCGACTTTTCCGTCCGAATTTTTACCGACAGCTCCTGCTCTGTGGTAGGACTTTTTTGCTTGGTGTTATAAGTAGTTTGGAAGAGAATGCCATTCTCTATAAGAATTTGTGTCGCGTTTATTGGCTCATGCTGATTTCTGTCGAATATCAACAAAATTCCAAAGAGAGAAAAATCATCTTCACCAACAACTCCTTCTCCTTGTTCAGTTGTTGATATTCGATAGAAATCAGCATGAGCCAATAAACGCGACACAAATTCTTATTGAGCAAGACACCCTCTCCCGAACGACATATAACACCATGCAAAAAAGCAAAAAGTCTAACCACACAACCGAGCTCTCGGTAAAAATTCGGACGGAAAAGTCGGACGACTCTATTTGATGGCCTAAAAATCAACAAAGGACAAATGAGCAAATAGGACCAACACGTATTCTTGTAGTACAGAACATTGTCTTCCAAGTGCTATAAAAAACTGCGCAAAAAATTCCAAACCTAAGCGGAGAGAACAAGTGCGCAGATGGCCACCTTTTCACTTCTTCACTTTTCACTTTAACGACCTCCGTCTTAAGTTCGCTCAGATGGGATATGTTCCTGAATACCAATCCCAATTCATTGACAATAAATGTATTCAATACTGTCGATCGATACTGATTTATCGACTTGATGACGTGAGAAAAATCGATAAATCAGTCGACATGGAGCAAGGGTAAGATGCCATGTAGGCCTTCTCCTACTGTGATTCGTGGAAGTAATTAGTGTCTTAGAGAGGACGCACACATGCACAGACGCACAGACGGAAATTAGACGGACCTGATCCGGTACGAATAACTCGGGCTTCTTGTACTGCTTCAGGTAGAAGTACTTGTTACGTCGCATCAACGGATTGTCGTCGAAGAGCAGATAGTTGGCCACTGCTCGTGCCGCTTCAGAGCCTCGCATCACTGCAATAATCGGAATGAAAGAAGAGTAAGAGAGAAGAGGTGGAGTGAGCCATGTCAGTGGCCTCTAAAGAAGATTGTGAAACGACTGAAGGATACAAAAGCAGTTCCCTATCGCTATGGCAACGCATTTCTGGGAGGACTGGCAGAAACTCCGTAAAGCTTTCCTCCTATAGGTGCTAAGACTCACTGCATAGCTTACACAAATGGAGACCTGCCTCGATTAGTTTTTAAGACAAAGCAGCGTCGCAAAGAGTTAGGCAGGTCCATTAGGTCAGTTGAATATTGCAGAAAACACAAAGGATGTTCACCAGAATAGTGTTTTCCCGTCCGCCTGTCATTCTATGCTAAATCTGGGTAAATATCGATAGTGTCGATCGATATTGAACATCTGATCAATATTCTTCAAAGGATGTGAAGTATGGAGCCTGTTTTCCGAACATCATGTTCACGTTATTTCTCTGTAAAGTGGACAGGTTTCATAAAGTCGATATTTCCTATCGGTATCGAAAATCTTTCGCGGCCATTAACTCGGCGTGAAATGATATATGGACGCAGGACTGATTAATCCAGTCGTTTAAGTGTATGAACACATCTAGAGAACTGAATACGAAAAAGAAACAGACAACTGTTGCTCAATCTCAGGAATTGGATCGGCTGATTATCGATCGATTATTCATCCCGAGAGGTGAATTCTATGTAAAAATCAATAAGAGCAATCGATACTGAACGACTTATCGGCATTGTAATCGGTTGTGGGGCCTTGTCCTGCACTATGACGTTAACGTGATTCCTCTGTGAAACGATGACGTTTTCATGGAAATCGATATCAACGATCGATTTTGCATTCATCATGAGCAACCCACCCAGCTACCGCCAAATTAACACCACTCGTGTCCTCGCATTCCATTACGTGGCAATTTATTATGTACAGACAGACAGATAAACGAACAAGACCTTTCATGCTTATGGTTAGTTCTATTTAGGCTACTGGAAACAACTGCCGACCTAGCAAAAAATGAATCCCGTTTCGAGCGTCATAGCAAGCTGGGCCAGCTGGAATCGAATATCGGCTGGAATCGATTGACGAAATTCCAATGACGTTGTTCATGATGAAGATAGATGGTTATAGAGCAGCACGAAGGGGTGCTCGTGGTGTGAGTTGCGCGTGGAGGGGCCATGGCCGTTGTAAGATTACCTTGACCTTTAATCGTGAAGAGAAATCAATATAGTCGATCGATATTGACTAGTGGATCAACCTAGTTCAGCACTTGAGTAGTCTGCTTATTTGCCTCTATCCTTTTGTGACATCTACTGCATAGGACGAACATGACCAGACCAGGGTGCACATTTAACGGTTAACGATTTAACGAGTTTAACGAATTAACGGCATGCTTCGTTAAAATCTGGCTTAATGATTTAACGGGAATTTTTAGAAATTTAACGGAATTTTTAACGGACGTTCTTCTCAGTGAGTTTATCACATCTACCCCATCTACCCTTAGTCTTCACTAATGTTGCAGGTCTCTCATCCGGCCGATTAGGACAGCTCCTGAACAAACTATTGTAGTCAGCAAGAATATTTTAATGTTTTCATGAATTTGTTTTGGTTTTTGGAAAGCATTTTGGGGCACGTGTAGAGCAGTCGGAGGAGGTGCTCGCGTGCACCCGATACCAGTTTCCTGGTTTGGATTTCCCGCTCAGGCCAATCAAACCTTCCATTCCTGCAGTGTCGGAGAATTGGTACCAGAGTTGCCTGGGAAGGAAAGTGCGCTGATTTCGTCATCGGCTGGCTACCGCAAGTCATTTCACGGCCCAATACGCAGTCAAATCGCCTTCAGGATATCCCTTAGAAGTAGAATTCGTGGCGCATCTCAAAGGGGATTGAGTAACGCTGTCCTTTATCCTTATCCTTTAAAACATTTTGAAGCTAGAAATTTCTTCGCCGAGCCAGCAAGCACGTCAACTGATCCACAAAGATACTTAACTAACCCCTCGTAAGATATGCCTATCCTCACTTGGCGTTGCTTGTCTCAGAATACGTTCGTCAGCCACCTAGTCGAGACGGAGAGAATGTTTTCGGCTGCTGGACGTATTTTAAACGATTTAAGAAAAGGCTAATAACAAAAACTAGGAAGGCCACTGAGCGTTAACACGATGACGAAGTGTTGCACTTCTTAGGCAGTGTGAGACCGTGCAACATTAAGGCGCCTTTTATACTCGCGCCGCAGCGCGGCGCGGCGCGATGGTTCGCATAGCTATCGATTTTTCGCTCCGCCCGGCGGCACCGCATCGCATTCATACTCCGCCGCCGCAAAACACCACATTTGACGGAATTTCGGGTTACGGTATTCAGCGAATCGCGCCGCTAGAGGGAAGGACGCGGCGCGGCGCGATCAGCTGCGGCAGACTCGGTGTGGAGTGGGAGATTCACCACCGAGATGAAACTTTTTGCTATGCCCTCTTTGTTTTGGTTCCCCAACTAGCAGAACAAAAAGGATGTAGCTAAACTATTGCACTTCCAGGACTCCAGAGGTCGAGGAGAGGTCGAAAAAGTTTTTTAACTTCTTCCTAGGGGGGGTGCGGGTGGTATTTAGGGTGCTGATTACCAATCTGACATTCGTTTTCGAAATTACGGCCGATTACGGTATGTTCGGGCGACTAAGTCTGTCCAGGTCATAATCATCGATTTCGCCCAAATTTCGCCTAGGGAGCTTATTTGGTGTGCTGATCACGATTCAAACATCCGTTTTTCGTATTACGCTGGAGTTTGAGCAAAATCGGTGACCATGACCGTCAGCTGCACCTTCCGTAGCCTAGGAAGAGAATGAGATCTGTAGACATTCACGAAGTTTTACCTACTACGCTAAAGATATGTTTAGTGCACAATGACCCCGGAATGGCCATATGAGAGAGAATTCTGAGTGATTCTCGACAATGAGTACCTTCCAGCAATCTTACTTTTGAACCCGCACATGTTGAAAAATAAAGGGTCGTTCAGTGTCATTTGCATTGCAGGGGATTCGACTCAATACCACAGTCACCATTTTCAACAATATGTTGAGCAGACGACTTCGACCCCAGTTTTATTCGTCGCTCCCCACAGAGATCCCACCACTAACATTGACAAGATGCATTCCTCTGATCAGCAGGACGAATCCTTTCCGTTTTGGTTCTCCATTGGCTCATGGACCCTCTCCTTTGTCATTATTGGCGAACGGACCGTAGTTAGCAGAAGTTTGTGGCCGCGCGTCGCTGACGCTCCCCTTTCTGACTCTAATCGCGCAGCGGCGCGTCAAATTCAGAGCGCGGCGCGACTAGTCGCGCCGCGTCCCGGATTGACGCTCCGCGCCGCGGCGAGAGTATAAAAGGCGCCTAAGTCGTGTCACGTTCCCAACGTTGCAAAAGAATGGCTTGGTCACGCCCACCTGCACTCGAAAATCCTGCGTTTGACAACGTGTTAACATGCCACTGATGGGCTTTCATGCCACGGATGGGCTCTTAATTGTATTTTTTATTACCTCTTTCTGTACTAGCGGGCTGGTGCCCGCATCGAGATTGTATATGCTCGTAGAACAGTCACACAGAACAGCTTCGCAAAGAACTAGGAAAGGAGGGAGAGGAGTCCGGATTCTGCCTGGTAACACATTTTAAGATGCCCTGTCGGTGGTCATCTTCTCGTCGTCATTGATAATTCCATAGCTGTTCTAACTCCACACCTGTGGGTAATTTTTTGCTGAGTGTTTATTTCTCTATGTTTATTGATGTTCAATTGATTAATTTACATTATAGTATTACACTCCATTCCTTGAACTTTAGTTGTTGATGTCTTGAAGTTGAAACGTAGAAGGTTTTCCTTGATTTTTGCCACTTGAAATAATGGTTTGCAGCTAATGGTACTTTTTAACGAAATTTAACGATTTACCGGAAATTTAACGAAAATTTTCCGTTAAAAAATTTCGTTAAAAAAATTAACGCACAGAATTTTGTGTGCACCCCTGGACTAGACGACCAGCACTATTGATCTGATTGTGAGAGGTGTCCATATGTGACGAAAGACGGACGAACGGATGAAGTTTCCTATTTAGAAGCAGCGGATAGAAGGCATATCGACCAATATCGACTTATGGACTCGCATTGGTGTTGACTACCATGTGAATTGATTATTCCATAGTTACTTGAATTCTCCTAAAAAAGGCAACTTACATTTGTATTGACAAAAGTGCAAGTACTCAAAGTGAACAGCCGGCAGTTGCCCAACGTTGTAGCCGTTGATCAGCGCCAACTTATAGAGACAATTGTGCTGACATCGAACCACCGACGCCTGCATGCCTAGAGAAACATCGATCAGTACATCGGTTTTTGCTATATCTCCTAGTTACCGGACTGTAATTACGTACTTGTCATCAGCACATCGATTTCCGGGTTGCCGACGATGGAGCTCCAATCGATCTTGTCCTCACATAGGAGACGGCATCTGGAGATATTTCTTTGGAACTAATCGTTGATATAGCCGGCACTAGGAGGCGGAGACACTCAGGTCAACCACAACCAATCAGAGAACCTATTGAACGCGCCCGCTCAATTGATGTGACGTGAATAGTCTGGGACGTCTCCTTCCTTTCCCGTGTAGGCCATACTAACGACTAGTATGTTTTTGGAAATTTCTGCGAAAAATAAAGAAATCAACAGAAATGAAGGCCACTTTGCTCAGTTTTTGAGTTACGCCATGCGTTCGACTTTTAGATAAAACGGTAAAATAGCCGAACTTCACCAATTTATCAGCTTATAGGATTGGTCAAAGGCCCTATTTCCCCAAACGTTACCCTGTTAGGCTACGGGAAACGATCTGAGGGCTACAAGTAATCGATTGTTGCGCGCTCAACCGCTCACTCAACGTCACTCCGCAATGACACCCACCTCTCGTCCTCCTGTATGGTTTTCTCCAGCGAATGCTCGAGATCGTCCACACATTTGTTCCAGTCCTCGTCCGTGTACGCTTGCACACCGGAGATGTAGAGTTGCTGAAAACACAGTTTTCTGTGGTGCAGAATTCATATGGGATAAGGCATGCATCTGCATTGTATTCAGAACTGTAGAAAACATTGGTTGCAAAAGAGAATGCAGGCGAATAAAATCGTTGAGTATTTTTCCACCGCCCTGTTTTGTGAAATTTGTATTGCTTAAAAAGTACGGAATAAACGTAAATGCAATAAAATGACTCTCAGAAAGAAAACTTTGTTCAGCAGTGGAAATGGAAATCTAACACAAATAGACATATTAATCTCGTGCCCCCTGTATCTAATCAAGCAAATCTGTCTATGCGTCTGCACGTGCGTCCCTGCATCTAACCGAAGTTAAATAGTTTGTATTGATGGAATCGATTTTTGCGTCAGAAAAAGCGTTGGCTATACGATGCAAGCGTAGTACGCAGCGACTGCTGTTAAGCATACGAAATCGATCGATTAATCAAAATCTATCGATTTCCGAGTGGAGCGTTCGAGAAGACGATGACATAAAAATAATGGCACTGTATTCCATTGATACTCCAGTGATTGCACAAGAGCAGAAAGGCAGGTAGAATAGTTGTCCGTCCATGCGTCTGTGCGTTCGCCTCTGCCTCTCAGAGGAGGTAAACAGTTGTGATTGATGACACCGATTCCTGCCGCAGACGAAAAAGTTGGTCATACGATGTAAGTATAGGATGCATCGGCTGCTAAACACGGCCTCTACAATAGGCCTACGAAATCAATCGATCGATCAACATCGATCGATCTCTACGTGAAGCGTTTGACAAGAGGACGATATAAAAATTATGGCACTGTAATGGCTTTCCATTGTTAACCCAGTGATTGCGCCAGAGCAAACAGGTGAGTAAAATAGTTGCCCATCCATGCGTCTCTGCGTGCGTCTCTGCATCTTACAGGAGGTAATTAGTCTCATCGACTTCTCCTTCTCAGGCAAAAAACTTGGTCATCTGGTGTAAGTAAAGGAAGCAGCGCTGCTAAACACAGCCTTTGCAATAGGCATACGAAATCAATCGATCGTTCATCGTCGATCGATTTCTACGTGGAGCTTTTGGGGAAAGGATAGCACAAAAATTATTTGACTGTATTGGCTTTCCACTGCCCGTTGATTGCACAAGAGCACACAGGCGAGTAAAATAGTTATCCATCCATGCGTCTGTGCGTGCGTCCCCGCATCTTACAAGAGGTAAATAGTTGTGATTGATGACACCGATTTCTGTCTCAGGCGAAAAAATTGGTCATACGACGTAGGTACAGGATGTAGCGGCTACTAAACACAGCCTCCATAATAAGTTGGCGAAATCGATCGATCGATTAATGTCGATCAATGTCTGAGTGGAGCGTTTGAGAATTGGATGATACAAACGTAATAGGAGGGAAAGAAACTACTTCGTCCATGCGTCTGTCTCTGCGTCCACGTATCCGATATAAAGTACGCACATCATTAATGAATCTCGTGTTGCCTTTGGCCACAACTCCCTGGTTTTTTGAGGTGCCAATTCAGTTAGTATGAATGCCGTTGGGGGGTTCTGGCAAAAGTTGGATGAAATCAAATAACGAGCAAATGAATAAAGTTGATCAGTCGATCAATATCGATTGATCTTGGCAACAACTCCCAGCTAGCGATGACTGCTTTTACTTAATTCAGTACTATAAAATGAAAAACTTAATAAATGTACGTGCAATGCTTTCAAACCACTAAAATCCCGTTACTACCCATGCCGCTTTCCTAATTGGGGGGGGGGGGAACGATGACAGCAAGTGTGACGTAAGACTACAGATGCGGAGCCAGCCAGCTCCCCCAACTAAAAATCATCCAATTCTGAAACGGTCCAATATCATAGGTCCCGCTCATACTACATTTGCCGCGCGGCGCGGTCGCGCTCAATTGATAATGGCGGTTCTCATAATGATAAGGCGCGCGGCGAATGTGCTACAAACGGGGGATGCGCGATGACCAACCTCATACGGTCGTCGCATCAGGTCCACCAGCATGTCATCATTGTAGTTCGGCTGCTCCATGTAGAACTTCAGTCCGTCCAGCGTATCCTTATGGGTGGGATTCTGCACGAGGAAGGTGTAGGCGCCTTGTACGGCGTGTCTCAACTCGCCCAACTGCAAAAGAATCTCATCAGCTACACAGGGATCACCAGGTATTAGTCGCGGCGGAGCATGGACGAC
The DNA here is from genome assembly GCA_947396885.1 of Heligmosomoides polygyrus polygyrus. Lineage (NCBI taxonomy): Eukaryota > Metazoa > Nematoda > Chromadorea > Rhabditida > Heligmosomidae > Heligmosomoides > Heligmosomoides polygyrus. Next base: position 95,317,766 of record OX377201.1, on the reverse strand, counting down.
GAGACTTCTTCAGAAGGTTTCGTCAAAAGCCTACCTTCCAGTAGCAGATATGCATGTACTGATACGGTTTCCGCTCGAGGAAGTCGAAGTACGTAGTCATTTTCGCTAGCTGGGGTCGCTGCTCTGAAATATACAAAAATTAGCCTTGAAGATCTGTTTATCCCTATGTGCATCCACCCGAAATTGGTAGTCGCTGAGGGGCACTCAAAATGTGTATATGTATAAAAGGTGCCTCAAAAAATGTTTGCACTTTTTAAAATGTTATGACTTTGCCGCCAGTAAAGGTACTGAAGAAATTAAAGGTCGCATAAAGGCACAAAAAATAGAAATTTTCTGACATATGAGCAGTAGGAATCGCGCCGCGTACACGTCTGAATTCCTGCATTTTACACTCAATTGATTGTATTTCACTTGAATACTTGTTATAATTTCTCCAAAAACTAACCACTAACTATTGATTTATTTGTGCTTCCTTTAGAAATTAAAACTTAAAAATATATTAAAAACTTACAGCAGAATGCACAGTATCTCTAAAAATGTAGATACTGTTTGAAGGGCTCTAACACTGCTGCTAGGAAAGCTTATGGGGCTGTTGAGACTCATACGAAAGCACAGGATAGCAAAACCTTTGTGATGTGCAAATATTAAGGATTGCGCCATGCACTTTTCTGAAACCTTACGTTTGAGACTCGATTGATTGCTGAAGAGCGGCATGCATGATTCAATTTCGCGGCAAACTGGTCAAGCCGTCGTTTCGCTACTTAAACTCTATAGAGAAGACATAGAATATCGTCCTCCACATCGAAATAGCACAAATCAACAACTTCTTACGAGCAGATGCACGGTGCAATTTTGACCATCTGCATGTCCCAAAGTTTTTGCTATTTATTTATTTATTTATTTATTCAGAGCGTAAGTACGACACTCACGCGCAAAACAAATGAGAAAAAGCAACAAGTTCTACCGAAAAAAGTCACAAGACAACAATCAGACGTAGACTGAGGCACCTGTAATTCTGAAGGCAGCAATGAACAGAATATGCTATGCCGTACTTTCATATGAGCTTCAAACACCTTGAAACGTTTCACTAGCAGCAATGTTAGAACCGTTTCCTGCATTTTAGTTTTTCCAGGTACCCGCATTTTTAGGGCACCGTGATGCGAGTTTTAGTATTTTTCTAAGTTTTTAAATTAAAAAAGCACAAATCAATCGATACGATCGCTTTATAGAGAATTATAACAAATATACAAGTGGAACAGAATCAATCGAGTGCAAAGTGCGAAAATTCAGACGAGCGCCCTGCGTCATCCCTACTGCTCATATATCGGAATATTTCTACTTTCTGGCGCTTTGATAGGAGCCTTTAAATTCTTCACTATTTTTATTTGAAGCAGCGTTATAACCTTTCAAACAGTGTATACATTTTTTGAGACACGCTCTGTAATAACTCAGTTAATAATCACCAAGGAACACGAATAAGATGGCGGTCGGATGGGTCTTTCAGAAAATAATCAATATCGATTGATCTATGAATATTGGTTGGCCATATCGATTACCCCACGCTCACCATCATAGATAGAATCAGACAAGCTAAGCCTGCCGTTCAGGGTCTATGCCAAGTGAATAATATCAATCGATCAATCAATATCGCTCGATATTATTAAACAAATATCTATTGATTTTATCAATTTTAAAGGGTTGTACAATAATCGGCAAAACCGGTTATCCCTCATTCTGTCCCGAATAAACCACTACAGGTGGAACCAAGCAAATACTGTCACCGGAGAACCTACGAAGAGCATAAGACCGCCCAATATTGCTGGATCGATAAGACTCGATATTAACGATTGTTGAAGAATTCACCACAAATGATATCGATCGGCTAATGAATACTGCTCGACGTTATCGATTTTCATGCACATTTGACACCGCTTGAGGTGGAACCACGTAAAGGTGTCTAACTGCTACGTGGCCGTCTAGCCTGGAGAACTGACTGGGTCACGTTGACATGCGACAGAGCTGAATGCAAGCCTACATCAACCAACTATTTGTGAGCTTCAGCTATACTCACCAGTGAATCTCTCTCGCTTACATCGCAGCAGACAGAGTGCCCGCTCGGACTGTGCGTGCCTCTGCGACAGCACGTTGTCTTCTGGAGCCTCCACCTGTGATGCGCACTTTCGACGACACCACACGAGTTCGTCTTCGAAGTATCTGTAAGGTGAACGTTACCTTAGGCATCGGAATCTTAAATGGTATAGAACAGCTGACCCATAAGTCGGTCTATCTGTGCTTCCGCGCGAAATCAATGGCGGTTCAACGTTGAATGCAGATTTTCCGGGAGCGGTTTTTGAATCAATCAGAACAGGTTCAATTTTTCGCCGATTTTCGCCCAGTCTCATGGCATGGCGCATTTTTTTCTGAATGAACGGCATCCAGTTCTAAAGTTGTAATCGTTGAAATACAGATGCTATTTGTTAACAACAATTTAGGCGCTTTCTTCAGGATTTACAATTTTCACAGGAAAACTTAATTTTTACTGTATATTAAGCAAGGCGTAAAATTTCAGGTGGCCAAATTTCTCTCATATAAGTTGTCTTCCTCAGATAGAGGAAAAAACGCCAAAACGAGCGACCCTGATCTGAACCTGTACTCTGTAAAATTTCGATTTTAATTGCACATACCACTGCAATTCTTGAAAGCTCTGAACGAACGGTATGACGCTCTTCGTATCAAGCAAGCGAGCAGGATCCATTGGAGCACTCTGACACGCAACAGGGACGAGTGCAGACAGTGCTGGCGCCCGCTCGAGCAACTCGATGATCAACGGACGACAGGTGATACAGGTGCAAATGGTGATTTAAGTGCTTACTTTATCATTCACAGTTTTTTCACAGTGAACAAGCGAGCTTTTGAAGCGTTTTTCGAATTGACCACATAGACCATAACCAAATGCAAAAATTGTTCTGGCAATAATTGGTAATAGCGGTCCAAGCTGAGCATACTCATCGTCAGATTAGACGTGACCTCTATACATAACGTTCGTACATTTGTTCTCAGTTGAGCACCCTTTCTACCGCTCATATCCTTTTCCTCTCGTCGTTTCTTTCCTCCCTGTTTTCGTTCACTGCTTCATTTTTTCTATTCCCTGTTTTTGGGTGAGTGTAGCTCAGTCAGAGAAGGTGTCGCATGACCCGATTCCAGGCCCCAGGAAAAAGCCTTCCCTTCCATCTTCCGAGATCGGTGACATCGTATCAGACTTGTCTGAGACAGATAAAGCGCTGACTTATCCATCGGTTGAGCACCGTGAGTCATTGTATGGCCAAATACGTATTCAAAGCGACTCCACGGTATCCCGTAGAAGTAGAATGCGTGGCACATCCCAATGGGGATTAAGTAACGCCGTCCTTTATCGTACCCTTATTCCTATTTCCTACTTTTACTGCAGCCAATTAATGTCAATTTTTCCGTCTCTTCCTTCGCTACACGTCACATGGTCGTATGTTAGCTGAATAAATAAATAAATATTTTCTCAATTGCATTCTTTGGAATTTCGAGGTTTGACTATACAGTAAAAAAGACAAGCCTTTCTGCAGCGATTTCCATGCGACAATGAGGTAGATTCGTGTTCCAAATCGTCGTTTTTCATGAAAGTAGCTTTCTATCTGAGGAAGACGACTTATATAAGTAAAATTTTGCCACCTGAAAGTTCACGTCTTGCGCAATATAAATAAAAATTTTAGCCTTTGTAACGATTTTTTTTATGTAGACAGAGAGATCCATGTAGCATTTTCCGGGAAAAATCTACACAAAAATCGACCGTCATCACGTTGAAGATCACTGAAGAGAGTCGATGTGCTGCTGTATTTCAATTATTGTATATTAGGTACAGTCAACTATTATCGTTTAATTTCAAGTACAAGTTCATATCCTTACATTGTCTCCGTCAGATAGAAAAATGTATTTCCGAAACGTAGTCAAGTGTTCCATTACGTTTCCCTGATAGATTCGAAAACCGCTTCAAAAAGCCTTTTTAGATTAATTTTTTTATAAATCTTAAACAAGCATTTAAGCTATCGTCCAAAGTTATCGTCAACGTTTTACAGAGTACAGCATCAGAGCACAAGGTTGCTAGTTCAGGCCTCGAAAAATGTGTTGCCTTGGCATTCTGCTAAAATCAGCAAAAAATTGAACCATACCTGATTGATTTGAAAACTGCTACTAGAAAATCTTTATTTTTAAGCGTGGAACAATCTACATTTAAAACATTAACGAGTTCAACTCCATGTTCACATGCCTCTTCTTGCAAACAAAGACTCACGAGCCATGTATGAAAAGGTGATTTTTTAAGAGATACAAAAACCATCTAAAAAATAAAATAGGAAAAACGGATAAGAAGAATAAAGTTGTGTTAAAGCTAAGGGGATCGTATCAAGTCTGCTCTGGAAAGGAGGGGTGGGTTGTAAATTTTCGTCAAAAATCGAACCCCACGCTTAACTCTGGCTCGAGCAACGACATCAGATCCCAAGGGTTAGCGCTTTCTGCGACCACATCTGGAGATGGAGCCAACACCGTCTGGCCGAATCGCAGTGAGGGACTTCCGCATCAACAAAAGCCAGGTGTAATAGTCCAGGCGGCGGTGCGACTATTACTCTCAAGATCCAAGCCACAATTGGACAAGAGTTCAAGCCCGATCCGTGCACTACGCTCTTCTTTACACAGCACAAGGTGATACCCACCGCTGTCATTTAAAAAATTAGAAAAAAATAGAAATAAAAAATAAAAAACAAGCAAAGCGAACAGCACTCACTGAAAGTCCTCCATGGCTCTCCTCATGAAAGCGACACAGTCCGGCCAGTTTTTCATGGTGTACTCGTTCTTGCCATACTGATAGAGGTCTTCGAACGTCAGCCATGGGTCGTCTGGAGTGGCACTGCATCGTTGGACGAGTGTACAGGAGAATAGCAGTCTGAGCAGTAGCAGCCAGCAAGGAGTGGCCGTGCTCGCCATGCCGGCGGGTTTCGGCGGCGGTTGTGGTGTAAGCTCGGAGAAAGTGCGAGTCGAGCGGTGAGACGTGGAGAGATGGACGGACGGACGGACGAGCGAACGTAGGGGTCGGCCAGCCGGACGGCCGGCTGGTCTGCCACAGCGCCAGACATCCTCGGAGCCGAACACTCCTGACCCGTAGTGGCTAGAAATCGGATAGAATGTGCGGAATTTGCTGCGCTAAAGGGGAACAGATAAAGAACGCATTATTAACTCCTTTCGGGATGCGCCATGCATTCCGCTCCTGCAGGATGCTGTAGAGGCAATCCTTGTGACGTCCTGTTCAAGAAACAATCGAATTGAAGGACAAGAGGAAGAATCAAAGGAAGTGAGGTTTAGCCTCCGTTTCGCGCTACCTTATGCCAGGATTTACTAAAAACCGAACTTGGACACTTCTTAAAGGGCAAGCATGCTATCCATTTGAAACGCGGAAATTAAGCCATATGCATGACCAACGTCTTCGTGATGTTCTCCAGATTCGTGCTGAAAACACCGTTCACCTAGATTTTCTCATTCGAAGATAGCGTGAATTTTTGAGTTCAACCTTGTAGACACCTCAGTTTCTCCCTTAACTCTGATTATTAGGTTGTCAAGAAATGGGCGTTGGCAACTCGATTATTCAAATTATCATAACTCAGCTTAGAATGAACTTCATCAATCTTAGTAATAATGGTTAGAATCAGCACATCTTTGCCAACAAGAAACAAATTTGTTTATGCCGGTAGCCTAGAAATCCGGAGTTCTGGAGGCCTTGAAAGCGTTGAAGTCATTTTCGACATCATCTTGGTTGCTGAATTTTTTATCCTTCATAGGGTGATTTAAATGCTTGAAAATGTTAATCGGTAGGGGACAGATCTGGTGAATGTGCTGGATGTGGCAAAGTTTCGAATCCCACTTCATCCAGTTTCTGGACAACAGTTTTTGAAACAATGCTTGAACACATTTGTTTAAGCCTGGAGCGGCTGATATAGAGGCTATATGTTGTTACAGGATGTTTTGTTACGATCAAAACTCTTGCGCCAGGCGGGACTCGAACCCGCATCTTCTGCTTTCCGGGCAGCGATGTTCGCCTTACACCACCAGCGCTGTTTGACCGCACGTAACATCCGCGATATCCTCGAGGTCCGTCAGCACCCACCCGTGATACGGGGATGGGCCGGCCGCTGATATCAGCATGGAACCGGTTAAGCTGAGGACCTTACTAGTAACAATGCTTGAACACATTTGTTTAAGCCTGGAGCGGCTGATATAGAGGCTATATGTTGTTACAGGATGTTTTGTTACGATCAAAACTCTTGCGCCAGGCGGGACTCGAACCCGCATCTTCTGCTTTCCGGGCAGCGATGTTCGCCTTACACCACCAGCGCTGTTTGACCGCACGTAACATCCGCGATATCCTCGAGGTCCGTCAGCACCCACCCGTGTTTTTGAAACGTTGTCATGCAGTAGGATTGAGACTCCTCGATTGACTAAAGCCGGCTGTTTTCAGTCAACTTCTGGTGCATCGCTCCAATTTCGGCACAGTACTTCTCCACTGTGACAGTCTCTCCAGTCTCCAAGAACTTGTAGTGGACTACACCAGCCATTGTCCACCATGGTCCTCTTTGGATGGAGACTCGATTTCGGCACCTCCTTGAGACTCTCAATTTTGTCCAGCCATTGTGCAGAGCGACGACGATTCCATTTTTTCAAAAGATCCATTTTCCGTCGCATGTCACGATCCTGCCCAAGAAGGCTCTCTTAGATTGCGCAGCCTTAACAAAACACAGGCGTCGTGGTGCTTCACCATCTGCCCGGCGGTCAGTTCGTGCGGGATCCATTCATCCTTGCTTTTCAAGCTGGAAAGACTGCAGTTTCATTCTCTACTCCTAAAATGGATAGCAGAATTTCTCTCTGGCAGGACTTTCCAAGTCAAGTTAGGCCACGTATTATCCGAGATAAAGCCTGTCACAAGCGGTGTACCACAAGGGGCGTCCTGTCTCCAATTCTATTCAATATATATGTATCCGATTTAGCTGAAGTTGTTCAAAATATTGGTGTCTCAATAAAAATGTATGCGGATGATCTGAAAATATACAATATATTTTATGATCCAAATGCCACTGCTAGGTTGCAAACGGCAATCAATTCCTTAGTGAAGTGGACTAAAGAATGGCAAACTGCCTCTTTCACCCCAAAAGACTATTTTTATGCAGCTTAGAGCCGGTTCTTCAGTTCGGTCCACCTCATACGACGTGGACGGTGTCAGAGTTTTTCCGAGTGATTCCGTCAAAGATCTAGGATTTTACTATAACAGTAACCTTGATTTTTCTGAACATGTCAGAGTTCGATGTAGACAATTATGCGTACCTATCATATATTCAAAGGCCTCTGCAGTAATAATGAATCAATTCTCCTTCGGGCTTATAAATCTTATGTCAGGCCTATTGTTGAATCTAGTGTAACAGTGTTTTCGCCACTTAGGAAAAAAGAGATATATTGCGTAGAAAGAGTTCAAATCAATTTCACACGAAAAGGCGCGCACCGGGGCTTTCTCATACCACAGAATTCCGGGCGCAGTAGACAGGAATAGACTTCTGGGTCTACCGTCGCTAGCATCTCGTCGTAAGCTGTTGGATGTTTGCACTGCTCACAAGCTGCTGCATCACAGATGCACCAATAAGGGCATTAACATGAAGCAGTTATTTAATTTGGCAAACTCGCGCACTAGGGGTGCTATGCTAAAACTCACATTGCCCCGACCAAAATCCAGAGTATATGCCAACTCGTTAAGATATAGAGCTGGCCGCGCATAGCTCAGGGTCACGAAAAATATTTCAAAGATCTTATCTCCTGAGCAATTCAAGAAGACTGTGAGCAAATCGTTGCTCAGATATGACGTGTCTTGAAACTGACTAACTTTGGCATGTAGCCACGCAGCACCCTGGATTATGAGAAGTAGATATAAGCCTTGTGACTGGGATCGAATGATGACTGTGTTGAATTCTGTTATGATATGTTCCTTATTCCAGGTTCCAGATCATGATACTCCTTTCACCTTGCTTTACCTTCATGAAACAACAACGTTTGATTCCTATATGGTGTCACGCTATTGCCTCAATATTCGTACGATCACATTCTATCACAAAATGTGGCCTTGGACTGTGTTGCTAGTGGAGTTTAGTTGGTTGGCAAGAGAGGTCAGACTTGAGCAAACATGTTTCGAATAATTTTGCCACTCAATAGTCTATATCAGTTTTTATGTCATCCAGTTGCGGCTATAGTAGCGACAATGGCTGTCACTGAAAGAAACATTGCCTCGCCTAAGTACGTAAGGCTAAATCCTGAAGCTTAGGTGTTGACCAGCCTAGAATGTTGCTCGAGAGTGGTTTGAGTATAAAGAACCACGCTATAGCTAGGCTGGCTTATACAAACCGTTTCATTCTATCTTGGGTGTGCAATTCTATGTATTGCATTACCTAACTTGCCTACCAACAATCCCTATGCTTCGACATAGCAAATTTCGTGGAAGGGGATTGCCTTGTGATATACGTAAACTCTAGCGGTGACTTCGTAACCACACCATATCTTTGTACTGTAGATTTCAGAGTTTTCAAGTGTAGAGTGAAGGTACTGCAAGGGAAAGGATAAGGGGATTTCCATTGCTTCAGAACAGGAGTATTCAGAGCGCTCTTTTCGTACCTCACGTCCCTACATTGTTTGTGAGTATGATATGATTTGTTTCTTCATTTTGATATGTTTCCTCCTTTATTATTTTTTTAGAAGGCTTACTTTTTGTTGTTTGCAGTTTTTTTTGGTTAGTACTGGATCTGCTTCTGGACTTCGTTTATGATGTGTTTGATGTTATGCGCACCTTTGAGTGCAATAAATAAATAAATAAATAAATAAATGTAATACCGACTTTCGGTTTCAGCCAGTGTTATTGTTGTTTCTTCTTACATGTTTTAGTTGCTTTCTTCTGCTTTACTGCCTTCTGTTTTTATTAGGATTGTTGAGTGGCTGTTGTTTCTCCATGATATTCGCCTTTTGCAAATATAATAAACGGATAAGCTGATAAACTGATCCAATTTCTTTTTTTTTCGATCGCATTTAAGTGACAACCGATAGAGCTGCTGTCAACGCCGAAGCGCTGCGCTAGCTCTCTCACAGTTTGACGCGGATCCGTCTCCACCACGGCTTTGAGTGAGGAGTGATGGCGGCCTACCTCGGTCTTCATCCTCAAGAGTTTCATCTCCAGATCGAAACCTTTCGAATCAGCGGCGAATTGTGCGTTCCTTAGCAAAATCCTCCCCAAATGCAGCGTTGATGTTACGGGTTGTTTCAGCTGCACTGATAACAAGTTTGGGTTCATAAAAGAACATTTGTCGAAAATTGCGTCCAGGCATCTGAAACGGCAAGCTTAAATTTGGGAAAAATTTATGTTCTATACAAAACTCAAAGACATGGTTGAAGAGTGCATGAATTTGGCTTTCCCATGGTATATAGCACTACAAGGTATAAAACATACTTTATTGGAAAAATGTACCCAAATATTGACAAATGCAAAACGCTCATTTATTTCTTGACAACCTAATACTTAAAATCATTTACGAAACATTGACGCTGAAGTTGTTAGGTGAACCTACGAAAAACGATAGCTGCGTTACTGTTTGTTTAAAAAAGTAATTTCTTGAAAGAGGCAACCTACAGAGACATGTAGCATTAGGAAGTCATGAATTGTGCCACAACTGCCCATTTATTATATCTTTCAGCCGTTTATGACTATCCCTGGTGGGACTTCTTCAGAAAGCGTCTAATCAGACTTTACATGCGTCTACTTTCATCCAAAAGCGCCCATTTGAGCACAAAAAGGTACCTATCATTGAACGCCCGTCGCGGAGTGCTGACTAACCGAGATGGTGATTCACGACGCCCATACAGTTAGAAAATACGAATTCAACTTTCTGCGCTGAAGCCTACATACCTAAGCCAGAACTACGATGTGCTAATCGATCCTCCAATAAATGATAAAGGACTTCGTTAATCAATGCCTTCTTGGATGCGCCACGCATTCTACTTCTACGGGAAGTCGTGGAGGCGATTTGAATGCAACTATTCAGTGATCTATTCGCTGACTTTCGGTGGCAAACCGATGGACAAGTCAGTGTTGTGTCCAACGTAAATAAGTTTCTGTATCAATTCATCGACCCCGGAACGATGGGAGGCTTGATTCGCCTGGGCGGGAAATCTGGACCAGGAACCTGGAATCGGGCGCGACAAGGGCATAGCTCACAGAAGTGGCAGCGCCTGGAAATGTAGAATTATGTTGAATATCGAGGGATCCGGGCACATGCTAGCGCGGTCGCACGAGGCGTCACCTTTGCGTGCACCACGATTCCAAGTTCTTGGTTGGGGCCCCGCTCAGGCCAATCAAGCCTTCCATCCCTCCGTGCTCGGAGAGTTGGTGCCAGACTTGTATGGAAAGGATAAAACGTTGACCTTTCCATCGATATGACAACGCAAATTACGGTACAGGACAAACACGCATTCAAACTGGCTCCTCGAAATTCCGTAAAAATAGAATGCAAGGGTGAAAGGGGAGATCCAAAAAGGGATTGATTAACGAAGTCCTTCACCATTTGTCGGAAAATCATGGGGTATAGCATCGTAATACTGACTTAAATATACCATTTTCACGTCAAATTGGACACTTTTCAAATCAAATGGGACACCTTTTACATCAAAGTGGATAGTCTTCTACACCAGCTTTAAGATTTTTGAAATCAAAGCGAACTCCAAATCAAAGTGGCCTCCAGGCAGGTTAAACTAGATATCCTCCAAAAAGGTTAAAATAATTATTTGTTGAGGAAAACTTGGCATAACTTTCTTTGAAATTTATTTGTATATCTGTCCCAATAAGTGTAATAACTTTTATGAAACTTTCATTTTTAGATAAAAATAATAAATAAAAATTTGCCTTAAAGCACAGCAAGTAAGCAAACATTTACTGCATGAAAAGATCAGATCGCGCCATGTACCTAAAAAGTTCGCCGCAACTTTTATTTGATTGATAGTATGAATGTCACTTATATGAAACATCAAAGTGAGGATATGTGTGTTCTTACAGTTTTTTTGTTGAATCGTTAATAGGGGTCAAACTCCGTGCGAGCAGAACTTCTGTTGTCATACGAATAAAAACCGCGACGTCTTGGAAGAGGACATGGCGCAATCTCATATTTTGGCACTAAACTCACCGCCTTCCTGCTCTTCAAAGCAAGCTTAAAGCCATTTTTTGCTAAAAAGAATCGTAAAATTTCAAACAACGCGTTCCCTTGCTGGGTAAATGAATTATAAATTAAAAAGGAGTTGTACTACAATTTCCCCGAACAAGAAATAATTCTAACCTGTTTTCTAGAGTCTCTTGTTTAACGTAGAAGAAGCTCATTTCAATTTGGAAGAGTTCGCTTTAATTTCAAAAGTCATACGCTAGTTTAGAAGAGTATCTAATTTAATTTTAAAAGTGTCCGAGTCGACAAAAGAAATTGTATATGTAGCCTTTCGCGTAGAATGGTGTTGAATACGTCTTTTCTAACCATAAGAGCGTCTTGAGTCACCTTCTCGGCTCGTCATCTCTGCACCACGAGCATTCAATGACATATACAATTTTGTGTTGTTAAACTAATACTTTTCGGACTAAACTAGACGTATATAAAGTCCGAAAAGACACGTTCTGAAGAAGTCTAACCAGGGAAAGTCGTGAACAGTTGAAGGAATAGTAGACCAATGGTGACGCAATTCATGTCTTCCTACTGCCAACTTAAATTTGAAGGCTGTCTCAATAACCTAATTTCTTTCGTGAACAAACAGCAACTAGGTTGATTCTTGTTGCTTGTTTTGTTTTTGCCGCTTACAATTACTTTACTTATGTCCCTTTGCGTTGTTTTGTTTTCGCATGGCTATCCTTCATCATCTTCATTAGTGTTTGTCCCACTTGATGGCGGGACGGACTCTTCTCGTGTGCCGCCGCCGTGTGATGCTCCCGATCAAGTGCTTGATCAGGGTGCACACCCACCATCTTTAAGTCCAAATTCAACGTATCTAGCCAACGTTGCTTCGGGCGTCCCCTGGGCCGGTTTCCAGGGACCTCAAGGTTCAGGCCAATTTTACGGATGATTCGTCGTAAGCGCTAAGGACGTGGCAGTACCATCGAAGACGAGCGTCGCGCAGCTTGTCGGATATCGGGGTGACACCGAGCCTATGTCGTACGGCGTCGTTGCGAACGCGGTCCAAATGCATAACTCCGGCCGCCCACCATAGCATTTTCGTCTCCATTACACTGAGGCGTCTTTCAATTTCCTTCATCCCGGGCCAGCACTCAGCAACGTACGTCGCTACTGGGCGGACGACTGTTCTATATACCTTTGACTTGAGGTACTCAGGTATTGTCTTGTCGCAAAGCACCCCAGTCAACGAACGCCATTTGGACCAGGCTGCACTCACACGTGCGTTCACCTCCAACTTTAGACTGCCATCGGACGTGACTGTTGATCCAAGATACTTGAAAGATGTCACTCGTGAGAGCTCAGTACCATCGATCTTAATGGATCCGTGCTCATTCACATTGGTCGTCAAGTATTCCGTCTTTTTGACGTTTAGCTTGAGTCCGAACAATGCTAAGCGATCGCGCCACGCCTGTGCCTGTCGCTCGTGCTCTGCTTTGTCTTCGCATGCAAACATGACGTCGTCAGAATACAGCAACGTCCAAGGTGCCGCCATTTGGAGATCTCGTGAGATTGCATCCATCACGACCACGAAGAGCAGTGGGGATAGCGCAGATCCCTGATTCACCTCTACAGAGATGGGAAACTCCATCGAGGTGCCCGCTGGCGCTCGCATTCGACTCCTTGGGCAAGAGTACAGAATGCGCACCCACTCAATAAGTTCTTCAGGGGTACCATGTTCTATCAAGGCGAACCATATCATATCTCGCGGAACGCGGTCGAAGGCCTTCTCCAAGTCCAGGAAGGCAAAATGCACCGGTTTCTGTTTCTCGCGGTGCTTCTCTAGCAGAAGACGTACTGCGTGAATGGCATCAACGGTGCCACAGCCACGAAACCACACTGATTCGTGGAAAGCTCGACGACATCTCGGATACGTCAACAATTCGCTCAAAGGGGTGCGAAGGAAGGCGAATTGGACGGTAACTACCGCAGTCCGCAGGACTGTTCTTCTTCTTCCATGATAACCATGCTTTGCTGCCAGCTCTCGGACACTTTCTTTCCATGGCTATCCTGGTACAGAATAAACAAACAAATAAATAACGCGATTATCCACTTTCTTGATTCACCTCAAAACTTCAGAGTCAATGCCTTGTAAAAAAAAACCCTTAAATAATCAAAGTTAAGGGAGAAATTGAAGTGTATACAGGGTTGATCTCGAAAATCGACGCCATCTCCGAATGAGAAACTTCACATGAACGGCACTCCAGATGAACGGCCAATCAGGAAAACATCGCAAAGACAATGGTCGTGCGCATGGCTTAACCTCTGCATTTCACATAGCATAACATTCTTGCCCTATAAAGGATTGTCCACGTTCGGCTTTCAGTAAATCATGATACATCATGATATAACGTAGTGTCTCTAAAGATGAGTGTCGTTCAGCTGTCAAGATTGTCATCAACTTTAAAAGTTAATCGTACCTCGGATATCGTATCTTGCATCTATTTACTTAGGAAGAGTATTCTGTATGAAAATCGTGATTGAGGAACAATTTCATAAACTCATCCGACCTTTCCAGCTTCTGAAGAAGGTAACGACGCCGAAACGTTAGCAGTAAAGAAGTTGATGACAATCATTTTCGACAGAAATTCATCTTCAGATCTTGTTCTTTGCTTCAAGCTACTTGCGTTAGTTAAAATCATATTATTATTTTATTTATTTCGTAGGATGTCTTTCTAACCCATTTTGCAGCGCCTCATGAACAATTCACGTGCGCAGTTATTCTGAAGACTTTCGAGAGGGTCGATATCCTTCTTTAGACAAGGGTTAAAAATCGAAGTACTAAACTCCACAATGGATCCTACGTAGCATTATAGGAACGCAGGAGAGCGTCAGCATCATTAGTTTTTAGTAAAAGGATGAAGGATAAAGGACGGCGTTATTCAATCCTCTTTGGGATGTGCCACGCATCCTACTTCTACGGGATATCGTAGGAGCGATTTGAATGCATATTTGGCCATGCAATGACTTGCGGTAGCCAGCCAATAAACATGTCAGCGCTCTATGTTTCCCAGACAAGTCTGGTACCAATTCACCGACCCCGAAGGGATAGAAGGCTTGGTTGGCCTGGGCGGAAAATCCGAACCAAGAACCTGGTATCGGTTGCACGCGACCGTCGCGCCTCCTCCGACTGCGCTCCACGCGTTTCATGTCGCCTCCACGGCCGATTTTAGTACCTTGCGTAAATTATATGTCCGAAAGATAGCGCTCTTTACAAGTAATTTAAAATGTAGATCGAATCATAAATAGCTCGTTATAAGGAAGCCTAAGTCTCTAACGTCACAAACCTGCCTCAACTCCCGGTTTATAATGATTAAAAAAATGCATACATCTTTTGAGATACTCTGTTAACACTGTCGAAAAACTGTCATGACGTGAAACACCATTTTTGGATCAAAACTACGTGACAGATGCGGAATCTATGAGTCGATGAATGCTATGTGAGTTCCATGATTCGCTTGTTGGCATTAAAATTTCGATTCTCTAATAAAAAGTTGATTTTTTGGGGAAAATTTTCATACTTTCAGGGAGTTAGGGTCACCATCAGTCCTATTTCCCTGTCTCGGCCTCCTTCCCTATCTGTCTATCCGCGTTTCTTTTCCTGTCTCTCTCCGCTTCTCTCCGTCCCTTTAGCTCTTTATCTACAAGTCTTTTCCTTTTTTCACTCCGTCCCCTTCCCTTTTTCTGTTTCTGTACACTTTTCTCCGTTTCTTTCTTTCTTTTCACATGTCTTCTATCTCTGCCTGTCTCTTCCAATTTCTGACTCCTTCAATGTCTCTCTTCCCCACTCTATTTCTTTTTGTCTCCATTTCTCTATTTCTCTCCTCCTTGTTAGGCCTCTTTGTCGCTTCCCTTCTATTTCATATGTACTTACTTTCTCACCCTCTCCGTCCCCTTTCCCTTTCTGGCAGTCTCTCTCTATCTCGCTCCGTGGCTTTTCCTCTATTCTCTGCGTGTCGTATCTCTCCGGGTCTTTCCCCTCTCTCCCTCCGCCCGTCTCTTTCCATCTCCACACACTTGTTCTCTTCGCCTCTTTCCTTCTGTCACTCTCCATCTCTTTCTCGGTCTGACTCTCATTCCGGTTCTTTCATTTTCGCCTCCCTTACTGGCTAGTCACTTCCTCTCTCTCTCAGTTCCTTTCCCTCTGCCTCCCGTTCGCTCTCTATTTCCTTCTGTCGCCTTCTTCCCTTTCCATGTGCACTTGTATGGCGGTTGCCTCTCTCTCAGCGGTCCAAGGACTCTATGGCGCACTATGAGCTTTTCAAGCGCTCCTTCCACCTGACCTGTCATGCAACCTAGGAGGGGCGCCTCCCAAAGTCTCGTGGTGTAGTGGTTATCACATCTGTTTAACACACAGAAGGCCGGCGGTTCGAGCCCGCCCGAGATCAAGTGTTTTGCATGGGAGTGAACAAATGTACGGCGCAACTTCAAATTTTGAGACGCCACAAGATTTCCGCCTTCTTGTGTTTCAAAAAAGCTATAGCTATAAGAACATTCTTATTTACAGTGATCACCTAAGGGTTTGCATTTCACCTGTCACCTGTAACACCTGTCGTTCCGTTGATCATCGAGTTGTTTGAGCGGGCACCAGCAGCGTCTCATTCCTCCCTGTCGTGTGTCAAAGTGCTCCAATGGATCCTCATCACTCGACGGACACAAAGAGCGTCATATATAAAACATTACGACGTTTCTTGAAATTGACTAATTTGGCAAGTAATACCGACTTTCAGTTTCAGCCAGCGTTACTGTTGTTTCTTTTACTTGTTTAGTTGTTTTTTCTGCTTTACTACCTTCTGCTTTTATGAGAATTGTTGAGGGACTGTTGTTTCTCTATGATATTTGCCGTTTGCAAATATAATAAATTGATAACTGATAACTGATATCGTTCGTTCAGGGCTTTCACGAAGAAGCCCGACCAAAGCGTTGGTGGGCATCCTGGTGTCCTCTTAACATCCCGCGGAATCAGTTCGGTAACGGCTCTCGTCCAGCGGGTGTCTGCGAAGCGCATTACGTGGCCGGCCCATCTAATTTTCGACGACTTGGCCCATGCGACAGCGTCTCTGATCTTCGAACGTCGGCGAAGCTCGGAACTCCGGAGGCCTTCTCTCACTTTCGTGAGTCATGTCATTCCGAGCATCGTCCTCTCGATTCCACGCTGCGCAACGCTGATGACGTGTTCATCCTGCTTTCGTATAGGCCAGGTCTCTGAGGCGTATGTTAGGGCAGGAAGAACAGAGAAGTCGAATAGGTGGGCACAGTGTCGGACGTTCTCCGCCTTCTTCGACGCTCTTGAAAGCTCCCCAATCCGCTTGTTTCCTCCTGCTCAGCTCTGGTGGTAGGTCGTTCTCCGTATTGACTTCGCAACTCAGACACACATAGCTGGAGCATTCGGAGATGTTCTTTCCGTTGAGCGAGAATGGGGCATCAGAAACTTGCCGTTCCTCATGAACATCGTCTTCGTAAGATTCAGCTGCAGTGCAACGTTCCCACATACACGTTCGAAGTCGGTCAGCATTCTGGCTGATAATCGGTGTTATGAGCACGATGTCGTCAGCGAAGCGCAGATGGTGCAGCTGCCCGCCGTCGACCTTCACTCCCATGCTTCCCATTCTAGTTCGCGCATGACGTTTTCGAGAGTGGCGCTGAAGGGCTTCGGGGATATGGTATCCCCTTGCCGAACCCCTCTGTTCACGTTGGTGACGACGTCGTTGTAGAATGGTGAGATCTTGGTCGTGAATCCACTGTACAGCTCTCGAAGGACTCTGATGTACTGAGTAAGAACGCCCTGAGTGAGCAGGGCTCCAACGACCGCTTCAGTTTCGATGGATTCGAATGCCTTCTTCAGTCGATGAACCCTAACCATATTGATTGTGCGACGCGATCGATCAATTTGGCCTCATTCCGTGGCCATCGCATCGCGCCGCGACGAAGTATAAACGGGGCCTAAGGCACAGCGGCAGCTTGTACTCTCGCGACACTTCGATGAGCTTCGTAATGGTGTGTATGTGGTCGATCGTGCTGAATCCTCTCCGGAATCCTGCTTGTTCGCATGGCTGTCCTTCGTCCAGCGTTTTGCTAATCTTATTCAGGATGACTCGGGTGAACAGCTTGTAGACTGCGGACAGCAGAGAGATCGGGCGATAGTTGCCAATATCGTGCAGGTCTCCAATCAAGTCCAATGTATACTGTACATAACTAGAACACAGGATAGCCGACTTCTTCTACCATACTTGCAGTTCAGAGCTCAACAGCCCGGTGATATAAGCCAATATAGCGAATGTCGGTCTCGTCTATAGCAATAAGAGCAGCCTCAAATGGCGCCTATTTGAAGTTCTTTTCGTCATTTCATGTCAGAGAAACTACTCGCCGATATCCCTCAACAGCGAGAAAGGCCTTTTTGTTCATAAATCAGCGCACAAATGGACGTCCACATGAGATTAAGCACCCTACGGGCACAATTGGAGAGAATGTGCTCACGTGCCAGAAATAGCCAACGTATGGCCAACCTCTGAGCAGTGTCCGTACTTCGAGAAAGAGAACCATTCAGTCCGCAACATACAGTGCTGTGTGCATAAAAATAAGCTATTTATTAATGGAGATACCCATCGTGAGAACATAAAACGTGAAGAGACTCGGTCGGCTAGTGAGGTAGAGCGAGATGCATGGTGGCGCTAGTGCGGTGTCGGGACGTGTCCGTCCACATAGAAGTTGCGAGTGATCGACGGAAGCCTGACTGTGATGCCGTCGAGATCCTTCCGCAGTATTATCTGACATCCCAGTCGGGAGTTGGATCGCAGTGCAGGAGCCTAAAATACTCTCAGATGGGCTTAGAATTGGATTCCTTCATTGAAGAGAAGTCAATAGTTGCCAGAACAAAGGGTTATGTTCAATGTGCGGAAAACTCGTTTCCGAATACCTCACCCTTTCTTGCTGCACTCCTAGCACTCTATCATTGTTCCCCGACGACTTTACACCTATCTCTTCTGTATCATTGTTTTTCTACATTTTACTGGAGGCTCTGGGCAGAGCTACTCCTTACCCACTACTTTGAGACTTTTTCATGACACACTAGTAATACCGAGACACAGGGTGCATGCCCTGCAACCTGGCAGCACTTCAGGTACGGTAACCGACATACAGTAATCGTAAACGCCGAGACCAACCTGATCCAACATATCGTCCTCCTCTTCCTTTGGCTCATCTAACCGCTCATAGTACGGCTTGTCAACGTAGACATGGCAGGTCGAACAGGCGAGAGACGCTTCGCACGCACCTTCCAATTCTATGCCGTACCTAGAACGTCGTCTATCTAATACGGTCCTTCTCATTCGTATCCTACTATATATAATGGGCTAATGTCACGTGTCCGTCACGGGGAGGGGGATGGAGCCAAAAGATGCCTATGACGGTGCGGCGTATGCTAGCCGGGCTTTCTTTGAGCTTAACCATGGGCGATTGCTGGCGATCTATATCCTTGGCTGCTGATCGTCCAAGTTTATGAGATATTCAAGGAGCAACGCATCAGGGTATGAATTGGGATCGAGTGCAGAGCGTAGGGATTCAGGAGGCGTGCCCTAGACGTCGTTTAGCGTGCATCTGGATTCAGAAGACGTGCTGAAGACGTCATCGAACTTGCGTAGGGATTCAAAATGAGTGCTGAAGATGTCGTTTAACGTGCGTAGGGATTCAGAAGACCTGCGCTGGACGTAGTGAGTCAAGATTCAGATTACCTGCGCTAGACGTCGTCCAACGTGCACAGGGATTTAGAAAACGTGCAGAAGACGTCGTTCAACGTCGTTCAACGTCGTCTAACTTGCGTAGGGAATCAAAAGCCGTGCTGAAGATGTCGCCTAACGTGCGTAAGGTGTCAGAAGACCTGCGCTAGACGTCATCCAACGTGCGTAGGATTCAGAATACGTGCAGAAGACGTCGTCTAACGTGCGTAGGGATTCAGAAGACGTGCTGAAGACGTCGTTCAACGTACGAAGGGATTCAGAAGATGCGCTGAAGACGTCGTCCAACTTGCGTAGGCATTCCGAGTAAGGACGTCCAATAGGAGAGGACCAACAAAGGAGGACTATTAGGCGGAGCGTGAATAAGAGGGGGGAGGGGACCAGCATTTTCCTCAACATCGTTCAGTGTGTGTCGGTGTGATTTCTGAAGGGCTTACACAAGCGGCGGCACGTATCAGAGTGTCAGAGTGCAGAAGGAGTGTCCTAGACGTCGTGGCAACGCAGTGCCACGTGAATCGGTGCTCAGTGTCACATGTGCGAGCTTGACTCTCACTCCGTTTCTTTGCCAGCACATAGGAAAGGAAGTATTTCGGGTGGGAGGGGGAAGGGTATTGTTGCCGTCGCTAAGCGATGTCGACCAATACCGATTAATTTTAATTATGATTTTGCTGATTAAGCACCGGATTGGGACTCTCATTACCTTTTTCTCGACACGTAGAGAACGAGCGCTTCAGTGAATAAATCGCGTGCATGTGATGAAGGGTGGATGAGCTTCATATGCGCAGTGAAAACTCTGCCCTACCATTTCCCTCTGCATTAATCTATGTAGTAAAACCAGTTTTTTTCACTGTAAGAAGGCCTAAAGAAGAAAGGAGGAAGATTGAGGCTGTTCTACTCCGGGGTTTGGCAGCGAAGCCCCCAACCAGATGGGATGATGTTGTTCTATTCTCGAGGTTTAGGGGCGAAGCCCCCAACCAGACGTTTGGCGACCGCTAGGCCGCTGAACGTCTGGTTGTTAAAGAATTCCCAAGGTCATTTTAGCCTCATGCCCATCTAACGGCTCATGCACAGTGTGCAGGAGTTTTGACCTGTGATTGTACAAATAGAATCGTTTTGGTTGCCTTGTATTCGTTCTCGAAACAATTCCAAACAATGTAATCGTCAAGGCGTTTTTGAAGGCCTTTTCATTCTGGTTATCCTTCGCATAGAGAGATATGCTTCCCTTGCTTTAAAAGAATGTTGCCTTTTTCACCACGAAATAAGAAACGTCGATGCCTCATACAAGGGCATACAAGACCTCACCTATTCCAGGTGAGGTCTTGTATGCCCTATTTCAGGTGAACTTAATTCCTTCAATAAATAATATTAAATATTAGAAATATTAAAATTGAAAACAAAAATACCTAAGAAGGTTCGTTTCGCCACATTATTCTTCATACGAACCTTATTTTATGTTGTAGCACCTCCCCTGTGGCTCATCAGTGAAGAGGGGGAGATGCTACAAACTAAATAAGTGTTGATTAAACTCACGTATGTTTGTTCCTTCCTCCAGTACCGCTCACAGTGAGCGTATGCCAAAATAGAAACTACACAGTTGTGTATATCATTAACATATTGATATTATTGTTACGGTTAATGTGCATTCAGTGTTGATTGTTGGTGTATTGGGGTAGTTTAAACATGATATAATTAATATTAGGAATTGAGAGGATATAGAACTTAAAAAGTAGTAAAGTATGTTTTGGAATAATTATTTAATGTTTTTAATAAAATTAATCATTTTATTATTCACATTATTATCTATTAAGTTATATTTATAAAAAATTTGTTGGTTTTTGTAAATACATTTTAATATGTTCTTAACTATAAAATTTTTGGTAAAACCATTATGTATAAATATATCATAAAGTTCTTTTATTTTATTATTAAAATATTCTAGTTGGGAACATGTTTTTGCAACCCTTAAAGTTTCTGTATAAATAGTATTACTTTTTATATTAATTGAGATTTCCGAATCCCTGTGCGGGAATCTATTAACTTTAAAATTAAAAGAATCTGTTTTATTATATAAATTAGTAATTATTTTGTTGTCAATTATTTTTATAGTCATGTCTAAATAATTACATTTATATTCATTTTCATGTGTCTTTTTTAAAGCAATTACATTATTATAAATTAGATTTAAAGTATTGTCAATAAATTCTTCATTATAATTATGAATTATAAGTAGATCGTCCATATATCTAAATGGTTTAAATAATTGATTACCATTTATAATGGTATTCTTAGAATATTCATATTCAAACATCGACATTGTAAGATCTGCTAATAGTGGACTGAAATTTCCGCCTTGTGGAACGCCTATGTTTTGTTTGTATATCTTATTAATAAATATACAGTAACTGTTTATTAGTAAATAATTAACTAAATATAGAATATCTGTAATATTATAATATCTGTATTTATAGTTATCTTTAATATTATCTGTATAGAAGGTTTTATACCCATTACTAGCTATATAATGCTTTCCTGCATTTTTAAAACATATATTCAGAAGATTTTTGATATTTTCTATTATGACATTATGTGGTATATTTGTGAACATATCTGTAAAATCCGCTGAGTATAATTTGATTTTATCATTTTTAATATTATCTAGTTCATGTGTTATATTACAATTATTAATAGCCCAATATGTTTTAATTGTTCTACAGTTGTTATTTTTAATATTAGAGTAATTGATAAAATGATTTTTAAAATGTGTAAATAAGTTGCAGAGTTCTAACGCTAAAGATTTTATACTACTATTATAGGCTCCTGTAATAAATCTGAATTTAATAGGATTTTTGTGTAGTTTAGGTAAAGAATAAATTATTGGTAAACTACCTTCAGTATTATTATTGTTTAGTTTATTTTGAAGAAGGAAATTTCTATGTTTGTTTATAATAGATGTAATGTTTTCGTTATTTATATTAACATAAGTATTACTTGTGTTAGTGTTTATTAATGTATTGTTTATAATATTATAAGTAACTCCCATCTCTTTCATTAAATTAAGTAAATAAAATTTTTTGCAGATGATTCCATAATTGTTATTAGCTTTATCTAAAGGGCAAAAAATAAATTTCTTTTGTAGTAACCGAATAGTTTTATAAGGAGTGTAAACTTTTTTGTTTAGATTATTTTCAGTAAGTAAAGGTTTAATTTTATCTCTGTATTGTTGTTTAAAGAAATTATTTAAAATTTCTAATCTTGTATGTGGTATTTTATAATATTTTTTTATAAATTCTATTATTTTATTAATTGTTTCAATGTATGTATTATAAATATTAACTCTATCATATCTTAATTTTGGTCTGTATTTTGTACCTTTTGATAAAATTTTAATTAACTGTTTATTTTCTATAACACATATCGCCTGTAATAATGTGTTTATGAAAGGAATCTATGTATAAATTATATTTATCTTGATCTTGATTACATATACAGTCATTATTTATAATATTAATACATTCTTCTGAATTTAAATTTTTAAGGAATTTATTATAGTTAAAGATGACATTGGATATGGGACGTTTGTAGTTATATACAACTTTAAACGGTATAAATTCTTTTCTACAATTATCATTTATAAGTTGTTTGACTTGGATGTTGTTAAATATTTTATTAAAATTTATTCTGTCAAAGATATTACCCTTGTATTCCATATTTATTAATTTAAATGTTTTTGTATTTGATATCTTTTCTTTATTTTCCGGTTTATATTTAATATGTGTTAGTAAACATAATACAACATATTTAGTTTCTTGTCTAATGTTATCAAGAAATGAGGGATTTAGACTAAGATTTATGAGTTTATGTTGTTCTTGTTTATTTAATTTTTTAACTTGTTCATAAATTTTGGCTATAGGTAAACTATTATTGTTATTATCTGCAATGTATTGTATAAAATTGCTAATTTTATTTTGTTTTTTATTTTTAATTCTTTTTTTGTTTCCTCTGTTATTTCTATCTTTAATTATTCGA
Organism: Heligmosomoides polygyrus polygyrus; assembly: GCA_947396885.1. Classification (NCBI taxonomy): domain Eukaryota; kingdom Metazoa; phylum Nematoda; class Chromadorea; order Rhabditida; family Heligmosomidae; genus Heligmosomoides; species Heligmosomoides polygyrus. The sequence goes on along the minus strand of OX377201.1, from coordinate 95,294,701 downwards.
AGTGAAAAGAAAGGGTGATTTGATTTATAATTAAGTGGGTTGTTAATGTTAGATATATTACCATAGTTTTTTATATTATCATTTAATCCAAACGGACAAGCACAATTAAGTAGTTTAATCCAAAAGAGTTCTTTTTTAAATAAAATTGATTTGTTTGAATTTTCTTCTAGCGAGTCTAAAATTGTGAATTTTAAATTTGATTTACAATTATGGAAGTGTTGATAAAGAGGAGTGAATTTCTTTTTATTATTAATAAAATATAAGTGTTCTCTTATTCTATCTTTCAAACTTCTCGTCGTAACTCCAACATATTGCATTTTACAGGAAACACAATTAATACAATATACAACATTTTGTGTTTTGCAGTTAGTTGTTTCTTTTTTATAGGTGTTAATACGAAAATTAGTAACAGTTGATGTAATAAAATGTTCATAATTGATTATTTTACAATAAGTGCATTTATCGTTACATATAGACCCTTTGTTGTTATTACCGAAATTTCTAATTGTATATTGTTTGCTCTCGTTTTTATATTTAATAAATGTTAAACAGTCATAATAGTTAGCTACGTTATTAGTGATTTCGTCTTTAGACCTTATATCAAAGTACCTGAGCGGTCTGACCCAGATACAGTGAGCAGTATCCCAGAAGGGTTTAAGGGGGCTGCCCTACGGGGTTGTCAACCCGTTGTGTACCTAAAGGTACGGCTAGTACTGGAGGCGCCAAAATTTTACCGCTCATGACAATTTTGACTTTTATAAACCCCATCAGTACCAACCCCTATTTTTAGTAAGAGATAGGGGTTGGTACTGATGGGGTTAAAGTAAAGGGTAATAAAGTCGTTCAAGAATCTCGCTTTTGGCTCCAAGAAATATAGACAGCGGCGGAATTTCTTGGAACCTAAGGCAAGGCTTGTAGACAAAGTTATTGAAGGAACGGATTGTTTGAAATAGGTGAGCTTTAGGAAATAGGTGAAACAGGTGCATAGGAACGACGAAACACCATATTTAGATAAGATAAAGAAAAGATAAAGGACGGCGTTACTCTATCCCTTTTGGGATGCGCCAACGCATTCTACTTCTACGGGGTGTCGTGGAGGCGATATGAATGCGTATTTGGCCATGCAATGACTTGCGATGGCCAGCCGATGAACAAATCAGCGCTTTATCCTTCCCAGGCGTCTGGTACCAATTCAACGATCCCGGAGGGATGGAAGGCTTGGTTGGCCTGGGCGGGAAATCCGAACCAGAGACCTGGTATCGGGTGCACGCGACGGTCGGCGCCTCCTCCGACTGCGCTACACGCGCCCTACCGTATTTACAGACGAAACAATGCAATATCCTTCAATACAGTAAGAGCATACGCCCCAGAGCGGAAGAACTCCAGGACGAAGAGGCCTTAAGCCTCGAAGCTTGTATTGAGTAAATTTGTTTGGAGAACGAATCCAAACAACCTGAGCGAAACCACTAGCAAAACCGAGAGTTCAATCTCCTCCCTGCTGCGCTAAATGTACATAATCGTATTCTAGTCACCAGATGGTACATATTGGATTCGATCAGAAATTTTTGAATAATTGGATAACTCGAATAACGCTATTTTCGCGAAACCCGAATTTTTGGATGATTTTGTGGGCCTCGCATTCCTGGATGATTTGGATCGGGATATCTGGATCGAATATCCAAAAATGATTGATTGAATACATTGGATCCGATTGAATCGTCGAATAACTGCATAAATCGGAAACGCTAACTTCACGGACCTCAGGTTTTTTGATGATTCGCATAACAGCGATTCCGCGGACCCGGGATTTTTAGATGGTTCGGATCGAAATAACCGAATCAAATATCCGAAAATTACTCATTCGAATCCACTATATACTAGATGGCCATCAGGCTAGCTGGGAGTTGGAAATTAGGAATTTTAGATAATTAATTCAAGGTTTCATTCGTCTTTTTACTGGTCCGGATCTATATCGCATCTAGGCCATGGTAGCCTCCTCTCACCTCCCAAGGATACAGTGAACCACACCAGGCTTGCATCAGAATGTTATGTACTGTCTCATTCTTCACGGCACATTTCCCTATGACATCGCGTGGGAAGATAATGTGTCTACATTCCTAAGGGAGTGGTTAGCATGTCCATCAGACTTTTTACGAGCGGAAAGTGCAAGCTGCCTAGCATATAATCACCCCAGACAAGTCAAACGCCTCCGAGCAGACTCAGATGGGCTAGACAGGAATTTAACCCTACCGAGTGCGATCGATTCCCGCATATGCAGCTGATACCACCTTCTCGTTGCCCCTTCTGGACTCACTATGTAAAATTCAGAGACTAGAGAAAGCAGCTTTTCCAAAAAATTCAAGTGAACAGGTAAGACTGATTGATCAAGATGAACTCACCGATGTGATAGATACATCACATTGTCACCGACTTTCCCCCGGATCCGTTTTTCTGTGCCGTCCCGTAAAACGTATGTTATGTTCACGACTTCGTCTTCAGACTTCGGATCCTAAATGAATGATTTCGCATATATGCATATAACTAGAGGAGGGTTTTGTACGAAGTAAAAATCACCGCATCGTACGCGGGCACCTTAGTTCATTACCAGAGTTTAGCGAATATTCTTTTACATGTGGAAACGATAACAGTCTGAAGCAGAGGCGATGGCTCCGCTTTTCAATTAATCAGCGATCGATATCAATAATGAAAGGCGCCGATATCAACTAACTGGGCTGTCTAATCGATATCGGATCTTAGGCGTTGCCTATACTTGCGTCGCCGCGCCGAAATGGAGTCTAAGCATCAGCTAACGTTAAGCTTTCAAAACTTTTTACATATATTTTACAACGGCCTAAAAAATCGGAAAATTTCTTCATCAAAGACTAGCCTTTGCTGCAAAAACTATTCATGAGCACTTGCAAAAGCAGAGGATTTGTCGCTAGGAAGCTGTGGGGCTTTGGGGATCATCTCACAGCTCTTTCTCCTTCGCCGTATATTCTAGACTAGATGAGGCCTTTGAGACGAGTAGTGCCGTTATGAAGAAAAAAGGAACAAATAGGTGAAAAACACAAGCGTTTCCCAATATCTCCTTGGGTGTGCCACGCATTCTGCTTCTACGGGATGACGTTGGGGCAATACGGATATATCCTAAACAATTACCTGCGGTGGCCAGTCGATACAAGTCTGTGGCTTAGCCTAACAATTTCAGATCAGTCCCAATTCACCATTGCAGGAGGGGGGTAGTGAACTAAATGAAATGAACCCGAGCAAAATATACATGTCGCTGAAAAGTAGAGATGATTGTGATCGAGCTGTCGTGCCAAGATTGATATCAAACCTTCATTCGGCCTACGTTTCGACCGCCTTCTTCAGAGCCAAGAGGAATTTAAGAAATTACCCGTCCAAGGACCATTTCAAGTTCCAGACATTTCAGAAGCTAAAGGGAGAAAGAAACGAACCGTGAGGAAGACAACTCAACTGACGGATCTGTCAAGTGGCAACCGTAAAGTTCCAATTGCGTACACCATCACATACTATTATTTACAACCACATCCCTTGAATTTGAGTGAAAGCTCTCGTGTCATGAGACAGTAGCTGAAGCTCTTGTACAACGTCAGGAGAGGTAATAAAAATTTAAATTACAATATGCTCCTTCCGATTAGGATAGACCGTAATTGACCCTATGCAAACAGCCGAAAGGCTGTTGAGTCACCCTTCGGATACAGAGAAATGGACTTGGGGCTTGAGCCCGAAGGGAGGACCTAATTCACCCAGATTTTTCTCCATCCGAAGAGTAACTCAACAGCCTTTCGGCAGCTTACATAAGGCAAGTTGGATTGTCTTCTTTTTTCCTTCCGTACCGTCTCTTTTACCCTTTAGCTTCTGAAATGGCTGGAACCTGAAACGATTCTTGGACAGGTAATTTCTGAAACTCCGCTTGCCTTTTCCAGGGTTCGAGGAAGACGGTTACGCCGAAACGTAAGCCGAGGCACGACATCTCGATTACAGTTTTCTCGGCGCAGATAGGGTAGGAGGGGGATGGGAGTCACCATGGCCTGCCGCTGCGGGCAGCCGCAGTGAGTAGCTACACACAGCGAATGCAAGTGCAGTCTTATCTCCATGTTTCGACTACATATCCGTGTTCTATCTGCTTCCGAATTGAGCAAGGAAGGGCACTCCAGAATGAAGGCAATTTTAACACGGGCGCGTCACTCGAGCCACACCCTGGAGTCTGTTCCCCTGCACAAATCTGTACTCTCCTACGCTGTACAAACAATGCTATAGCTCTGTTATGTGCTCCAGGGCTATAGCATTGTTTGTACCTTTCCTTTACTACCAGTATGTCTTGTCTCTTGGGTGACACTTTTTAGGAGGTGATCCCCCGCCCCTATTTGCGCCGTCTTCTCTACTGCTGGAAAATATGTCGCAACTCAAACTAACACGATTTCGGCGAACACACTACCGAACGGTCACCGTATCCTTTAGGCGTCAGAAAAGCGCGTTAGTGCAATTACACACATCCGTCGCTACCAGTGCTTCATAGATGAACACGTCGCCCAGCGTGCCTAGGAGTCCAGCAGACGTGCCGAACACGTTGCCCAGCGTGCGTAGGAGTTCAGCAGACGTGCCGAACATTTGCACGCCGCTCTTATCGAAAACTATGAACCGATCCTATACATGCGACTCGCTTCTTTAGCGCTACTCCCTCCCACCAGGATATATCCAAGAGTTTTACTGCCCCTGGCCTCTTCGAAGCCACCTAGAGCCAAAGATTTTTTGGCGCAAATAGGGTCCGGGGGGGGGGGGGTCACCACAGCATGTCGCGGCAGGCCGGCGTGGCGGGCAGCTACATACAGTGAATGTAAATGCAGTCTTATCTCTTCGTTTCGATTATATAGATCCGCGTCTTATGTGCTTTCTAATTGGACAAGGGAGGGAACTCCAGAATGTAGGCAATTTTAACACGGATGCGTCCCTTTAGCCACACCCTAGAGTCCCTTCCCCTGCCTAAATCTGTGCTCTCCTTGGTGTTGGTGACAATTTTTATAAGGTGACCTCCCCCCTCCCCGGACCCTATTTGCGCCGATTTTTTTTAGCACAAGAAAAAAACGAGCGAGAAAGGCAGACGAAAGACGGACTGAAAAGTTTTACAACGTACCTGCCACTCGTAGTCTCCATGGTGCCTCAGCGCAGTCAGTAGCAGTGATCTCCTGGTTAAGTCAATCTTCGTCGAGAAAACCTTCCGAATCTGAGAAGTCTCGAATCGTGCCACCCGTGTCAGAACAAACATTGCCGATGATTTTCAGTTGACATCACGCCGAGAGGGCGCCTGCTGTTTAGCTGCGTGCTGCCGGCGGATTTTCTGTGTCTCTGCGTCTCCTGGCCATTCGCCCTCTCGTCGACCCGTTTTCCCGGGCGCTTCTCCGCTTGTGATCAGTTTATTCTCCTTCGCGACGGGCGTTTTTTGTTTTCTCTGCTATCGGGCCTCTGGGAACGAACTCTGCGAATTCGTCCGGCTTCAAGGACGAGTTTCAGCCGGCTAAATGGCTTAGTTCGGCTGTTTTGGTCTTTGGTCTGTGCAGCGGTACACCTTTGTTTTGCTGCGTTCCATTTCACTAAGGTGTAATTGATCCTCCCACTTCTGATCAATGCTGCATGCTGAGCAGACTGTAAGAGGCGGGCAGCAACTGTTTTTGAGCGGAATTACGTCTTTAATGGGATCTATTCCAAGGGATTTCGATCTTAAGAATGAGTCACGAGGTTGATCGGAGACGATGTGGGGAGATAATGGATGCTCAGTGGGCGGCTGACAGATCTAACAGCCTTCAGTGATTCATATATGCCTTCAAGTTTCCTGCTTCAACTGAACTAACCAGGGAAGTCTCATTCGTCATATAGCGCGATCAGTGAACCGGTGGTGTGGTTCGGAACCTGTGGTGGGGTTCTGCTCGCTGGGCTTGGTTATCGTCCTTGGTGATGTGATCTATTTTAGTCCAATTGTTTATTAGATAACGGACAATTGAATACACATACCTATCTCCTCGTTCTCCGCCTATTTATAACGGACGAGTGATTCCATTCCCATATCAATCGCAGGCCCTTCCTTGAAACTCTGCGATTGATACGGGCCCTTTTCCCGGTATCATATCTCAAACATATAACAAATACGGTCGAGGTCACGCGGAGCGAGACAATCAGAATGAATACCACTGCGAGAATCTCCACCCTTCAAATAGTAGAAAAGTATGTTCTTTTTTGAGTGCTTCAACGTGCCAAGTTAGAAGTCCTGAAGCTTCATATGGGTCTGCTCAGTCGCACCGGGTAATACCTTCCAAAGATGGAATATGCGGAAAAAATGCAAAAAAAACTGTGACCCAAGGAGTCGTCGAACACCTGATTCCGAGCCTGTGAAAGTATTCTTACACCTGCGTATTCGATGACGGAAGGTGTTAACTGTGCGACTATCGGAGTTTCAAGACCCTTTACTCATCAGGTTATAGAACTTCGCAGAAATGGAGCATACTTTTCTGCTATCTGAAGGGTGGGGATTATTGCAGTGGTCTCCTGTTTAGTCATCTTAAACAACACAGTAGCTCAAAAAGTGCAAGGATAGACGAGTTTCGCATAAATATAGCCATCGTCGATGATAGACTGAAGCTCGAAACACTGCTTCAGCATCGCGAAGTCCACCCATTTTTAATGTGAATTTAGCACTATGATACTTAGGGGGGGGGGGGGTCACCTTCCAAAAACCTCTGCAACACGGACAGAGGGAAACGAGGTACCATAAGCTACCGTACACCATAGAAGCATTAGGTCGTTAAGTGTGAAATGGCGGATTTTTCATAGTTAAGATTCACGGTTGATATTTCGGTTAAAAATGCTTCTACGGTTGTGGCTTTTCTTTGTTCTGAAGGCACATTCTTACACTTTTGATCGCTTTTTTTGCTTTGTAACGGCCTTTTAAAGTTTCGATTCCACAGCAGCTTTTCGGAACCACGGAAAAGTCGTGTTGATTTCGAATATGAGTTCAGTTATGGGAGCAAAGTGTCGCAGGCGGTGCGGAACATTAAAGAGGTTTTCGGCGAGGATGTGGCTAGCAAACGAACGGTACGTCGATGGTTCGAGAAGCTGCCATCTGACGATTTTAATCCTGAAAATGAGTCACGTTGGAGACCTGCGTCCAAGGTGGATAACGATGTATTGTAAGCTACAGTAGAAAGCAATGCAACGCACGACCACATTTCGCGCAAACAACGTTGCTGAAACTGCAGGAATTGGTTGTGGAACTTCTCATTCACCCACCGTATTCAACGGATCTCGCACCAGCTGACACCACATCTTTTAAGCATTGTACCCCCTCTTACAGGATAAAAAATTCAATTCTCAAGTGGATGTGGAAAACGCTTTCCGTGATTTCATCGCTTCTCGCTCCCCAGGCTTCCATGCTTCCGACGTGAACAAGTTACCGTTAATATGGCAGGAATCTGTTAGTTGTTTAGGCGCGTATTTTGATTGATCATACTCTCTGTTGTTTGAGAAATAAGAGATCAAACTTATGAACCAAAATCGGCCATATTTAATGATCTAACACTAAGAACTGATGTCACGCTCGCGATCATTACTCTATATAACCCCATAGACCCCATAGACGAAGTTTGGGCGAAATCGGTGATCATGACCTCAGTCACCCACACCTCCCGTAACCCGCCGAATTTTCAAAAAAAAAAGAAAAGGATGTCAGATTCGTGATTTCGTGATCAACAATGCAACTAACCACCCTCGGCGAAATTTCTGTGAAACAATGTCGACTTCTGGAGCCGTGAAATTGCACCAGTTGGTTCTAGTTTTCCGCCCAGGCCAACCAAGCCTTCTATCTGTCCGGGGTCGGTGAATTGGTACCCGATTGGTCTAGGAAGGATAGAGCACTGACTTGTTCATCGGCGGGCCACCGCAGTTAACTGCAAAGGCGAAATGGACATTCAAATTTCCTGCACGACATCTCGTAAAAGTAGGATGCGTGGCACATCTCGAAATAGATTGAGTAACGCCGTCCTTTACTGCTTTCTTATTTGGGTACTAAGCGGGCTTATGCCCCCTTATGAGGCGGTCGTGGAACACTCAAATAAACACGGTTTCTGTGCATTCAGAACTAGCCAAGGGAAGGAACTCTATGGTGTGGCTGATCTAACTTATCCGTTTTAGGGTACCTTGCTGGTGGACAACGGGCACCAGCCCGCTCAGTACCCTTATTAGTTTTCAACCGTTTAAGGCCTATGGCATACCACCGGCGATGAGTCGCGACAGCAGTGTTGCGCGGGTAGTTGCGATTGGCGCAGCTACCCGCACAACACTGTCGCCGCGACTCGTCGCCGGTGGTATGCCGTAGGCCTAAGATGAAAAGTGTTCAGCTTAACGTGAAAATGATTTATACTCATGTCGCCGCACCGCGCGGCAGTATGAGAGCTGATGATATCGATTGGGTTCCGCGGTTAATCGATATCTAGTACTACCACTTAGGGTTGAGCATAAACTACACCTGAACTGAAAAGGTATCCTAACTAGCATAGCTTACATATATATTGTTTTGTAACAGCGTATATTTAGTTGTATGATGTTGGTCTAAGGTACCGTCTAGTTTCCAGGAGCCATATTCATCATCCGCTTACCGCCCTCTAACGGTGAAAATACTGCAAACGCCATGATATAGCCCTCATCAGCATCAGCTTTGGCGGTCACTGTTAGACGGCGGTAAGCAGTTGAACAATCTGGCCCCAGGTAACTTTTCTGATGTTTGATCGTATAATTGGTCTCCTTGATACCGCTATTTGCTATGGCTGAAGCTAGAGATATCGTATTTCTGTGGTTTTCCATCGTAAAGTTGCGACGAGACACGCATTCATGGTTGAGATAATCTACCATAGGTTCATCCTTATTGTGGTTAGTATTCTTTAATGGTCGTGGTAAAGGCGAATGAATGCTACCATATCATTGTTGCGCTTCATCGAAGCCGTTGCCACCTATTATTACGTCTTATTATTATCGTCTTATTATCCTTACTGCTCCCAACATTGCTCTTTCTAGTAAGCCGCTGATGGCAAATCAGAATCCGCGACCTCGAGGTAGACAGCCGGCAGCGCAAAGGATTTACAGGAACTCGGTTCGTCCACTTTTGTTTGTCTTTCATGAATCGCCAGTCGTTGAAGCCATCGTATGTTGCAGCAGATCCGATACGCACCGGGTGCCGGTGGCGATTCGGAGATCAGCTGCTGCGTGAAGTACTCCGTTTTCGGCTTCAATGTGCTGTTCTTCTTGATCGGTTTCGGCCTGCTGTTGGTTGGCGTTTGGGCACAGATCGAGAAGAACAACATCTACAGCCACCTGAATAAGGTATGTCTGCTTGGTTCGGAGGAAATTGGGGTTAATCTTTTTTCGGTTGACAAGTCACTGCTTGAGGCTTGGGGTTATACGCCTTTTTATCCCATACGTTGGTTAGGCACGTGACAGAACTAGAATAACGTTCTCATCTTCCCCTTGTTGCAGCATATTTGAGTAGGTTCAGACCTAATCACTAGGTTGCTAACTCTATTTTTGCCCAGATTAGCCTTTTAAAGACCGATCGCTTCGCTCTAGAACTACTAACTCTGATCGACATCTGCACCATGTTCGAATTTTGTAGGCGAATACTCTCGCTGAATTCATAACATCCATGCTTTCCTTGATTTTAAAATAGTTGTGAGCACACAGTTTTTCATTTTTTTCCTAAAAGCCACTATGGTTTTGAATCAGTTTCTGTTTTCTGTTAGTGTTCGTTCATGATTTTTTTTGAATTACTGTGCAAGCGCTATCCGTCTGTGCGTCTGACCGTGCATCCATCCGCTGCTGAATGCTTTTGATCAGTACCAATTCTTCTCTAATTGTTCTCTGCAATCGTTTGAAGTAGAAATGACGCGAATTTGACGACCGTTGGAGGGATTTCATATCAAATAATGCAAAAATCATTTAACGGATCGATATCGATCGATTATTAGGACTTTTGGGCTTATTATCAGTACCAGTCGAGTAGCCGTCATAACCAAGCAGTAACTAAGTTTCACAAGAGCCCCACGTTGTAGTGAGAACATTAGTGCAGGGGATTCCCTTCCATTTTCATGACTCTCCCTCATACTCTAGGTCGTTTTTGGCAAAAACCAAAGCTATCGATTGTTGAAACGGTCGGCTGATTTTTAAACGTCACCCCGTTCAGTGGCTGATATTCCCTTACTTCCCCCGCCGTGCGGTTATCATCAATTAAAGTTTGATAGTATTGATCGGTACTTAATCCATTGCTATATCGTCCAAATTCCACACTACCTTTTGATATAAAATCGATCATCCACGGTGTATCACGTAAAGAGAAGTCGAATGGTTCCGCACAAGGTGTGCTGCCGGAGTGTTACGGTTACATCAGGTGTACAGAATCAGGTATCATGAGGGGGTTGAACTCATCCGTGGATTGAAGGATTTTTCTCAATTTTTTTTTTTGGCGCGCTCGCAGTAGGAGGAAGTGGCGGTTGTCGCGTGCAGCCGATACACGCGGTTCCTGGTTCGGATTTTCCGCCCAGGCCAACCAAGCCTTCCCTCCCTCCGGGGTCGGTGAATTAGTGCCAGTCTTGCTGTGAAGGATAAAGCGTTGACCTGCGATCGACTGGCCATCACAAGTCAATGCATGGGCAAATACGTATTCAAATCACCCCCACGACATAGAACTAAAATGCGTGGCTCATCCCAAAAGGGATTGAGCAACGCCGCCTTTTATCATTTTTTATCCCTTTCTTTGTTCAGGCATCCAAACTCTACCTCGATCCGACGTGGATACTACTGGTTGTCGGTTTGGTCACCTTTATTATAGGTTTGTGATTAAATCCGCTTTTAATTGAATCATTGAATGTTTTTTGCGCGGTAAAAAGCTACTAGTAAACTGCTAGTACTTCTAGTGAAAATCGATGTCGCTGCACTGTGCGCTGTTTCCGCTGACGTTTCTTTACAAAAATCTCCATTTTTTCTTCAATGGGCGTTCTCCTTGCAGGATTCAGCGGCTGTGTGGGGTCGCTGCGAGAGAACACGTCGTTCCTGACGTTCTACTCGTCGCTGCTGGGCCTGCTGTTGATAGCGGAGTTCGCCGGTGCAGTGTTTGCGTACGCGTGCCGAGACCAGCTGGACACGTACATCCGGAACCTGCTGAACGATGTGGTAATGCACACCTTCATCAGTCCACACCCCCTCTCATGAGCCGGATATTTGTTTGCTGAGTCAGCCGCGTGAGGGGTTCTCATGTTGCTCTCGGCGCTTTTGTTGATGTTAGCTGAGTCATCGGTGTGCACTGTCTTTGTCTTCAATGTCTTAAGCCGATGTCTCCCCATTCAGGTGGTCGGCTATCGTGACGACCCGGACCTGCAAGTGCTGATCGACACCATGCAGGAGTCGTGGCACTGCTGTGGGATCAACGGAGCCGACGACTGGGATCGAAACACGTATTTTTCGATAGCTGCTCGAGAGGTAGGAATTAGAGCGTGTGAGACCGCCTCGTATAGAAGATGTACAGTATATAACGGAAACATAGAGAGGTTTCAGCCTATCTCTAGGTGCAAGGTGTTCCCAAAGGAGCGATTCAGTCGTGCTGAGCTCCACACTTACTCTCTGGGCACTTATGCTTTATAAAGTCTTCGAAACTTTCTTCAGGTGTTTCGCCGTTCTCGTTTCATGGCATTGATTATATGTGACTAGTAAAAAAGATTTTCTACAGAAAATATTGAAAGAGAAGAAAATCTCAATCGGGAAGAAGCAGACGGCCTGACGAGACCTCAAAAAAAAAAGCCGCAATTAAAATATTAGGTTGTCTTGTAAGTCTCCGCCGTTTTTTCCAATGAGTCATTGCAGATTTCACCGGCAGTCTCTTGCATAGCGCTGTGCAGCTTTCGAAAGAGAATGATTTGCTCTATCAGATCTTGTATTGCATTTCTTTTTTCATCCTGAATTTTGTCAAGTTTCAAGTCGTTGAAGTGAAAGGTGAAAAAGTGGCCATCTGCGCAGTCGCTTCTATCCGCCTAGGTTTAGAATGTTTGCGCAATTCTTCAAAGCATTTGGAAGACAATGTTTATTACTACAAGAATGCGTGTTGGCGCTATTTGCTTACTTGTGCTTTATTGATTTTTAGGTAATCAAATTGGGACGTTCGGAGGAGAAGATTTATTTTCACCAACAGCTCCTGCTCTGTGGTTGGATTTTTTGCTTGGTGTTATGTCGTTCGGAAGAGAATGTCTTGCTCTATGACAATTTGTGTCACGTTCATTTGCTCATTCCGATTTCTGTCGAATATCAACAACTGAACGAGGAGTTGTTGGTGAAGATGATTTTTCTCTTTTTGGAATTTTGTTGATATTCAATAGAAATCAACAAACGCGACCAATATATACCAATACCGACAAAATTCAATAAAAAGAACTTCATCAACAATTCCTTCTCCTTCTTCAGTTGTTGATATTCGACAGAAATCAGCATGAGCCAATAAACGCGAAGCAAATTCTTATTGAGCAAGAGATCCTCTTCCGAACGACATATAATACTAAGCAAAAAAGGCCAACTACAGAACCGAGCTGTCGGTAAAAATTCGGTCAGAAAAGTCGGACGTCCAATTTGATGGCCTAAAAATCAATAAAGAACATATAAGCAAACAGCGCCAACACGTATTCTTGTAGAACAGAGCATTGTCTTCCAAATGCTATGAAAAACTGCCCAAAAATTCCAAACCTAAGCCAGTGGAGCAACTGCGCAGATGGCCACTTCTTCACTGTTCACTTTAATGACCTAAAAGTTGACAAAATTTAGGAAAAAAAAGGAAATGCAATACACGCTTTGATAGAGCAAGTCATTCTCTTTCGAAAGCTGTTTAGCGCTATGCAAGAGACCGCTGGAGAAATCCGCAATGAATCGTTGAAAAAAAAAACAGTGGAACTTATGGGACAACCTATCATTAGCTGGACCTTCCTTCTGTTCCAGCGCTGCTCAGTCTTACAAGGCTATTCTTTAGTCTGCTTCTTTTCGATCTACTTTTTGGTTTTCTCCTAACCTTTTTCTTTACCTCTTTTTGTATTGGTAAAACATTGTTGATAAGATCGTACATTCATCAGGTATGGACGAAAAGGCACCTGATGTAAGTTTTGCAGACGTAGTGTTAGGGTTGATCTGCATGTGAACCAATGCGGTATTTGCAGTGACTTGTGGGGCCTTTTGATGGGAAACTCGCAGCCAGTGGTTTGCCACTTCTGGGAGAAATGTAGCATCGGGGCATCGACTCAAGTGAATAAAAAACCTGGGCGCCTAGTCTCCAACATGAGCAGAAAAGGGATAACTGTGGCGCTTTCTATCGTCTGTTCCACCAGTGCTCCTTTAACATGCTCTTCTCGTTGTCAACCCAATCTTAGACGAACACTTATGAGAGGTAACATCGATCCGAATTAATGAGTGGATCAATTTGCTTAGAAAAACAACTACCACATTTGGGCAATCTTGAAGTAAACGTTGCGTGTCGACGAATATTGCGACAAATTAATACGTTGACGGCCGCGCGATTTTTGCCTGTCCGGGACGTGGGATCAACCAGTTTTTTCACATGGAGATTTTTTTGTTAATTGAAACCACTACTTGTCGAGAAGCTCAGTAAATCACTCACCGAAAATTGTTTTCGTGGGTCTCGCTCTTTACAACAATGTCTAAAGATGAAGTACATCTAACAAAAAAAGTTCCTTCGCAGGA
>OX377201.1:94219707-94680707 GCA_947396885.1 Heligmosomoides polygyrus polygyrus | reverse complement strand
CACTTAGGTGAGGGGAGCCTGTAAGAAGGACAAAAAGGGGGGAAGGGGACGGGGGGGGGGGACAAATGGGAACCAGTGAAGTGGGAGAGTCCTGTGAAGGAGGGGGGGGGGGGGGACCGGTAAAGGGAGAACCAGTGAAGATAGACCAGTAATAGGTAGGGGATCAGTGGAAGGAACCTGCAAGGGCGTACCAGTACTTTTTCTCACTATCGTCCAACGTGTATGTAACAGGAACGTCGTACAACGTTGTCTAGATCAAGAAGGTGTGCCACAGATCAAACATTGCGAAGCATGCGTTGGATTTTCAGATGACCTTTGAAAGGCAGCGAACATGCCTCTCACTCTCACTACTGATCTCTGGATTTGGGGGTGAAGCCCCCAACCAGACGTTTGGCGGCCATTAGGCCGCTGTACGTCTGGTCAATTATAAGAGGGGGACATTAGAGTGGACACATCTTTATATCCCGATCCATCCTTAACTCCATAAATTTGGAGTTGGTTGTTGATCAAAGATCACTACTAAATTTGGCAAAACGAATAAACCTTAAAATCGTATATTGTAATTATGCACACCCCTGCTTCATAACCATCCACAGGGGCCGGAAGTGAGCCCATTTGACAAGGATGACACCGCCGTCGTGTCTTTACAGGTCAGCACAAGGTAAAGCAGGAATGACACGCCAACGCACGTTTCTTCCTGTGCTGTCACTCCCCAACCGATGACACCGTCGGATGGCTGCAGCTGTCTTCAAGGGTCTTCTCTTGTTCTTCCATTTTTATGGGCAGTTGTCCCATTCTATCCGATTACTTATAGGAAGACCGGCGCTATGCTAGTATGAGGAGGCCAGCCCACGTGTGAACGAGTTTTTACCCGTTTGACCTTGCATTACACGTATGTACGCGTTAGTTTGCGTACAATGTGGGAAATTCCACGTCACAATATCCGACTGCTACGCTCTTAAGTCGGTCGAAGCCCATGGGCCCCCCCCGTGGTATCATTGCTCCAGAAAATCCTCCAACCGAGGTCATCAGCTGTAACTCCTTACATCTCTTCTCGATTTTCTTAGTCTTTTTGACAATTCTTTGCGTATTCGATATTTCTGAATTGTCTTGCTTGGTGCTTTCTAGCTTTTCACCTCAAGTATCCTGAAATTTCCTCTGCAGCTCGCGATTTTGCTAATCATTCGAGAGGGTCTTCAGGGGCAGGATTCGTCAACGACTTACAGCAATTTAAGAGAGAAAATTACAGTCGAAATCCTTGATAGCGCGGCTTATCAGGAGATACTATAGTGAGCGATAAGCCACGTTCTTAGAGTTTTCCGCCGTGAATTCTCTGTTAAAGTTGTGTAAGTCGTTGATGAATCCGGCCCCAGGTTTTCTTTCCATTTTCGCCTCGTAATGCAATGTGCAGATGGAGGAATGTAGCAGACAAAAAGAAGTGTAGATCAGTCTCAGCGAAGGCGAATTGCGCAAAAGGCATAGACTCGTCAAGAAACTGTCCCCGGCGTGTATCTGAACCAGGGGTGTTCGTAAATGAAATTCGAAATTTCGTAACTACGAAAAAAACCATCGTAAATAGGAAAAGTGGCACTAGTTGAAAGTTTCACCGACACGACTTCGGTCGAAAATTTTTTTTCGCTGAAGCTTCGTCTAAGAGGGCTATTTATGGTGTTGATCACAAATCCGTTTTTGAAATTGCGGCCGACTACGGTATGTTACGGTAGCTACGGGTAACTAACAAAGAAAGGTTCCCAACTCCTGGTGAGCTGTAAAATAACAATTCAACATCAACAAACACAGAAAAATAAACAAGCCTTCAGCAACACGATAATCTACAGGGTGGGGAATAAGAGAGGTATAGAATTATCGTGCAAGATGATCACCGACAAGGCATCTTAAAATGTGCGATCAGACAGAACCCGGTGTTGCCCTTTCCTAGTTCTGTGCGAAACTGTTTTGTGGGACTGTTCTACGAGCATATACAACCTCGATGCGCGCGCCATCCCATTAAGTACAGAAGGAATCAATAAAAATACAACTAAAAGCCTATCAGTGGAATGTTATCACGTTGTCGAACGCATGATTTTCGAGAGCCCGGTGCGTGGGAGCAATACATTATTTTGCGACGTCGTCGGGACCGTGACACGACATCGTGTCACACGGTCCCACACTGCCGAAAAGGCGTGATACGTCGTAACGTGTTAAAGTTCAGAAAAAGTAGCTTTCCTAATTTTTGTTATTAGCGTTCTTCTAAAATCGATTAAAATGCGTCCAGCTGCCGAAAACATTGTTTCCATCTCGACTATTCCAGGTAGCGAACAAAAGTATTCTGGAATAAGCAGCGCCAGGTGAGCATGCGTATATTTTACGAGGTTGGGCGAGCTTCTTTGTGGGATCGTTGACGTGTCTGGGGGGGGGGTGGTCGCCTAAGAAAATTCTAGAATGCATTAGAAGATAAGGATAGAAGACGGCGTAACTCAATCCCTCTCGGGATGCACCACGCATTCTACTTCTACACGATATCGTGAAGGCGATTTGAATGCGTATCTAGCCATACAATGACTTGCGGCGGTCAGCCGCAGAGCGAAAAAGTCAGCGCTTTATCCTTCCCAGACACGCCTGGGACCAATTCTCCGACATCGAAGAGATGTAAGGATTGGTTGGCCTGGGCGGGAAACCCGAACCAGGAACCTGGAACCGGGTGCATCCGACAGCTAGCGCCTCCTCAACCTGCGCGGCACGCGCCTCAAAATGAATTATCCAAAAATTCAAAACCAATTCACGATTAAAATATTCCTGCTGATTTAAAAAGTTTTTTTTCAGGAAGAGTCCTAATCGGAAGATGAGACCTGCAGCATTATTGAAGACTAAGAATAAATGTGATAAACTCACTGAGAAAAAAGCATGTTAAAAATTCCGTAAAATTTCTAGAAATTTCCGGTAAGTGGTCAAGTCAGATTTCAACGAAAAATGCCGTTAATTCGTCAAATCGTTAACCGTTAACTGTGCACCCCTCACCCGGATTCATCAACGACTTGCAGCAATTTAATAGCGAAAATACCGAAATCCCTGATAGCGAGGCTGAAAGGCTTCACCCTATCGCTTGATGCATTTTTGCTGTTAAATTGCTGGAAATGGTTAATGAATCTCGCCACAGTTGCTACTGCAGTCCCAGCAGGACTAATAAGGTGATTCGACCATTTAAAAGTCGCCAAATATAGATAGATTCTTTAAGATGAGGATAGAGAGATTTCTGCCAAATGTTGCCACAGTGATTCACCTGCTGACATTATGGGGCCGGATTCTTCAACGACTTACAGCAATTTAGCAGAGGAAATACAGCCGGCACCCCTGATAACGCGACTTATCAAGCGATTTGGTGAAACATTTCACCACGATATCGGGGATTTCGACTGTATTTTCTCTGTTAAATTGCTGTAAGTCGTTGAAGAATCTCACCCCTGGGGCCAGATCCATCAACCTTGTGGCCCTAACGGTGAAATTACCGCCAAAGCTGATGCTGGATGAATGTCATATGAGGAGTGGTGGGCGGTATTTTCACCATTTGAGAGCGGTAAGCGGTTGATGTATCTGGCCCATCGTGTCTATGCTATTAGCATGGGTGAACCTGAAGCGGAACTTGATTGCCCTTCCAATGATCCAGAGGTCGAGAAGAGGTCGAAACAGATGCAGCCAAACATCCTTGGGGTTACCTGGGATGCTGATAATAAATATGACACCCGTTTTTAAGGTTTCGGCCGATTACAGTACTTTACTACTTGTGCGCGCATGGACAGTGCGATCTAGCAACCCTTGATGAAACGCGCTACGTGGACGGCCCACCTAATTTTCGATGACAGGGCTCATGTGGCACGCAGCATCTCTGATCTTCGGGCGTCGACGAAGCTCGGAACTTCGGAGGCTTTCTCTCACTTGCGTGATTCTTACAATTCTGGGGTAAGATTCATCAACGACTTACAGCAATCTAGCGGTGAAAATATTAGGTTGGAAAAAAAGTCTCTTCACACTTCGAAAAGTTTTCTACCGTTCTCCTTGCAAACGCACTAGTCAATATTGATAGCTGATTTCGTAATCCTATCACACTTGCCTACCGTTTGCACTCAGACCTAGGTCAAGACCCTTCTTGTACTTCGTTATCTATCCAATCTTCCAGACTCAATGCCAGATCCACCTCATGGCCATTTTCAGCACGGCATTCTTCATGAATTCATTGAAGGATCTACAACATGTCAGGCAGCCGACCAAATTAACCATATATATGACTTGGGATCTACTACTCATCGCGCCTGTTCTGAGTGGTTCGGAAAGTCTTTAAAGGGAGATTATTCACTGAGGGCAAAGCATGGTCAGGAAGGCCAACTGGGTTGAACGATAGTGAAGTACACCATCTTCTTCGTACCGATAGTTGGCAGACGACACGCTAACTGGCAGAGAAGCTCGAAGGTCTCATAGGATAGTGGGAATCCATCTGAAGAACCTCGGCTTTGCACGGAAATTTGGAGCTTGGATTCCACATGCCCTGTCAGACACTCAGAAAGGTCGACGGCTCTCCATCGCTGCTTCTCTTCTGTCCAGATAAGAAAGAAGATCGTTTCTTCCGATTGTGACAGGCGATGAGCCCTGGGTTCTGTATGCCAACTTCCGGAGAAAAAGGCAATGGGTACAAAAGGGAGAGACCCCTAAGCTTGATCTCAAGCCAATGTTCACGAAAGGAAGATTCTCTTGAGTGTTTTGTGGGATGTCAGAGAATTGATTTGCTGGAAAACTCCCAGAAGTGGAGAGACACTTACTGCTGCCACATACTGTGGTCAACTCCACAAAGTCGCCGCAACTCTCCAAGAAAACAGGCCGGAGAGATCAAAGGTGATGATCCTGCATGACGATACAAAACCACATGTTGCAAGACTCACAAGAGAAACAATAAAGAAGCTGGGCTGGGAGGTAGTGCCACATGCACCGTATAGCCCTGACCTCGCCCTTACCGATTGCCATTTCTTCCATGCTCTCAAGCGAGAAATTAGAGAGAAATATTTTGAAACGGACGAAGACCTCAAAAATTGGATTCAGCAATGGTTCGACTCCAGAACTGCAGTCTTCTAAGCGAGAAGAATTGGAAAATTACCCAGTCTTTGGAGAAGTGTAGTGGAACAAAATGGAGTTTATCTCAGTTGATTTGACTTTGTAGTTGTGAAGTAATAAATCTTTGAAAAAAATGAAAAGACTTTTTTCCAACCTAATACTGCCAAAATCCCTGGTAGCGCGGCTTACCAACAAGCAAGCGATGAAACGTTTCACCCTATCCTGAGCTTCCCCTCTCGCTTCGACGTTGATTGCGTGTTGTTAGAGCAGCTAACGAGTGGGGCGGCTGCTATTGCAGTACCGATCAGGGGCCGGATTCATCAACGATTTACGTAACTTTGACGGAGAATTGTAAGCGAAAAGCTCAGATAATGCGACTTATAAAGAAGCCGCGTTATCTGAGCTTTTCGCTTAAAATTCCCCGTTAGATTTAGGTAAGTCGTTGATGAATCCGGCCTCAGAGATGAGCGGATCAACCATTATCCGTTATCCGGTTTCCAGTGGGTTTTGGCCCATCCGTTTTGTTGTTCGTTATCCGGGGAATTTCGCCGGATAACGAACAACAAAATGTGGCAAGCTTGTGATTACTTAGTTGAATATAAGGACAATTTTAAAAAATCGTTCTGTTTTTTACACTTATGGTCGATACGAATAACATCGTTGTGACAGCTCACAACCTCGATATCAGCTACTTGAGGCTTAAAGAAACTGATTTTAATTGTTTCTATCAAGAGCATCAGCTTGGCTGGTTCCATGCTGATATCAGCGGCCAGCTCATCCCGGATACGGGTGGGTGCTGATCGGTCCCACGAGGTGTGGATGTTGCGTTCGATCAAACGGCGTCGGTGGTGTAATGGCGTAGAGCATTCCCGCCCGGTCAGAGGGAGGTGCGGGTTCGAGTCCCGCCTGGTGCTAGAAGTTTTGATCGCAAAAAAAAAACATCGTTGTGATTAATTAGTTGAACATAAGGACAAATTTTAAAAAATCGTTTTGTGTTTTTCCACTGGCAATCGAGATACGCTTGCAATGCCAGGTCGGTGCCTTCTCAGAGTTCTCAATGCAATAATTATACTAAACTACCTAATTGCTCTTAGCGCGTTTTGAAATGCTGAACACTGCCTTGTCATTTCTATTTGTGGGGTTTTCATCAAAATTCCTTCTAGCATAATCTACGATATGGAAAAAACCAGTCGATCAGTGGAGAAAAGGAGAAACGTCCATACAATCACTTTGTATGGAAGACTTGGTTGACCTAGAGGGGAAGGCCGATCCAGGAACACTGAGTCGGAGAGCATGCGACAGGCGGCACTTCCGACTGCACTACCACGTGCCTTGAAGAAAAACACCAATAAGCATGTTAAAAGTGGCTTATGTGACATCATTTCGTGCGCCTGCATTCGCACTGTGCGGCGGCGCACCACTGGTGCTATCATATTGATCACACCGACGTTTCTCGAAACATCTCGGCGCACCAGATCTACCATCTACCGTCTGCGAACTCAATTGATCTCGAGCTCTTCGGCGATTTCGGCTAAGCTGTTCTACCCGACTGTTGTTGTCCACGGTCGTAGCTGCTACTTCTACTTCGCCTGTCCAGAACTGCCGAGACTCCTTGTGGCGGGGGTCGACCTGTTTTGTTCTACCAAGGCCACCATAGAAGATCGGTCGACTGCTGGAAATCTGGAGTTCTGCCACGCTGCCATCAACAAGGGAATAATGGAAACGCCTGGTCGGTCATCGTCAGTTCCGGCGATCAAGAGAAGACACGTTGAAATTCTTTCTCCGGACAAGGACCAGATTCTCGCGAACATGATCGTCGATTTCCCAACTAGTGATTTTCCTCCTTATCTAAAGTTGATTCTCGATGCTCTGGTCGATACCAGAGAGCAGCTAAAGTCAGTGAAAGAACTTTGTGATAAGATCAATGAGGAGAATGTTGCGCTTAGGTCTGAGAATCTCAAGCTGAGGCAACTTCTTCAATCACAGGATTCTCATGTAAACCCGCATGTATCTTCATCTCCTGCTCAGTCATCTCAGACCCCGCCTGTTGTATCTCCTTCATACAATCAAGAGCAAGATTTGGAACATGCGCGTTCAATCGTTCTATCTGGTGTTCCTGAATCATCTTCTATGTCAGCCATTGAGAGAGCCTCCAATGATCTTAAATTCGTCCATTCTGTCCTGGATCACTTGAATGTCGAATGTCTCCCATGCGCGGTCTACCGCATGGGAAAACCAGATGTAAAACATTCTCGTCTCATTAAAGTTGTTCTGCCTTCATCTAGGTTTCAACAGGTCGCGGTTAAGCGTGCTCCCCGCTTGCGTACCTTCCCTCGTAAGGGCATCTACCTTAGGCCTTCCCTTACAAAAGAGGAAAGGGAACGTCAGCGTGAAGAACGACTGGCCAAGATGAGTTCTAAAGTTGTGAACAATGCACCTACTAGCTCCAATTCTGTTCCTCCTCCAAATCCTATTCCTCTTCGCAGTTCGCAAAACTCTGTCATCCCGCCTTGCCACTCGCAGGGAAACCTGTGACGAATCGGCGGCTCTCTGCTCCCACTATTTGTTGTATGTTAACAAACATACGTTCTTTGGTGAAAAATGCTGAATCTTTTGTCTCGTTTGTTTGTAAGGAAAACTGTGACCTGGCCTTAATCACTGAATCATGGCTCTCCACAAAGAACGACATTGCACCCCTTTTAGGAAACCTTGCCACGCACTATAATTGTTTCCGATGTGATAGATCAAATAAAAGAGGAGGTGGGATTGCGATCATTGTTAAAAATTTACACTCCACTTCCTCTGTTTTCTGCGAGTCAGTCTTGGGAGCTTATGAAATTCTAGCATGCGACATTTCCTTTTTCTCCAAGGATATTCGCTTCATCACCGTATATCGTGCTCCTGACTGTCCTTCCTATAAAAATGACGTTCTCATAAAGGCTTTAAGTGACCTGGCTTCCTGTCAATCGAAATGCATTATTGCTGGCGATTTTAACCTTTCTCATGTGGGGAACGGTCTTCTATACCCTTGTAGGGATGGCATTTGCAACAGCTTCAGATACTTTTTCACCACACATGGCTTCAAACATTACATCTCCTTCCCCACTAGGCATACCTCATATCTTGACCTATTATTGTGCAATGATTCTTCAATAATGGGTTCAGTAACTTGCTATCCCCCAATTGGTTCTAGTGATCATGCAACAATAAGATTTTCACTTTCGATAACTAGACAGCCTACCCTAACTTATCATATTATGGATTTTGCAAGAGGTGATTATGACGCTTTTCGTTTATATTTGGCTCAAGTTGACTGGTTGGGTTCCTTTAGTTGCCTAAACAATATCGATGAAATATACGAAATGTTCCTTGCTATTCTGCACCATGCCATGGAGCTATTTATTCCCATCGTTCACAGGACCTCCACTAAATTTAAACTCCCTTCCTATTTGCGCAAAATGTCAACTCATCTCGATCAGCTGTGGGGACTTGCGACCAAATCGAACTCGACCACAGATTGGGCCAACTTCAAAGCCTTAAGTGCTGTCTACAATAAGAAACTGACCAAATATAATGCTTATGTAGAAAAACAGTTAATTCAGAAGAACGGTTTAAAAGCGCTTTACAAGATTCTTAAACATAGTCTCGCAGACAGACCTCGTTTAGGAAATTTAGTTATGGAGAACTATAAGGCCATAACTGACCTAGATAAGGCGGAGATGCTTGCAAGCTGTTTTGCAAAAACCTTTAATCCGGTAACAGAATCGCTATCTTGGCGGAGCTCTTCCGGACCTCCCATGAGCAACTCACCTGCTCCATGGTTTTACCGGGATGACATCATCGACATTCTAAGAAAGTGGTCTTCATCGGCCTCAGTGAATCCAGACGGCATCCCGTATGCAGTAGTTAAAAACATCATCGTTGAAATATCTGGACCACTTGAGTTCATTTTCAATCGTTCATTCACTACAGGTCAAGCTCCCAGTAGATGGAAACACTCTATTGTTATCCCTTTGCCGAAGAGGAATCCGCTCTCTGATCCAAATAATTTTAGGCCTATTAGTTTGACTTCTATCTTTTGTTGGGTATATGAGAAGCTACTGAAGAAATTTATCGTTGCCCATGTAGACTCACTAAATGTTATCCCTTCTGCTCAGCATGGTTTTTGCCCAGGGAGGTCGGTTGAGACTGCACTACTTACTTGTTTCAATGAATGGACTAAAGCTTATGATTCTGATAAGAGTATTGACGTGGTCTACTTCGACTTTACCAAAGCCTTTGACAAAGTCCCACATGACTTACTCATCCGCAAGCTTCACTCCGTCGGACTGCATTCTCACATCGTTAAATGGCTAGAGTCCTTTATTAGCGACAGAACTTTTCAAGTTCTCGTTGGAAATGCTCTATCCTCGGTTCGCTCCGTCACGAGTGGAGTTCCCCAAGGAGGGGTACTCTCACCTCTATTGTTCAACATTTTCACTTCTGACCTACCTCAAACACTTCGAAACCTTAGTGTCACCTGTTGTATGTATGCTGACGACATTAAAATATTTAAACCTACTCAAGGAGTTGGCTTGGATTTCAACGTCCAACAAGCCATAAACAAAGTGGGTGAATGGTCGTCTCACAATGGCCTACCTCTGTCTTGCGAAAAAACTCAAGTGCTTTGTGTCGGCAGGCTTCCCAGACACCCCAATTATACTTTAAGTGGATCTTCTCTTCGAGTGGTTAACGAAGTAAAGGACTTGGGAATCACTTACAACAACAGATTAAACTTTGACTCTCACTACAAATCAATTGTCACTAAAGGTCTTCGCAGAGTTTACAATATTTTCAAAGTACTTCATACTAGGGATCAAAGCACCCTTCTTAGGACCTATAAATTATATATACGCCCCATTCTTGAAGCCAACACCACGGTTTTCAGCCCCTATAAGAAGAAGGACATTCTTGCTCTAGAAAGGATCCAAAATGCCTTTACTCGAAAATTGTACCTTCGCTGCCACAAACTTTCATATTCTGAAATCCCTAACTCCTGTGTCAGAAACAAATCACTTGGTCTCTCTTCTTTGGAATGGAGAAGAAAAAGATTTGACCTCTTAATGGCATATAAAATGCTTAAAGGCTTAACCAAGCTAAGTATCTCTGATTTCTTCATCCCCACTTCTTCTCGCACAAGGGGTGCAGATCAAAAACTTGCAACTGAGTCAGCTAAAACGTTGGTCAGGTCAAAGTTTTTCAGTCTTCGAACTCGTTCCAGTTTTAATCGTGTTCTTCGTTCTTCTGATTGGTCATTGAGTTATGTAACCTTTAAGAAACATGTTACTAAGTTTATTGTTTAAGGCTAAGTTATTTCATCCGACCGAGATCTATGAAACTTGCTTGTTTTATCTTTCGGTATGTGATTGTTTCTTTTTCTGTGTCGGCTCTGACACCCACAATAAATAAAATAAATAAACATGTGACATGGACAGTACTACAATTACCGGCCTACCATTGGAGAAGGATTGGTTTAAAAGTAGTTTTAATTTTCGTTGTTTGTTCGTTATCCGGCCATTTTGAGCAAAACTATCCGTTATCCGAGTTTCAAATTTTTATAATTCGCTCAACCCTGGTACCGTTCTTGACAACGTCTATGAAACTCATTTAGATTCGGAGTTAACTAGTCGAGACGCTCGGTCTCTTGGTCCGCCTAGAGAGCACTGCATTCAACAGCCATACCTCTTTCATTTCTTTAAGAGACAGTCGACTTGTTTACTGGAAGAGTATGGCTCTGGAAATCAAGAAATTCCTGGAGTTTCTAGACGACGAGCTCCAGTTCTATAAAAAGCCCAAGAATAACCATATCGCTTGGCTGGACAGTGAGGTCCGATTGATTTCGACCGTTTTCATCCTATCGCTCCAGAATAATCCCCTTAATCACAGGACGAGCAAGAATCACCAGAGGTCAAGCGCCTTACGCGCTTGTACACGAAGAATATGCTGGCACGGATCGCGGAGCAGCTAGGAGCGATTTATTTGAAAGTGCTGGTAAGTCTTCCTCTGTACAATTTGGTCACTTGACTTCACAGTTTGCAGCAGTCCACTGAAAATTTTGTCGAACAACGGTCTATACTTGTGTGCGACGTGAAACTGCAGTTTGACGGAGTCCGTGTCGCGGAGTCTTCCGTTGGAGCGCGCTTTATGTGCACTGGTCAATACTGTTCCATTCGTACTAGAGTGTGGTGCAGTAGACCGTTCAATTACATTGCTTCGATCTGTTACGGTGCCACTCGGCGGCGAAGCTCTAAATTTTACATTCCGTTTGCGCCGGACTTTCAATTTTTATCGCAATTACTATTAGGGTGGGCCAAAAGTAATGAGACAAATCCAACAGATTTCTTTATCTCTTTATAACCCATTTACTCAAAGGTGCTGAGGAATGTACTCGCCACTAAGGTCAATGACTTGCTGTCATCCTTCCAGAACTGCTTAGGCCTGGTGCTGATCCACTGATCGTTATGGTTGTCGAGGTCTGCTTGGGTCCTTGTGTCCCTTCCGACCAGGAAGTCCCATAGGCTCAAGAAGCAGTGGTAGTAGTCGCATGGAGAGATGTCCGGCGAATGCGGTGGGTGGGGCATGTGAACGTAGCTCAGCTGAGCAAGCTTATACGTGGTCACTTTTGCCCGAAGTGGTGCGGCGTTGTCGAAGAGGAGGGCCTTCTTGAAGCGCTGAGACCGAATAAGTGGGAGTCGCAGATCCATTTATGCTATTAGGTTGGTGAAAAATTCCTGCACCACAGCATATTGTTTTCAAAAATTTATTGTTTCTTTTGTGAGTGACTTTAATCTGCAAAGTAGTTACCATTTGCATCTACAACCTTCTGCCATCTGCTGGGGAGATCACGAAATCCTTCCTTTCATAATGAAGTCAGCTGTGACTCGAAGAAGTGCTCCACCTCGGATTCCAGTTCGGTACGGTCGTTGAAGCACCTATCCCTTAGATGTTGCTTGAGAGCTCGAAAGAGGTGGTACTCCGATGGCGCAAGGCGTGACAAATACGGTCGGTGGGGCAGCACTTCCCACCTAAGCTCCAGCAGCTTCTGACGAAACGACCTTTAATGTTGGGGGGGGGGAGAGTATTGTCGAGAAGAAGATAAACATTCCTCCTCCCTCGCCGTTTGCGCGACATGTCCTCGCTCAGCTTCTGCAGCTGTGTGACGTAGATGTTCGCTGTTACTGCAGAACCGTCGTCAGGAAGCTCACGATAGAGCGGTCCTCGACAATCCCATCAAAAGTACAGCATTACCTTTCTCTGGTGGATGTCCGCCTTGAGGTTGTGGTTCTCCTTGAGGGAGCCACCGGGCCTTCCGAGTATGGTCAACGAGGAAGGATTCATCTTCCGAGGCGACATTCTTGAGAAAGTCCTCATTACGAAAACGAACAAGGAGAGGCTGAGCGATAGTCAGTCGCGAAGGCTTGTCCTAGTCACGGAGTCAGTCACACTTCGCTACAGTCGTAGTATTTATATGCCCTCAGTAGCAAATCGCCACGTATGCGAAATACTCTAGAATGTTTGTGCTACAACTACGTAGCACCATGCACTCCCTGTTAAATCTTGAAAAATTTTCAAAATTTTTGGTGCAAGACTTTCTCACCAACCTAATATTTCGTTTACCATGGCCTTTGAGTCCATCGTCGTGCTTTTGGAAAACAGCTTCCAGTATACCGGTCCATGGGCGCGGACTCAAGAGCTCAGAGAGTGCTTTTCGCCGTGAACATCCCGCCGAACGACGGTCGGTAACAGGTCAACAGGCCTCACCCAGACTCGCTGCTTGGCAGGGTTGAGGTAGAAGACGTACTTCTCGTCTTGCGTTACTATTGAGTCCAGGCTGCTCGGGGTTGGGGATTGGGCGAGATTTGCGCGACACAGGTCGTCTCGTCAGACTGGGTTTCGGCATGAGACAGGCTGGGGTTTTGGCATGCTTCTGGAAGGGTCGAAAAAGGGTTACTTCTCGGGTGACTTTCAGTAGGTAGCAAACAAACACACAAATACGAGAAACACGAAACCGGACTCCAGTCACGACATATATGGGCACGGCATGGAGAGTCTCATTACTTTTGCTCCCCCCCCCCCAATACATTCCAATGCGTAGATGGAACGGTTCAGCCTCATTTTTGGACATCATTGTAGGGGAATGGGAAAGGATAGTTCTTAAACGAAAACGTAGAAGAAGCCCAGAACACCGATGGAGCGCAGATGTGGCTAGGATCACTCTGAGAAACCTGGCGATATGCTGGTGGATGCGGATAAGTATTTAATTTGCAGACGCCACATTGCGATGATACATTCTGAGCAAATCTGGAACGCTGCTGTTTGAAATCGCTTTGAACTATCGGACTAAAATCTGTGACCGCTAGGTGAATCTTGTCAGTTATCGGTAAACTTCAAATAAGTGTAAATGGCCTTGCACTTGAACGAGTATTCACTAGCACTTGACCGCGGGAAGCACCAGAATCGTCCTAGCCACAGCTGTGCTTGAACGTCCTGCAAACTTGCCCAAAAAGTACAAAAATTCCACCTTCAATGCTGCAGTAAATATACCTATGTCTTTCTTTCCGTGGTGTGATGGTGTAACAGTATATAAACTTCTCAATGATTTGCCATACTCATATTCTATTACACCAGATCATATTCCCGCCGCCTTTGTACGAAAGATAGCTCACGTCATTGCCGAACCATTAGCGTATTTGTATAACCAATCTTTGATTTGGTCGGAAGTTCCATTAAGGTGGAAACATTCTTTTGTAACACCGCTACTCAAAAAAGAACCGGCTAATTCTGTTGATAACTATAGGCCTATTAGTATCACCTCTTTCTTCTGCAGAATTTTTGAAAGAATTCTCAAAAAACATATAATGTCCCATTTAGAGATTAATGAAATCATTCCTGGTAATCAGCATGGGTTTGTGCCGCATAAATCTGCAGTATCTAATCTATTGGAATGTATAAATGACTGGCCTGAATACTTGGATAAGAAAGGATGTTGCGATGTAATTTACTTCGATTTTTCGAAGGCTTTCGATAGGGTCGACCACAGTAAGCTACTACACAAAATTGAAAGTTTAGAGTTCCATCCTATAGTAGTCAGCTGGATAAAGGACTATCTGTTAGAGAGGAGTTTCCAGGTTAAAGTCGCTCTCAGCTTTTCCACTACTAAACCTGTTTCAAGTGGGGTGCGTCAGGGTGGGGTGCTGTCCCCAATTCTTTTTGCTATTTGTACGTCTGATCTACCTGTAATTTTAGAAGGATGTGGTGCGCTGTATAAGCAGTTCGCAGATGATGTAAGGATATATAGAAGTATCAGAGGCCCAAGTGACATAGAGTCTGTTCAGTCTGCCCTTGATGCTATACAGATGTGGTCTGAATCATGGAGACTACCCCTTACACCTGAGAAAACGGTATTTATGAGGATGGATAAATCCGATTATGACGCCAACTATAGCATCAAAAATCACTCATTAACACCCGTTTCTCGCGTCAAAGATTTAGGATTTCACTACGATAATAAGCTTGACTTCTCTGATCACTACAAAATGATTTACAGTAAAGCGTCTACTCGAACGTTCCTTATATTCAAAGCTCTCTCTGTAGTGGATCAGGAAATGCTTCTTAGGGCTTACAAGTCATACATTCGCCCTACTGTGGAGTATGGTTCACCAGTGTTTTCCCCTTCAAAATCTAAAGACATTGCTCTTGTTGAGAAGGTGCAAGACAATTTCACTCGCAAATTCTTTTTTAGGATAGCTTGTAGTAGATCTATAAGAGCTCCTCGTCCTGTAGCTAGAAATGGCGAATATAAGTTGCATTCCCTAGTCTCTCGTCGTAAACTCACTGATGTCTGTGTGGTTTTCAAACTCTTGACTGGCCTAATTGATGTAGATGCTTCAAAATTCTATCGTATAATAATATCAAGAGCTAGGGGCAGCTCAGAAAAAATGTCTTACGGTGTACCTAAAACGAATACCAGATCATGTAGTTTCACGTGTAGAGCTGGTTCCAGCTTTACCTCGCTAAACTCCTGTGTCCCTCGATCGTCGGCACATTACAGGCTGTTCAAGCACATGGCTAGAAACAAGCTTTTACATTTCTAGATTTAACAGTTGTTCTTCCTGTATTGTGTTTTGTATTGTATGTATTGTACTACATCCTATATCACGTATGCCTTCTGCATCGTACAGAAATAAATAAATAAATAAAATAAATACGAATTTTGAATGGATGTGTGCAACCATCGCATGTATCTCAATATTGCGCAAATTCAGGGTGTCCGCTCCCAGTTGGGAGAAGGCAGGGGTGCAGTAGTGAAACAATGTTATAATAGATATCAGTTCAGGAAATATTGGACGATATGGCCAAGGGAGATTACGAGAAAGTGCGCCTCGCTTTTATGATGTACGACGACATCACAGACACTGATATAGCTCAGATGGATGAACGTTTACACGAGCTTCAGAAGCTTATGGAGAAACGGAGTAGAGCATGTCTGCAACGTGCAGGTGCCTGGATGAGCCAGTGTTTTTGTTGGAGTACAAGTCGTTAATGTGGCCCGCATGGGGAGCGTATGCTCGGCAGCCTATCGAAGAACCGATCATACTTGTGTCAGCCAATCAGCGCGCCAACTGTATACGCCCACTTCGCGCGGTACGCCCATACGATGCGGCTTGCTTAAGGCCTCCGCACACTTTTGCGACAAAGCGACACGCGGCAGACGGCTAAACTGCCGTCTAGTAGTGAAACGACGACGTAGCGTGGTACTCATCCTCAGCTTTGCCGCCCCACTCCATCACCAACGCGACCCCATTATCATTATCATTATCAGTTTTCATTCTGGAACCTCTCGCCGCGACTACCGCCAACTCGGCGCATCAGCAGCAGGTCGAACGCGACAAGTTTTACCGCTGGCGGCATGTATTTCGTCTTTGCCCTATGATTAAAGATAGGGCTGCCGCGTTGCCCAAAAGTGGCGGAGGCCTTCAGGCTGCTGAGCCTCCTCCTCACTGTGCAGTCACATTAACGACCTGCATCATAATGGCACCCACTGAACGTCTCACGTGTTTCTAGTTGCTTTATCGATGGCAAAAAACGATGCTTCATCGACGCCTCAAGAGGTAACTAGAAAGACGAAGGAGCCAGCGGATTCAGGAACGCATCGAAATGGTAGGAAGCCCTTCCATCATTAGCTTGAAGAGTTGTGCACTGGATGACCGATTCTTGTTCTAGGAGAACGACATGATCCTGAGCAACCCACGACTGCAGCTCAACACGAATCGGAACTCGAAGACATAAAGCCTCTGTGGCTGGTTAGTCGTAATGTGCGTGCTTTGCGGTAATGCTGGTTTCTCTTCGTGGAGACGTGAGTACAGCGCCAGTAGCGGGATCTAGCTTGCCGCAAGGCTTCAACCTCACTCTTCTGGTGGTTGTGGTTGTTCGACGAGAAGGGCCTGATGAGTCACTCTGGCACGAATACAGACATCACTCCTCCAAATATCGCTGAGAGCGGAATGTCAGCGCGTCAGTGAGGAGGATCAAGGTTGCTCAGTCGTGAATGGTGCAGCTGACTAAGAGAGCTTGGAGGAGAGTGGTAGTTGCCTGCATGAGACATCGAGAGCGCGTCTGCACTCCACAGTATGACTGCGCTTGTCCTCTCTGGGTTCATTCCCATTCGATACGTTTGACACCCACTCTGATTGGCTGGAGCGCCCGGCCCCACATGCAGGCCACAAAGTCGTCAAGCACCAAAGCCAAGACTTTGAAATCAAAGAGAACTCTTCCGAATTGAAACCAGCTTTATACAGGCTGAACTACAGACTCAATAAGATGGTTAAAAAAAATTTTTGTTCAAGGAAAATTTAGAATAACTTTTTTTTGATTTTTTTTTACTTTAGCTGCCCGAATGAGTGTAATGATTTTACAAAATTTTTACTTTTGGAAAAAATAAGAAATTAAATTTTGTTTTAAAGCGCAGCGAAACAGCAACCATATAGTGCCCCAACAATCAAGATTGCGCCAAGCACTCGAAGAGCTCGTCGCGATTTTTATTTGATTGATAGCGTAAATGCTGTCTACATGGAACAACGAGGTATTAAAACAAGCTACAAAGCGTTATTTTGTACAAAAAATTAGAATTTTATAAATTTTCAAACAAAATGTTCACTTATTGGGCAAGTAAATTAAAGTTTCAAAGAAATCATACTGAAATTTTCCTCGAACAAAAAACCTGTAGACAATGCAACAAGTACAATTTTTAAAAGCACCCCTACCTCGTTGTTCCTTGCAAGCAGCATTTACACTATCAATCAAATAAAAATCACGACGAGGTTTTCAAGTGCATGGCGCAGTCTGGTCTTCTAAACGCCAGAAATCAGAAAATCAGAAAAAAATCGAAATTATCGTTTTAACTATCTGTTGTATCTAAAGTTGCATTTTTATAAATAACCCACACTTTTACACCATTTCACAGCAAACTGTACACTATTCGACGTGAGCTAGATAGGTTTGAAATCAAACTGAACACCTTTTAAGTAAAAGCGAAGAGGAATGCGACAGAAGCAGATCCTCTTTTTGAGAATTTTCAGTTAAATTCTTTAACAATACATTGAGTGCAATGCTTGAAATTTTGTGAAATTCAACTTTTGAAGTTAAACTAATGAGTCAAATACTATCTCAATGTGTAGTAAATTTGCAATTTTTGAGTGTTTGAGAAAATGAGATATCACGTGCCTTCGTCTAGGTCGACACGATTTTTCTGTGCTTGTTTAGGTAAATGCTGCTTGTATACTTGAAACTGGGCGCGTGCAGCGCACTCGGAGGAGGCGCCTACTGTCGCCTGCACCCGATAGCAGGTTCCTGGTTCGGATTTCCCGCCCAGGCCAACCAAGCCTTCGTTCCCTCTGGGGTGGGTGAATTGGTACCAGACTTGTCTGGGAAGGATAAAGCGCTGACTTGTTCGTCGCCTGGCCACCCCAAATTATTATATAGGCTAAATACGCATTCAAATCGCCTCCACGACGTTCCATAGAAGTAGAATGCGTGGCGCATCCTTAAGGGGATTTAATAACGCCGTCCTTTACCCTATACCTTTACCCTTTATACTTGAAACTGCAAAAATTATGTGTGCATTTCTGCAGTTGTTTTTGTTGTACCTTGTACAAGAGCGTAAGGATACATAAAAAATTGTGCTATCAAAGGGATGCTCGACGAGTGCATGGAGCCATCTATTCTTTAGCACTCTAACACATTTGCTGTTTCACTGCACTTTAAAATATTAATTTAAAAATAAATACTCTTCTTTTTATGAAAATTAAAATTTTATTAAGTTTCGAACACGGTGTTCGCCTTTTTCGCAAAGGCGAATTATAAATTTTCCAAAAAAGTGAAAGTGAATTCTCCTGAGACAAAACTTTCGACCTTCTTAATGGCCCTGATTTAATGCGTAACGCAATCGGTGTTTTAGTCCAGCTCAGTATGATTTCAAAAATATCCTACTTATTTTGAAAAATGGTGATCCATCATGATGTGAAAGGTGTCCATTTTGACGTGGAGATGCTATGTATATAAGAATAGAATAGCATGGAGAAGTATAGAGACGTGGTCTACAAGAGAGAGGCATTTCATGGAAGCAGGTGGTGTTAATATGATTTCCTGCCAAGTACTTGAACTAGAGATACAAGAAATCACTTATTAAAGACATGGAATTTCCTATGGAGGAACTGCATGGTAGCAGCCGTTACAGCATCAATCAAAGGAGTTAGACAAGTGCATGGCGCGATTTCTAATGAAACCCATCACACAAGCAGTTTTTTCGAATTTGGAGTAGCATCAAGCCATCCGCTCACTTTAGCGGCAAAGAGGCGGCCTTATCCATCACCATAGGTCAGGAACGCAGAGCTAGCCGCCAGCGGCAAACGGCGCAAGCGATGCCGTGCCGCAGCCGCACACTTTTGCGGTAAAATGTTGGACGACGGCGGTGGCGACGGCGCCGCAGGTGCATAATGATTCACATCATCATTACCGTCGTTTGCCGCAAAAGTGTGCGGAGGCCTTAACACATTCGCGACGAGAGCGCTCTCGCGCACAATGCGCGCGACGGCCCGCTGCCTTGTTGGCGCGCGCGGGTGTCCACTCATTTGTGTGGACATCATCCCTCGCGAGAGTTACTTTCTGTAAGTAAATTTTAATCGATCTTTGGAAGAAGATCTGAACATTGGTTTGTTACTGCAATTTGGGAATTTGAAAAGAAAATCGAACAAAAACATCAAAAAAGGAAGTTTTTCCCAAAAATTCGCGTCCACACATATGAGTGGACACCGTCCATCGCACCCTCTCCGCTGTCCACTCATATGTGTGGACACCGTCGCGAATGAGTTAAGAACAATTTTTGCTGTAGAGACTACGGTGTTGTGATTCAGAGATTGAATTCTGGCGGTCGGATACCTATGACAAGATTTCTATGCCGTGATATCTTCTGTTCTCTGACTAATTTTGGCCATTTCCTCGGAATACAGAGAAAAAAAGTTGGCTAGAATGGCCAGAAAACAGAAATTCCTCCCACACCTGATAGGATGTATGCATCGGGACTAAACTGGAGCTAGGCTTGGCCAAATTTCACAAGTGTCCCATCCCGATTTCCGCCCCAGGTCTACGACCTACATCAGGGTGGCTACTTATGTCGCCGTAGTCACTCTGGTGGTGAGTTGCAGGAACAGTTGCAACTACTGTATGGGATCTTCGATTCATTACAGTATCCATCTGAATTGGAGGCTATTGTGACGCATGGGGATCAGCTGACCCAATGCCAACCCTCAGAAAGGCGCAAGTGAGCCAAGATGAGATTGACACGATCGTCATGTCCTCATAGGTCAGCACGAGGTAAAACCCAGAGTGACACGTCACCGGCACGTCTCTTCCTGCACTATCATTTCACATTCAGTGACGCCGTGGTGCGGTTCAGCCATGTTTAGGTGTCTTCTTCGGGGTTTTCTCTTTGTGGGAGTTGTCTCATCCTATACGGTTTCTGATAGGAAAACCCTCCAACCGAGCCATGTGCTGTAACTCCTTCCATTTTTTCTCGAATTTCGTGGCCTGTTTAAGCGCCTAATGCAAGAAAATTCGCTTTAAAGGCAAGAAATGTGCTTCGAAATTCGAGAACAATTGGGCGGAAACTGCTCGTGGACACCATCATCCAGCGGGGTGCGCTACGTTCCTTGTCTCCCGTTACTATAGAAGGCGGTGCGACGCGCGCAAATACGATAGGGTGGTCGGGGGAAGCGCACGCTTCGTGCAGTGTTTTAAGGCTAGAGGCGAGCAAAGCTGCTGTTGAGCAGCAGGAAAAGTTTTCACAGCGCTCAACTACGGCAGGGTCGAGTCCCGCCCACAGCTTTCACAGCTTTTCACAGCTTTTCACTTAAACTAGAACTGGAGCACATTTGTGAGTTAAGTTCAGATTGTATAAAGATGTAGCAAGGTCAACTCTATATATTAGATTGTCGGATTATGATGTTGTTTTTGCACAAAAAGAAATTTTGCTACAAAAAAGAATGGCCATACCTTAACACAAGAGATATTCTCAGTGACATGCCGCCAACGCCCTTGCAACGGATGGATGCCTTCCTTGAAGAACTCCGGTGGCTGCGATTCAAAAATGTTGGACACCCAATTTTCGATTTTGTTACGGTTCTTGAATTTTTTCTCCGCCAAAGCATCAACGGGAGAAGATGGTTGTCTGATGGCGCAAGGTCTGGGCTATAAGGGGGCTGACGTAGATGTTATCATCCCAACTCCTCAAATTTTTGCGGCGTGCGGTCGAGCGTTGTCGTGGAGGAATTTCACAGTCGCTGTGTTCACTCCTTGTTTATTTATTCATTTATTTATTTATTTACACGAGTACAAGTACAATCGTGCGCAAACTGTATAAAAAATCACCAAACGAGAAAAGCAAATACAATCTACACATATTATCTAGGTGAGAAAATGATGGGCAAATGATGAACAACGTCTAAGGCATCAGTAAGTTATGGCTTCACTTTTTGACGCAGTGTTCGTTCCATGCGGCTCAATTGTTCTTTGTAAAGGTCTGCCGTAGCTGCTTAGCCTGGATCCAGCTCCTCAATGTTCACCAGACCTCGTCTGCTCGATCAAGCACAGAGCGTGACTTTCTTCCGTGAATGTCAGGCTTCGTCGTCGTCTTCGGAACCTCACCGGAGCTCAACCATTACCGCTTTCGTGTAGCATTATCGTAGTGGATCCACTTTTTATCCGACGTCACGGTGGAGTCGTAGAAGCCGCTGTTCTCGGTATTGATGAACAGCACAGGTCGCCATCGCTGGATGAGAATTCCAGCGATGGCGACCTGTGCTGCCTTGATTGTGTCGCTGAGCGGATGTGGCACCCATTTCGACACCGATTTGACTTTGCGATTACGTGCAAACGATCGGCGATGGTAGAATGGTGAAAACCGAACCTCTGTCCGAGCTCACGTGTAGTTTGTGTTGGATCCGACTAATCAGCTTCCTTTGATTCCTGGCTATCACAGCTTCAGGACGCCGTTGATGTTCTTCGTCTTCAAGGCTCTCATCACCGTCTCGGAAACGTTGAAACCATCGCTAGCATTGACGTAATGATGGAGCTTCGTTACCAAATACTTCAGACAAGATGCGATGGGATTCTTCAGAACTTCTTCCTTGCTCGAAGTCGTACAGCAAGCAAACCCGCACTCGGTACTTTTGCTCGATCACCGCTAATCTAAAAAAATCTTTAAAAGCGTCAATGAGTCGGAGCGAAACTTTGGCGAAAGATGCCTTCAGAAATGCGTAAAGTTACATGATCCAAGAATTCATAATGGCGGAGAAAAGACAAATCGAAAGCAGGCGACAGTTATAATCCGACAACCTAATATTAAACTGCAATAAAGGAACAAATAGAAAAGCTTGAAAAATGTCATTCACACTGCAACCCAGCGGTTAATGCCAGATCTACCATTTGTCGACAAAGACAATAGCCATTCCAGGTTCTCTATTCCGCTTTGTTTTTTTTTCGGTTCTATGGTCTCTACTGATCTTTACCTCAGGTTATTTTGATGCTTAATAGGGAAGGGTTTCGACCTCCAATAGAACGTCAAGCGGAGACCAGGGGTCGGATTCATCAACGACTCACATAACTTTAAAAGAGAATTTACAGGGTCTTACTTAGACCTAACCAAATTCGCCCAGTGATAGTCGCC
Source organism: Heligmosomoides polygyrus polygyrus (assembly GCA_947396885.1). Classification (NCBI taxonomy): domain Eukaryota; kingdom Metazoa; phylum Nematoda; class Chromadorea; order Rhabditida; family Heligmosomidae; genus Heligmosomoides; species Heligmosomoides polygyrus. The sequence continues at coordinate 94,658,347 of OX377201.1, read as the reverse complement.
TCGAAGAGCGCGGAACCATCTGCCAACTATCACTGGGCGACGAAAACGTGCTCCAATGACAACGGGCTCGGATGGCGTGAGCGGGAGCTGGCACTTTGGCACGTCAGCGCCTGGTTAGGTCTAATGGCTATTAATTCACAGCGGAAAACTCAGATAACGCGGCTTATCGCTCACCATATCGCTTGACAAGCCGCGCTATCAGAGATTTTGGCTGTAATTTTCTCTGTTAAATTGCTGTAAGTCGCTGATGAATCCGGCCCCAGGATCATTAAGGCCCCCACAGAGTTCTGCGGCAACGCCGCTCGCCGCAATGGTTAAGGATAGGGCAGGGACGCCGCCGCAGAACTCTGGGGGGGGGGGGGGGCCTTTAGAAAGAGATCGGAATGCTGACTGCGAATTTGGGTGTCAAAGTTGCAAAGTGAAACTCCTGAGCGAGTTGTGACCTGTTGAAGTTGGGGTGGGGGTGGACTGCAGGCTGGAGCTGGCGCTCGAGTGGTAACGTAAGGGGGCTCCGAAAGAATGATCGGCCAGCGGTGGCAGGGCAGGGGTGGTGAGCCAGTCAGTCGGATACGAGGTCAGTGGTTCGGTTCCTCTAGCTGCTTTTTTGCACATCATGGGTTTATCTACGAAATGACCTTTTATTTCGAATTATGACACGTATTAGACTAAACAGCTGTAGCTGTAAAGCTATTATAAACGTTTATGAAAATGCTTGAAGATATTTGAAAAAAACTGCTATGATGGCATTTTTATTTACTATTTTGTACAGATGGGGTGAAACTCCATTATTTCGAACAACTGGGGGTGTTTCTAACAACTTTAGCATTCATCGAACAAAGCAATAAACGTGCGAAGCAAAATTGTTTTTCATACACTTCAGATATTGTACATGTAGCCTCGCTACAACCCGTAGCAGAACGGTCCGTCGTACCGAGATAAAAAGTACTCACCATGAGTGAGTATTTAGTGAGTATTGAATTCTCAACCTCTTTGCGATTTTTCAGTTTAAGCACAAATTCAGAATTGAGCAAAGATAATGCTCTTGCCCTTGCTAAAGACTTAATCTATCAATTTATCACGGTCCTCCGACGGTGGTCTACAGCGGTCGCAAAAATCATTCAGCTCTGCAGGCTACTGTTGGAGACGCTTGGTCGTTCCGCCTCGAGAACACCGCATTCAACTGGCATACCTCTTTCATTTCTTTAAGAAATAGACGACTTGTTTACTGGAAGAATATGACTCTGGAAATGAAGACATTCCTGGAGATTCAAGACGAAGAGCTCCAGCTCTATTTAAAGCACACGAATAACCGTATCGCTCGGCTGGACAGTGAGGTCCGATTGATTTGGACCGTTTTCATCCTATCGCTCCAGAATAGTCGTCCTAATCACAGGTCGAGCAAAAAGCGGAGGAGGCCAAGCACCTTGCGGGCTTCTACATCGAAAACGAGCCGGTACTGACCGAGGAGCAGCGGAGAGCGATTTATTTGAGAATAGAGGTAGGTCTTCTTCCATATAAGTTGGACACCTAGCTGCTTAGTTTCGTCGACTCATAGTTTATACAGTCCCCTCTCGTTATAACTCGTTTGAAGGGACTGGAGAAAATCCGCGTTATAACGGGAGTCGCGTCCTAACCGGAGCTGACATTATTTGGACTCTTTTATGCGTAGATTTATTTAGAATGGCATGCTACGGCTATAGTAACAAAATATGTGACCATGAGGAGAGTGTGAAGGCTAAAAAACATCTTTAGATTATGAATGAGGTCCTGTTCTCAGGGATACTCTCTGCTAGATGCATAAGTATGACAAATATGTGTGACGAATGACGAGTACCATAAAAAAGTTAGAAGTGATCAGCAGCAAAACTGTGTACCCTAATGTTTTCCCGCCAGCAAACTCTCGCACCAGGCGGATCTCGAACCAGCTCTCTACCTTCCAGGCAGGATGTTAGCCCATTACACTATCAGTTAACTCGTGTTCCGCCATACCCACGTTGCAGGGTGCTTAAGCACTCTTCCTTGATATCGGGATGTTGCGTGTGATGAAACAGCCCTATTGCTGTAATCCTGCCCGGAAAGCAGAGGGTGCAGGTACAGTCCTGCATGGCGCGAGAGTTTTAATGGCAGCAAAACATCCCGTAACAGTGTGTAGCATATATACCGGCTGCTCTAGGCTTAGAACAAATGTGTAGGATATTTATTTATTTATTTAAAATGCACTCAATGGTGCGCTAAAACGTCAACAAAATCATCGAACAAAGAGAATAACCGTTAAAGAGCAACAGCAAAATGAACGCTAACTATATTAAAACTACAAACCTCACTAATTTAGTAATTACCATCTGGCTGCACCGATCCTATGGCAACCCGCGTCGCAATGCCTTACAGTAGTAATTAATTTATAGAAGGCTAGGAGCCGAAAAGACGTAACTAAAAAGAATTATAAACGCTATCCTATTCCTATCCTAGCTCTGAATAGCTCGTCATAGGTTGGATGTATCAAATGATAGTCAAAATATTAGCAGAAGAATTGTTCCACATGTTGTCGAGCAGTAGTGAGATAGGAGAGATCAGCCTGGGTAACGCAACTAACAGGCGTTATTCTGGGGCGGGCCGTCAACACAGGCGCTTCTTTGATCTGGTACGAACCCCAGGCGTAAAACCCAGGCCCAAGTGATTTAGTATAGACAAAATATAGGATATTGTTTTGTATAGTCTGAGTTTTAGTCCACACCTGTCGTTTCTGATAGAGGAAACCTCCAATTTACGGCAGCTTCTAAAGACTACCGGGAGGCTTATACTGTGTTCGAAATACTGCTGACTATGAACACTTTCGTGGATCACGCCTGCGTGAGAAACGTCTACTGGTACGAACGAGGAAATAGAAATAGTTCTGATCGCAGGCGCGGTAAGCATCTTACTTCTCTTCATTTTCAGTGTGGGACCGGAACTGAGACCGGGTCGCGTTATAACGGGAGTCATTTTGAACGCAGAGTTCCTCCCAAAACCGCGTTATAACGGGAGTAGCGTTGTATCCGACGCGTCTTAAGCGGAGTTGATTTGTACTGGCGTAAAGGTAAGCTGGCCGGGACCAGAGAAATTCTACGTCATATCGAGAGTCGCGTCCTATCTGGAGGCGTTATAACGGGAGGGGACTGTACTTGTGCGCGATCTAAAACTCTGCTGTCTGACGGTGTCCGTGTCGCAGAGTCTCGCACCAGAGTCTGTTCACTGGACAAACTCTGCTCCATTCGGACTTTGCTTCTAGTTAGAGAAATAGAGGGTGCGCATTAATTATGGACCTCAAATAAACGAAGTGCCATAATAAGACAAACAATCCAAAACGCTTAGAAAACCTGATTCAACTCCTTAGCGATCAAAAATTGCAATTTTCTTTGAAAGTGCTCTCTTCTTGCGCTTTGCAGCTCCTCACTAGGGAAGGGTTTCGACCTCCCATGGAACTTTGAGTTGAGACCAGGATCATTAGAAAGAGCTCGGAGTGCTGATTACGAGCATGGTGTCAGAATTGCAAAAAGAAGCTCCTGTGCGAGGTATTGCCTGCCGAAATCGGGTGGGCTCACCACGGGCTGGACGTGCGATACAGCTGGCGCGAGAGTGGTGTGTCATCAGGGCTCCGCATAAAAGACCTGCCAGTTGCGGAGGTGGAGCAGTGTTAGTGCTCCTGTTCTTCAGGTGCGACGTCGTTGGTTCAATTTCCATTGCTGCCGGTTTTTCGCAAATCATAATTTTTCTTCAAATGATCTTTTATTCTGAACTACAATACCGCTCAAATTCTTTGCAAAAAAGACGCTTTGCGACGGATTAATCCGTCACAAAGCGTCGCATTGCCATAACTCTTCTCAAAGTTACTTGTTTAAAATCTAATTAACACCATTAGAAGCCCCGTCTCATTTTCAATCCAACGATCTAAACAAGATCTAAAACGATTGCACAGTGACCTAGTTATGAAGCTTTTGCTTCCTCGGCTCCGTTAATTGATTTACGACCCCTCCGAGATCCCCAGTGGCATGTCCTTAAGGCTTTTCGTTGACGAGGTTCATCGAAACTCAGAAATCCTCTATTGTTTCAGTAGATCTGTATTTGTTACGCATCAAGCGTCATTGTGGTACTAAATAGTGCCAAGTTTGAATAACATATGCCCGATTTGTTTCGATTTGAGATAAGCGCAAACGCGCAGAAACCTAAGATTCAGTTAAGAATTACCCAACTAGTAGCCTGCTACAGAAGACAGTATTCTACTATTCTATTGTGTGAACGATGATCTTTATAAAACGTGTAAAATGGCTCTGAGAAATAGACAGAAATGACTAGATTTTCTTTTTTCCAGCAAGGGATTGGTCCAATCTCAATATGCGGCGTGGATTTCTCCTATCTTTGAACTTCGGTTGCTCCTGTTACAGGATAAGTACAAAAGCCGTGTTTTTGTGGTATACAGTATACCACAAGCACATTCGAATCTGAAAAGAACGAAAAGTTTTTCGCCTTTCAAAGTGGATTTCTATCCGGCCAAAATTTGACGAAAACAACAAAAAATTTGTTTCAGTCGCTTAGCTCTTTATGAATGAGTTTATTCGAAAAATCGACTAAACAGCATTTCTCAGCTCGTTGCGAGCTTTCCACAGATGTAATAATGCCCGCATTCAAACTGAAAACCGTTTTCACCTCTTCGGCCGCCGAAACAAGTTTGGAGCTGCGCTTCGGCCCGAGTGCGGACACGACGGCGGGTCGCTCGCTGCCCTTGCGACCTCCAGCGGCACTCCATATGTCGTATATCGCCTATGTACAGTATTCACACTTCCTGTGTAGTGCCGCAAGAGGTCGCAAGGTCAGCGAGCGGCCCGCCGCCGTGTCCGCACTCGGGCCGAAGCGAGTTTTACACGTTTTATAAAGACCATCGTTCACACAATAGAATAGTAGAATACTGTCTTCTGTAGCAGGCTACTAGTTGGGTAATTCTTAACTGAATCTTAGGTTTCTGCGCGTTTGCGCTTATCTCAAATCGAAACAAATCGGGCATATGTTATTCAAACTTGGCACTGTTTAGTACCACAATGACGCTTGATGCGTAACAAATACAGATCTACTGAAACAATAGAGGATTTCTGAGTTTCGATGAACCTCGTCAACGAAAAGCCTTAAGAACATGCCACTGGGGATCTCGGAGGGGTCGTAAATCAATTAACGGAGCCGAGGAAGCAAAAGCTTCATAACTAGGTCACTGTGCAATCGTTTTAGATGTTGTTTAGATCGTTGGATTGAAAATGAGGCGGGGCTTCTAGTGGTGTTAATTAGATTTTAAACAAGTAACTTTGAGAAGAGTTATGGCAATGCGACGCTTTGTGACGGATTAATCCGCCGCAAAGCGTCTTTCTTGCAAAGAATTTGAGCGGTAATGTATGACACATGTCCGATTCAATAGCCGGACAAACTACCATACACGTTTGTAAAAATGCTTGAAAGCAAAAACTGAATAAACTGGAAATATGGTGACATTCTTACCTACTATTTTGCACAAACCGGCAGCAATGGGAACCAAACCAACGACGTCGCACCCGACGAGCAGGAGCACTACCCCTGCGCCACCGCCGCAGCTGGCGGGCCTTTCTTACGGAGCCCTGATGACTCACCACCCTCGCGCCAGCTGTGTCGCACGGCTAGTCTGTGGTGAGGCCACCCGATTTCGGCAGGCCATAACTAGCTCAGGAATTTCGTTTTGCAATTTTGACACCATGCTAGTAATCAGCACTCCGAGCTCTTTCTAATGATCCTGGTCTCAACTTGAAGTTCCATTGGAGGTTAAAACCCTGCCCTAGTCAGACGATCACAACAGCCTCACAGGTGGCAGGTAGATAGTCCTCATCGAGATCTTTTCACACCTTCGTGAGTGCAGCTGTGAGCGAATCCAAGTTGTTTTATCTAGCTGAGATCCTGCGCTCTAAAACTGACCAGACCGAAAGTCAAGTGGATTCAGATCTGGTGAGTTTGATGGCCATTATCCGGAGCTGACAAAAACTGGAAGCTGGGCAGACATCACTCAGACGAACTCGACTTGTGCGCAGGAGCTGAGTCTTGTTGGAAGCACCATGGCTTGTCTCCGAAGTGTGGAATGGACCATCGTTTCCAAACTTCCCCAGGCCCGATTTGAAGCATATTTCCGTAGCAGTCTCACTCCAGCATCGACGAACACCAGTGGCGTCTTCCAATCTGGGGTTATCGCACCCCAAACCATAACAGAGCTCGGATGTGTAGTTTTGCCGATGACTTCTCTTCTAGAAATGACCTACTTCTTATGCGAGGGAGGATCTGATCGTTTTGTGGATTCACCGTAGGTTCTATTGTGAAAATTTTCTCGTCACTGAAAACGATGCTCCGGTGCGTGCCACCTGCGACGCCTTCTTGACTCGTCTGACCATGAGAAACTGCATACTCGCAAAAGGAGAGTACTTTGAATGAAAATTGCAATTTTTGGTTGCTAAGGTCCTTAACAAGAATAGAAGTGTTTTTCTCCGTTTTGAATTGTTTGTGTTACAATGGCACTGTGATTACTTGAGGCCCATTATTAATGCGCACCTTGTAGGGTGTGCTGTAATGCACCGTTCCTTTACACTGCTTTACTCTGTCACGGTGCCACTCTGCGGCAAAGCTCTAAATCTTGCATTCCGTTTCTTTTTCCGTTTTCCGTTTCTTTCAATTTTTATCGCAATTATTATTAGGTTGATCGAAAAATTTTACAACACTGGCACAACAATATTACAATACAATGCAATACAATACAACCAAACGTTCAGCGGCCTAACGGCCGCCGATTTATTCTCCGAAGTACACATTCTCTACCTGGTGAGAAACAGATTGTGATAATCTTGTGAGAGCTCTATACCGCCAAATATCCGACCGCAACAATAATCCTCCGATTCCCGAAGTCATTCACCAGACAGAGACATGAAAAAAATGTAGTGAGCATCAGTCAGTAGTAAGAGTGAGAGGCATGTACATGCACACGCTCGCTGCCTTTCAAAGGTCATCTGAAAATCCAACGCATGCTTCGCAATATTTGATCCTGTGGCACATCTCTTGATTAGACAACGTTGTACGACGTTCCTCTCTCATACACGCTGGATGATAGTGAGAAGAAGTACTGGTCCGCCCTTACAAGTTCCTTCCACTGATTCCCTTTCTATTACTGGTCCACCCTCACTGGTTCTCCCTTTACCGGTCCCCCTCCTTCACAGGACTCTCCCATTTCACTGGTTGCCATTCACTGTCCCCCATTTCTCCCACTTCACTGGTTCCCATTCACTGTCCCCCATTTTTGTCCGCCTCTTGCTGCCTCCCCTCACCTAAGTGGTCCCCTTCACTGGTCCCCATTAATGGTCCCTCCTTTACTACCCCCACACTCCTTCACAGCTCCCCCATTACTGGTCTCACCCTCACTGATCCCTTTTACTGGTTCCCTCCCCTTCACTGGCCGCCATTACTGGTCCTACCTTCACTGGTCCCCTCTTCACTGGTCCTCCTTTAATGATTCCCTCTTTACCGGTTCGCCCTTCACAGAACTTTCCCACTTCACTGGTTCCCGTTCGTTCCCCCTCCCCCCGCCCTTATTACCCCCCAACCCTCATCTTAGTTGTATTCTTTATTGGTCCTTGACTGGCTTGGCTCCCATTAAAGGTTCTACTCTTACTGGTACCCCCCCCCCCCCCTCCTCCCTTCGCTGGTGCTCTCACCCTTCACTGGACCCCCACTTACTGGTCTCCTCTTTAGTGGTCTCCCATTACACGTGTTCGGAATCCGGAGACCCCTTGCGCGACTTAGGTGACACCTCTTCTAAACCGAGATACTCTTTGCGTGAAATCCATAGTACCTCTTCTGAGCCCAGACACCCCTTGCATGACATCGGTGACATGTCTTCTGACCCCAGACACCCATTAAGCGACATCGTTGACACCTCTTCTGAACCCAAACACCCAATGCGCGACGTCGCTGAGATGCCTTCTAAATTCGAACGCCTGTTGAGCAACGTCGCTGGCATGTCTTTTGAACTCGAACGCCCTTTGTGCGACATCGGTGACGCTTCTTCTGACGGTCTCGATACGGCGTGGGTGGCACTTCATCTTAACACGGACGCCTGCTACTCGACTTCTAGGAAACGCCAGAACGCGATGAGCAGACGGACGAACAAATATAGCAGGATATGCAAAAACGCAGTCCACGATATATTCCCCATCCAAGTCTAAGGTCCTGCTCCATGTTTCAGGCAGCCTTTCAATTCCTTTCCGCCAGAAGACTGTGAGGAAAAGAATTCAGAGACCTTCATTTGCAGTTGACGTCGATCATCGAACTCTCTACCTCAAAGATGCTGCTTCAGAGCTCTGAACAGGTGCTACTCAGAAGGAGCGAGGTGTGAAGAGTACTGGATGGGGCAGAAATTCCCAGCCTAACTCCTGGATTTCCTCACGACTCGATTTTGCGACATAAGGACGCGGTCGTGTGGCAGGTAGACATTTTCCCGTTCTGGACGTTTTTGGCGCATGACGTCGGCCAAGCTCTGCAGCTGGGTAGCGTAGACAGACTCTAGAACTGCGGCCTTACTATCCGCGCAACTCCCAGTAGAGCTTGCCTTCTGAGTCCCACCAGCAACACAAAAGAACTTTCTCATCGTGGTCTCCACGTTTCAGTTGTCTTGGAGCTGGTTTTCCGCTTGGGAGCCATTGGTTCTTGCTGGTGTGGTTAACATAAAGAACCCAGCTTCGTCACCAGTAACAATTCCCTTCAGAAAGTCCGTTCTTTGCTAGCGAAGAAGCAGCGACTCAGCAGCACTGATTCGGCATGCCTTGTCAGAGTCCCGCAGATTATGTGGTACTCAAGACGACAAAACTTTGCGGTGCCCTGGGATCTCCAGCTGCCTCACGACGGTGCTTTGCGTGCATCCAAGTGTCGCAGCCGATTCGCGAATGGTTAAATTTGGCTTCACCTTGAAGGCTTCGCGCAAGCTTCCACAACAGAGGGGCGTCCGGCACGAGTTCGACTTCAAGAGAGATATCTCCAGACCCGAAGCGCTGATACAAACGGGTCACTGTGGAATAGTGCGCGACTTCCTCCTTGAATGTAGCGCAGATGTTCGAGGCTGCAGTCCTTGCGGAATGGCCTTGCAGAAATTCGAAGTGGACGATAGGTCGTAGCATGCTGCTGCTTTTCGTTTAGATTGTTGCTGTATTCGTACTCGACGAGGCCTTATATAGTATGCTTGAGGAAGCTTCGAGAATGTACTGTAATGTCACCACACAAGACCAATACTTTAAGAGCTTTAACAAATTTAACAGGCAGTAGCCTAAAGTGTTGCAAGACTTTTCGATCAACCCAATACATTCCAATGCGTAGACGGAACGGTTTTTGAGCACACTCATTTTCGGACATTTTAGGGGAATAGAGCACAGTTCAGCCGTGGAAAGGATAGGTCTAGAATGGAGACGTAGGTGCCCAGAACAATGATGGAACTCAACTGCGATGAGGAATACTCTGCAAGTCCTGGTGGTATGCTGCCGGTGGAAGCGGATAATTAAATATCTAATTTAGTATTCCGCTTGCCTACACCGCCATTGACCGCTAGGGTTCCCAGAATTGTCATCGCGATAGAGGTGCTTGATCGTGCTAAAAACGCGCCCAAAAAAGAACAAAATTCGAGTTTCGGGATCTCTGCGGAACGCTTCAGGCACCACATGTGGATCGCTGAAAATTGCACAAATTCAGGGTGACTGCTCCGAGCTGGAGGAAGGCTGGGCTGTTGTAGTCAAAAAACCTTCCAAAAAATCAGTTCAGGAATTATTCAACGGTATGGCCAAGCAAGATGACGAGAAAGTGCGCCTCGCTACTATGATGTACGACACCACAGTCGCTCATATAGATCGTATGGACAAGCATGTGCACGACTTTCAGGAGCTTCTGAAAAAACGTCGCAGAGCAGAGCAGCAAGCCGCTGAAGGTGCAGTTGCCTGGATGAACCAGAATTTTTGCTGTGACACAAGTCGTTAATGTGGTCTACATGGGAAGCGTAAACTCGTCAGGCCAGAGAACCGATCGTACTTGTGTCGGGCCAGAAACAGAGTTGTGCTGCAGTGCTGCTGCCGCCACGTCGCGATGAATCTGGCGGGTTTTGGCGCGCCCGCATGCCGCAGGGGTTTTCTGCACGCAACGCTACGCACTTCTTTCTTTCTGCGCTGTCTTCAGGGACCGCTTCATAAAGAGCAATGTCCTCATCGTCCAAATGAGATCGCCCTGAAAATTTCATCGAACCCAAAACAAAAGAACTTCAAGTTCACTTCCAGCAGCCGGGACGGTTTGAAGAAACCTGAAACCATGCCCCTCAGCGGGGCGGCGTCGCAGGGCCTGGCACTGACGAGAACTGCGGCTGCACTCGCGGCACGTCGCGGCATGCAGCATCACGACTACCCATCCGCGACGCAGCTCCCTCCACGTGGGGTGTGGGTCCCACCACGATAGGGGTGAAATGGACGAGATTCTGATACAGTGCCACCAAACTCTGTTTCCAGCCGCAGCCAATCAGGGGCCGGATTCATCAACGACTTACAGAGATTTGACGGAGAAATTACAGCGGAAAATCCTGATAACGCCAACTTTTCACCATATCGCTTGTTGATAAGCCGCGTTAATTTGCGTTTTTTTCCGGATTTTCCGCTGTAATTTCTCTGTCGACAGACGTGACGGACGCGTGTAGCGCAGTCGGGGGAGGCGCGACTGTCGCGTGTACCCGATACCAGGTTCCTGGTTCGGATTTCCCGCCCGGGCCAACCAAGTCTTCCATCCCTCCGGGGTCGGTGAATTGGTACCAGATTTGTCTGCGAAGGATAGAGCGCTGACTTGTTCATCGGCAGGCCACCGCAAGTCATTGTATGGCCAAATACGCATTCATGTCGCCTTCACGACATCCCGTAGAAGTATATTGCGCTGGCGCATCCCAGAAGGGATTGAGTAACGCCGTCCTTTATCCTTATCCTTATCCTAATTTCTCTGTCAAATCTCTGTAAGTCGTTGATGAATCCGGCCCCAGCACACCAACCTTATCCACCCTCTTTAAGTATCACGCTGTCCCATGCGGCATGAGTGGTCTGTCGAGTATGCTCCTCCCTATGTAGGCCACGCCAACGACTTGTACCGTAACTCGCGATCGCTGAACGTTTTCGTTTTTTTTTAGCTGCTTCATCGTCGGCAAACAACGATGCTACATCAACGTCCCAGGAGACGACTAGAAAGGGAATGGAGCAAGCGGATTCACGAGCGAATGGAAATGGTAGGGAACCGGTTAATGGTTAGCTTCAGTCGTTATGCATTGGACTCTCTGATTTTCCTTCGCAGGAAGACAACACGATCCTGCACAGTCTACGTCTCCATCTGGGCACGCATCTGCCAATAGAGAACCTCTGTACTGCGTGTGTCGCGATGTACGTTTCTTGCGATTTTGTTGGTCCCCGTTTTGGTGAGTAGAGCGCCAGCTGCGGGAGCCTGTTTTGAACCTCCAGGTTCACTGTCTCGATCTTCGAGTGCTGCGTAGTTGGCTGGCCGTTCGTTTCTTTCATGACCTGGCTACATCGCAAAGCACTGAATGGTATTATTTTTTGTCTATTGCATGGGAAACCCATGTTAACTGTGATATTGTACAACACCACTAAAAGAAACCAAGAAACGAGAACGGCAAGGAATAAAACGATAGTAGGATTGTAGTGGAACATAGGGAAAAAGCAAGTTCAGCATTGCGAATCCAGATGTTTTTCGATAAAGGTTTTGAACAAATACAAGAACTGTGGAATTGCACGATTTTCACTACTTTTAATATAGCTAGATGTTGACCTGTCTACGACGAAATGTGCTCGACAACTGAGCCTTGTGTTCGAGTCCGCGTATTTTTGCACATATTTGCACTGCCAGTATTTTTGCACATATTAGTTTGTTGATATTACGCTTTCTCATGATCACAGGAGTCAATTTTAGAACAACAATGCTAACAACAAACCAACAACAATAAGATCTTGAACGCATCCGACTAGTTTGCTTTTATCAGGATTTTTGGGGTTGTTCCGTGCAAAGCGATAGTCGTCCCAACTGCAATGTACGCTAGCGAACCATGGAAGACGTCAACTACCATCATCAGACGGGTCAACGCGTTCCATTGCAAATGTCTGCGGCAAATTATGAGGATACGTTACACGGACCACGTGACGAACGAAGAAGTATTGCAGCGCTGTCACTCAAGGTGCCTCTGCGAAACCGTTGCGCAACGTCGACTCCGCCGGGCCGGACACATCTTGCGTATGCCGGAGCACCGGCTGCCGAGATCAGCCATGCAATGAACTCCGCCAGAAAAACGAACTAGAGGACGCCCAAGAAACACGTGGCGTCGCACGCTGATGAATGACCTAAACGTTATGAATATTTCTATGCAGGAGTGCGAAGAAGTAGCCCAAGACAGGCAGCGGTGGAAAGACCTCGTCGCCCTATGCGCTCAACAGCACGGGAGGAACTAAGTCTAACCAGGGAACTATCTCAACGGTAGGTCGGAACGGCCCAAGTGTTGTATATGGGCAGAATCGCCTCTCTCTGGGAAACAACAAAATGCAAATATCTCGACCCCAATACAACTCTGCGCAGAGTTAGGGACGACGGAAGTTGGGCCGTTGGAGGCGTTAGCCCAATGCCTGCAGGCGGAGGGCGGGCTAAAGTTGGCTGGAAACAGAGATTATGGGGGTTACGCCGCCCCTCTACGCACTGTGCCACCATCGCTCGCTCGTCATCGCTGTTTCCAGGCAACTTGAGCCCGCCCTCCGCCTCCAGGCATAGGGCTAACGCCGCCAACGGCCCAACTTCCGTCGTTCCTAGCTCTATGCAGAGTTGTATTGGGGTCGAGATATTTGCGTTTTGTTGTTTCCCAGAGAGAGGCGATTCACCCTATATACAACACTTGGGCCATTCTGACCTACCGTTGAGATAGTTTCCTGGTAAGTCTAAGTCCGTGCAAATTCCTCAATACCGCGGCGCGGTGAAAAAGTGGACGTCCTTTAGACGGACCTAGAGTGAACTACATATCAGTCTTCAGGGCATGGGAAAGGACCGCCGGAATGCGCAGCGAGATGGCCATCATCCTGGAATTCTTTTCATCGCACATCTCTATGGAGCAAAACGTTGTGCTGCTCTGCTGTTGAACTAACCATACACCGTTTTTGCGCCGATGCGCTATTTGCCCATAAGGTACCGACTTTGTCTGAAAATCCTGAATATGCAGATCAGCAAAGCAAACTGGATATGGAGAACCTGTACGACGTAACGGGTATAAGGCATCGACATAGAAAGCGCCGTCAAAGTTCCCGATTTATTCCTCCTACCTATTCAAGAACAGGACGCGTGTAGCGTAGCCGGAAAAGATGCCGGCTGTCGCGTGCAGCCGATACCAGGCCCCTGGTTCGAATTTCCCACCTAGACCGACCAAACCTTCTATCCCTCCGGCGTCGGTGAATTAGTGCCAGACTTATCTGGGAAGGATAAATGGCTAAATTACTCATCGGCTGGCTACTGCAAGTCAAATACGCATTCAGATCGCATGCACGACATCCCTTAGAAGTAGAGTAACGCCGTCTTTTACCCTTTCATCCTTCTTGTTGCGAATATCAGCTCCGATACGGACTTCATATTCGACATAATGGTGCACAACATCGACATCGCCATGGGATCTTGTTGATGACAACAACTTCTGCGGAGCGCTGGCCAGTGCACTGCGCCATCCAAATCCACCGGAATCCGGCGGATTCAATTTTTGATTCTTTTAAAATGTCATGATTCAATTGCAACTTATTTCCCAGGTGCTCAAATTAGAATTCGAGATTGTTCTAAAGTTAAAGGACAAAATCTTTTTTTTTCACTTTTGAGTCTATCGCTCTCATGTGTTGAAAGTCCATGTCTAATCTGTGCGCATATTTTCCGCATTCAATTCTATATAGGGTGCATGTGGTGAATTCGGAGGAGGTGCTGCCTGTCGCGTGCTCCCGATACCAGGTTCCTGGTTCGGATTTCCCCCCAACCAAGCCTTCCGCCCCACGGGTCAGGTTAATTGGTACGAGACTCGTCTGGAAAGGATAAATAGCTGAATTACTCATCGGCTGGCTACTGAAAGTCATTGCATAGGCCAAATACCCATTCAGATCGCATGCACGACATCCCATAGAAGAAGAATGCATGGCGCATTCGAAAAGCTATTGAGTAACGCCGTCCTTCTTCCTTTACATCTTAAGCGTGTTCCTCCTTAAATACTGTCATCATCCTGTTCCAGGTCTCGTACGGGGATATGGTCGCGTGCGACAGCAAAACGTGCAAGATTGAGTGGTTCCACTTCGACTGCGTTGGAATGATAACGCCGCCCGATGGTGCGTTCCACTCTCCCCCCTTGAGACACTGTTCATGCTTCTAGCGCGATGCGGAGCGACAGCGATAGGAACCAGCAAATCGATAAGCGCCCATAATATCGCACGAGGAGTCAACATACACCATTTTTACGTCAAATTGGACACTTCTCAAACCAAACTGAATGTATTTCAACTCAAACTGGAGACTTTGGGACCGATTTGGACAATTTCGAAATGAAACTGGAAACTCTTCTAAATGTAAGCAAGATTGACGATTTTGTAATTGAATTGAACATCTTTTAAACCAAAATGGCCTTTTCCACATTAAAGTAGAGTCTTCTGATATAAAAAATATATAAAATTTTAAAGTGTGTTAACTTATGGGCGTAGCTAAATTTAAAATTTTCAAAGGAGGCTACTATTTTTTCCTTGGAAGAAAGATGTTCGGAAAATCTCCATTTTAGGCCTATGTTATACTTCCGCGGGAGCATCCGCGGAAGGGCGGGAATCGCGCCGAGATCCCTCACCTGGCCAATCGCCGCGCCCCGCCACGCCCGCCACCATGGTGCACCATTGGTCCGCGGACGTTCCGCGGATGCTCCCGCGGGAGTATAACACAGGCCTTAATGTGGAAAAAGCTCTTTTGATTTGGAATATGTCTATCTTAGATTCAACAGCGTCATTTTGACATCCCCCCGGCTAACCTCTAATATCGACTTGTTAGGAACCGTCTCTATGATAACACCTGCACAACGCCGTCTTGCATGGTCTGCCCGTATGGTAGGGAAGGTGCCTGCAGAGTGGTTGGTACGGTGCATCTCATTACTTGCTCAGAATGCAAGGAACAATACATCGGCGAGACGGGCAGACCTCTTTGGATCAAGGTGAAAGAACATGCGGATGGGTTGAATAGGTGCAAGGTCTGTACTCCCTTGGGAGAGCACAGACTGCGAATCCACAATGGCACAGCGACTGGTGTGGAGGTGACGATCTTAGCACGCGAGTCCGATATCGCAGCGCGGAAGACCCTGGAGGTCTTGTGGATTGCGTTCAAGAACCCGGCAGTTAACAGAAAAGAAGAACGGGTGGCCGCTATCCAGGAGCTGCCACACTTGCCAATCTCTGTGGCCTTCACCCAAGAGGACGCCAACAAAAAGGTTCCTGAAGATGTGGCCCGAAGGGAGAGTCTCATTAATTCACGTCTTTCTCCATTCGAGGGTGACTTAGCAGGCTATCGGCAGTCTCCATAAGGTCAGTCTGGTTACCTTACTCCCCTTTTCGTCTCATTCTACCACTTGCTTCTGGAGCTTCTGTAACTTGAAATGATCCTTGGGCGGGTAATTTCCCCAACTGCCTTTGTCTTCTCCAGGGTCTGGAGAAGGCGGTTACGCCGAAACGTAAGTCGAATAAAGAAGTATACCAATCTTGGCTCAACAGCTTCGCAAGAGATCCTTCAACACAAGCGTCATTTTTGTTTAAATGGGTGCCAAATTTGATTTGAGAAGTGTTCAATTCATCTCTCCTTACTGATGAGTTCCGGGGATTACCTCATACTTTCAGTAGTATCCGTTTAAGGATAGGAACGAAACGGATATTGGTTACTCCTTTCTTTCTTTCTCTGCTTGTTTTCTTATTGAAGTGAAAATGCTACATCTTGTAGCACTTCGGCGACTCGTGACGGCTGAGGTGTAAACTACTCCTCAGAGTACGTATGCTTATGTAGGACGATGGAGCACCGGCATACGCGCGAAGCAAATTGACAGCGTAACGATTGAAAACCCGTTGAACTACAGGAGGAAAAGGGGTGACCAATTGGCGAAAATTCTGTCACCTATCAAAGAATTGCAGGCGACGAGTAGTTGCCCACACACTTCTCCCCATATTCAACCGCTAATGGTATAAGAATTCTACTCTCTATGCTCCGTCGTCCTACATAAATAAGTGCGGAAATACGAACTTCGAAATTACGTTATGGTCCATCCCCCTTTGGCCTCCTTTGTGATCTACGTCACTTGCTATTGCAGGTGAGTGGTACTGCCCTGACTGCGCGGAGCAGATGATGAAGAAAAGGAAGAGGAAATAGCAGGATGTCGACGCATGCATTACACTGTTCCGTTCTGTTGTCTCCTTACTGTATCTAATGTAGAAGCTTGTTCTGTTCTCTTCCCCAGTGGATTCGGTTTTATTATTTTCTTGAATAAATTTTTTCGGTAGGATTGTCAAAATCAGCTGACGAGGGAAGTGTAGTAGGTGACCATGGCACTTTGAGACGAGACAAAGCTACAGAGTGAACCATAAGTCCTGCAACGAAATTAGGCGACCTCATTAGGAGTCTTTCTCAACTACATAAAACAACATATCATCTATTAAGTGCCGCATACTTAGTGCTGTAGTCTTTGCCATTATCATGGCTGTAGCTACTCTTATTGGAAAGCAGTGGTCTCTGACGTACAGCAACCGAAAATCTTCCTCCGGTCGACGTGGAACACTTCCGATGTGGCTAAATTTCTGAACATTGGCGTAGAGCATTCGGTATTACGGCTTCGGTAGGGCAATTCAGGGCCTTCTCAAGGGTGTATAACTGGCAGGTGGGGCTCACTTCCGTAGGCCCGCTATGTGATCCGTGGTCGGGAACTTACCCGCGCTACCTTATGCCCGTATGGCTGTCACTACGCGGGATTAGAACTGTATGGAACATATGCCCTAAAGCCCAGCTACACCACGATGGACTTCAGCCCCCTCTCGCGAGCAACAGATCTTGCGGCTCTTCTTGTACTCCTGAACGCTCTTGACACACCTGGCACATCCTGCTATATATAGTTCGCTCCGTGGGTCACGTTCTCAGTAACGAGGAGGAGGGACAAAGCCAAGGGGTGCCTTCGATGGAGCGGCGTATACCGGCAGGGTTTTCTTTGAGCTTAACACGTTGATGACAATGTCGCGCAATGGTGCGCAACAACTAGACTGTCTCATGGGACCGTGATGCTGTCATTCAGAATGCTCATGATGACGATTTCTGATGGCAATTCTAGAATTTTTCAGCCTATGTTCCGCATCAAAAACAATTATTTTCCAATTAAATGGGCGGTCGACCAATCCTCATTGATTTTTTTCTACAAATTAAGCACTTCGGATTGGGACTCTTAAGATCTGCTTCTTGCCACGTAGAATGGGTACTTTGGGGAACAAACAGCGTACATGATATAGAGCGTGGACAGGCTTTATAGGAGCATTTTGAAGAGTCTGCCCAACCAAACCGGTCGTACTATTCTTTATAGTAAAACCAGTTTTCTACTTTAATCAGAGCAAGAAAGCTTAAAGAAGAAAAGAAGACGGGCGGGGTGCTCTAGATGTTCTCGGGACTTGTGGGAGAAGCCCACAATAAGACGATTGGCGGCCGCTAGGCCCGTGGACGTAAGCATGTAAGGTTTATTACACTAACAGAGCACGAACCATGCAAGAAATAGACAAATCCTACGAGTTATTAACCTTGCCACTTTCCGAATCACTATGGGAGCCTGCTCCGCGGGTAGTACAGATGCTCCATGCCTGAGACCTGCGATCACGAGGCAGAGCGAACAATACCTGTTCCTGCGTTTACCTGGAGACAGCCTCCACACTGGCACGTTCTGCATAATCCTCCAGGCGATCCAGCGTTGGGTGGTGTCCTCGTAGCTGCAGCGCACATCTGACAAATCCGGCAGATAGAAGGTCCGGGCCGATGACGGAGAGAGCGAAGACTCGACCTTCCGAGTATGTCGCCTCTGCCGGGAGCAGAGATGACCGATTCGGACGACGACGGAGACCAGAATATCAGTCATGATGCTTGGTGCAGTCTTCGCAGCGTGCTGGTACTCAGGCGCTCAGCGTGCCTGTCGGCACCCAGTGCCTGCGTAACTGGCGTGTCATTTAGAAGGGTTGTAGCGGAAGGCAGAACAGGTAGAACTGAGACTGTGCAATCATTTTTTAGACAACCTCTGATGTCCACAAGACGTTTATTGTGTGACGTTCTTCGGACGTGCACACTTAGATTCCATCGAAACGTACGAAAATTTGGAATGTGTTTGGATTGAGTTAAATAAAGTCCCATTCGAGCTGGGATCACTGCAATTTGCAATTTGGCTTGAAGTGAAAAAGTTCATTTGAAACTTGCTAAGGGATGTTCGTATATAAAATGTCACATGTAGGTAGAAAACGTTTTTTGATTAATTGGAGGGTGCGTAGCAATTATTGCAGGTGTACCTGGTTTTAGATTGTGTTTTAGTTGGGGCGCGTGTAGCGCAGTCGGAGGAGGCGCCGGCTGTCGCGTGCACCCGATACCAGGTTCCTGGTTCGAATTTCCCGTCCAGGCCAGCCAAGCCCTCCACCCTACGGGGTCGGTGAATTGGTACCAGACTTGTCTGGGAAGGAGAATGCACTGGATTGTACATCGGCTGGCCTCTGCAAGTCATTGTATCGCCAAATACGCATTCAACACGCCTCCACGACATCCCGTAGAAGTAGAATGCGTGGCGCATCCCAAAGAGGATTGAATAATGCCGTCCTTTATGTTTTTTATCCTTTATGTGTTTTAGTTTGAAGAGAGCATGTAGCAATGGCACTTCTCAACTTTCGAGGCTTTTCAAAGCTTCTGTAGCGAAAGAGCATCGTTTGAGAATGTCGGTCAATTACCTTGCGCAAACCGAATCAGAATGCAACCCTGTGTGCGTAAACAAATCAAAGGTAATGAATTAGTTCCATATGGCCGCATCGAATCACCTGCTGAGGCGTAATTACAGACGTGGAGAATGAGTGCCGTTCCGCTGTTGTTACAACGCGAACCGTGGTCTTGTGCTTAGTACCCAGTTTTTCTCCCACGCCTCTAAAAATAGTTGAATTCACAGCCCCTCTAAGGCGACTAGAGGACAATCCTTTAGTCGCCTTGAACAGCTCTTCATTATCCCTTCTACTGCTGATTGGTACTGCTTCCCTCTGACACCACTGAATCTTTGAAAGAGATTCCGCACCTTATCTGCAGAGGCTAGATCCTTCTGAGAGGAGATCTTCGCTGGAATTCATCTCTGCCTTAGAAGCGTTTCAAGGGTGTGAGAAGCAGATGCACATCGAATACAACAATCCGAGGACTGACATTTTTTGGGCAGCCATGTACATTTTTTCTTGAGCATTTCATTTTGGCCCGACTTCGGGCGTGCGTTTCGTGAGTCAACGACACTGAACCTCACGTTTTTCGGTTTTTTCACTTACTGCTAAATGCGTGTAGCACAGTCGGGAGAGGAACCACTACTTTTCCTAAAAAAAAATTGAAATTTTATAAAATATCAAACAATGCGTTCACTTATTGAGTAGTCGAATTAAACCTTTAAGAAATGTCATACTAAAATTTTCCTTGAACAAAAATTGTTGTAACCTTTTTGAGAAGTCTAGTATAATGTGGCAGGAGCTCGTTTTTTTGGAAGATGTTTATTTTGGTTTCAAAAGCGTTAGATTTGGTTAGAAGTGTGTCCAATTTGATGTGATATGGTATATACATATATTTATTTATACGATAGGTATCTTCAAAAATTCATATAAAATTAGAAATGCTTGTCGATGCGATCCTGTAACAGAAATTAGTTGGGATATGCCTTTCTTCGGTTGTACGTTGGATACCTCCCGCCTACGCTCATCAACACCCTGGCGCGGCTCTTCACACGTTACCTGTCGGAGCGCAAGGTTCCATCTCAGTGGAAGACCAGCAGAACCGTCTTGCTGTACAAGAAGGGAGACGTGCACGACATTGGCAACTATCGCCCGATCTGCCTGCTGTCCGTAGTCTACAAGCTGTTCAGTCGAGTCATCCTGAATAGGATTAGCACAACGCTGGACGAAGGACAGCCATGCGAGCAAGCAGGATTTCGGAGAGGATTCAGCACGATCGACCACATACACACCATTACGAAGCTCATCGAAGTGTCGCGGGAGTACAAGCTGCCGCTGTGCCTTACGTTCATCGACCTGAAGAAGGCATTCGACTCTGTCGAAACTGAAGCGGTCATCGAAGCCCTGCTCACTCAGGGCGTTCCTACTCAGTACATCAGAGTCCTTCGAGAGCTGTACAGTGGATTCACGACCAAGATCTCACCATTCTACAACGACGTCGTCGTCGACGTGAAGAGAGGGGTTCGGCAAGGGGATACCATATCCCCGAAGCTCTTCAGCGCCACTCTCGAAAACGTCATGCGCGAACTAGAATGGGAAGACATGGGAGTGAAGGTCGACGGCCGGCAACTACATCATCTTCGCTTCGCTGACGACATCGTGCTCATAACACCGAGCATCAGCCAGGCGGAGCGAATGCTGGCCGACTTCGATCGTGTATGTGGGAACGTTGGACTGCAGCTGAATCTTGCGAAGACGATGTTCATGAGGAACGGATGGGTTTCTGATGCCCCATTCTCGCTCAACGGAACGAACATCTCCGAATGCTCCAGCTATGTGTATCTGGGTCGCGAAGTCAACATGGCCAACGACCTAGCACCAGAGCTGAGCAGGAGGAAAAGAGCGGCTTGGGGAGCTTTCAAGAGCGTCGAAGAAGTCGCGAAGAAGACGAAGAACGTCCGACTCCGTGCCCACCTATTCGACTCCACTGTTCTTCCTGCCCTAACATACGCCTCAGAGACCTGGGCTATACGAAAGCAGGATGAACACGTGATCAGCGTCGCGCAGCGTGGAATCGAGAGGACGATGCTCGGAGTGAAACGACTCACGCAAGTGAGAGAAGGCCTCCGGAGTTCCGAGCTTCGCCGACGCTCGAAGATCAGAGACGCTGTCGCGTGGGCCAAGTTGTCGAAAATTAGGTGGGCCGGCCACGTAATGCGCTTCGCAGACACCCGCTGGACGAGAGCCATCACCGACTGGATTTCGCGGGATGTCAAAAGAACACCAGGACGCCCACCAACGCGTTGGTCGGACTTCTTCGTTAAAGCCCTGAACGACCGATATGACGCTCTTCGTGTCCCTCGAGCGAGGAGGATCCATTGGACCACTCTGGCACGCGACAGGGACGAATGGAGACGCTGCTGGCACCCGCTCGAGCAATTCGATGATCAACGGGACGACAGGTGATACAGGTGATACGTTGGATACGAAATTTCCTAGCTATTAGAACCTATCAAGTGCGAGTGAGTGATTGCTTCTCTAAGATCTAACCTAGCGTTGGTGGCGTTCCTCAAGGAGGTGTCCTCTCACCATTGTTGTTTTTAATATATTCTCCTGATCTTCCTACTATGCTTTGCTCATCTGGCGTCACTTGATAGATGTACGCCGACGATTTAAAAATTTACATTACCATTGAGAACCAGGAAGATACTATTCGCCTCCAAGAAGCTATCGATATGGTCAGTAGTTGTTCAGTAACTAATAGTCTACCTCTCGCGCCTCATTTCAGTAACTAATGGTCTACCTCTTGCGCCTCATGAGTCACATGTGCTTTCTATAGGGAAGGAATTAGGTGCAGCATACTACGTTGACGGCTTCAAATTGGACTGCGTAGGTGAAGTGGGTGGCTTACCAGGATACTATCTCAACGGTAGGTCGAAACGGCGCAAATGTTGTATGTGGGCAGAACCGCCTCTCCCTGGGAAGTAACAAACTGCAGGTACCTCGACCCCAATACAACTCTGCGCAGAGTTAGGGGCGACGGAATTCGCCTGTTGGCGCCCTGTTGATTCACGTGCTCCACAGCTGACGGGCGCGCGGGATGATGGCTCCTATCGCGGACTAGCGCAGTGCACAGGTGGCGTAGTGGTGAAGAGCTCGGGCTCGAGAACGTGGGGGGTTTGGATCCAACGGACTGCATTTGTTTTGGCACTTTTGCAAAATCCATGTTTATCATATAGGTGATATACCTAGGGTATTATAGTGTGTTATAGAGCAAGTTTACATATAACATACCACTCATACCGTTATCAAGGGTCGTCCTGCATGGTCACCGATTTCGCTGAAACTTTGTCTACGGGGGTTATTTGGGGTGCTGATCACGAATCTGATATCCGTTCTTTACGATTAAGTCGGAGGCCACCCATACCGTTGACAAGGATGGTCCAGGCAGGGTTACCGATTTCGCTGAAACTTCGTCTAGGGGTTGTTTGGGGTGCTGATCACGAATCTGATATCCATTCTTCACGATTCGGCTGGATAATATAAATACAGGAAGGCACAGGATTACATTCCTAAAGTTTCTGCCTGTGACGGCAAGTAGAGAAAGAATCCTGAAAAACGGATGTCAGATTCGTGATCAGCACCCCAAATATCCCCTCTAGACGAAGTTTTAGCGAAATCGGTGACCCTGCCTGGACCACCCTTGTTAACGGTATGGGTGGCCTCCGACCGAATCGTGAAAAACGGATGTCAGATTCATGATCAGCACCCCGAATAACCCCTCAGACGAAGTTTCAGCAAAAAATTTTTTGACTGAAGTCTTGTTGGTGGAGTCGGAACTTTTAACTAGTGCCACAAAATATCTATCGTTACATAACTACAGCTTCACACAAAATAGGCTTAAAATAAGTGACACAGATGTGAACATTTTAGCTAATCTGTGGTTTGAAGCATATGTTATATGTAAACATCCTCTATAGCACACTATAAAAGCCCTTGGTGGATTACCTATATAATAAACATGGATTTTGCAAAAGTGCAAATCAAACGCAGTCTGCGGGATCCAAACCCCTGATCTCTCCTTCACGAGCGCGAGCTCTTCCCTACTACGCCACCTGTGCGCTGCGCTAATCCGCGATACCAGCCCTCTTCCCGGGCGCGCCCGTCAGCTGTGGAGCACGTGAATCAACAGGGCGCCAACACGCGACTTCCGTCGCCCCTAACTCTGCGCAGAGTTGTATTGGGTCGAGATACCTGCAGTTTGTTACTTCCCAGGGAGAGGCGGTTCTGCGTATATACAACATTTGCGCCCTTCCGACCTACCGTTGAGATATTACCCTGGTTAGACTTTTTCTTTTACAATAGACTTTGCTTTGATCGTCATATCAGAAGCATTTTCACCAAAGCTTTTTCTCGTAGATACAATCTTTTTAAGGCTCTTAGAACAATGGACTCGTCCGTTTGTTCAAGGCGTGCAAAACTTTTGTTCGCCTTATAGTTGAGTGTGGCACAACTGTTTTTAATCCACATTTGAAAAAGGATATAAGGCTTCTGGAAGGGGTACAGAATACTTTTACTAGAAAATTAGTGGCACTTTGTTCTGGTGTTGACTACCGTTATATATCGTGTGGTTTGGTTACGCGCAAAACGTTTGGTTTGCGTGGTCTAGAGAGCAGAAGACGGAGGAACGATTTATTAATGACTTCCAAATTATCACTGGAAGAACCAGTATCAACTCTGCCACCTTTTTAAATTCCTGCCTTCACGTACTAGGGGGCTCCTTTAAAAATTAAGAGTTCTTTTGCTAAATCGGTGTTAGGTCAAAATTCTTCTGCCGAAGAGTTATTCCTCTGCTTAACATTTTATCGCCAAAGGCCCAATTGAATTTTTTGGCACCCCTTTGACAACTGACAGAAGAGGACATCTCCGACTCTACCTGCCACTTCCAAGGTCAAAAGTAAGGTCAAGTTTCCTCATTCACAGGAGCATCAGAGAGCTCAACATCTTGCTTTCTGAGAAGGAGGACATTGTTAATATGTCTCTATCCTCTTTTAAACGTTTAATTGCACTAAGGTTTCGCTAGGCTTATTTTTTGTTTGTTATATGTTATTGTTAGAATCTTACCGCATGTGATTGTTATCCGTGCCTTGTAATAAATAAATAAATAAATAAATAAAGGCCGAATATCCCTTCAATGAAAAGCCTTCAAAAAACCGGTTTCGCGGACGTTGGATAAGAATTCTGAATAGCTGTTTTCTTCTGTATTAGTTGCCCTTCTGTTTTCCCTCCGTTTTCGTGTTCTTGTTCCTCCCTTTGTTTTAGTTTGCCTACTGTTTATTAGTTTGCTCTTTTCAAGTGTTCCTTCATACTTTTTTCAATTAGTTCAAGTTCTGAGGAGATTTACACCCATCTGTTCTGCTTGTTGTGAGTTGTATTACTACACGTTCACGCACGCGTTGTATGCGTCCATAAATAAGTAATAAATACCTCTTCACCAGACGAAATAATCTCATGAAGAGGATGAGTTATACGCTCGCATCCACGCCAAGGTGTGGAAGACTCTAGCGGGCTGCATAGCCAGAGGATGTGGGCTAGCCGCCCTGAAGAAAACCACATCAAGTGTATTGGTTCAGAACACTGTCGATTTACCTGAACCGGAACATAGTTTACATATTGGACACTCAATCGTTTCCCTGCGGCCTGTTGGAGCTGTTTCAGCTCGCGGGAATCAGTAAATGTCTGCATTTTGGTACGTCGAGTGTGTTGCTCTCCGAAAGCCCTGAACAGGGCGGGCACGTCTTACCGTTTTGTAGTATCGTATAGGTGTTCTCCATCTTCCTGAACTCATTCCCTTCATAATTGTTACGCTTTTCCCTAGATTTCAATCAAATCTAGGAAATGTCGGATACACACCGATGTTTTTTGTTTTCTAGATTGTTTCTCTGGTTTTGCACTTTGTTTGAGTTGTATTCGCGCGGTCACGTAAGCCTGTGTAGTTACCGCTGCTAAGAGTAAAGTTAGAAGAACAGGAAAAGGCAAAGGATAAGGTGCTCATATATACATATGTAGCAGCTCCTGACACAATAACCAACCTAACTGCTTGTTGGAGATTCGCATTTAAAGTCAATAGTATATCATTTGATACTGGTTAACGATCGATACCATTCTACATATACTGCGAAGTGTGCCATTGCCTTGATTTACACAACCGGTGATCAGCTGAAATCAAAATCCGATAGTATTTACCGAGACAGTTTTTCCGCATCGATATTGCTTACTTATTGTGAAGAAGCTTTAGAAATTATCCATTCAGCAGCCCAGAATGCTCCGAAACGCTTGAAGGTCATTGTCCAAGATTTGAATGTGCCCATTTTTTGCGTAGACTTCCGAAATGATAAGTGCTTCATTGAGCGCATTTAGGGCTGTTGGAAGAAATTCTTGACCTTTTAGCATTTCCACATCACTATACGCTTTCCCATGCCGCTTTTTGCTGCGCTTTCCCTTGCCGTTTTTTCCACAGGAAAAAGCGTGGATCGCCTCGCCTCCCTCAAGTCTCCTATTTTGTGTCGCTTCTCACCTATATGTACATTCATGAACTTTCTAAATATTAGGGTGTCCCATAAGGAATATCGCTTCAGACCGAAAAGTTAAATTCATACAAAGGAATTAAAACCAAACTTCATTTGGTAATATATCCTCCACAATTGTCAACAACCTTTTTCTAGGGTACAGCGAAAGATTGGAACCCGTCCTTAAAGAAAAGAGTTGGCCGCGAATCGAGGAAGTTGCTCACAAAAATCCGGATTTCGTCATGGTCGACGAACTTCTTCCCAGCCAAGGCGTGCTGCATCGAACGGAATATGGGGTAATCGGATGGGGCAATGTAAGGACTGTACAGCGGATGAGGCAAAACGGTCGAACCAGGTCCCTCAATTTTCCGCTGAACAACTTTTGCGATATGAGGCCTCGCATGAGCATGCAGCAAGTTGGTGGAGGACGTGTCAACAAGATTTGGATCCAAATTTGGGGCAGGATTTGAAACAAGCAAGCCTTACTGCGTCGATCTAGTCGGATCACCTTCAACGACAGTCCGTGAAAGGTCGTTATTCAGGATAGGCGCCTGTATTCCGTGCTTTTCGTCGTCGGCGGCAAAATGTTAAAACAACCGCTCGCACTGTCTTTTAAAAATGGCATCTTCGCCTAATGCAGCTTCCAACGAACGATGCGATTCCGTCGTGGATTTCTTAAAGTTGAAGCCGTAGAGCAAGCAAGCGCACACAATCGTTTTCTGGTCCATTGTAGTCTGAAGGGTATCATTTTAGAAGCCGATGAGGGAATGATCTAGGAAAACAAGAGATGTATAAGATGAAACACTGCGAAAAACTTACCAGAAGTGAACTCACAACCTATGCGAACAAATATGAAATGAAGGCCACAATGTACGCGACACTCCGTGTGGGACAACCTAATAGAACTGTCCTTCATGAACCTTTGTCTCTGCGAAATTTCTTATTCGGCCTATGTTTCAGCAGAAGATGTTTTTCAAACACGGCATCAGACACTACATTTTGCGCATGAAAGGAGAGGTTCTGAAACTGTTATGCTTGAGGAAACCGTGCCGTACGCCTTTTTAGCTTGTGCATAGCAGGGTTTGATGTGCTTGGCTGATATTAGTTAAGTTGCCGGTTTGTCGTTTTTCAGTTTAGTCTACCTAATTATATTTTTAGGTTTAGTTGCGTAAAAATGGAACGTGCACAAATGCCGTTGCCAAACTGATACTGTTGTATTGCCCTTTTATTCATTTTCCTTTCTATTCATGGCTTGATTCTCGTTTTATTTTCTTCATATCGTAGACCAATTTCTCTCAAATAAATAAATAAATAAATAAGCTACTCTACAAGAGCTTAAACTTTTTGATACCGTAATCCCGAATTCTTGAAAAAATCTCGTAATTCCTACTTTCCTTCGTTTGAAGCACTCTCCATAACGGCTCTATCGGTGCATCGTAGGCTTTATTTTGAGTGAAATCAGACTCTTTTACAAATTGTGCTTTGGATACTACTTTCCCAACTGGGTTTAGATGACCGTGAACTTCTGCAATATGGTAAATGGCTGCAAGAAGACAGGCTTTTCAAACTTAAGAAAGAAGGAACTTGAAAGGCCTCAAAAGGACAAACGTCCTTGCGCTTGTACAGGGTGCGCCAAAATTATGGCGACATCACAAGCGCGAACAATTTGACCTCCTATTCGGAGCGTCTTCTTTCTCTGTGCTTTTATTTATGTGATCACATAAATAAAAGCATTTTTGACGAATGTGACGTGTCGTTCTGTCGCAAACGTTTTCGGATTTCATCACCTTTAAGTGTTTCCTAACAGATGGCCTCTTGGGAGCCAATTATAGGTCTTCACAGAAGTAAATGAACTAAAGGTCGTTCTGTCATGAACAGCGGTTCATGATTCGCACTTCACAGCACAGCTTTACAGCAACTGACTCACCTGCTCAAACCGCTATAAATACTCACCGCTTTCCGCCACTATGAATAACGGGCCCTTTGGCTGAAAAGGTAGACCGCTTCAGTCCGCTCCTGCCAACAGTGCCAAAGCCAAACAACACAATCCAATTCATAACTTTTCACAACAAGACCAATATTACTGTCATTGTAACTCATTCGGATTGTGACATTAAAATAAAATGGATAAAATACGGCGTTATTTAATCTCCTTTGGGATGCGCCACGCATTCTACTTCTACGGGATGTCGTGGAGGCGAGTTGAATGCGTATTTGGCCATACAATGACTTGCGGTGGCCAGCCGATGAACAAGTCAGTGCTTTATCCTTCACAGACAAGTCTGGTACCAATTCTCCGACCCCGGAGAGATGGAAGGCATGGTTGGCCTGGGCGGAAAATCCGAACCAGGAACCTGGTATCTGGTGCAGGCGGCAGCCGGCGCCTCCTCCGACTGCGCTCCACGCGCCCATTTTGACATTATGAGAGTTTATCTAGTGCATAATGGAAGTGTAGGTGATCTTATTGTGAACCATCAAAATTCATTGGACAGTGATGCAGTCCAAAACATTATGTTTTGAAATAGTCTTTATTACTGCAAGGAAGCCCATTCACCTATCTGTTAGGTTGCTGCATATGGAATGGCCAATTTTGACCAAAATCTTTGACAGTTCATAACATTGCTTGGAAGCAATTCTATTAATCTAATAGGTACTGTCGCAATTATTGCACTTTTCCCAATGCGACAGTAGCTTAGACATTTCATCATTGTAAAAATCAGAAATCGACGTCATCTTGGTTGCTGAGTTGTTTATCCTTCATATGACGATCTAAATGCTTAAAAAATGATAATCGGTAGGGGACAGATCTGGCGAATATGCTGGATGTGGCATAGTTTCATACTCCAATTCATCCAGTTTCTGCACCACAATTTTTGAAACGTGCGGACGCACGTCGTAACGCAGAAGGATTGGGCCTCTTCGATTGATCAAAGGCGGCTGTTTTTCAATCAACTTCTGGTGCATCACCTCAACTTCGGCACAGTACTGCTCTGCCGTGATAGCCTCTCTTCAAGAACATGTAATGGACTGCATCAGCCATTGTCCACCTCACGGTCACCATGGTCTCCTTTGGGTGGAGACTAGGTTTCGGCATCTCCTTGGGACTCTCGTTCTTGTCCAGCCGGTGTGCAGAGCGACGACGACTATCGTGAGGGACCCGCTTTTCGTCGCATATCTCGATCCTCTCCAAAAAAGGCTCCCTTTGATTGCGCAGCCTTAACGAAACACAGGTGTCGTGGCCCTTCAGCATCTGCTCTGCGATCAGTTCGTGCGGGATCCATTCAGCCAATTTCTTTCCTTTTCTGATCGCATTCAAGTGGCGACTGATAGTGGTGCTGCCGTCAACGCCAAGATGCTGTGCTGGCTCTCTCACAGTTCCACGCTGATCCACCTCAACCATGGCTTTGAATTGGCCGTTGTTCAGGAATCTACCTTGGTCTTCCTCTTCGAGACTTTCATCTCCAGATCGAAACATTTCGAAACAGTGGCGAACTGTGAGTTCTTTACCGAAATCCTCCCAAAGTGCAGCATTGATGTTCCGAGCTGCGGCGCGGGCTATGTCCACTTTTCCATTCATATAGGTAGAGTATCCGAATATCACGTTGTTTCATACTGTAAAGCGACATCAAAAACTCGACGAGAGGCATTTATATTACAAATGCTATGAATATGAGAAAGCGCAGGTTCTGAAACAATGCCTGAAACGGGAGCATTCGTAGCCACGAGAAATCGATTAGAATTTGAGGTAGTAAAATCGGCCATTTCATATGCAACAGCCTAATATTTATTTATTTATTTATACAACACGCAACAAAAGAAACAATTAACGGCAAAACACAGTGATAATGAACGAAAACATAGAAGAAAGGGCTATCTGTCGAGTCTTGAGATAACTGTCAACGAGCCACTTATATTGGTTTAACGAAGATGGCAAAGCATGCTTTTTGGAGAAGAACAAGAATTCAGAGCCGACCCTTTAAGTAAAGAAGGAGGCGCGAACACAACTTTTGGACACAGGATAAAGAATCTTAGCTGTACAACCCCTGGTAGTAGAATGTTGGACAGTGTAGAGCTCACCAACTGAAGCGCAACTCTTCCAGTCATCATCTTGAAAATCATAATTAGATCGTTTCGCTTCCTATGGATTGCGAGCGAGTCCAGCTTGATATTTTATCACGATCATGCGTTGATGGAACGGTGGTGTAGTCATAGCCATTCAAGGGTAACCATAGCTTTCTAGTGTAGCCGTTCTGCACTGCTTCAAGCTTCTGTATGCAGCGTTTAAGGTGAGTGCTAAACACAGTGCTGCCGTACTCCAATATTGGGCGAACATACGATTTGTATGCGAGGGGCAAGTGAGCTGCTGAATTCGTAGGTAGAGCTCTAAATATATTATGAGTTATTCTTTCAGCTTTTTAGCAATCATTGCACAATGTTCTGAAAAAGTAAGTTTTTTATCCAAGATAAAGCCGAGATCTCGCAGACTTTTTTCACTAAGCAGGTTGCTACTACCAAGGTTGTAAATGCGCCTAATATTAAGGCTTCTTGACATACATACATACTCCCTAGTCCACGACCTTAAGCTCTTTAATATTGTTGCTAATGTGGATGTTAGGTGCACTCTAATGAAAGGTTCTTGTGCCCTTTTCGGTCTGCTGAGTTGCCGTCTGATTAAGCTCATCTGACTGAGTGAGTTTTCTCGTTAGCTTGCTCAATGGGTCCTTTTTTTTGCTTCCTTTCTTTACCACTGCGAATTCAAAACATGCCGCACTTCTTGGAATGCATAGTCAAGCCTTCTCAACTAAACAAAGGCAAACACCGCGTATTTCCAGCAAAGCCGGTCTTTATTTCGTGTCGAACGTTTCGAATTTTTAAAAGTCTCATAGCCTTCTGAGTTTGTATGGATTGTACAGTTCACCTTGGGACGTGCTGGACAATTATGCGTTGACACGGACACTACGATCCTTGATATTTTTGTGCTACTTTGATAAACGTTAAAAAGGATAAAGAACGGCGTATCTCACTCTCTTTTGAGATTCGCCACGCTTCTACTTCTACGGTATGTCGTGGAGGTGATTTGAATGCGTTCCTGGCCATACAATACTTGCGATGGCTAACTGATGAACAATTCAGCGCTTTATCTCCCGAGGACAAGTCTGCTAGCATGTCACCAACCTAGAAGGGATGGAAGGCTTGGTTAACTTGGACGAGAAATCCAAACAAGAACCTGGTATCGGGTGCACGCGACAATCAGCACATCCTCAGACTGCGCTACGCGTGCCCCCTGCTGAGATATAATGTGGAAGTACGTGTGACTCACGTCGATTTTTCCCAGCCTATCATAAATTCCAAGTCATTTTTCATAGTCCGTAACCCTGCACTGTTTGCTAATGTTACTTTGCAAGTCTTTATTCTTTTCCCACATGACTTATGTGTTTGCATTGGATAAGTGTAATCCCGATAGCAGTTAATATTTTTTATACAATGCTTTTTCCTTGTTTTTGTTCAACTTTGAAGATTCTCATTTTTCGTGCCGACATCTTTTTTGTAACACGCTTTAATATGCGCACCTCCCTCTCGTGTGCTGCCGCTGAGGTGCGTACTAGGGTAATGAGGCCTTTGAGATACAGGGTCCGCCTTGGGGTCGTGTGCTTCACCTGTATCACCTGTCGTCCCGTTGATCATCGACTTGCTCGAGCATGCGCCAGCAGCGTCTCCATTCGTCCCTGTCGCGTGCCATGGATCCTGCTCGCTCGAGGGACACAAAGAGCGTCATATCGGTCGTTCGCGGCTTTCACGAAGAAGTCCGACCAACGCGTTGGTGGGTGTCCTTGTGTTCTCTTGACATCCCGCGGAATCCAATCGGTAACGGCACTCGTCCAGCGGGTCTCTTCGAAGCGCATTACGTGGCCTGCCCACCTAATTTTCGACAATTTGGCCCACGTAACAGCGTTTCTGGTCTGCGAACGTCGGCGAAGCTCGGAACTCCGGAGGCCTCCTCTCACTTGCGTGTGTCGTGTCACTCCGAGCATCGTCCTCTCGATTCCAAGCTGCGCGACGCTGATCGCGTGCTCATCCTGCTTTCGTACAGACCAGGTCTCTGAGGCGTATGTTAGGGCAGAAAGAACGGTCGAGTCGAATAGGTGGACACGGAGTCGGACACTCTTCGTCTTCTTCGCGACTTCTTCGACGATCTTGAAAGCGTGCTTACAAGGTCGTGTGCTTACAAGGAAGAATACTAGGTGACCATGGGACCTTGAAATCAGACGTATATCACCGGATGCGGCATCGAACGCTGACTCTAAATATGTGTTCCGTTTCTGCTGTGCGCATCTGAGTAAAGAGTTTTGGACCATTTCCAGCATGGCCATCAGTTCAAGTGGCCTGGAAACTGACCTGCCGCCCGAGTGGCGCAGGTGGTAGAGCACCGGCGTGGTGAGACGGGATGCTTTATGGTCCCCTATGATGCAGGGTTTTTGCACTTCCTAAAAAACATCTGCCACGATCAACCAAACTCTCCATGTCGAATGGCGAAGTTTGGGCGAAATCGATTACCATGTTCCCACCACCCCTACCTACAAGTGAGTGATCAGTGCCTTAAATATCCCCCTTGGGCGAATTATTTTGCGACACATGTGGTCGGTTAGGACAATACTGCCGACTTATCTTTCAACCTATGTTCTGACAGCTGTTGACTCGGAGTGCCTTTTGGAGGAGTCCGGTCCTACTGATACTTGACGCCTTGCTTACAAGGCAAGGGAAGAAGATGGCCAGCAGTTCAGAAGAGGAGAATACTACATGGTCAGTGGAGGAGGATGATGAGGAAAACACTAGCCAGCAGCGTGGATCTTCTCGTTTCTATTTCTAATATTTCTAATAATGTTTTTGTAGTAACATCTTATTGCACTGCTCTTACAGCGGCTGCACTGATGTATTTTTTATCCGCTGCTGTCATTGCCAACAGCTGATATGTTTTGAACGTTTCGAAGTGTTATTTCACAGTTACTAGTGTAACCTATTCTTTATCTTCTCGCCATGTTTTTAGCAATTATTCGTGACATATTGTATTTTCTTGCCAGTATGAAGTTGTCAGTATGAAGACGAGTCCTTTCTGGTGACCTTTTCCGTTGCGATTTGACATAGAGGGATATGCTTAATCGTAGCAGATCTTATTTAAGAAGTGCAAAAATGCTGCACCACAGGGGAGTCGAACCATAAACCACCCCGTCTCACCACGCCGCCCCTTCACCCCCTGCGCCACCACTACCCAGATGGCAACGCAGTTTTCAGGCTACTTGAGCTGGCAGCCATGCTGAAAATGGTCCATAACTCCGCTCACAGATGTGAGCAGCAGAAACGGAACACATATTTGGAATCAGCGCTCGAAGCCTCATTTTGTGCTATACGTCTCATCTCAAAGTCCCATGATCACCTAGTGTCCTTTCCCTGTTAGGAGATCGTAGACCTGGCCGCCCAAGTTCGACTTTCGATAAATCTTGGCATGGCACTGTTAAAAAGTTAGTGTATTGTTCTTGTTGTAGCCGTTAACCAAAATTGTTACGATCTTCTTTATTCGGCTTACGTTTCGGCGAGTTTCGCCTTCTTCAGAGCCTGGATTAGCCGATAACATCTACAAGACTACCAGCCCAAACATCCTTTCATACTACAGGGTACTATTCCTGACGAGAAAGGAACATGATCCGACACCACAGTTTCCAACGACTAACCTCAAAGGTGGATGCAGAAGCGGACCACCAAAGAGATGGATCCGCAGATGGACGTAGACGTGGGTGAATGAGCTTTGACCCCGAGACAAACCGACTTAATCAGCCTGTGGATAAGATCACGAAGATCGAAACCCACAGAGCTGTGAGAAGGCTGCCAGCTTTTGTGATACCGCCAGGCATTCCTCCTTTCGGTTGACCCGAGGACTCGTAGCTGCGATCCAAAGCGCTTCTAATGTCCTGCGCGACGATATGTCTCTCTCGCGCTAAGATCGACAGTGAGACCCCTTTCAACGCATATGGCATCGAACCCTGTTCCCCCCAAGGAGTCCTGACCTTACCTTTTCTAAGGCATCCAAATGCTCTTTTATTCTGACACAGAGGAGTCTTCCTGTTTCCCCTATGTAATTCTCCCCACATACATTACATGACATCTGATAGACCACACTCGATGTCATACAGTAACCTTAAGGCTCACAACGCAGGATGGTGTGAGGCACATCCTATCGTAGATTCGATTTCGAACCAGTTGCATTTTTAAGGTGCTAGGAGGGATGTCAATAACCCTCACCACATCGTGAAGATCAGCGTTGCGAACACATCTGCGTATCTCCGCACTTAATTTGTCTGAGATGAAAGGCACGCAAAAGGGTATTTTCATACGTTCTTCCTCTTGGCGAACAGCGTGGCTGGCTTGCAGCCTGCGTGCCGTACGCCAGTGCTCCCCTGGATATCAATTACTTTTCGCAATATTAAGCGCCATATTCATCGAGTTTCCGTTCAGCAAGCATCCAACTCATTCTGAATGAAGCACAGTATAAGGCAATCGTCTATATATCTACAGTAAAATATAGGCATGCGTTCCAGAATGGGGTTTTTCACCTTGAACATGAAAGCACCAGCTGACACAGGAGCCAATCTCTGTCCCATAGCCAACCCTCTAACCTGTTTGTAGTACTCTCCCGATCATCGGAATACGTTACACATAAGACACTCGCTAACCATCGTCATTATCTGAGCTACACTCAAGCCATAGAGATTCACACTTGCTTGGTGTTCTGTGAACATTTCAGAAACAGCCTGCAGAGCGCTTTCTCTAGAGGCATTGGTATACAACGCAGTAACATCGAACGATTCCATGACACATCCTTCCTCCTCTGTGGTCTTGCACAGTTTCTGAAGAAAAGCACTGGTGTTTGGCAGGCGTGAGAGCATAAATTTGAGCAGTTGAAGTAAAACCAAGTTTAGCAACCAAGAAATACGGTCAGTAGGGCCATCGATTCCGCTTATAATTGGTCTAACCTTAAAAGCGGAAGGATCTTCGATGGTAGCACCATCCGAGTTCGTCTTGCATGCGAATTATAATATGACCTGGCACATATTATAATTCGTATGCAAGACGTACTCGCGGTAAGAATTTCATCAGTTTTGTTTTTCTTTTGCGTTTTCAAAATTCTTCGAAAATTACTTTCTTCCACTATAAAAAACAAGGGAGGCCTACTCTTCGACAATAGCAAATGCCAGTCCAAATACTTGACTTTTTTCAAACTTCTCTTATTGTCTGTATTCTGTAGTCTCGTTTTTATTGGTTACAAGAAATATCAATGTAAATTTTTATCGTTAATTTGAAACCTACCTTCACTTCCTTCCTTGAGAGCGCTTCTGCTTTGTTTGCAGGATTGTTCAAAACCTCACTATTCATTCGAGTAGCAATTAGATGCCAAAAGGAGATTGCTTTCGTAAAAATCGACGTTACTTCCGAAATTTCTTTCCTTTTGAAAACGTTAGTGGTGGACAACGAACACTACAAGTTGTTGGTGAAATATCCCGTCGTTATACTGCCTGTAGTTATGTGGTTGTAACTTCCAATGCATCATAGTTTCTGCGGTTCATTGTCAAAAGACGTCATACTGCGAGCACAACGAGAAGTAGATAATTGCTCTGAATACAAATGCTCTAATTGCAGTCTGCTTCCATAGCCGACTGTGATGTTTTCCTCGGCACCGGCTTGAACGGCGCGTCTCTTTTCATACAGAAACATCGAGAATGTGACGAAATCTGAAGCCATGGGGTCTCATCACCTTCAGTACTTCCGTGACGTCAGCCGAGTAACTGGATAGATCCCCGCTTTGCTTCGGAAGTTTCTGCTGCTTTGCTTTCCTCGAAACTATGACTTTCCCTCTTGAGCTCAACCACGAAAAGCTGGTTGGCTTTCTCTACCGTTCAGTATTCTCTTTCTGCCGCCACAACCTCTTAAAGGTTTAAACGAATTATATTTTTTGTGTGCCGTTTTTCGCCAAATTTATACGTTTTTTTACATCCTCAGTACTTTGTTTCCTTCTGGTCGAATGCAATTCTTACAAATTCCAGTGGAGTTCAGGTTAATCATCTACATAACCGATGGAATCTTCACGGGACTGTTCCCCGTACGAGCCGTTCATCACCTTCTGGCCACTGCATGTTGTGCTGCTCCTGCAGGTCGTTTGCGGAGTGGTCTCTGCGATGCTCAGCGTGCACGCCCTCATGCAGTGCCAGAATCTCTACTTCCACGTGAACTGCAAGGTAGGGCTTAAGATGAGGGGAAAATTGAACTTCTAAACATCAGGCGAATTTTCTTTCCATCCAGCAGAAATTCAGGAGGTTATCAGTCTGACTCTCTCTAATGTTCTGCTCCACAACAGAGAAAATGGGACAACTTGCAGGTGATGAGTCTTCACCGCGACGATTCTCGCCGTTTTTTTTTCAAGGATTCATTGCGGATTTCGCCGGCGGTCTCTTGCAGAGCGCTACATAGATTTCGAAAGAGAATGATTTCCCCTATCAGAGCATGCGTTGCGTTTCTTTTTTCATCCTGAATTTGATCAATTTTTAGGTCGTTAAAGTGAAAAGTGAAAGAACGAAAAAGTGGCAATCTGCGCACTTGTTCTCTTCTCTTAGGTTTGGAAATTTTGTGCAGCTTTTCATAGCATTTGGAAGACAATGTTCTGTACTAAAAGAACACTCGTTGGTTCTATTTGCTCATTTGTCCTTTATTGATTTTTAGGTCATGAAATGGGGACGTCCGATTTTCCGTCCGAATTTTTACCAAAACTCCGGTTCTGTGGTTGGACTTTTTTGCTTGATGTTATATGTCGTTCGAAAGACGATATCCTGCGCAATAAGAATCTGTTTCGCGTTTATTGGCTCATGCTTTCTGTCGAATCTCAACATCTGCACAAGGAGAAGGAGTTCTTGGTAAAGATGACTTTTCTCTTTTTGGAATTTTGTTGATATTCGAAAGAAATCAGCATGGGACAATAAACGCAGCAATATACTTATAGAATAAGGCATTCTCTTTCGACGACATATAACACCGAGCAAAAAAAAAGTCCTACCACAGAGCAGGAGCTGTCGGTAAAAATAATTCTTCTCCTTCGAACGTCCCAATTTGTTGGCCTAAAAATCAATAAAAAACGAATGAACAAATAGCAGCAACACGTATTCTTGTAGCACAGAACATTGTCTTCCAAATTCTATGAAAAACTGTGCAAAAATATCAAACCTCGCGGAAAGAAGCATTTGTCGGCGATGGCCACTTTTCCACTTTTTCACTTTTCACTTTAACGACCTAAAAATTGACAAAATTCAAGACGAAAAAAGAAACGCAACACAAGCTTTGATAAAGCAAATCATTCTCTTTCGAAGACTGCATAGCGCTATGCAAGAGACCGCCAGCGAAATCCGCAATGAATCGTTGAAAAAACGGCGGGGACTTATGGGACAACTTAATATTTACGAGCTGTGGGGCAGCTCCGTGCAATGACACTGATCGTTGTCCAACCTTCCAATTCGGTCCAATTTTAATGTAAATATTAAGCCGGATCGAATGTTGCCGCCTATAGTTAAGCATCTTACTACTAGGAGCTAGTAGGAACTTCTGGTACCAATAATTCGAAAATAATATGTAATTTTCAGTGCATACAAAAATAGATGTGATCAAAATAATCTAATTAATAGTAATTAATACTTATAAATATATTTAAATAAACAAAACGACAATTTAAAAGATAAAGGATAAAGAACAACGCTACTCAATCCCTTTTGGGATGCGCCACGCAATCTACTTTTACGGCATGTCGTGGAGGCGAATTGAATGCGTATTTGGACATATAATGACCTGTGTGGCCAGCATATGAACAAGTCAGCGCTCTTTCCTTCCCAGACGAGTCTGGTACCAATTCACCGACCCCGCAGGGATGGAAGGCTTGGTTGGCTGGGTGGGAAATCCGAACCAGGAACTTGGTATCGGGTGCAGCCGACAGTCGGTGCCTCTTCCGACTGCGCTAACCGCACGCTTAAAACAACAGTTTAAAAATTAAAATTCATCTCTCATAACATATTATATATGTGATGTCTTGTAAAAGTTTAGCGTTGGAACCTAAAATCTAGAAATAATTTTTTTTTGAAAAATTGTGCTGATCTGGAAACTGTATGCATTATATGTAGGTCTAAGGAAATGATGTGGAATTACGCGTGCGAAAATAGTGGGATTTTGATGTGAAAGCTGTGTTCTATTCTGTTTAAGCTGCAATCATTCTGCCTTTACAGCGTTAATTTCACGAAATCCTTCGAAAACTTTCGGAGTATAAATGTCAGTGTGTGTAGGAGTAGACCAACAATGTTTTCTATAGTTTATGAGATCTAATGGCCAAACTTTTCATATCTAGCAAGTTCATACCAGTACTTTTATTGGCAAGATTAGCTAACATTAACAGTTCTTACCTTAATTGGAAAACTAATCCTGACTGAAGTTGTGATCATTCGGGATTAGAACACTAAAGCAGCGGAAAGTTTGTGCAGTTTGAGTCCAACCTAAGAATTTATACGCCAAATTTGCCGACGTTTCGCATGACCGACGATAACTTTCTTTCTTTCTT
Organism: Heligmosomoides polygyrus polygyrus; assembly: GCA_947396885.1. NCBI lineage: Eukaryota > Metazoa > Nematoda > Chromadorea > Rhabditida > Heligmosomidae > Heligmosomoides > Heligmosomoides polygyrus. The sequence goes on along the minus strand of OX377201.1, from coordinate 94,620,074 downwards.
ATACCTGCACTGGGCGCGTGGAGCGCAGTCGGAGGAGGTGCCGGCTGTCGCCTGCAACCGATACCAGGTTCCTGGCTCGGATTTCCCGCCCAGGCCAACCAAGCCTTCCATCCCTCCGGGGACGGTGAATTGGTACCAGACTTGTCTGGGAAGGATAAAGCACTGACTTCTTCATCGGCTGGCCACCGCAAGCCATTGTATGGCCAAATACGCATTCAGCTCGCCTCCACGAGATCCCGTAGAAGTAGAATGCGTGGCGCATCCCAAAGGGGATTGAATAATGCCGTCCTTTATCATTTTATACCTGCGCTCTTTTTTACCCTAGGGTTATTTAGACCATAAGAAGTTGGGATGTTTATACTCACGAAAGCTCTTCCTCCAGATGTTTACCTTTCCCTATCCACAAACTGTAATGTACATAGTGTAATGGAGTGCGGCGTTTCCGCCCGGTCAGCAGTAGGTGAGAGTTCGAGTCCCGCCTGACGTTAGAGTTTTGATCACAACAAAACATCGTTGTAACAGCTTACGTTCTTGATACCAGCCTCTTGATGTTTAAAGAAATTGAATTGGATCGTAAAAGAGCACTAAAACGCTTCAGCTCACTACTTAGTTGTGTCCTGATTTGTTATTAATCCCTTATTGGTCGTTCCTTGTTCCTTTTTCGTGCATTTCTTTATATCATGATGGTGTTCTTTTTTCTATGGATTATTACAGTCTTTTATTGTTGCACACCCATAAGTGTATGACCTAAATAAATAAATAAATAAATAAATTTGATGTATTCTTTAACACGATAAGCGTATTGTCCATACATTGACGATACTGCTACTATTTTCAGATTCTCATCTGTGGCCAGATTGTCATCTTCGTTATCCACTCCGCCTTCATTGTCTCTATACAGGTAGCAATCTTCAAGAGTCAACAACTTTAGCTCCGTTGAGGGTAACTACCTGTTAGCCACAAAGAAGCTGGTTAAGCTGTAGCAACTTGATTTCGCTACATATGAGGCATGGGACTAATTTTAGAGTTCCGGGCAACAAATTCTTCCATCCTTCTGGATCACGAACATGCCAAAGCATTCTTTGTCAATTGTTTTGTTCTTCTCAGGGAATTTTAGTGTCTAAATACACCAGGCGATTGCTCTAATACCCGCTAAGAAGTAGAATCCGTTGCACATCACGAAGTATTAAGTTGTCTCATAATTTCTTTCAACGATTAATGCGGATTTCGCCGGCGGTGTCTTGCGTAGCGCTATATAGCTTTCGAAATATGATGATTTGCTCTGTCAGAACATGTATTGCATTTCTTTTTTCATCCTGAATTTTGCAAATTTTTAGGTCGTTAAAGTGTAAAGTGAAAAAGTGAGAAAGTTGTTATTTGCTCAGTTGCTTCTCTCGCTTAGGATTATAATTTTTTGCCCAGTTTTTAAAGCATTTCGAAGTGAATGTTCTGTGCTATAGGAATACGTGTTGGCCCTATTTGTTCATTTGACTTTATTGTTTTTTAGATCATCAAATTGGGAAGTCCGAAGGAGAGATTTATTTTTATCGGCAGCTTCTGCTCTGTGGTAGAACTTTGCTTGGTGTTATATGTTGTTCGAAACAGAATGTCTTGATCTATAAGAATTTGTGTCATATTTATTGGCCCATGCTGACTTCTGTCGAATATCAACAAAATGCCAAAAAGAGAAAAATCAACTTCACCAATAAATCCTTCCCCTTGTTCAGTCTGTCTTGCTCAGTTTTATATAACACTCGAAAGTGGATGTTTTGCTCTACCAGAATACATGATTTGTTGTTCGGCCATTTGAATTTTTGCTAAATTTCAGGTCATCAAAATGGAACAGTGCCAGGTCGACAAGGATGAGCACTTTTGGCACCCTCTTCTCTTTGCTTTCAACCAGATTTCTAGTGCGGCTAAGGCACTAGAGTCCTGGTTGAGCGCGCGAACACTATTTTTCAACGCCAGTTACAATTCTGTGCAATAATCGTTGAGTATGTTAGTATGATGAATGAACATCAGGAACCAGCGAGTGACGATTGCTGCCGGCCTGCTTGTCCGTCATCATTCATCACACGGACATATTCAACGATTTTTACAGAATTGTAACTGGCGATGAAAAATAGTGTTCGTATGGTCAACTAGGGTTCTAGTGCCTAAGCCGCACTAGAATCCTGGTTGAAAGCAAAGAGAAGAAGGTGCCGGAAGTGCTCATCCTTGTCGACCTAGCACTGCTCCATTTTGATGACCTAAAAATTAGCAAAAATTTAAATGGCCGAAGAAAAAATCATATATTCTGGTAGAGCAAGACATCCACTCGAAAGTGTCATATAAAACTGAGCAAGGCGGACTGAACAAAGAGAAGGACTTATTGGTGAAGTTGATTTTTCTCTTTTTGGCATTTTGTTGATATTCGATAGAAGTCAGCATGGGCCAATAAATATGACACAAATTCTTATAGAACAAGACATTCTCTTTCGAACGGAATATAACGCCGAGCAAAACAGTCCCACCACAGAGCAGGAGTTTCGGTAAAACCTCTGTCGGAAAAATCGGACGTCCCAATTTGATGACTTAAAAATCAATAAAGTACAGATGAGCAAATAAGACCAACACGTATTCTTGTAGCACAGAACATTGTCTTCCAAATGCTCGAAAAAGCTGCTCAAAAAATTCCAATCCTAAGCGAGAGAAGCAACTACGCAGATGGCCATTCTTTTACTTTTTCACTTTTCACTTTAACGACCTAAAAATTGGCAAAATTCAGGATGAAAAAAGAAATGCAATACATACTCTGTTAGAGCAAATTATTCCCTTTCGAAAGCTTGATAGCGCTACGCAAGAGACCGACGGGTAAAACCGGAATGGATCGTTGAAAAACCGGCATGGACTTATGAGACAACCTAATTCGTTGCTATACGCGTTACTGTAAAAAATCGCGTAAAGGTGCAAAGACTGGAGAAAACGTTTGGAACAGCTGCGAGATGTGTAGACAGAGGGTTTCGCCTGTAATCTATAGATCTGTCATTCCAGCTCATGCACCTGTGGAAATATCGATTTTCTAAATCTGCCTGTGATGTACCGATCTCGGCTATCACATGTACCATACTACGCTTTCCGCTCACAACGTCATATTTCTCGTTCATTATTTTACAGGTGAGTTTTCCTGTCGCCTGTGCTGTTTTTTGAAAAAATCAGAGGTAGGAAAGGCTAATGTTGCGGTGATCATTGAAACGACATAAATTAAACTTCCTTTGCATCAGTAGACTCTATGTCCTCTCATCTTGAAAGTTCGGCGTTGTTGTTAAGAACTTCTACAGTGAACTCGTCTTCACCACTCGGGTTTTTCGCATCGTGTTTCCGGCATTAGGTCGGGAGCACTTAGGTGGGCGAGGCGCTTGGTCGGGTAGGTTGCAAAGATAACGCCTCGAACCGTTTTTAGGCTTCTGAAGACGACGAGACGGTCGAAATGTCAGGCCAATAAAAGTTCCTCCTAAGAACCTCGTGGCACAGAAGTACTGTAGAATTTCTTCGTATCGTGCAACTTTCTATTATCTGTCAGCGTAAATTACTTTTCAAGAGCTTTTTAGTATAGCTTTTTTGGCGCAACACAGTCTGCTCGCCCACAATCTAAAGACGACTACAATGGGCGCAGTAGACTAGGGGTAAACGGCAGGAAATGCGAATGCATTAGGCGAAATTAACATGACGGACAATGATTGAAAACAGAGAAGGGGAATCACTACGAGACAAATACAAAACGAAAGCTGCGTCAAAATTCCCATTTTAGGATTGCCAAAGGATAGCCAGTTATTAGGCTGGAAAAGAGTCTTTTCATTATTTTTTGAAAGATTTATTACTTCACAACTACAATGTCAAATCAATTGAGATAAACCCCAATTTGTTCCACTACACTTCTCCAAAGACTGGGTAATTTTCTAATTCATCTCGCGTAAAAGATTGCTATTCTGGAGTCGTGCCATTGCTGAATCCAATTTTTGAGCTCTTCATCCGTTTCCAAATATTTCTCTTCAATTTCTTGTTTGAGAGCACGGAAGAGATGGTATCGGTAGGGGCGATGTCAGGGCTATACGGTGGATCTAGCACTACCTCCCACCCCAGCTCCTTCACTGTTTCTCTTGTGAGTCTTGCAACATGTGGTTTTGCACTGAGTTTCTGACAGGGCAAGTGGAATCCAAGCTCCAAATTTCCATGTAAACTATTCATAACAGGTGCGATGAGTAGCAGATCCCAAGCCATGTACACCCTTAATTTGGTCGGCTGCCTGACGTGCTGTGGATCCTTTAATGAATTCATGAAGAATGCCGTGCCGAAAATGGCCATGAGGTATATCTGGAATTGAGTCCGGAAGATTGGATAGATAACGAAGTACAAAAAGGGTCTTGACCTGTGTCCCCGTTCGAACGGTAGACAACTGTGATAGGATTACGAAATCAGCAATCAATATTGGCTAGTGTGTTTACAAGAAGACCGGTGAAAGATTATTCGAATTGTGAAGAAACTTTTTTCCAACCTAATATTGGGTAGATGCGGCGTCACATTCTTCTGTGATTAAATCAACGGCTGGTAAAATTGAATAGATATCTTCCCAGTAACAGTAGGATGGTTACTTACTGCGATTAACGACATAATTAAGTAACGAATTAGTAAATTAATTGTTCACTGCACATTACACACCGCAAAAATATTGGCAATGTCTACAGTCTATCTACAATCGCTCGTGAAGAGTTTCATTATTCCTAGCGTTACCCGCCTCATGCAAAACAAAGACAGCCACAAGAACAAAGGCGAATTAATTAATTAAAAAATTTCCTTTCTTCGTTATGTACTGGGGAACCGATAACCATTGCCTTTATTCCTATGACTATTTTTAAAAATGATTCCTCCTTTTGTTTGTTAATTCTGAATCTTACTCAATTTGTACTTGCTTGTGCTTCCATTGCAAGCGCACCTTGGCGTGCACTAACAAACAAGTAAACAAATATCGCATCAACAGTTTGATTTCGTAGAAGCCATTGGATTTGGCTCGACAACGGTTGTGTCCTCATATATGTAACTAGATCATCTTCATTACAAAGTGTTAGAATATGATTAAACGTTTTTGAAACATTTAAGCTTTACGTCTCCTAGTGTCCGCTATGTGTCACGAACGAGATAAAGAATGCTCTAGATTTCAGGAGGGCAGCAGAGATAAACCAATTCTGAATGGTTTCGTAGACTTCGTTCAACCAAGTATTAGGTTGTCCGGAAAGTTCTCAGCGTTTTCAGTGCCTCATTTTGAACTGCAATAACTTTCTCACACCTTATCGAATTCAGCTGAAATAAGCACCGATCGAATCAATACACATTTGCCAGCGGGCCACCAGCGAAATCCCACCAGCGAAATTCCACCAGCGAAAAAATTGCGTGGTCGAGATTCGACAAAATCCACGAAGGCTCTTTTGGCTTGGTCCTGATTGATGAAGGTTTTACCAGCGAGAAAGTTCTGAAAGTGTTTGGAAAGGTGTAGTCGGTTGGTGAGATGTCTGGAGAATATGGCGGGTAAGGCAGGAATTCAACCCTAATTCGCTTGATATTCGAACATCCGATTTCGATTTGTGAAACGTGTGAGCGGGCGTTATCGTGCAGAAGAATCGGGCCCCTTCTGCTGACCAATGCAGTCTGGAGTTGACGAAATTTTCGGTGCATTTTGTCGATCTCCTTACAGCAGGACTCAGCTATGATCGTTTGGACTCGTGCCAAAAAGTTGCAATGGATCAGACCACCGTCGACCACCACACAGTGACCGCTACCGTTTTTGATGGAGGTTCGCCTTTGAAAAATGCCTAGGAGGCTCGTCGGCGTCCAACAACTGTCCCCAACGTTTCCTGATGTCATACGGAATCAACTTTTCACCACAACTGATTTTTCAATCCAAAACGGGTCAGTTTGTTGCGTAAAAGTAGAGAAGAACAAATCTCAAAACGTGGCAATTTTTGCCGCTCACTCAACTCGTGGGGCACGCTCTTTCGAGGCGTTTCAAAGCAACTGTAGTTTTACTGACGTCTAGCTCTTCCGCATTCCCGCGAACTGTTTGGGATGGTTCAGCTTACATCAATTCCTTCAACTCCTCGTCCAGGATTGCTCTAGGTCGACCGCTACTAGGATCGCCTTCGAGGATGAAATCTCCGGTCCGAAATTTTCTGAACCACTGGCGCACAGTGCTTTCCCCGAGACTATGAGGCCTCCACACCTGATTGATTTGTCGAGCTGTCTCGACTGCGGATTGTCCCAATTTGAAGTTAAGATAACATATAGTTCGGAACACCGATACCACCCGATACCAGGTTCCTGGGTCGGATTTCCCGCCCAAGCCAACCAAGCCTTCCATCCCTTCAGGGTCGGTGAATTGGTACCAGACTTGTCTGGGAAGGATAAATCGCTGACTTGTTCATCGGCTGGCCACCGCAAGTCATTGTATGGCCAAATACGCATTCAAATGGCCTCCACGACATCCCGTAGAAGTAGAATGCATGGTGCATCCCAAGGGGGATTGAGTAACGCCACCCTTTATCCTTTATCGTTCGGAATTCCTCCCTCAACATGGTCCAATAAGTCCTTCAAAAACTAAAACATAAAATAACGTTGAAGCATAATTTATCTAGTCAGATAGAGCGAAAAATTCTGTACAGAACGTAAAAAAGACAATGCGCAATGCAGTTTGAATTTTCACTTAATAATAATAGGCCAATGAAAAATACTAACACAAAACGCTGAAAACTTTCCGGACAACCTGACAGCTTTTCCAGTTTATGATGGTACTTGAGAGGACCGTCGCGTCTGTAAGGAAAGCAAACTACGAGAAGACTGGTCGACCACTGGGTGTGGTTCTCCTCACGTCGGGGGTACGTTCTCATCCTTCATGAATTTGCATTGTGTACAGTAGGGGAAAGGCGTCTTAAGCAAAGCTTGTGATGGTCTTCAGAACTACGTTTTAGGTGATGTTGTCTGCTATGTTGACTGCGTGGTCAATTCAGCAAGAAAACTTCAGCAACCATTACCCATACTGTTCGTCGGGATCGACACAGACGATCGCTCGGCTTTCCGGCATCCACATCTCGCTCTGCGTAATATGTGTAGTGTCACTACTAGGAGTGGTCGCTCTGAAGTTCTACAACCAGTATTCAATGGACAGGTAGGCGCCTCGCTAAAAATTGTGAGTCACTCGGAACGGATGCACATTACGCTGAGCCCCTTCTACTATCACTTCTGATGGTTTGATCGCGAGAAGTGTGCTCCATGCTGGCAATGTCTAGAGCTCGCGGAGCTACACAATAATAAGGCTCAGTATCAGTTGGGAGACATCGAATCTCCTCTTTTGTGTGGTGATGACAGCTATTGTGCATTGAACACCACAGGTTATCAGCATCGTCAAGAGGTTGAGTCATTGCTCTTCAAGGCTGGACCCGCTTCCTCATCCAGATTTAGTCGCCGTTCTTCGACTCTGACTGGTTTGCTCCTATTACATACCCTTCTACGTCAAATTAGACCTTATTCAATACAAATTGGACGCCTTTAAATTCAAATTGGGTACTTTTCACGTCGAGTTGAACATTCTTCTAAGAAAAACTGAAGGACTCTCTAAAATCACCTGTATCACCTGTCGTTCCGGAATTGCTCGAGCGGGCGCCAGCAGCGTCTCCATTCGTTCCTGTCGCGTGCCAGAGTGGTCCAATGGATCCTCCTCGCTCGATGGACACGAAGAGCGTCATATCGGTCGTTCAGGGCTTTCACAATGAAGTCCGACCAACGCGTTGGTGGGCGTCCTGGTGTTCTTTTGACATCCCGCGGAATCCAATCTGTGACGGCTCTCGTCCAGCGGGTGTCTGCGAAGCGTATTACGTGGCCGGCCCACCTAATTTTCAACGACTTGGCCCACGCGACAGCGTCTCTGATCTTCGAAAATCGGCGAAGCTCGGAACTAAAAGACTCTCTAAAAAGCTTAGAAACATTTTTTGTTCAAGAGAAACGTTAGCATGACTTTTTCTTTGAAGTTTTGAAACACCTAGTCAGTAAGTGAACACATTGTTTGAAATCAGATTCTCATTTTTATGTGAATAAATAATGATATAAAGCTCCTTCTGAAGAGCAGGAAAGCAGCCATTTTTCAGGGCTAAAAGGAGAGATAGCACAATGATCTCTTCCAAGACATCGCGATTTTTGTTCGATAGATAGCAGAACGTTTCTTTGCATGTTTTACAACTGTAAACAATACAGCAAAAGCATTTGTAAGGAACATACAATTCCTCAATTTGATGATTTACATTTACACCACCAATCAAATAAAAAGTTTTTCGAGTGCAATCTCGTTGTTTTTTAAATGCATTATATGATTGCTGCCTTGCTGTCCTTCAACATAAAATTTATTTTTATTTTTTCTCAATTTTTAAAAATAAAATTACTTCTCTCACTTCAACTGCTGAACTAGAAAATTTCAAAGAAGGTTATATCAAATTTTGATGACGTTTCCTCGATTGTGAAGATTTTCGTTGGACAAAAGATATTCTAACCATTTTGGAGAGTCTGTAGGCTAACTTGTAACAAGCTTGGTTTGAATTGGAAGACTTTTGCTTTGATTTCAGAAGCCTTATTATTGTTTAGAAGAGTGTTAAATTTGACTTGAAAAGTGTCCAATTTTGCGTGAAAATGGTATACCTCATCTTCATGTGTGCGGTTATCCTTATTTGGTCACATTAGTTTGTTTCCCCCGACAAGAAGCGTGTACCAGCTTTTGCGTCGCTAAGTGCACAAGTTCTCCTAATAGAATAGCACCCCTATCTGAAGCGGCGCTGTGGCACCAAGTACATATAGGTCATGAACGCTCTCCGAAATAACCATCAATAGCGGATCGGTGTTGGAAAGTGAACACATTTTTGTCCAATTGTCATCACAACGGCAAGTACACACGCATCTCGTCTCTATACAATATCACGATGCTACAGTTGGGAAATATGGGCTTCTACAAAAAACATTGAAACGTATATGGCAACTATCGACTCGTTAAACAAATCCGGAGGATAAATCCAGCTGTTTACTTGAGTTGCATCACACAACAATCGACCTATGCAAAAGAATAGCGTTTACTTCAGTTAGAAGTGAATTTATTTATTTATTTATTTATTTATTTATTGCGTCCTGAAGACGTGCTCACACGGAAAAGCAAATGAGCAAAGCAACAGAAAATTGCATGAATAAAAGAAAAACAAAAAGAAAAAACACTGTAACTACGTAAAGTACTAGTCTAAGGTAAGCAATCGTACATAAACCAGAACCTAACCAAACGCACTGAAGCCCAAACAATATACTACGACAAAACAATAGACATGAACAGCAGATCAAAATGGTTTTGAGACAACATCTCACTTTATACCAACGCTGTCTTTGAATTGCCAAAATTAGTACCAGCGGCATGATTACATGATTATTCGTTAAATGATCCTATTTTTTACGGAGCAGTTAGTAGTGCATCAATATTTGCAAAGAAATATTCAAAAAGAAAAAAGAAAGGAAAAAGAAAAAAGACAAATTGCTCCTTCATCGTTTTTCTTCTTTTTTTTATTCTTTATTTTCAAATAGTTTCTGTTGCGTTTCTCATGTTGAGTTCTTTTCCACTAATTTCTTGAATTTTTTTTTCACTTCAATTTTAATTAAATGAGATTTCATCTTCAAGTGTGCAGAGATTGTGCGGGTAGGAAACTCAGTACTCTGATGTTCATCACGCTGTAGAAAATGTCTCAGTCGGCAAAACGTCTAAAGTGAAGGAAAAAATGTCATAACACGTTTCAGTCTCAGCGTCGAGGTCTTCTCATGTGTTGGTCTATATCGCTGCGGTCACCTCACCAGAACCGATCCCTCAATCGACGTGGCTTTTTTGCACTTCCTGAGAAAAATTTCCTGAATCTTTTGTGCTTCGGGACTCATTGTTTATGTTACTTTTTCAGTTGTTCTACTAAATTCTCCTTAGTGTCGCAAGTAGAAGGCCAAACGGCTCTTCATACCGTTTTTCACTAGCGACCACAAGCAGCATGTATCTTTCGCGGTTAAAGATCGTTCCTGGGAAGTTGGTGCAGTTCGAGCGATGTGGTGTAGCAAGAGCTATGTGGTAGCGTGTTGCAAGTCGACGGCCCCAGCGCAGCGGCTGTGCCGTGCACAAGTGGGACCTGCCCATAGGGCACCCGAAGCTGCCAAGACCTAGTAAACCGCATCCGGCTAACACACGATGCTATGGAAAGGGATGAGAATGTGACCAGGCCTCGCGGGAGAGCTCCGGCTGAACTGAGTAGAGAAAAGCTGACGGACGGGCGACGCCTCAAAGGCGTGCCTCGCTCGCGGCCGGTGCAGGCGTAGACTAAGTTGCCGACTATACGTGGGTAGCGGGTGATGCCCACTCAACTACGCGCTTTCCGCCCCTGGATCGATGTCGGGGAAGGCGGGGGCAGGCCGCGCGATGGGGCGCCTCATCGGAGTTCACCGCGAGCCTGAACGCCCGCGGGAACCTAGAGTCGTAAGGCGCCTTTTATACTCTCGCCGCAGCGCGGCGCGTCAATTCGGGTCGCGGCGCGGTTAGTCGCGCCGCGCCCCGAATTTGACGCGCCGCTACGCGATTGCAGTCAGAAAGGGGAGCGTCAACGACGCGCGGCGACGCGGCTTCTGCTTACTACGGTCCGTTCGCCAAGGATGGCGAAGGAGACGGTCCATGAGTCATTGGGGGACCAAAACAGAAAGGATTCGTTGGCAGAACAGCGGGATGCATCTTGCCAATGGTAGTGGTGGGATTCCTGTAAGAGCGGCGAGTCCTCTCTTATGGCTGGGGTCGAAGTCGCCCGCTCAATCTAGGTTAGAAATTGGTGAGTGTGGTATAGAGTTGAATCCCCTCCAAGTGGCATTAAACGACCCTTATTTTGCAACATGTGCGGATCCAAAAGTAAAATAGCTGGAAGGTACTCACCGTCGAGAATCAGTCAGAATTCTCTCTTATATGGGCAATCCGGGGTCATTGTGCACTAAACATATCTTTAGCGTAGTAGATGAAGCTTTGTCAATGTCTTCAGATCTCAATTTCCTTCCTAGGTTACGGAAGGTACGGCTGGCTAAGGTCATCGTCAATGATTTTCCTCAAACTCCAGCGTAATACGAAAAACGGATGTTAGATTCGTGATCGGCACCCCAAATACCCCCCCCCCCGGGCGAAGTTTGGTTGACCCCCCACCCTTTATCCCTCTATCTCTGGAGTCCTGAAAGTATAGTAGTGCCATCGTTTTGCTACACCCTTCTGATTATGTCCACCCTTCTTTACCTTTGCTACACCCTTCTTGATTGGGGAACCTAAACAAAAAGGTCATAACAAAATGGTCCATCACGATGTGAAATCTCCCACTCCACACCGAGTCTGCCGCAGTGTGATCGCGCCGCGCCGCGCCCTTCCCTCCCGCGGCGCGATTCGCCGAATACCGTAACCCAAAGTTCCGTCAAATGTGGTGTTTTGGGGCGGCGGAGTATGAAAGCGATACGGCGCCGCCAGGCGGCGCGAAAAATCGATAGCTATGTCAACCATCACGCCGCGCCGCGCGGCGGCGCGAGTATAAGGCGCCTTTTATACTCCCGCCGCGGCGCGGCGCGTCAATTTGGGAAGCGGCGGTGCCAGTCGCGCCGCGCCCCGATTTTGACGCGCCGCTGCGCGATTGCAGTTAGAACGGGGAGCGTCAGCGATGCGCGGCCACGAGCATCTGCGCACTACGGCCCGTGCTCCGGAAACGGTCCACGAGTCATTGATGGACCAAAACAGAAAGGATTTTTTGGCTGATCAGCGCAATGCATCTTGTCAATGTTTGTCGTGAGATTCCTGTGGGGAGCGACGAATCCTCTCTTAAGCCTGGAGTCGAAGTCGTTCGCTCAAACTACGGTTGAAACTGGTGAGTGTGGTATTGAGTCGAATCCCCTGCAATGCAAACGGCACTGAACACTCCTTATTTTGCGACATGTGCGGGTCCAAAAGTAAAACTGCTGGAACGTACCCATCGTCGAGAATCACTCAAAATTCTTTCTCATATGGCCATTCTAGCGTCATTGTGCACTAAGCATATCTTTAGCGTGATATGCGAAGCTTCGTGAATGTCTACAGATCTCTATTCTGTTCCTAGGTTACAAGGTACGGGCTAAGGTCATGGTCACCGATTTCGCCCAAATTCCGTAATCAACCGAACCTAGTAATCGCTTGTAACATCAAAATACGATGTCAGATTGACCAGCACCCTAGCCCCCCCTCCTTCCCAATAGGAGAAGTTTGGTCGAGGAGGTGAAATCTCCCACCCCACGCCGAGTCTGCCGCGGCTGATCGCGCCGCGCCGCGCCCTTCCCCTCAGCGGCGCGATTCGCCGGATACCGTAACCCAAAATTCCGTCAAGTGTGGTGTTTTGCGGCGGCGGAGTATAAAAGCGATGCGGCACCGCCTCGCGGCGCGAAAAATCGATAGCCATGTCGACCATCACGCCGCGCCGCGCTGCGGCGCAAGTATAAAAGGCGCCTAAGAGGCGCCTAAGGCATCTGTTATACTCCCGCGGGAGCATCCGCGGAAGGTCCGCGGACCAATGGTGCACGGCGGAGGCGGGCGTGGCGAGGCGCGGCGATTGGCCAGGTGAGGAGTCTCGGCGCGATTCCCGCCCTTCCGCGGATGCTCCCGCGGGAGTATAACTCAGGCCTAAGGCCTTAATTATACTTTGACGTCGAGCGACGCGACGCCACGTATAGTGGCCATATTGATTGTGCGACGCAATCGATCAATTTGGCCACTTTACATGCCGTAGTGTCGCTCGGCGTCGGAGGTATAGACGTGGCCTAAGTCCTAGTTTATACCTGCGCCGCCACGCGGTGCGGCACCACGAATGCCATAGGGATCGTTTTTTGCGCCGCCCGATCGATATCTATTCCGACTGTGGTGCCGCGCCGCGCAACGGCACAACTACAATTTAGGGCTAAGAGGTCGCGAGTCGCGGGAGAGCGAAAGGTATGGAGAAAGATGTGATTTCTTGCGTTCGCTTTCACATTCGACTAAACTTGGCAGAGAGCTCCGACGCGATACCTTAACCTGCATGAAACTGGATGTTACTATGCCTTTACCGCGAAAGCCAACGAGCTGACGCGGACAGAGAATATGAAGAAAAGCTTCGAGGAAGAAGTGGGTTCACCATGCGTTTGTCGTCGTCAAGACAGCCGATAGCTGGCAAAAAAAGCGAAAGAGCTATAAACAAAGGCGTTCTGGTTGCGAAAGACACTCATTATGCAGACGTCAACGACCTGCAGTATCTATTTCGACTTGCTAAGACTGGCCTTCGCCGAATCTTGTCTGTAGAGGTTCCTCATGCGATCATCTTTTCAGCGGCTCTTCCTTTCCCGTTCAAGATGTCACCGTACAGGAAGCAGAAACGAGACGGCTAGTTCCAGCGACATGCCGTCCATTTGTCGAAGTAGATCCCGTAAACTTTTAAGTGATTGACCATGTTCTTCAATTGGGTTGCAGCGTAGGTGCTACGGCATATGAATTTTGGCAACGTTCGACAATTCTGATGTGGACGGAAATTCCCGCTGGCCGCAAAAACTGTAACCCTACTCGCTTTCTTTCACACATGAAGAGGACATTCTCGGCGGATATCGCCCAGCTTGCCGGCAATAAGTGTGGTTTCATAAATGGCTGCGGCACTTGCTGTGGCACATGATTACTGCCTCTTGATGGGGAAACGTCGCAAAAAACAAAAGCCTGTGGGTTTTGAATAAGAGCAAGCTTGGTCGCAGACATCATGAAGTGACATGGTACGCTTTACGACATTACTGAGTTCCCGTAGAGCTCACAGAGTGTGTAACAATATTCGGGCCTTGTTTAGCAAGGAGAGCCTTCAAAGTGGCGGTGAGATTTTGCGAAGCAGTTTTTACAGGATGTAGGGCGCGGTGTGGGGGTCCATAACCGCATTTTTTTGGTATGCTTAGCTACGGTTGAAAAAGCGGGTGGAAGCGTGAGCGCGAAGTTCATCATGCCCTGCCGCCCCCAAACTGCTGTGGTCGGTTGGCGTAGTGGATAGTGTTGTCGTTTCACAGAAACGTGGTTGCGGGTTCCATTCCACCATATGCTGGCGTTTTTGCATTTTGCGATTTATCGTCAGTGAGACCTTTCCTCCGCATTTCCTACACATTTTTGAAAAAAACGTCAGGAGCACCAATTTCGACCAAGCTTTGTGCTTGGGGGTTAGTTGAGATGCAGACCACGAATATGGCACCAGTTTTTGACTTTCTTAACCTGAAAGTAAAAAATTCTCACCCTTCTACTTTCAAAGGGCTCGATGAACGTAGGCGACATTTGTTGTCATGTTTTGTTCACAAATGTGTTGGAAATGGGATAAGGGGTCTCACTGACGATAAATCACAAAGTGCAAAAACATATGGGAATCCGACTTACGACCACGTTCCTGTGAAGCAACAACACTATCTATTCCGCCAACCGACCACATCCAGTTAGGGGCGGCGGGAGTGATAAACCTCGCGGTCACGTCTTCACACGCCTTTCTTCGACCACAGGAAGACAACGACGAAGACTGGTATTCACGGAAAAGTCATGCTCTGTGCTTGATGGAACAGTAGAGGTCTGATGTATGATGAGGTGCTGGATCCAGGCCGAACAGTTACGGCAGACCTTTACAAAGAACAGCTGATCCGCGTGGAACGAACACTGCGTCAACAAGGAGTGAACACAGCAACTGTGGAACTCCTCCACGACAATGCTCGACCGTACGCCGCAAAGATCGCGCTGAAAAAATTGAGGGCTGGGAGCTTCCACCCAGACCGGGCGCCATCAGACTACCATCTTTTCCGGGCGGTGCAGCACGAACTGGCGGAGAAAAAATTCATGAACCGCGACGAGGTCGAAATTTGGGTGTCCAAGTTCTTCGAGTCGCAGCCACCGGAGTAGTCAGACAGACCTAGTGTCTCACTGCCGTCGTAGTAATCTTTCCGATTACTGTAGGTGGAATCGGGTTTGATATCCAACACTACAGTGGTTCGGATTCACGAAGAACGAGCAAGGAATACAATTTATTCTAGGCAAAATCGAAAGATTACAAATAAATCTGGAAAAGGAGCAGAGAGGAGACTAGATGAGAGCCAAGCCAAGACTGAATCTAGTTGCTTTGATTTGGGGAGCTTTTATGGACTCTCCTGGAGGCGTGCCTACCGTGTGCTCCTCAGACTCTCTAAGGTACGGTCTTATGGCTTTGAGGCCGTCGCTGGCATATCCGCAGGAGCAGGTCGTAAACCTTCCTGGATAGGTTCCGCCATCTCATCCTTTTAACGAAGGCTTGCAGAATACACCGGTTCCGGTATATTCCACAGAGTTCTTCAAGAAAGCCACCCGTTATTTGCGAGGACGTTGGCGACATGTCATCGATAGTGATGGAAATTACCTCTTGTACTAAGGTGTGGTCATCTTTTCTTGCAGTGATATTTCTTATTGAGCAAAAACGACATTTATAATCCAACAACATAATAATAAAAAGCTGGGCTTTTAAGAATTTCGGATTAAGAGTTCTTGGGGTCAGCAAATCATCTGGCGTCAGTCTTGTAGATGAAGTGGACTTACACATTAGTGCAGCTTGCTTAAGGTGGCACTCGTCAACTGGCGTACTTTTCAATAGGAGAAGACCAGATAACTGAAGTCGAAAATGTGTAGTGGCACCCTCCGGCCAGTAGCAATACGATGCAAACTGTTGGTCTGCGACAAAGTAAGTTAAGATACGACTCAGTGTTAGAGAGACAAAAGTGCTGCGCTGAATAGCTGGTGTCACGCACATGGATCTGGTCTGAAACAATGCGTTAAGCAAACGCTCGTGGTTGTAGCAATATGCACAAGGCTGAACTGTGGTTATTCGCTACAACCCTTCTTGATATGAACGAATGCAGCATCAGCTGCTCAATTTTGAAGTAAAGCAGACCAGAGGGCGCTCGAAGCATCGCTGGCTAGTCATTGAAACGAAATGGGGTTGCGAAAATTTATTTGTAAGGAGGAACGATCAAAAAAGGTCTGATAGATGGAAACATCGGTGAAGGTGGATCGATATTTTTCGCTGACGGGTCGGTTGGTTGCCTCACTCCTCTACGTCCTCACAGTACGAGCACGTCTTCATGCAGTTCCGCTTCATCAAGTACTCCCAATCCGGATCAGAGCCATCGCAGTGGCCAAGCTCCAAGTGTCTTTGACATAGTCTCGATCTGTCCTCGCACTCCTGCTGAAAAGCTCTACATGCACGCTACACCACCAAGAGTAATGAGCCAACTGATTCTCAGGTTAAGCAGAGACTCCCTACCGCAGTAGCTGTGAAGGCGTTAACGAGCAGAAGAACGCAGAAAAGGTAGACGAGCATCGTGGAGTGAGTCGAGTCTGGTGTACCAGCACGTCTTCCGCCTTATATGCAGCTTCCAACTGTCAAAGAGCAGTGTAATCTATCGGCTTCTCCCGTGTTTGCCACACAAAGTCCGCTCTCTCTATAATTCGGTTTTATCGTTTGAATGTTTGTTCGAGATGTATTGTTTTTTATGCTGGATCAGCCTGGCCATAACGCTTCGCAATATTGTACTTTGATTTTGAATGCCACGCCACATGCGTGACTCAAACCAGTATTGGGTTATTCGATAACTAATATTATATAATAGAAGGGATTGAAGACAGATTCTTTGAGCCTCAAGTGGCTGTTATCGAGATTGTAAACACTCACAACGATGTTTTGATGCTATCAAATTCTAGCTCAAGGCGGGACTCGAACCTAAACTCCTGGGGCCGGATTCATCAACAATTAAACCCGTGGGTATGCGGGGTATTAGGGACAAAGATAAGATACGAACCAGGTAGAGATAAGGTTAGAGTCAGAGACGCAGGCCTCATCGTGGGTATCTCTACCCTCATACCCGCAGGTTAGTCGTTGATGAATTCGGCCCCTGGTGCCCGGGCGGGAATGCATTCGATCTAGTCTTGCGGGTGCCGCGGACCCGCCATGACAACGGCGGGTGGTGCGGCGCCGCGAGTGTTACTATACGCATTACTGCGTACTATTCTCGGCATTTGCGACCTCTAAGAATGTCAGAGATGAAGTGAGCAAAACGCTTCTTTTTTTTGAGGAAGCGCTTTCCAAGTCAAGTTAGAAGATCTTGAATGTAAGCCCCGAAATATAATGGAACACTCCTTATAAGTCAACAGTTCTCTACCATTCTGCTCACTTTTGTCATTCTACTGGTACCTCCACTAAAAGTTCCTCGGTTGACAAGCAGCTCGAAGATGATGTGGAAGCCCTTGTAATGACAGCATTCCCTACGATGCCTTGTTGAGTGGAAGGTCTGTCCGATGCAGTTATAGCTCTAAAATAACGGTCTTCTTTGTTGTTGCATTTCTGTGCAAGGGTTTTCCCTAAACCTCACAGGCTAACTTGTTGCTCGAAGGCCACGATAATTTTTAGTGCAATTAAGGTTACCTAATATCGTGCGAAGTTTTTTTTTTGCGTTACGTTTTGAGTGCAGGATTCCATACGTCTCCATTTGCCGACTCTAACGGTGATTATATTATTGTTTGTCAAGCTCTTTTATGGACGGAAATTATGCACCAGCCTTTTATATTCCTGGCATAAAGATTCGTCATAAAAATGTTTCCAAATAGATAAACCATAATCGACACCCTTCTATCACGTCCCTGGCGAGTCTCATCCGCAGCTTCTGGCACTGCGGGTGAGAGCCGCCGTGAACTGCGGCAGCCATCGGGGACCCTTGCGACAACTCGTCCGTGCCGCGGTTTCCACCACAGTGGCAGCGTGGGTCCTCACTGCGGCGGAAGTGATATGGACGAGTTCTCCGGGTGCTGCAGCGAGATTCTGTAGAGGTCCTAAGTCGCCTATTATAGTCACCCCACCGCGAGGCGCGGCGTGATCGTTGACATACCTATCGATTATTCGCGCCGCCTGGCGGCGCCGCATCGCTTTCATACTCCGCCGCCCCAAAACACCACATTTGACGGAATTTTGGGTTACGGTATTCGGCGAATCGCGCTGCGGAAGGGAAGGGCGCGGCGCGGCGCGATCAGCTGCGGCAGACTCGGTGTGGAGTGGGAGATTTCAGACCGCGATGAACCATTTTGGCCTTTTTCTCTAGGTTCCCCAATCAACAGAACAAAAAGGGTGTAGCAAAATAGTGTCACTATTGTACTTTCAGGGCTCCAGAGGTAAAGGGGTTGAGGGTAGGGGGGGGGGGTCAACGAAACTTCACCCAAGGGGGAGTTATTTAGGGTGTTGACCATGACCTTAGATTCGTTTTTGAAGCTGATTATGGTAGGCTCGGGTGACCAAGACTGTCAGGTCATAATCACCGATTTCGCCCAAACTTCGCCTATGGGGGCTATTCGGGGATTCAGGGTGGGGTGCTGATGACGAATGTAACATCCGTTTTTCATATTACGCAGGGCAAAATCAGTGACCATGACCTTAGCCGTCCATACAACCTACAACCTAGGAAGGGAGTGGAGATCTGTAGACATTCCCGAAGTTTCACCTACTACTCTAAAGATATCTTTAGGGCACAATGAGCCCGGAATGGCCATATGAGAGAGAATTTCTGACTGATTCTCGATGAGTACCTTACAGCAGTTTTTTATTCAGAGAGCGGAAGAAATGAACGGACTAACTCTTTCATATATAGCAGGATGATTAAAACGCAGAGGCTAGAGATTGGAAGGTAGCTGAACCAGTCTGTCATCGGCATATCTCGAGACGTTAAATGCTCCTCTTTCACGGGAATCTTGACAGGAAATCACTACATTCACCCAGACACTTGGTCCTGCTTGCCAATAAACTAATTATCGTTATCCATAAATCAAGTCTTAGCAGATCGACACATCGAGAGGGGACTGGAACCCCCGACCCTTCGCGTTGAGGCGGCGGCCTCAGCCACTAGGCCATGTGCACTGCGGCGGTCGTTTGCGCTAAAGCACACCACGTGCATCAAAATAAGGGTCCTAAGGTGTACTAATGCGCAGCTGGGAAGAGGATATAACTACTGGATGTCGTGCTATATGACGCGTCTAACCTAAGAGTCCCTGTGCTGGTTGGGACTTGAGTAAACGGCCAGATGTTGGCCGTTTGCAATGTGGAGTTCTATAGGCGAAGCAGTCGTTGCTCAATGTATTTCACTGCGCTACTCTTTTTATGAGGAACGAGCTTTCATATCTAGTTGTGTTAGGCTTTTCAAATCTGATGCGAAACGGGTGACCCTCAGTCTACCAATACTCGCCATCTCATCTCACGTGCCTTCTCAAAAAGATCAGAGATGTTGAGACTGATTTCATTTGTAGTCAACTTATACATGAGGGCGAAATCCGAATTTTTTGTCTAGACTCTAAAGGCTCTGCACTTGTTCAAGATAGCCGCTCGTAAGAAAGTTGAAAAAGTCCGCATCTAGAAAACGAGTGATACGTTAAACTCTTTTGCACTTTTCCAGCTCAACTATAAGTGTACTTCGTCGTGGTGGCCATATTGGAGAGCAGCACTCCAACAATGGCCGCACATAAAGACGAAACTGTTTCAAAAGCAAAATAGTATCTCCTACCTTAAAAGTCCTGAGAATGAAGTTCAAACACTCTTGCGTGTTCCTTTTCCTCTCAAGAATGTGGCTTTCAAAATCGAGGCTTGCAATTAACTCCAAGTTACGTATTTCATCGACAAATGTTCAAGGTGGTCCTCTCAAAGAAAACGAAATGTTTGGATGTATACGTCCTAGCCGCATAATGGCGGTTTTGTGAGTAGAAATATCTAGCGACCATGCTTTGGACTACGGCATCTATATACTGCTCTTTGAAGTTTTTGGAAGTCGTTAACGGTGAATATTGTTGTACCGTCAGCATAGATGCTTCAGGAACAGCCTGGGGGAAGTGAGCAAGGTAAATCGTTGACGAAGATTATAAACAAAAGTAGGACCAAACATGTATCTTGTGGAACTCCACTTGGTGTTCGATCGTAAGGGACAAGCTGCCGTTGATTATTACGAACTGGTCTCTATCGGTTAGAAATTAACGCAAAAAAAAATAACAGTTGCCCTTTTATGGCACAAGAATACAGTTTCTTAATTAGCAAGGAAATGGAGATAGAGTCGAAAGCTTTTGCGTAATCTAAATGACAAAGGGGCTCATAGTTACCTTTGCCTGTTTTTCTATTCCACAATGGTAGAGTAGAAGTAAGGGCAGATGTAGTAGATTTCTTATCTTGAAATCCGTGTTCCTCTTTTCGAATTAGGTTCTTATCACTTATTAAAACCTTGTGATATTTTGTGATATTTTGAAACCCGTGTTGCTCTTTTCGAATTAGGTTCTTATCACTTATTAACACCTTGTGATATTTTCGCGTAAAATGTGGTCATAACCTTGTTTACTGATCTGGTGAGTTAGATAGGTCTGTAATTAGCAGGCTCGTTCTTAATGCCCTTTTTCTGAATTGGACGTACAATGCCAACTCTCCATAATTTTGGCACCTGTTCATAAAGGAGAAATTAGAAATAATGGAGAATCCAGACCCAGAACCGCCTTTTTAAGAAATACAATGGTATGTCATCTGGTGAGGTAGAAGCCTATTTGGGAGTCTACGAAGCACACTGTTAACCGATTTTTCGTTATATCTAATCTAGTTCAGCTCGCAATCGGTCATAGAAGGTGGATTAGTTCCTGTGTCGTTGTTTGTAAACTGATCTGAAGCAGTACGCCAACACATTGGTCCTAAGATTATCCTTGCTAATATAAGTTCCGCCAACATAATATAGTATCTGGGATACATCCCGACAGCTTCAATTTCTTTCTGCAGTAACTGAACAAACGTCTTGAATTACCACTACGGACAATTCTTTTCTCCTTCATATGACATGTGCTTGAGAGACTTCCCTGATCAGTTTGGGGTGGCCAAGTCTTTCATAACGTATAAAAGCCTGCCGTATTGGTTGTTTATTATACCTGCTTTTTGCGCAGAGATCGATCGTACTCCAATTCTTCTCTAGTATAGCTGTCCTCGCATAGGAGTGGAGGTAATCTCTTGCAAGCGATTGCCTTCCCGTTCTCGTATGCGCCAGCGTCTTGTCTCTAAGTCTCTCAGTGCCTAGATAGATCTTCATTATACGTGCCTAGAGCCGCTTGCTGTTTTTCTGAGCTTTTGATGCCGGTGAAAAGTTATTCTGCCTTTATTAAACTAGTCTAAAGGAAACTCGTCGCCATAGGTTTCCACCACCTCTTAAATAGCTCTTTATAAAACGCACATGTGATGGCCTCAGTGGAATGTTCTCCATTGTCTACCCATGTAATTCGGCACTCTTTGGCATCCACGAGTATGGTGCCAGCCTTAAATTTCACCAAGATGCTATACAAGGCAGACCTCGGATCAGCACCCCTTTGGGACTCCGACGCGAATCTATCCTCTGTAGCGTCAGGCCCCTTAATAACTGCAAGTTGTAACTCTTGCATTTTGGGAAAAAAGTTCAAACATCCTATCAAAACCGCTCAAAATCTTGGTCCCATCGCTGCAACACAGGCACCAGCCATGGAGACGCTCCTTCAGCGATGTTCTTTTTCGAAGCCATCTTAAGGTCAGCGAATGTGATTCGAGACGAGGTGACAGAAGAGACAGTCGTAGAATCAAGAATAGCATGCAGACGTAGAACAGACAGTTCACCACTCGGGATGACTGCACCATGCGGGAATGCTTGCACCAGACGGGAATGACCTCAAGCAGCTGCTAGCAGTTGTTGTTGATGGTATATTGTATTGCGCTGTATTTCTGTTGTAATCTCTTAGTCGTGTAATAGAAAATTAAGGCAACGCTGAAGCAAAAGAATAGTAAAAGTGTATATCGTCGAATGCAATCTGCTGCGAAAATTCATTGGGAAGGAGGAACGATCAAAAGGTTTGGCACAAAAAGCATTGGTGAAGGTGGAACGACATTTTTCGCTGTTGGGTCGGTTGCCTCACTCGCTACAGTATGAGCATGTCTTCCTGCAGTTCAGCTTCATCAGATACTCCCAGTCCGGATCAGAGCCATCGCAATGGCCAAGCTCCAAGTGTCTTTGGCATAATCTCGATCTGTCCTTACACTCCTCCTGAAAATCCCTTCATGTATTTTACCTCATCAAGAGTAACGCGCCAGCTGATTCTCTGGCTAAGCGGAAACTCCCTACCGCAGTAGCTGTGAAGGCGTTAACGAGCAGAAGAACGCAGAAAAGGTAGACGAGCATTTTGAGTGAGTTCAAAAAATATGGTGTACAAGAAAGTCTTCCGCCTTATATGCAGCTTCTAACTGTCAAAGAGCAGTCTATCGGCATCTCCCGTATTTGCCACACAGAGTCCACTCTCTCTATAATTCGATTTTATCGTTTGAATGTTTGTTCGAGATGTATTGGTTTTTGTTATTGCTGGCTCAGCCTGGCCTAGGCGTTTGGCATTGCTATACTTTCATTGGGAATGACACAGCCGCAGATGTGACTTGATCAAGTATAATGGGTAGCACTGTTTGCCAAACTAGTCATAGTTGATAGTTTCTTTAGTTATTAGTTTTGCGCACCACAGCAAATGTAAAGGTTTCATAGCAAGCTCAGGAATGGAATTCCGTAGCTTCGTAACAAAGCGAATTTCTTAAAGATTTCTGTTAAAGACGGTGGTTTCGACGGCGTAACTGGGTGGCTACTCGCCTTAATTCACCGTTACGATGCGAGCAGTAAGCATTGCGCCTACGTGACAATCTTCGGAAACGACGACAGCACAGTCTGTCGATATCTAAGATATAGCTGCTCTTCTACCTCCATTGCTCGAGAGCCGGACCGCATTCCGGAGTACCATCCATTGCCGCTAACCCAACTGCATTTCCCCCGCAGACCTATGAGAGTAGTCCTTGCATAAGAATTTGAGATGGACCGCATCCCGAAGTGTCACTTGAAAAGCGCTACTGTCGCGATCAATCGCGACCTTCGTTCGGCTTATCTCTGTATGTGTTGCATTCTTTGATGGAAAGATTCTTGGGAACGCCTTTGTTGTAATGTTTCTGCTGTATTTAAGGTACCTCGAGAAGAGCTCGGGGCCTTTTGGCTACGGTATGTATTACGGTCGATTGGGATAAAGAGATCACTGAACCATCGTTGACAGTTTTGGTGCATCGGCCGAAGCTGTCATCTTCAAAATCTGGTTCGTGAACCAGTGAATCAGAAAATCTGATTTCAAGTGGCCCGCTGAGGTCCCCATCAAAAAAAGATGGAATCCATCATATACGGAAAACCAATACTGCATAGCGTCCTTACGCTCAAGTCGTTGCTGTCTAATTTCCAAGAATACGCATCACAGCCAAAATTCGCTGATGATGATGATGAAGAAGCGCAATACGAGGAAACGCTTCACTCAATCGAGCTCATCAAAGGCAGCATAGCGCAGATCGAATCAGCCAAAAGTGATCTGCAAGAGCTCATCGACAAAGTGAAAAACGAGTACGACAACACTAAAAATAAGGATGAAAAGAAAAATATCCTACAAGAAATTGAAAAACTTGAAGATGAGACCAAGTTCACCGAAGTAATGAGCCAAGCCGTAGAACTACTCATGATGCTTCGCACAAGGCTGACTGAATTCGGTAGTAATGAAAAGAGGCTCGCACGTAAGATGCAGAAGACACTATACATTACGGGGAATCCCACTGTTGAAGCCTCTCACAACGAAGCTGAACAGTCGCTGTCGGGAACGATACCACCTCCCAAGATAAGCCTTCCCAGATTCTACGGAAACGAACAAGAATTCCCTGAATTTTGGGCTGCATATGAAACTTTAGTTCACAACAATCGGTCGCTAACCGTCACTGAAAAAATGCTCCTGCTAAAAGAATCTCTCCGCGGGAAGTCAGACCAAGCAATAAAAGGAATACAACTGCTTCCTCAGAATTACGACTGGATGATCGAGACGCTCAAAAAGAAGTACGGAAATAAACCGGCGAATCGTTCTCGCATTGTTCAGCAGCTTCAAAGTCTTCCCCAAGCAGACAAAACAGCCGAAAACAATGAACTCATCTATGATAAAGTGTGCGTCTTGCTCAATCAAATGGTTTCCGCAGGGCATGATATTCGGTCGTCGAAAGATGCTATGTGGACTGAGGCGATTCTGAGCAAATTCCACCACGACATCGTGGAGCCGGTGCTCATAAAGATGCGTGAAAACGACGACGCAACCGTAGATAGCATCATGCAAATGATTGAAAACGAAATAGCAGCAAGGTCTTATATACAATCCAGAACACTGTCTGCTAGAAGCGGCAATAAACCTCCTCTATACCGAGGCGCTAATTCACAGCATTGCGTAATCTGCAATAAAGGCGGACATTTCGCCTGGCAATGCAAATCGCCACTCTCAGTCGCTGAAAGAAGAAAAGCAGTCCTTGGAAAACGCCTCTGCTGGAAATGCTACTCCGACTCCCACAGCAGCAAGGAATGCCATAGAGAAAACTGTCGGCTTTGTGGTAAATTACACCACAGCAAGCTATGCTTTGTAAACGAAACCGTCAATGACGCGCATTGCGTTGAGCGCAGAGACAACGCTGCCGATAGCCTTCACCACGAGCCTAGGAACCTCCAGCAGCCGCCGTCTCCGCATTGGCGCCGCCAACAACAACAAGCACAGAGCGCACGCAGTCACGCAAGCAACGGGGGAACAAACGAACTGCGCCGTCAGGGTGCGGTCCAAAGGAGAAACCACAACAGTAGTTTACACATTGAAAGCTCTCATACCGAAGGAGAGATAACTAATTTCGAGTCTACAAACAACAAATAGAAAACGTTGCGAATTATACGGTCATCAAGGGAATAGATGACATACAAAGGCACCATCAAATCGTACTAATGACTGTTAACTGTTAACCAGAGTTGTTTCTGCCCTGGGCGGAGTGTCGCGATCAATCGCGACCTTCGTTCGGCTTATCTCTGTATGTGTTGCATTCTTTGATGGAAAGATTCTTGGGAACGCCTTTGTTGTAATGTTTCTGCTGTATTTAAGGTCCCTCGAGAAGAGCTCGGGGCCTTTTGGCTACGGTATGTATTACGGTCGATTGGGATAAAGAGATCACTGAACCATCGTTGACAGCTTCCCGCTGAACGATGTGAGCCTTTTTGGCGCTGCCGTCGCAGCTTGTCCACAGTGCAGCATAGTGTGAATATTAGTGCTTTCTTCTCTTAGAAAAGCCACTACCGCCAACTAAAGGTTGGAAAACTTGGTTTTAATGGAATGACCACCAATTCTAAATAAGTTCATGTTCACGCGTGCAACGCCAACAAGCAGCCGCAGTTTCCGGCGGTATTCTGCCGCTGTGCGCTGCTCGTCTCCTTCCTGGCGACATTTTTCGTTGCGGCTTTGATATTGTGCCTCAGTTAATTGTAGTGGGCTTTTTTTAGGAAGTGCAGAATTGTTGAAACACGGCAGAGTCGAATCAAGACCAGTCGAATCTGTCTCAGTGTGGAGCTCCACTGTCCTCCGCTCCACTAGTGCTTGGCAGGGTGCGCTGTTTCCAGCCTACTGAGCTCGTCCTTATGTGATTGGAGACCCACAACTCCATTCCCAGACAAGTTCAACAGATATGGAACACACATTTCGGAGGAGCGTTCGTAACCGCATCCAGTGATATGTATATCGTCTCAAAGTGCCATGGTAACCTGGTACCCTTTCTTTGTTAATAAGGGCAGATTTCGCTCTCTATCACCCAGATGCGTGAGAGCGTGTTGGCAATTAGTCAGATGCCGCAGTTCGCCCAAATATTTCGGGTGTGGGTCTGAACTCACGAATGCTATCCCTTATTGTGGCGACTTGTACCACAACACTGCAAGACCTTCCCACCCGCTGCCTTCAGGTGCCGCAGCCGCGACGACATCAGAGTGGGACAGAGGTGAAGAAGAACCAGGATTGCTACAATACATTTTAAGTGCCTGCGAATCCTTGAGATCTACTTTCCATTAGGTCTCCTGCTTTACTACTACCCGCTCGACTCTCTTCATATACCTTTTTTAGGATTATTTTTTAAGCTTTTGTTATGTTTTTTGCAATAAACTGGCAACCAGTTTCACTCCCCCCACAGGGTTCTACCATTAGTTTGGATCCATTTCTCAAAAATATTTCCAAGTCCTAGTAGCGGTCCATGGTATTCGTTCGATCCCGTCTTTAGCGTTCTGTCCTATTACCTTTCCAGCTATAATCAATTAGCCTACCAGTCCTTTTTACATCTTAGAAGGTAACCAGGAGCCTTTTTGACGGAAAGGAACCTGAGTTGACTGAATAGAAGAAAAATAAATAGATAAATAGGGCCAAAACCACTCAGGAATTCAAGCCAAGTTTCAAGAATCAGCCGTCGCCTCGCGTGGCACGGTCAAAAAGTGCACATAGAATGCGCATTTTGCCTGAATGGGATTCTTTTCACAAGACCTGCACTTTTGTGGTATTGAATTTAGAGTTTTCTCTCAGTTGACAATTCAATGGGATTCAATCAAGTAACTCTGTTCGGAGGAAGAGGGTCGTTTTCTTTTGGATAAGTTGGCTGCGGTCGATCTGGATAGGAGCCGACGCGCTATATGGGCCGTACATCTCTAGCAGGCTACAGACCATCCAGCGGACCCAGACCTCCCGCAGGCCTATTTGTCTCGACTGTTCTCTTTGGCTCTGATACGCAGCGGAGGCGTGGGCCGGCACTGCTGCCACGTCTAAATTAAGTCGCTAAGGACCACAGGCGAACTCAAAATCGACTCGGACTTTGCAGTTCCGACAAGAGGAGGATGCCCATCTTCGTGAACCAGTGGACTATGTGTGGAAGGCTAAATGCCGATGAAGCGGTCACATCATGAGAAGACAAGACGACCCATGGAAGAAGGGAGCACGGGAGTGGATCTTGTGGGAGGCTGGATAAGAGCTGCATGGGCCGAACTTCTCAAGGAGGCTTCCTGGAATGCCCAGCGTACTCGCTAAGGACCACACACAGAGCGTTAGAGTGGTCTTTTGAAGAACAATAGGAGAACTCTACATCGAGTCGGACATTGCAGTTCCGGCATGAGAAGGATGCCTCATCTTCGTGACCCAGTGGACTACGTGTGGAAGGATTTAAGTTACGAACGAAGCAAGCTTCTCGTTAGCGTCACCAAATACGATGACTATCGCGTCCGGGATGATGACCACGAGACAACGAAACGAATGGAAGCTATGCTGAAATACGATCAGCGAAGACGAGCCATCTAATAAGGGTGCCAGATGCCCCTCGCACTTTAGGATGAGATGTTTTTATCTGGATACCGCTTCGAACGGCGATTCTAAATATGTGTTCCGTATCTGCTAAACGCATATGGGAACGGAGTTGAGGACGACTTTCAGTTTGCCTCCTCAAACCTTTTCTGCACGGTATCCACCATCCACAAGAGAACGAGCTCAAGTAGGCTGGAAACATCGGCGGCTGTCGAACAGGGTGGAGCAGTGGATAGAAGAGGGGCGTAATGAGACAGGGTGGTTTGTTGTTTTACTCTCCTGTGGTGCGGAATTTTTGTGCGTCTTAAAAAGATCCGCCACAACTCAACAACCAAGCGAGACACTCTATGCAAAATCTAAATGTCGCCAGAAAGGAAACCTGGTTGACAGGTACCAATGTGGTTTCACAACGCGAAAATCTAGAAATCTTGCTTCTAGCGAAGACAGGAAGTCACTGCACTCACCCTGGTTAATACTTGGGCCCGCTTGCCATTAAAGGGAATTTTCTACTATCCTCAAATCTTTGAAATGCCTATGAAAAGCATAAGCATTCTGAACAATGAGACCCATCCTGCTGGATGAAACATCAGCGAAAGATATCCTACCCACAATAGTCAAACCAGTCTATGCACTATTTTATTTGGGAAATTGAAATCGTCGATTTTTTCCGCTCGAAGCGCCGAGCAGTCCGGTTCTTCAGTTTTCTTCCTCCGTACAGTACGAGCATGTCTT
Organism: Heligmosomoides polygyrus polygyrus; assembly: GCA_947396885.1. Taxonomy (NCBI): domain Eukaryota; kingdom Metazoa; phylum Nematoda; class Chromadorea; order Rhabditida; family Heligmosomidae; genus Heligmosomoides; species Heligmosomoides polygyrus. The sequence continues at coordinate 94,591,984 of OX377201.1, read as the reverse complement.
CCTGCAGTTAATTTTCATCAGAGACTGCCAGTCCGGGTCCTCGCTATCGCAGCGGCCATTTTCCAAGTGCTTCTGGCACGCTTTCGATCTGTCCTTGCACTCCTCCTAAAAAGGTCGTCGGGTTAGCTGCCTTGTTAGAGCAAGTAACCCGCCGGTACATTGGAGAAGTGAAGCTGCTTACCGCAGTGGCGGTGAAGGCGTTGACAAGAAGGAGAACACAGAGGAAGTAGACGAGCATCGTTGGATAGAGTACCACGACAGTGTGACTCGTTCTCGTTTGGCCGGCTTTTATGCAGGTCTCATTCGTTAAAGTTCAGTCAAACTCAAATATTTGCCGCACATATGGGGGCCATTCCCTCACCGTTTCCACAATTTGTTTATTTGATCATACCGTGCCTCTGTTCTGATTATACCCCTGCCTAGGAGCTTCATTATGCTAGCCGCTATTTTGATCGAAGCTGTGTCTACAGACAGAATTATTTGTTGATACCGGGAACTTCTGCACTGTATGGCCAGCGCTGCTGGCGGACACGATGCTAGACGCGAGCGAAATTGCAATCCTTCGCTTTACATTTTAAGAATTAAGTTTTATATGCGACTACTTGTCGAGAAGCTCAATACGTAACCCAGTACTCGAAAATTGTTACCGTAGACCACGCTTTTTACAACAATATCTAAGGATGAAGTACCCATGCACAAAAAAATTTCTTTGAAAGATTTGAATCCAACTAGAAAAATAAAATGCAAAACTGCAACACGACGTGTCACACGGTCCCACGCGGCCGAAGGAGTGTGACATGGTGACACGACAGTGTGACACGCAGACTGTTGGTCTGCGACAAAGTAAGTTATAATAGGACTCAGTGTCGTAGAGACAAAAGAGCTGCGCTAAATAGCTAGTGTCACGCACAAGAGCCACACCTGAAACAATGGCGTTAGGCAAAAGCTCGGGGTTGTAGCAATAGATGATAAGATGCACGAAGCTGAACAATGGTGATACGTCACGTTCCTTGTTCATGTGAACGAATGCAGCGTCAGCAGGTTAATCCTCAATTTTGAAGTGAAGCAGACCAGAGGGCGCTCGAAGCATCGCTGGTCAAACATTGAAACGAAATGGGGTTGCGAAAATTTATTCGAAAGGAGGAACGCTCGAAAAAGGTCTTACACAATAAAGCATTGGTGAAGGTGGAACGACATTTTTCGCTGTTGGGTCGGTTGCCTCACTCGTCGCAGTATGAGCACGTCTTCCTGCAGTTCCGCTTCATCAGGTACTCCCAGTCCGGATCAGAGCCATCGCAATGGCCAAGCTCCAAGTGTCTTTGGCATAATCTCGATCTGTCCTTACACTCTTCCTGAAAATCTCTTCACGTACTTTACCTCATCAAGAGTAACGCGCCAGCTGATTCTCGGCCAAGCGGAAACTCCCTACCGCAGTAGCTGTGAAGGCGTTAACGAGCAGAAGAACGCAGAAAAGGTAGACGAGCATCTTGAGTGAGTTCCACAAAAATATGGTGTACAAGCATGCCTTCCGCCTTATATGCAGCTTCCAACTGTCAAAGAGCAGTGTAGTCTATCGGCATCTCCCGTGTTTGCCACACAAAGTCCGCTCTCTCTCTAATTCGATTTCATCGTTTGAATCTATGTTCGAGATGTATTGTTCTTTTGTTGTTGCTGGCTCTGCTTGCCACAGCGTTTCGCTTTGTTATACTTTGATTGGGAATGAACGGCCACAGATGTGACATGAACCAGTACTATGCTTGCTAAAGTAGTCGTAGTTGCTCATGATTGCGCACTACATACAGCAAATATTAGGTTGTAACGAAATAAATGGCACTGAACCACTGTAATTTTAAACAGTTAATATCTCGGCTTGTAGGCAAGTTTATTAATCGAAATAAAAAACTTCTGATTCTACACATCTTTGCCAACGTGACACAAGCTTTTTTATCCCAGTAGCATAAAAATCAGAAGTTCTGGAATTGACGAAATCTTCGAAGGCACTTTCGGCATCCTGTTGGTATTTGAATATTTTCCCTACTAAGAAGTAGCCAAGATGCTTGAAGAAATGGTAGTCTGTTGGGGAGAGGTCGGGAGAAATCGGAGGATGTGGTAGAGCTTCAATGCTCAGCTCATTCAATTTCTGCAACGTCATTCGTGCTACATGGAGACGAGCATTGTCGTGCAGAAGGAGAACTCGCCTTCGATTTACCAAAGCCGGGCGGATATCCTTCAACTTTTTCGTCATTTCTTCAATTTCAATGCAGTACTTGACTGCCGTGATGGATTCACCGGGAGGGAGGAAGCTGTGGTGAATAATTCCCAGCGAACACCACCATACTGTCACCATTACTGTCTTTTGGTGCAATTCCGGCTTCGCAAAAACCTTGGGGCTCTCATCGCTGTCCACCCACTGTGCCGATCGTCACCTGTTGTCGTACATTATCCATTTCTCGTCACAGGTTACGATGCGATCAAGGAATGGGTCCGTTTCGTTCCGTAGAAGCAGTGCGGACGAGATCTCATATCGTCGGTTTCTTTGCTCCTCAGACAGCTCGTGAGGCACCCACCTTTCCAGCTTTTTGGTCTTTCCAAATTCCTTCAGATGCCGGGCAGCTATGTTGTGACTGACGCCAAGAACCTTCGCTATCTCCCTGGTACCTTTGTGTGGATCCTCCTCTACCACGTCTCTCAGCTTGTCCTCATCAACATCACTATGCCTCCCGCGACCTTCATGTTCTTCCAATCTCTCATCTCCATTCCGGAACTTCTGACACCAACGATACGCCGTCCGAATTGTGGAACATCCTTGACCAAATGCGGCGTTGATCTTCTCGTCCGCCTCCTTAGCTGTAGTGCCCAGCTTGAATTCATACAAGCAAATGCCTCGGATTACCCTTTTGTCCATCTGCTAAAAAGTCAATAAAACTCTAAAGTTTTCCCACTTTTACATAGAAAATGTGGTACTCACCGGTAGAGCAAAGTTTGCGCTTCTAAATGATATGCCACTTGTTACGGTTTGTTCTTGATCAAACGCGTAAAGACGCGCCAAAAAATGGCGCGAGCCAGTGCCATTTAATTCGTTACAACCTAATACAAAGGTTTCATAGTGAGCTCAACAATGAAACTCCGTAACATCGTAACAAAGCAAAATTCATGAAAATTTCTGAGGAACGACGAAGCACGGAAACGGAGGCGACTTAAAACTCATTGCTTCATTTAACTTTTTATGAATAAATATCTACAATGGTAGAAATAAATAAGGTGCTATTAACGATCTTAGAAAACTGCAAAGCAGCATGCAACTCTTTTCCAGCAACAAAGCAATAACAAATCCTTGTATTCATAGAATTGCTTAGATGAGTATTCAAGCATTACTAGTGTAACAAGTCGAAGTTTTTGGAAAATCTTTCTGTAAATGAGAAGAAGGTATTTTAAACGCAATGAACCACTCACGACACTTCACCAGTCTTATTGAACGTCCCAGATCTATCCTAATTAGGAGGGGGCAGCGTTAAGGTTGCACTTGCACTCGGCATCCTACGACATGACATTCACTCTCAATTGGAGCCACAGTACCATCTGAAGTAGCTGAGGTTCTGGGACAAACTCGAAGGAAGGAGTTGAGAAGCAAGACAGCGCATGCCCTACTCCTGCTTGGATGGATCCAGTGTCCCCTATGGAAAGCAATGTTATCAATCTAAAGCCCTACGCACGCTTTTGCGGCAACGTGGCAGCGCTATCTATAAGAATCGCCGGGCGAGTCAAAACTACCGGTAATGATTCAAAACATTATTGCCGCTGCAGCCGCTTTGCTGCCGATAGTTTCTGCCTTTGCTGAAAATTACTATCATTGGTTCTGATAATAAATTATCGCTCAGACGAATAATTTTCGATCAAAACCTTGTTCACAAAATTGTTAATGATCACATCGACATTGATAAAAACAATTTCTTCACTTTTTCGTCATTCAATGGCGTCACTGGGGGACATAGCCTCCGTATTCAACCTCAAAAACGGCATTCTAAAGTCTTTCAAGGTTCCTTTATGACTCGAGTTGTCAAAACTTGGAACGAGCTACCCCCAACACTAATTCACTGCCTTCCTAAGACATTTAATTGCAAGTTAGAAACATTGCTGAAACAAAAAGGCTTTTTGTGATAATGACTGCAGCCTTTTCAGGATACAGTATATATTTTAAAAAAAGAGAATTTTGCATTTTAAGTGATTCATTAAAAAACAAGCACTAATGACAAAAAAGTTAAATCAATAGAAGAAATTTTTATTAAACGATCTTATTTACAATAATCTAATATAATATAATCAGTCTAAGTCATAATGCTTAGTGCAAACGTTATACTGCACCACGCTTGGATAGTAAATATTTATCTTCCTCCTCTGCTTTTTCAGCAAACGAGGTACAAATCCGAATTGTAGAAGAGCAGTTTCCACTTTATGCAAACCAAGGAAGAATTCACTTTAGCTAATCTTTTAAAAACCAGCGTCTGGTGCAACCTTTTGTGCTAACTGATTATGTATCACTTTTTGACTAAATAGCTTATGTGTTTTGATTCTGCCAATCTTTAAAAAGCCAACTTTTGCTGCACTCTTTTGTGAATTTATTTTGTGTCTCTTTTGGCTTATTAAATGTTCTGTTCTCTTCTGCTCTGGTCTAGCTGATCGTGGCGGGATCTAGAATGGAAACTGATAAGGATAACGGTAATGATAATGAAACCGCGTTGGCAATGGAGTAGGGCTACAAGGCTGAGCGTGAGTGCCGCCTAGGTTTTGCCTCCTTGCCTCCTGCGAGGCGGTTTTTGTCTTCCACGTTGCCGAAGAAGTGTGCGGAGGCCTTAAGAGTGCCTGTAGAGCTCTGATCTAGAATTCGAGTTCCACGTCAGACCTAAGACTATAAGGGAGAAGATAAGCATGCTCTGGATAAGAAATTTGATTCTCGAATCAAGCACTCATGAAACCTTTGTGGCCTTACATTATTCAGTAGTACATCTTTTCAAGTAAATTTCCATACTTTTTTCAATAAAAAGGAATTCAATTTGCTTGTCACACCGTTTCGAATTCAGGGGACGGATTCATCAACGAATTACGTAACTTTAACGGAAAATTGTGAGCGAAAAGCTTGGATAACGCGGCGTATCGGTCACTATATGGCTTGATAAGCCGCGTTATCTGAGCTTTTCGCTTACAATTATCCGTTAAAGTTACATAAGTCGTTGATGAATCCGGCCCGTGGATGCCCCACCGGCGTGAAAGCACGACATCGCAAAAAAGTGAGGCGTAGTGGGCCTCTTTCTGCAGGCCTTCATTTAAATTCAAGAGGAGAATGGAGGAGGTGCAAAACAATCAATGAGTGATGAGTCACCACTGCCGTTCCGTCTTCCGGTCCAAACGAGAGCGGGACACAGAACGGAACCGAAGGACTAAAAACGGCCGAAAACCGGAATTCGGAACACGGAAACGGAAATTCCGCACATCCCTGATTGCGCCTACGTGACAATCTTCGGAAACGACGGCACCAGGGTCAGTCGATATCGAAGACGGCGTCGGCTCTTCCACCGCCGCTACAGGAGAGATGCACAGCTTCCCGAAACCCCTTCCTTGACCTCGTACCCAACTGCACCTTTCCCCGCAGAGCGATGAGAGTAGTCTTAGTTTGAGAAGTTTAGATGGATCGCATCCTGAATGCCACTTGAAGAGCACTCCCACTGAACTATGTGAGAGGTTTTGGGGCTGCCTCCGCAGCTAGCGTAGTTCACTGTGCAGCTTAGTGTGAATATTAGTGCTTATTCCTTTTAGTCCAAAACTCTACTGAATAAAAGAAGAAGAGCTTTGTTGTTCTGGAATGGCCACCAATTTTGAATCCGTTGAGGTCCACGCGTGCAACGAAAACAAGAAGCCGCAGTGTCCGACGGCATTCTTCCGCAGTGGACTTCTGTACTCGTTTCCTTTCTGGCAGCCTTTTCGTTGCGGTTTTATACAGAGTGCTTTGGTTGACTGTGGCGGACTTTTTTTTTTTAGGATGTGCAGAAATGTTGCACCACAGGAGAGTCGAGCCACTACGTCTCGTTACCGCGCTTCTCTATCCACTGCTCCACTATTGCTAGGCAGCCTGTGCTGTTTCAGTTTACACAAGCTCGTCCTCCTGTGATTGGAGGTCAACAATTGCATTCCCCGGCGCGTTTAACAGATATAGAACGCACATTTGGATCGAGCGTTCGAAACCGCATCCAGTGACACACATCCCATCTCAAAGCGCCGTGGTCTCCTAGGCGAGATTCATCAATGTTACAGCGGTAGCATTTAACAGCGGATTCACAACACAACCATCTTACAGAGCTACCGAGCTTCGCACGTCGTATTTTTGCAGGGAATTTCACAGAGATCTCACCATAACGATTGCTGTTAAGTCGCGTTATCTGCGTTTTCGGCTGTAGTTTCTCTGATAAACTTCTGTAAATTGATGAATCCAGCCCTGGTATCCTTCTCTTGTCAAGAGAGAGAATTTTCGCGCTCTATCACCAAGATGCGTGAGTGATGACAATTAGTCAAAAGCCGCAGTTCGCTCAAATATATCTCGCTATCATCTTCGCGCGTTTAACTAGCACGTTTTCGAGGCTTCCCGCGGCGTATGACATGCTCTAAGGCCGGGGTATACTTACATCGCCGCGATGCCATCGAAGTGCTCAGTTCATGACCCTTCCGCTGCGCTCGCCCGAGCCGTCAAAGGAAACTTCGTCGCGGCCGCCGCAACAGTGGCGGCCGGCATGTGCGATGGCTTCCCGTGCTCATCGCGGACATGGTATACTTTTTCGCTCCCTGCGCGGTGGTTAGCGTTGGTCCTGGGAGGGTCGCCTCCCTTGCAGAACGATGAGCGATGCGACGGAACTCCATCCATCTCCTTTCGCGTGTTCTGCAAAACTGATCGCCGCGATTCCATCGTGGCGACGGGAAGTAAGCACGAGGCCTAAGACGTTAAACGCGAGAAATCAAGCAAGTTCGTGCTTGCAATGACCGCACGCGGTGTAGCACTGCGGAGGAATAATTGCGATCGCAGACCTGTAGTGTAAGGTATTGTGCGCTGCAAATTGTTTTATGATTTCACTGAGTTTTTGTGTTGAAGTGTCAAAGTTCAGCGTCAAACTAACATCTAACACAATAAGATTAGTTCCAGGTTTAATTGCTCAGTAGTAACCAATTTCGCAAGAGCATTTAGGTTGGCACGGTCATTGGATGCACAATGCGCATTTCGGTTACGTGGGATTCTTTATAATGTAATTTTTACTCTCAGCTAACATGTTAATTGGATTCAATCTGGGAACTTTGTTCGGGGAAGAATGATCCTTCCTTTTGAATAAATTAACTGCGTTTGCGCTAGATAGGGGCTGGATAAGAGCTGCTTGGGCCGAACATCTCAAAGAGGCTTCTTGGGATGCGAAGCGCCCTCGTGGAAGACCTGTAACCAGGTGAGCCGACATGTTCGTCGCACTGCTGACCCAACTGGGATCTAAGTTACGAACGAATCAAGCTCCTCGTCAGCTCACCAAATACGGATGGCAATCAAGCCGGGATGATGACAACGAGACAACGAAACGAAAAGAAGCTATGCTGAAATACGATCAGGAAGACGGTCCACCTATTAAAGGAGTATCCACCAAGCACAAGAGGACGAGCTCAAGTAGGCTAGAAACAGCGGCGGCTGTCGAGCAGGTGTGGAGCAGTGTAGAGAAGAACGGCGTAATGAGACGAAGTGGTTTGTTGTTCGACTCTCCTGTGGTGCGGAATTGTTGTGCGTCTTAAAAAGATCCGCCACAACTCAACAACCAAGCGAGACACTCTATGCAAAATCTAAACGTCGCCAGAAAGGAAACCTGGTTGACAGGTACCAATGTGGTTTCACAACGCGAAAATCTAGAAATCTTGCTTCTAGCGAAGACGGGAAGTCACTGCGCTCACCCTGGTTAATACTTGGGCCCGCTTGCCATTAAAGGGAATTTTCTACTCAAATCTTTGAAAAACCTATGAAAGGCGTAAGCATTCTAAAGTTTGATACACATCCTGTTGGATTAAACATCAGCGAAAGATATCCTACCCACAATAGTCAAACCAGTCTATGCACTATTTTATTTGGGAAATTGAAATCGTCGATTTTTTCCGCTTGAACCGCCGAGGAATCCGATTCTTCAGTTTTCTTCCTCCGTACAGTACGAACACGTCTTCCTGCAGTTCATTTTCATCAAGGACTGCCAGTGCGGGTCCTCGCTATCGCAGCGGCCATTCTCCAAGTGCTTCTGGCACGCTTTCGATCTGTCCTTGCACTCCTCCTATAAAGGTCGTCAAGTTAGCTGCAACTAAGGGTAAGTAACCAGCCGGTACATTGTAGAAGTGAAGCTGCTTACCGCAGTGGCGGTGAAGGCGTTAGCAAGAAGAAGAACACAGAGGAAGTAGACGAGCATCGTTGGATAGAGTACCACAACAGTGTGTCTCGTACTCGTTTGGCCCGCTTTTATGCAGGTCTCATTCGTTAAAGTTCAGTCAAACTCAAATATTTGCCACACATATGGGGAGCCATTCCCTCGCCATTTCCACTTTTTGTTTATTTGATCATACCGTGCTTCTGTTCTGATTATACCCCTGCCTAGGGGCTTTATTATGCTAGCCGCTATTTTGATCGAAGCTGTGTCTACAGACAGAATTATTCGTTGATACCCGGAACTTCTGAACTGTATGGCAAGCGCTGCTATCGCACACGAGGCTAGACGCGAGCTGAATTGCAATCCTTAGCTTTGCATTTCAAGAATTAAGTTTTATTAGTTTTATTAAATTTATTTTTTTGAACTATAGTTTTACTTTGCGAAACAATCCACTTTATGGAAAGTGTTATAGTTTCATGTTTTTCAATCATCATTTTTCAATCTTTTCTTTATTATACGCGGAGATCAGTTAACTGAAGCGACTACTTGTCGAGAAGCTCAACACATAACTCAGTAATCGGAAATTGTTGCCTTGGACCACGCTTTTTACAACAATATCTAAAGATGAAATACACATGCACAAAAACGTTTCTTCGAGATTTGAATGCAATTAGAAAAATGAACTACAGGATTGCGACACGACATCGTGCCACACGGTCTCGCGCGGCCGAAGGAGTGTGACACGGCGCCGTGTCACACGTTCGCCAACGTGTTAGGGGACGAAGGCAGCTGCACGGATATATCTACCGCGGCAGAATTAGACGCATATGTTGTGCAGGTGAATATTAAGAGGCAGCATCAGGCAACAAAAGCAAAATCAAAGTATCATTTGCTTTAAGCCAGTCCTTGCATAATGCAGGACAGGAGGCAGCACACCGAAGATATAGCTATTCATCTGATCTAATGCCTTTCCACTTTTCCCCTGCGGCGGTCTCCAAATTGGGGAAGCTAGGAGGGGGTTTGTATTCATAGTGAGCAGCGCCTAGCTGTGAGAAACTGCAAATCATAGGATTCCGCTCGGAAGGCACCGAAGTGGGGCGCATACTGGAAACAAGTTTTACGTAAAAGAACATATATACGACAGTGCTGCTGCTTGAAAACAAAATTGAGGCAATAAACCCCTAAAAGCTTTCCGATTTCCTAAAGATATCCATACATGAACAACAGATACAACCGATTTCACTAACCAGGGAGTTTCTGCCTTTTATTACTTTATGCGATCTGTGAGAACTTTTTTAATAAAATATTACTATGTACATATTTTCTATGATCCGACGCATACTGTAGTATATGCCAATTCTTCCCACTCCATTATAGCCGGCGGAGGCGCTTACGGGAAAGGGTAACTTCGCTTGATTTGGCCTCTTGCGACACTAATGACACTATTCCATTACCGGCCAAAGTAAGGGTAATGCTTATGACCGGATAACATTCAGATCCAAAAACTTTGGACTTTATTCAGTACGCTGTTGCTCAAGCGGCGGTCGTAGTAGTGGGCTTTAGCTGAGCCCGTTGAAATAAGCCATAATATTATGTAGAGTCTATATGGACATGAAGACAATTAATGACAGTACTGCCCTTGCAGTTTTACAACTCAATTACCAGTGTAAATCACTGCTCAGAGTTAACCCTTTCAGGTGGTAATCGCGTAAACATGATAACATGTAACACATGGGATATGGTTCACTATACCAATGCCGATAGACTGGCCGCTATCGATCTATTCTATCGATTGGGTCTAAAGGTTCCTCTTAGTAGAATTCACGCGGGTGCAAAAAAAAATAACGTCACAGTGAGGAGTTATTGGGATCGTGAGCCTATTGTTATGTATCCTTCTTCAGCTTTGAGCGCTTCACAGAATACAACAGAAGGAAGAATGAAAAGTACAGTGATAAGCTCTACAGGTGGGGGGGGGGGGGGGTCATAGTGATAAATGTAGTAGCGATAATGATAGCTAATGCATTTATTATAAAAGCATGCATCTGGCTGTCGCTTGGTGAATAATATCTTTGTGGTCACCTAATTCTATCATTGAGATTATAAGCAACTTAGGCCTATTAATAAATTCTTTCTTTCGACTGCAATTTTTCCTTGCTTTAGATGCGCGAAGGATATATCATAGATTTTAAAAAAAATCACTGGTATATGGACTGTGAAGCGGAAATCTAATAACTTCAAACTCGAGATTTATTGTACTGCTTAGTGTGTACATTGTCTTTCTGTCTAAAGGTCTAAAGGTCTAAGAGGTGACATTCATTAGTGTTAGCATAAGTTCGACTAGTATCTGTGATATGTGTTCGTTATCATTTCCTCTACATACATATTTGCCTGTAAAATTGTGTATAATCAATATATCACCCATATGTGTAAACGGATCAATTAAAATTATGCTGGCCAGTGTAGAGACTTCACTCCAAGCCAACAATAAGGATCTTCTGGCTATTATCTGTTAATCTTATCCATCTTTGTCTGGAGGTAGCCATTTGTGGATGGAGTCTCGCAAATTCGTCGGCTGTTTAAAGAGTACGATTCGAATTATATCGATTTCTATGGTGAACCATCCAGACGTACTTATAAAAGTTCACCAGTATTGCATGGCAAATAATAGATTTGTCTCGAACAGTTAATACTTTTTGCTAATTTTAGAAAGCATCCCTCTAACTGAACGGTGAGCAGTGCTGTGACCATTCAAATAGTACAATCGCATTTCGAAGCATCAAGCACATCATGGGCATGGTGAAATGTCAAGCAAATATTTCGTGAGAACCATGAGGATCGGACAAGTTCTCTTTGCTTTTCCGAAAATAGAGAATAAAATGATGAAGTACGGCGTTACTCGTTTGTTACCTCTTCTGAGATGCACCACGCATTCTACTTCTAAGGAATGTGTTTTTGACTATACAATGAGTTGAGGTGGCCAGTCAATGAACATGCCAGCGTTTTGTCCTTTCCAAGGAAGCGTGGTACCAATTCACCGACCACGGAGGCACGGAAGGCTTTTTTGGCCTGGGCGGGAAATCCAATTAAATGACCGTGCGACAGTCGGCACCTCTTCCGGCTGCGCTACTCGCACCCTAGTTAAGAAGCACTTCCGCATAAACCATTCTGACCAGGGGACTGTCTCAGGCGTATGTCTGCATGGTGAAAATGAATACCACCATGAGAATCACCTCCCTTGAAGTAGTAGGAAGGTGTGTTTCATTTTTGCAAAGTCCTTGAACCCAAGGAGTTATGGCCCCCTGAAAGCTCAAGTTAACACGTTTGTACGCACTCCACGTGGAGATAAGGGAGGTGGTGAAAGGTACCGGTGGCTTAGTGGGAAGTGGCGGTGAATCAAAGGCACAGAGTCAGGTGTTCGATCCACGTGCCGATTGCATTTTTAATGTTCATTCCTTGTCTAACATCTATCACCTTCCCAACTCTTAAACTATGCATATAATCGACTATAGGCTGCCAAGTGCGAGTCCAGTAAGCGATTTTCACCAGTTGCCCTTTCTACATGCGACACCTTTTGTCATATTTTCTGCAGATTTTTGATAGGCCCCTTGACTACGTGGGGAATGTCTCTTCTCTACGAGACATAAATACAGCAATTACGACAGCACATGATGGCACCAGTCCACAAGCCGAGAATGGGTGACCAGTCGACCTCACCTACCATGTGTCCACTGTGGCCGGCCCAAAGAGGGCCAGCCGATCAATGTGCAAGTCCACTTGCACCCTACTGCCCGTCGAAATTGTACAACTAGGCACACTGATGATGACGAGCAAGTAGCTACTGCAGTCCCAGCAGTTGGCGAGTACAGGCATCTCCTAATGTATCGCTAGACGGCGAATATTGGTAACTCAACTCGTCTGGGAGCCGACCAATTAAAAATGTTAAATATAGAGAGATTTTTTGTTGAAGATAGGGGTGCAAACATATCATTCAAAAAGTTGATCTCAATGGTTTGCCGTGACATGAGTGTACGCTCCCCTGGGTAGGCGATTGTCATGGGTAAATCTGAAGCGGCACTATTACGCTTTCGCAACTGCTAACTCATTCATTGGTTGAGGTCGAGAAGGAGTACAAAAAAATTTCACCCAGACTTTACCTAAAGGGGTTGTTCGGGGTGTGATCACGAATATGATACCCACTTTTGAAATTTTGATCGATTACTGTGCTTAGCACGTGTGCATGCGATTTCATATCAAACTTTCAGTGCCCCTAGCTCCTTGGGTTCAAGGACGTTGCAAGACCGGCACCCACTTTTCTACTATGTGAAGGGTGGAGACTCTCACCGTGGTTTTTATTTTTGCCGTTTAGACATACGCTTGAGACAGTTCCCTGACCCTTGTGGGATATGAATCAGTTAGGTTATTTTAGATTTTTAATAAATGATCCCAAGATAAAATAAGGCGAAAATCCCTTTGTGTTCACAAAAGGGAAGCTCGATGAACGAACAGTTTATTAAAAACACGCAACAGAACAGAAACAGTAACGAATGGGCAGAAATTTGGACGATGAGATGACGATGGTGTAGAAACAGGGGTGCCGGTGCTCCCGTCCTAGCGACATAAAAGGTAGACGGTGGTATGAGTCGAAGTGTTGACCAAGGCGTCGACGACTAAGCGATTAGATGATGGGCAACGACTACTCCTCCACGGCTTGGATGACGAACGACAGGATGACGATGTGACTGTGGTGCTAGGACGCGATGAGAATATGGAGCGAGCGGCTAACGGCAGGTAAAGTTGAACGACGCACGCGCGACCTGCAGAACGACTGCAGCGACCCTAGGTTAGGTCTCTCCCACTCGTAAGTCCGGCATACGGACTCGGACGACGATCTACAGGCGTTGAGGACGGTGGTATGAGCCGGCACGCTCCAGCAAACAACGTTTCCAATTACCATAGCTTGAATCGGTTCTAGTATTAAACGCTACCAAGGTATCGATGCGCCAACGAATCGATTAGCAAACACAATTTATGAAATTCAAAATCAGAACGATACGAATAGGACAAGGACAAAGAGCAAACAGGAGACTACAGGGAGGGGGCTGTACCCTATATGAACCTAGTCTCTTACTAGGAAAGGGTATCGACCTTCCATGGACTTCTAGTGGAGACCAGAGTGATTAGAAGGAGCTCGGAATGCTGATTACGAATATGAGTGTCAAAATTGCAAACTGAAACTCCTGAGCGAGTTATGACCTGCTAAAGACCTGTGACCATAACTTATCTTCGGAACCTGATAAGCCGCAGCAGTACCCCTGCGCCACCGCCGCAGCTAGTGCCGCGCTCTCACGGAGTGCCCATCCCTCACCCAGCACTTTCGCACTGCCAGCTTGCAGTGTGGCCACCCAACTTCGACAGGTCACAACTCGCTCAGAAATTTCACTTTGCAATTTTGACACCCACACTCGTAACCAGCATTCCGAGCTATTTCTAGTGACACTGGTCTCCATTTGAAGTTCCACGGGAGGTCGAACCCCTTCCTTAATTAGATCTGGCTTTTACGGATTCTCCAGGAGGACGTGCCTGCCGCGAATTCCTCGCACGGCGGTTTTGCGGATCGGGGGCCGTTGCTGCCATATTAGCAGAAGCATGTCGTGGGGGCGGTTATGAGGTACACCCGCTCCAGCTGGCGAGCGTGCGATCTTCCTCTCATCCCCCTTGCTCACCACCCCAACCCCTAGGCTTCACCGAGAGTCTAACGGCTGATTTACGAAACCTTTGACACGCAAAACAAAAGTTTCCGGGCCGCAGAAGAGCGGTGTACCTCCTGACGCCACGTCCCTCATGAGGGGGCGGGTGTACCTCCTGTCGCGCTGCCGCAGATCGTAAGCCTCCGTAGCCAACACTTGCAGAAAATACAGATTCCGATATTTTCTACACAGGAAGAGAACGCTATGCTGGTGACATGTACCAAATTATGAAAATGTTACTTAAACAAACATTTTAATAGCTTGTTGATATTGATTAGCCACACGAGATTGGGAAGTCAGTTTATTGGCCGACGTTTCAGCAAAATCGCCTTCTTCAAGGGCCTAAATGAGACAGAACATTCACAAAGTTGAAATACCAAATCCCTCGACAAAGCCTTACAGTAAAGCTGATGAAGTACTACTCAGCAAACCAAAGAGATCAACGGCAAAGAACCGACTTTAGGTAGATCCACAGAAGTGGATGGCGGTGATACCGCAAGCTAGGCAGTCGGTATTTTAGGTCGTGCCTGTGTTTTGGAGGTATTGGTTTATACAGGGCAGTGGCTGCCCTCGCACTGACCTAGATCAGACCGTGGCCCAGGGCCAGGTCAGCCCACAGAGTCCCAAAAACGGGGAAAGTTCGCTGATGATAGCGAGACATTCCTCTTTCCGGTTAATTTTTGGGTTTTTATAGTGGATGCAAAAGAGCCCCAGTGTCTTTCTCGCAATGATGTCGGATTCTAAGCCCAGAGTTTTGACCGAAATTTCGATTTTTAAGGAGCCATATTGTGGATTTATAGAGCGAGATGTTGCTCACTAAGGTGGAAAAATGTGTCATGCACTGACAATGTGCGAAGGGCGGCAGAAAAATTGTACCCGTCGTTATAGACTCGAACACTGATTATACAAAATTTTTATTTATAACAGTAGAACATTCAACATTCATCACTTTATAAGATTTAATTCCATGCTCATAAAAAGTTTTCTTCGCGCGAATCTCGACAAGGTCGAAGGCACCTGGAAAGAACAACTTATTAAGGCAGACGAAAAGCACCTGAAAACTTGAAAAGTGTGAGGGAATCTTATTCCAAATTGAAGTTACAGAGACGAACCTCATTCGATCGTCGAACTTCCGTAATACGACGTTAGCATGGGCGTTGTGTTGACGCCGCCAACGTTCCAACTCTCCTTCCACACGAGATGGACTTTTTGGAGTACCACACCACATTTTGTTTCTTTCAGGAAGACGTTCGCTCTCGGCAACTCGTTCCACCTACGCGAAAATCGGCACATTGTCCGGATACTTTGCCCGTTGTCATTCTTCCAAGCTGCGTTTCTATTGGTCTTTACAGCTGCTGGTTCCGTATTGCCAATGTTTCGGTATCAGCTTGAGCCAATCTTTTTCCGAACACTCTTCGCCGCCGCCTACGTAAGCTTATCCGGTTGGATCTGCTTTGCAGTAGATCCATCTGAACTACTTCATAGTTATGCTGATCAATGCTGTTTCAGTTCATCCCATACTACACAATGATCACACCGCTCATTATCCTGGGAATCATTCGAAAGGAGAAACGGATTAACGACAACCGTCTGGAGATGATGGTGAACATCAGGAACGAGCGCGAACTCTACTTTTCTAGTTATTCGCAATTGTGGAACAATAAAGTTTGATATTTGACCAGTAGAGAAAGGCGAAACGGCAAGCCGACATGGATTTCTCATAGACAATAATATTATTTATTTATTTATAACTGCACAAAGGTGCGCACATAGAACAAGACCTTGGAAAACAAATCAAACAGCTGCATTGTATTTACATTGAAGAAGAGAACAACATGATGTTACAATGCATCGCAATTTGGCCAAACTTCAGTGCTTTCAGCTATTCAGAAGCACGCATATATATTACAAAGAGACCACCCAACGCATGAGTATACATGAGATAATAACGAGGAACTCAAGATAAGTTCGCTTAGTTTACCAAGAATTTGGCCAATATAAATTGCTTTTCTTATTAAAAGTGCAGAAGTCGGTTTGGCACTCAGAACAGCTATGTGTTTCCGACTGAGATGTCACTGTCAATCACTTTCGAGCATTCATACACACTCATATCCGGGGTGATCACTGATAGACCGCGGCGCAGGAGGTGTGAATACCGTACATAGGCGATATACGACATGTGGACTGCCGCGGGAGGTCGCAAGGGCAGCGAGCGGCCGCCGCCGTGTCCGCACTCGGGCCGAAGCGCAGCCCCAATCTTGTTTCGGCGGCCGAAGAGGTGAAAATGGTTTTCAGTTTGAATACGGACAATATTACATCTGTGGAAAGCTCGCAACGAGCTGAGAAATGCTGTCCAGTTGGTTTTTCGAATAAACTCATCCATAACGAGGTAAGCGACTGAAACAAAAAATTTTGTTGTTTTCGTCAAACTTTGGCCGCATAGAAATCTACTTTGAACGGCCAAAATCTTTTCGTTCTTTTTAGATTCGAATGTGCTTTAGGTCTACTGTAGACCACAAAAAACACGGCTTTCGTACTTATCCTGTACAGCAGCAACCGAAGTTCAAAGGTAGGAGAAATACTACGCCGCATATTGAGATTGGACCAATCCCTTGTTGGAAAAAAGAAAACCTAGTCATTTCTGTCCATTTCTCAAAGCCATTTTACATGTTTTCCAAAGACCATCGTTCCCACAATGGAATAGTAGAATACTGCCTTCTCTAGCAGGCTACTAGTTGGGTAATTCTTAACTGAATCTTAGGTTTCCGCGCGTTTGCGCTTATCTGAAATCGGGCCTATGTTATTCAAATTTAGCACTATTTAGTACCACAATGAGATGCGTAACAAATACAGATCTACTGAAATAATAGAGGATTTCTGAGTTTCGATGAACCTCGTCAACGGAAAGCCTTGAAGACATGCCACTGGGGATCTCGGAGGGGTCGTAAATCAATTAACGGAGCCGAGGAAGCAAAAGCTTCATAACTAGGTCACTGTGCAATCGTTTTAGACCATGTTTAGATTGCTGGATAGAAAATGAGACGGGGCTTCTAATGGTATTAATTAGATTTTAAACAAGTAACCTTGAAAAGAGTTACGGCAATGCGACGCTTTGTGGCGGATTAATCCGTCGCAAAGCGTCTTTTCTGCAAAGAATTTGAGCGGTATTGTAGGTCGAATTCGTACGTTCATGTACTACGAGTGGCTGCTGGGCAACGATACGGGCACCGCGGTCGCCAACATCTGCAGAGCGTGCAAGGAGGATGCAGTGTCCCAACGCACAGTCAGGCGCTGGTTCAATCGTTTCGAGAGCGACGACACGAACCTCGAGGACAGGGAACACCCGCTGAAAATATGCTCTGCTGCTGGTGGGACGCCAAGGGCATGCTGCACTTCGAGCTGCTCCCGCAAGGCAGGACGGTCAGCGCCTCCATCTACACCGATCAGCTCGAGAAACTAGCCGCCGCCATCCGAGAAAAGCGTCCCCGACGGGCCTCGCTCCACCTGCTGCACGACAACGCGCGCCCCCACGTGGCGAAGGAGACCCAGCAGAAGTTGGCGACGCTCGGCTGGGAGACGGTTGCCCATCCGCCGTATTCCCAGGACCTCGCCCCCTCCGACTACCACTTGTTCCGCCCGCTGAAGCACCGTTTGGCCGGAAGAAAATTCACCAACTACGACAACCTCAAATCCGACATCGCGGACTTCTTCGAGTAGCAGCCCCCGGAGTTATGGGCGAGCGCCATCGGCGACCTGCCCCACTGTTGTGGATAACTGTGGTGATTATATGTTTTTCAATAAAGTTGAAAAAATTAAAAATGGTGAAAATTTCGGACAAGAATTATGGACAGCCTGGTACCTAAGTTTTGAACAGCAACTCGTATCAAACATAAAAAGCAAAGCGTGCGTAACAGTACACATTGCTAATAAAGCATGACAACAAACAGAGTAAAAAATTCACGTGTCCTCCGCATTCGATGTGTAGACGAGAGCAGCTACAAAACAAGCTAATAGTAAGCTAATATGAAAATTGCTTTGTGCAGATTCTACTTCAAAAAAACGGTGAACACAAAAGTTAGACACTTAGAAAGTCTTAAACTAAGTTTGCTGGTAAAGGAACAGTTCGACTTCCTGTGGGTTTGTAGTGCGTAGTTGGGCTAAAGAATGATTATTCACCATCGGTGTCATTCATTATTTAATTGCCACTATCCCAGCTGTCCTTACTGAGATGTGTACCAGGTATGTACGTAGATGAAATCCGAAGCTTCGCAAATCGTAAATCGTAAACCGTAAATCGTAAGCGGTAATTAAGGCGTAGCGGAACTATATGACTTATGTTTATTCCGCGAGTGTTAATTACAGTAATCCAAGATTCTACCTTAAGCTGATCGGTTTTCGAATCAACTGGATGATTTTGAAACAGCTGTACGATTTTAAAAATAGCTGAAATACTTTCATTGCTAGGCACGTTTAGGTCTAAATAAATCGCTGATTTAAAAAACTTTGCCTTATAAGGGCGACCATACATGCAAGCGGAAGTCTCAACCATAATGTTATCTTTCTTTTAGGTAGCTTTTGACTTGCCTGTAAATAAATTGTGATAATTAGCAGGCTGTTCTTGTTCCAATTACAAATCTCAATAAGTTATTGAGATTTGTAGAATTAATTAGTTAATTACCAAAAGAATTGGTCGAAAATCTAAGTATAAAATTGTTTAAATATTCATTATATTTATTTTAATTATTTATTCAAAGCACATAAAAGTGCATAAATATCAAGCATTAAAAAAAGCAATCGTTAGAAAATGTGACACCAAAGACAAAACAGTAATGAACTCAAAAACTCATGAGCAAACTCCAAAGAGCAAGGAGAAAAAAGAAAAAGAAAAGAAAAGAGCAAGGGTTACGACATGGTTTTTAAACCAGCAAGAATCGCAAAAGGCTTTCCAACATCTAAAGAAGACTAGTTTTCACCCTGCGGAAGAGCAGTCCAGCATTTGGTAATTAGTAAAAGCCTTAAAAAAGAGCGTCAGCTTAGAAAGAATGTTTTGCAATAAAGACATCTTGCCCTTGAGACTATAGAATGCACTTAGCATACGACCTTCTATACGCACGATTCCGGGGCGGGTCCTGTATCACAAAGACCTCTTTAAACTAGTACGTACCCGGGCGATGGCATAGAAGGGAGCACGCACCTTGATTTGATATGTCGATACGGGCCAAGAAGTCTTAAAGATTAAAAAATGAAGAAGACTTCAAAAACCAAAAGTTTTTTTTTAATTTTAAAAACCATATTGACAATACGGACTGCGTTTAGGCAAAGCAAACCTGGAGCTTCTTCCAAGAGAAAGCCAACAGGGAGTAAAATGAAGGCAAAAGGCCAAAACAGTAAAGAGCTTCGAAACCTCTGAAAACAAGAACAACTTGCAGGCACTATGTAACAAAGACATTGGTCAAATGATTAAAGAAAACATTTCTGAAGATAAGCGGCCAGCGGAGAAATGTGATTCTCATACTCAGCTCCCGCAGCTTAAGACACTTGAAGATACTACTTCAAAGTTGGAAATTTTGAGGAATCTCGCCGAGTGTAACCCACTGCGCATTTACGAAACGTCGTTGACGGGCTGAAAAATAGAGCTATGAAATGCTTAATTAAAAATTAAAATTATATTATTAATCATATTAATTATATTATTATTTATTAAAATTAAAATTGTTTTTATAGATATTTTTTATAGAAGCAAAATAAAATACAACGACACAACAATCTTGGTCAAATGACAAATCCAAAACAACGACAGCTAACAACAACATAAACATTTCCTGGCTTGCATCATCAGGCCTTCGACGCAGGGTCAAGCGTGGGGTTCGATTTTTGCTGGAAATTTACGACCCCCCCTCTGAAGCGGAATTTGTACGACCCCCTCCCTCTCTCTTCCACTGTTCTATTTCTTGTATTTCTTGATTTTTTTAAAGGTTTCTTGTGCAGTTTGAACTCTTTTAATAGATTCTTCTTTTCAGGTGCGGCTTCGGCACTGAAGAGGACAATGAAACGAGTTCCCTGATCAATAATGTTTTCAAAACACAATAAAATTCTTTAAAATTTTGAACGCTATTTTCGACACTTCAAAATAAAGATCTTCTGGTAGCAGTTTCCAATCATCACTGTTCAATCTATGGAGTTTTTTTTTTCAGGACACCATGAACACGGAACATTCTTCTACCTGAAGTAGCGACGTTTGCATCTGAAATTGTGCTCCGAAATTGTGTTATATAAAAATTTGAGTATTACTTTCTGACGACGGCTTAAGTGCTTTCTTTATAAATTTTTTGAAGTGTTCCTCGAATCGATTATGGAGCGGAAAAAGGAAGGATGGACGATGGACTTCTCTCGGAAATAATGTTCTCCCATCCTAAGAAAACGTCATAAAAAACGAAAATGGAGCTAAAAAACCCTAGCTCTGTACATGATACAGCAAAAAACAAAATTCTCCGCAGCGATGACGGAACTGCGATGACGATATGATTAGGATGGATCGTAAGCAAAATTCACGTTTTTCATGAAAAAAATATTTTTTTAGCCGAAGCAGACCACCCATACGAATAAAATTTTGCCACAAAAACTTGCAAGTCATGATCAATGCACAGTGAAAAAAATTGTGATTTTCTGGATCGAACAGGATGAATCGACCTCAGGTCCTCAGGCATGAAGATCCCTTTTTTGCTAAAAGTGTTTGTAACCATGAAGAAGCGCATTTTATGTACTTTTAGAAAAGCTAGCGGGATTTTTGAATTTCTAAAAATTAACCGAGTTATGAATATTTTTGTGAAATCACTCCGATGAGGTCGCTGAAGGATTCAGTTCACGACTTCCGAAAATTGATCATATCTCGGCTATTTTTCCGAAAATCAAAAATTCCGCTCGCTCTTCAAAAAATAGAGCAAATACGCTTTCTAACCGTATAAGAACCGATTTCCAAGAAAGGGATCTTCATGCGGGGCGGGGGGGGGGGTTCGATTTTCGGTACGTATTTTCGCGACATGGAACCGAAATTGAACCCCCTGCCGCGCATGAAGACCGAATTTTTGGACATTAATTCTTGCATAGCAAGAAAGGGCTCTTCCTCTAGTTTCTGAAAAGCTAGCGGGATTTTGAAACTTCGAAGAATTGGTCAAGTTATGAATATTTTTGTGAAGCCACTTCAATTTTTTTCGCTCAAAAATCGAACCAGCAGCCACGCGTGACGACTCCTTTTTTGGAAAAGATTTTTACACTTTGAGAGAGAGCGTTTTATCTTCTTTTCGACAGGCTAGAAAAATTTTCAAAATACGAAAAACTTACCGAGTTATGAACCTTTTTATGAACGTTTAGTTTCATGCTCCGATGACGTTGGTGCAAAGTCGACCTGAGGTCGATTCATCCTGTTCGATCCAGAAAATCACAATTTTTTCACAGTGAATTGATCAAAACTTCTAGGTTCTTGTGGCTAAATTTTATCTGTATGGGTGATCTGCTTCGGCTAAAAAATAATATTTTCATGAAAAATGAGAATTTTGTATGCGATCCATCCTCGTCATATCTTCATCAAAGCGGAGAAGCATAGTTTTTATTGTATGTTAAGCAGGACTTAAAATTTTATATGATACAGTTCCATTCTCTGTCGTCCTGTCCTTCAGAAGGCAGAAAAAAATTTTCCAGCGAGGAGTCCATCCATATTTCAATTGCGATTGGTCATGTCAGAGAACGCAGTAGCCGCATTAAACTGCCATAACACGGAGATTTTTTTGGGCTCCTGGAAAATTCATAAAGCTTTAGTAGATGTGTTTTCTATGCTTTAAAAGGCAGGTTCTAAAAGTAACATCTTCCATGTGATTAGTGTGTCGATATCTTTTCGGTAAATCGAGACGTCTGATCATATAGAATATCGTTTCAGAGAAACATAGTTTTATCACTGTGTATCAAACGGGCTTAAAATTTTATAGGGTGCGATTTCATTTTCTGATGCTGTTTCCTGCAGGAGAGAAATTACTTTCCAAGCAAGTCAGTCCTTCGGTTGCCATTCCGTCATCGACTCGAAGAGCGCTTCAAAAATCTTGTAGGGAAAGCACTTAGGTCGTCATCAGTAATTAACACTTGAAATTTTATAGAGTGCAATTCTGGAAGTATATGTCGCTCATCAGGCAGAAAACTACCGTGTCCATGAGGTCCTGGGAAAATCTGAAAAAATGAAAATCTCTCTTTGACTATAAATCTGCAGAAAGGAAATCTTTATTTTCCACTGCACAGTAATCGGCATAAAAAATTTTTTGATATGCAATCCTATTTTTTTAACTCCAGGAAACGCAAGTGCTTGTAAATCTCCGCATTGTCGTAGTCACACCTGGAAAAAACAACTTATTAATAGATGCAAACATCATCTAAAAACCTGAATTTGGAGAGAGTCCTCTGCCAAAACCGAGAGAGTACGACCCCCCCCCCCTCCATTCGAGGCTACAGTACGACCCCCCCCCCTTCGATTCCCGAACCTCAAGCTTGACCCTGCTTCGACGGGTGCTTCCGATGCGAGCGTGCGGGCGTTGTAAGTACAGATCGTCATCCTAGTCCTCAATTTGCGCAGCATGGTAAGGCCCTGAGATTTCAGCAGCCTCTTCGTACTCGTCCTTCCCATCGCTGCGGAAATGGGGGCTCTTTCGGGGTCAGGGGAATGAGGCCCTTTAGTGCTGCTGTTTTTGACTGGAGTACATACGGGTTCTGGGCGCGTGTAACGCAGTCGGAGGAGGCACGACTGTCGCGATACCAGGTTCCTGGTTCGGATTTCCCGCCCAGGCCAACCAAGCCTTCCATCCCTCCGGGGTCGGTGAATTGGTACCAGACTGTCTGGGAAGGATAAAGCGCTGACTTGTTCATCAGCTGGCCACCGCAAGTCATTGTATGGCCAAATACGCATTCATGTCGCCTCCACGACATCCCGTAGAAGTAGAATGCGCTGGCGCATCCCAGAAGGGATTGAGTAACACCGTCCTTTATCCTTTATGCTTATCCTACACACGGGTAGCTAGTCGGGCTCTGTCGTGCGGGTGAGGAACTCCGGGGGCAGCCAGCCAGACTGCCCGAAGGGACGGGGCGAGACTTAAGGCGGCCTCGAATCGCCTTACATGTACTCCCAGTCTACCGAGTGCAAGCTTTTGTCCGAGCCGACAGTTACAATCCGCACAGTCACGGACACATCCACGCACACTGTGCACGAACATGCCGCTCCCACGCACAAGGAACGCATCGACCCGACACAGCGGGAGCAAGGAGTCCATCCCCTGCATCCCACCTGCGTCTCTGGGCAGTACACGGTCGCATTTGGTTCGCGCGTGGCCCTGCGACAAGCGGCCCGAAATCCCTCTTAACAAGAGAGCCCGAAGGCTCTCTATCGAGGGAGATCCGTGGTATCGAGGGAGATCCGTGGTATCGAGGGAGATCCGTGGCGATTAACGATATAATTAAGTAATTAATTAGTAATTTTAGCTGTCGCTCACGCTTCGTTCCCCTATCCACCACCCGGGGACGCGCCACGTGGCCCTGCGACAAGCGGGCCCCTCCATTAATGTTGGTATCCATCGGGGCCATTCAGATTAGATTTTTCCGTTGGTAAAAATGAAAGAAATTCAACGCGACGACCTATGAGAAGCCCTGTCGGCACAAATTTGGAGGCGATTCATTAGAGATACGGACTGGCTTCTGCAGCAGCGGAAAGCTGAGGCTCACATATCCTCCGTCGTGTAGTATGTTCAGTCTGGAGTGTCATCTTGCACTGGAGTCTATCCTTCTGCCTTTCTTGAGAGACAGGAGACGGCAGACACATGTTCTGCAGCAGGGCAACGCTGCAGTCCATGTGTCTAGCTCGACCAAAGATGGGCTCCACCGTCACCACATTTAAGTAATGGACTGGCCGGCCTTTTCTCCTGACAGCAATCCAATGGAGAACATGTGGGGGATCGTGGTTCGACAAGTCTACGCGAATAACCGACAGATCAATGACGTGGTGGCGATTTTGATTACATGGGATACCAGCGAAGAGAAAATCACCCAGAACTTTGTCAATAGCATGAATAATACGATGTGTGATGTTATAAGAAGCAATGGTAGTCCGATCGACTTTCGAATTTAATAAAACGTTTGATCATCACGAGTGGATACATACTTTTGAAACACCAATTTTCAACCAATTTTCTTCAAGAAAGTCTGATTCTCGTGTGAGACGGAATTTCTGAAAGTGAATGATTAACTAACTTAGACTACGTGGAATCCAGTGGAGCTAGAGCGGGCCTGCAGAAATGAAAGCGAAACGAGATATGGACCAAGTACATGGTGGATATATTTTTTGGAACACACTGTACACCCAGCATTCCCCCTAGAATCTCCCCCTCACCTCTTCCCACCAGAAGCCAACTTGCACCCCTTTTCCACTCTAACCGACTGATTCTGATAATGTGTCACGCGATTACGTCTCGCGTGCTCTGTGACACTTCGAAATTGTTTTCGCGTTCCCAAAGGCGATTGCTGCATTTCTCCCTGGCTGTTTACGATGAACTGACCTTTCTTCACGCTGCTGGGCTGCTCCGCTTTACGGAGCAATCCTCTCCCAATGCCAAATGAGTCGCGCATTAGATTTCTTTCGACATGCAAGACACTAGACCTTTATGACTTTTATGGGCACGAGCACAATGGGTGAAAGCAACAGCTCTTATGTGCACTTGAATCAATGCTCGGGAAGTGGCAGACCAGATGAAGTTGAGGCTTTTTTCCTCAAGAGTTTGAAGATTAGATCCAGGATTATCTGGAGGGAAAAACACTGACATACTATTGGATAACAACCGATAGTCCCTGTATAACCTCCCTACGCTTGCACATTGTCATGGACCTCAAAGAAGAATGCATAGCGTATCCTGCAAAGGAGTTGACTAACAGGAACTTTATCCTTCTTCTTTTACCTATCAAAGTTTATAATTAATACTTAATTAATTTACTACTTTAAAAGTGCAAGCGGCTTAAAACGTTTCACAGCGCTCATGTGTTCTACCCCAGTCTCGTGAACTGCGTTAACTCCATTTCTGATGTGGTTGGGATTCGTGCACCTTCTTACCAAGGTAGGTAACCACATAAATAAGATGATTCTCCCCGAACCACTTTGCGTCATTTTTGGCGCTCATTTGATTATTCTGTTTAATATTTATTTTATATCTGTTTATTTTTTGTAAAAGGGTTGATTCTGGTTGATTTCTTTCATAACCCTTTATGGGTACGCATTCCGGGCACGTCTGGTGCAGGTTCACCGTACCTGGAGCAAAGAAGTCTTAACGGTCTCGTTTAGATCTCTTTGAGCCTAAAAAAACCACTCTGTGTACCAGATGTAAAACAACGGCTTTAACATACGGTCGCTGGAGTGTGGCTGCGAGTCAGGAGAGACATTTTAAAATTTAAAATAAAAAATTTCAGTTGGAGTGTTCGAGCTGTGGAATCAAGATTACACATATTTATTCGGCTGACGTTTCGGCGTAACCGCCTTCTTCAGAGCCTGGAAAAGTCAACCGAGGTTTGAAAGCTTGCCCCTCCGAGAACTATATCAAGTCATACGAGTTAGAGGAATTGATAGGAAAAGGAAATGAAAGGGGAGTGAGACAGCCCAACTAACCTTATGAAAGCAGCAGTGGGGTGAGTCACCCTCGAATAAAAAGAATCTTGACTCCACAGTTCGAATACTCCTGCAGATATCAACATTATGCCTAGATTTAACGACAGTCGATCACAGACTATAAAATTTCGTTCTGTGTCCATTAGGTTCGCAAATTTCCTCTGATTCCCAGTCTTGGTTGCATTGTGCTTCAGAACTGAAATGCTGTTCTACCGTGCTCCATTAGGATCACGAGTGGATACATACTTTTGAAACACCAATTTTCAACCAATTTTCTTCAAAAAAAGTCTGATTCTCGTGTGAGACGAAATTTCTGAAAGTGAGTGGTTAACTGCGTTAGACTACGTCGAATCTAGCGTAGCAAGAGCAAGTCTGCAGAAATGAAAGCGAAACGAGATATGGACCAAGTACATGTTGGACACATGCCTTTGGAACACACTGTACACCCAGCATTCTTCCAGAATCCCCCCCCCCCCACCTCATTCCAGACGCCAACTTGCACCCCTTTTCCACGCTAACCGACTGATACTGATAGTCGGATAAAAAAATCTTGGCTCCACAGCTCGAACACTCCTGCAGATATCAACGTCATGACAAGATTTAACGACCGTCGATCACGGACTATAAAACTTTCGTTCTATGTGAATTAGGTTCGCAAATTTAGGTCTGCTTCGCTCTCCTCTGATTCCCAGTTTTGTGCTTCAGAACGGAAGTGCTGCTCTACCGTACTCCATTAGGATCCTTTTTAAGGCCTAAACTGCCTTATGGTTCTTCAAAGAATAGCTGTTCTGCTTGTGGATAGAGTTTGCTATACAGAGCCCTGATTATAATTTTCAACAACAAAAAAAAACAGAAGCCGGTTTACCTTAACACTATAGCAAAAATTCAAATCAGTTTCTTTAAGCCTCAAGTGGCTGGTATCGAGGTAGTAAGCTGTCACAACGATGTTTTGTTGCGATCAAAACTTCTGGCGCCAGGCGGGGCTCGAACCCGCACCTCCCTCTGACCGGGCGGGAATGCTCTAGGCCATTACACCACCGGAGCCGTTTGAATTGTTTCTATCAAGACCATCAGCTTAACTGGTTCCATGCTGATATCAGCGGCCAGCTCATCCCGGATACGGGTGGGTGCTGATCGGTCCCACGAGGTGTGGATGTTGCGTTCGATCAAACGGCTCCGGTGGTGTAATGGCGTAGAGCATTCCCGCCCGGTCAGAGGGAGGTGCGGGTTCGAGTCCCGCCTAGCGCCAGAAGTTTTGATCGCAACAAAACATCGTTGTGACAACTATAGCAATAGCTATCGGGTATTCGCTGTGTCAGATGAGATCAAGCCTCCTGCCGACCGTTCCATTCACATCCAACAATGGAGCAGCTGAATGGCCAGAAAAAAAAACCAAATATCGGAATCAAATGGCAAGAGAGGAGATCCCTCTGTGTGCAAATATTTGGAAGTATGAAGGTGTTTAAGCAAGCTTGTCAGCTTTGAGCGGCATAAAGGGCAGCCTGATCCGAGGGACGCCGAGCCGTGTGACGCTCTTCACAACGATGCTCGTCTACTTCCTCTGTGTCCTTCTGCTCGTCAACGCCTTCACAGCTACTGCGGTAGGAAAAGCTTCCTCTTGCCAGAGTATCACCTGGCTCACTCTTCATGCGTAGCGTACCTGCAGAGCGCTTTTCAGATGGAGTGCAAGGACAGATCGAAAGCGTGCAAGATGTACTTGGAAAGGGGCTACTGCGACAGCACTGATCCCGATCGCCAGTACCTAATGGAGCTGAATTGCAGGAAGACGTGCTCATACTGTACTTAGGGAAAAGACTGAAGCGTCGGATGCCTTGAGACCTTCTCGCAAATAAATATTCTGCTGCAGATTGACATGATGAATCTGAGCAGTTATGAGAGCTCCCTAGCTCTGCACATAAGGATGGGTTCAGCCAAAGAAGTATCTCACCATCAGAGCATTTACGAACATCGCACGGTGAAAGGCAAGCCGTTGTTCTCTGTGGGGCATCATTTTGAAAGTCCATTTCTTAAGAATTAATCGGTTGATGAATGAAAGATTAGCTCTCAACCAATCTGTCTCCATCTCCAGGGTGAATTACCTGACTGTCATTTGCTTTTGAAAGGTTAACAAGAAGGTGCTTACGCAAAACCTTCAGCCGTATAAAGCGTGGCTTGCGAAATTGCCTACGCAACTCAAAGTATCAGCTACCGTCAATGTGATGTCAAGGTTTAAGATCAATACAGATATGAGATCATTTCCTTGCCAAAGTTAAACATCCTTTCTTCTTCTTCTTCCTCAGCGTTTGTCCCGCTTAGCGGCGGTGTCCGCTCTACTGGTGTAGTGACGCCACTTCGCTCTATCAAATGTTTGATCGGGGTGGATACCAGCTACCTTTAAGTTCATGTGCAACGTATCAAGCCAGCGTTGCTTAGGCCGTCCTTTAGGCCGTTTTCCGGGCACATCTATGTTGAGGCCAATCTTTCAAACGGTGTCATCATTCGCACGAAGAACATGGCCAAAGCGCTGTAGGCGAGCTTCACGTAGCTTATCCGCAATTACGGTGAGGCGGCTCTCAACCTCCTTTGTTCCAGGCAAGCACTCAGCACCGTACATCGCTACTGGTCGGACGGCGATTCTGTTGATCTTTGATTTAAGGCGCTCTAGTATCTTCCTGGCGCACAAAACGCCTGTCATTGAGCGCCATTTGGACCTCGCTGCGCTCACGCGTGAGTTCACCGCGGATGTCATGTTACTATCAGACGCAATTGCAGATCGAAGGTAATTTATATGTTTCGCTCGTACAAGCGCAGTGCAATTGATCTCAATGGACCCAGTCTCGTTTACTCCTGTCGTCAAGTACTCAGATTTTTTGACGTTTAGCTTGAGCCCAAACGCCGCCAAACGTACACACCAAGCTTGCACTTGTCGCTCAAGTTCGGCATTGTCTTTACTGGCAAGCATTACATCATCTGTATACAGCAGCATCCAAAGAGCAGGCTTCTGAAGGACCCGCGAAATGGCATTACGACGATAAAATGGAGTGGGGAAAGCGCGGAACCTTGGTGAACACCGATGGATATTAGAAACTCTGTTGATGTGCCGGCCGGTGCTCGCACTTGACTTTTAGGACAAGAGTATAGAATGCACACCCACTCAACCTTCGGGGACACCGTGCTGTCGTAAGGCGTACCATATAACCTTACGCGGTACATGATCGAATGCTTTCTCCAAGTCGAGAAGAGCAAGACGCAACGGGTTTAGTTTCTCGCGATGTCTTTCTACAAGAAGACGAACAGCATGAATGGCATCGATTCTGCTGCATTCGGCTACAAAGCCACACTGGTTGGCAGAAAGCCGGACTATCTCGCGAATACGTCCATCCACAATTCGCTCGAAGATTTTCATACTGTGCGAGAGCAATCGGATTGGACAGTAACTTGCTCAGTCCGCGGGACTGCCCTTCTTCTTCCAGATCGGGATCGTCGTGTAGCTGCCAACTACCAGGAACCTTCTTCTCCGCAACAACCTGGTTGAAAAACTTGGTCAGCCACTCAGCGGGGTGCTACCACCTCGACTTCTAAAGATCTGCCGCCAAGTCGTGAAGACCTGTTGCTTTACCTGGGCTTATCTTCTTCAAAGCCGCTCCACAGTGCTCTTTTGCACAGAACCGTGCGTTGGCAGGACGCAAGGGATAGGCGGATGAGTAAACTATACTGTTCAAATTTCCTCAAATAGTTATGCAATCGTTCCATAGGCCTTTTGCGGTTCATCAGTAGATGACCATTCTCATTGTTGATGCCAAAGAACTTCTCAATATCCTCGCTCTAACGGACCGATAAAGTTGTCGTTCACCATCGCGCGTCTCGAGTTCCTCGTTGACATCATAACAATGAGAGGCTTTTGCAACGGCCACAGCCTTCTTAGCCGCTCTCTTCACTTCTTGGTATGTACGCCAGTTGTGGGCTTTCTTGTCGCTGAGAAAAGCGTGATATAGTCTTTTCCTCCGTTTGTCTATTTCCTTGACGTCGTCAGACCACAGCCATGCCTGCTTCTCGATCTTAAGCCGTCCAGGTTTCGTCATGCCCAACTCGGAACGTGCAGCTTGTAAGTTCGAATCGGTTGCACGTTTCCATGTCTTCTCAATAGAGGTAACCGTTGGAAACCTAATACCATCAAGAACAGCCGCGTCCTTCATGTTCTTCTGCCACCACTTGATCCTTGCTGGACCGCATCTCTCGACCTGCCTCAGCCTCGGAGGGCGAACTTAAGTTTGAAGATCAGTGGACGGTGCTGCTTGGCGACAGTCTCGTATGGCACAACCTTCGCATCTGTGACTAGCTTTCGATCGCGATGCTTGACAAGGATAAAGTCAATCTGCGTCTTGGTATTCCCGACAAGCAAGTGCCGGATTCAACAAAAATTAATGGGGACTTGCCGTTTGAAGTATTCGCACTCCAAACCATAACTGAAGCCGGATGTGCCGTTCTACCGACCAGTTTCTCGTCGGGGATAGCAGCTCCAACATTCTATAAGAGAAAGCGATTGTTTTGACGATTCAACGTGGGTTGCAGGGTAAAGACTTTCTCATCAGAAAAAACGAACGCGCGGTGCGTGCCATTCGCAAACCACTTCAGCACGTTCTTGCATTTTCGTA
Source organism: Heligmosomoides polygyrus polygyrus (assembly GCA_947396885.1). NCBI lineage: Eukaryota > Metazoa > Nematoda > Chromadorea > Rhabditida > Heligmosomidae > Heligmosomoides > Heligmosomoides polygyrus. Next base: position 94,561,473 of record OX377201.1, on the reverse strand, counting down.
ATCGCTGAGCTTTCATTCTCTCAGTTAGCATGTGAACACGTTGAATACGGTATGGATTCATCTTAAGCCTCTTCCTGACGATGGTTCTAACACTGCTGCAGAAATATTGAGTTCTTGAGCCATTTTTTTCGCATCGAACGGTGAGGATTATGACGAATCCGCTCGCAAACCATTTTTATCGTTTCCAGAGTAAATTTCCTACCTCGTCCAGTCCTGTCTGATGAAGTTCCAAGCTCCACGTTTTATGGTATCATACACCGTTCTCCGAGGAGCATTGAGAACACTAGCGATGGAAACAGCGCTGTGGCCAAAAAGGTGCAGGCTGATGATGGGCGATCGTTTCGGATTTTGCTTTGCTATTACCGCTCTAAAAGCATTTATGAGTTCAAACTTGGAATGCGCTTGCGTATGCTATAAGTGTATAGCATATTAAAACATAGAGCTCGGAATCCAGTTCTGCTAGTTGTTGTGGACTGCGTCGTACCCTGTGCGGGTAATTTTTGCGACCCTCTAGATCAGTGAGTCTCTTCCTTTCAGTGGACTTATGGTTAGTCCAGTCATTCAAGGAAGTGAGAACGTTTGTTTCTACAGATCTACCTTTCAGAAATCCAAACTGGTTTTCTGAGATTATTTTGTTGGCATCACGGCGTTTAGGTATGCTATGCTAAGATATGCTTCTTCAGTAACTTTTTGAAGGTCTAGCAAAATTGAAGCGACGCTTCTTGGCCGTTAGTTTCTGAAATTGCTGAGTGGAGTTTTCTTGGAAATTAGGATTGCAAACGCGTTTTTCCATCTAACGGGAACTACTGCTTTGGAGCAACTCAAAGTGTGTTTCAAAGGATTAGCTAAATGATGCGAGACGCTTTTTGTTAAGCTGAATACAATAAAATTCGAAAATACTGACAAGAGAGGTCAATGAACTTCCCGTGGCAATTTAATAGTGACTATTGAGGGTTGTAGGTGATTGTCTATTCTCCTGATCCGAACCCCTTAGCCCTATCCTGCAAGTCCGCCCCGTATCCACTCGGTCATTCAGTTCCTGTTGGCGGCATGGTGAGCTGTGCACCTCAATGTTTCACTTCGGTTACTGTACCGCTAACAAGCAAATTGTGAGTTCGCTATAACTCCGCTGCTGTTCCAGCCCTAAACCTTCTGCAGGATAGACTATAACTACGTCATGGCAATTCCAGACGTCTGTTTTGTTGTATCGGACCGCACTGAGGTGATACGGTTTTTTACAATCTTTGACCTACGCAGATGTCCGAAGAAAATTTGAAAACCACTATGGTGCATGTTAGACAATTCTCTACAACCCTCAGAAGGTCGCGTCTGAAATTGGCACGGGAATGTCATTAACCTCCCTTGTGAGTATGAACTCATGGGACCGTGTGGCGCAAGCGGCAGATCATCCCCATTATATATGACAAAAACTCCTACCAAAATGAGCGTAACGACTGAAGAGGTATGAAATTTCGGTTCTATATTCTTTTGGAGCACCCAATGTTATTTTCTCGAAAAGCCTGATACTCGTATGAGTCGAACAAAATTTCTGAAAGTGATGCCTATGGTGCGCGACAGTATTATTTCGATCACAGTTGCATTACCTTCGTCAAAATCTTGCCTAGGAAGATTATTTAAGATGCTCAACACAGTGGCGATGTTCGCTTGGTAGATTACGACCGGATACCACCCATATCGATAACTAGTGTTGTCACCACCTTTGTCCAAACACCCTGAATGAGGTTATTTGAGGTGCTGTCACGAATCTGTTAACCGCTTCTCGAATTTCTCTCGATTACGATAAGTTACGAGTGGCATGGCTACGTGGGAATATATTCGAGGCAACCTATTATGGCATCCACCAGCTATCCATTGAACTTCAAAGTTATTTTTGAGACTTCAATCGGTAAAGGTAACAACCAGGCATAAATACAAACTACAACACTTGGATGTTATCGACCGTCACTAAGAAGATCAACAAATAAAGTCCGGACAGAAAACATTTTTAATCGACAATCAACGGAGTTATGAGTTATTTGGGAGCAATCTAAAAAACAGAATTTGTTGCATTCACTGCATTTTGTCTTACTCCTCTTAGCTAGATTTCTTGCGGTCGATCTGCTCATGATCACGATTTCTAATGGCAAGTCTAGAATTTTTCAGTCTAAATTCCGCATCAAAACAGCTATTTTTCAATTAGACTATCAGAATGGAGAAAACAGGGAAGCGGAAAGCTCATTGCGGAAAAGAAAACATTTAGGGAATATAGCAAAAAATAAAACCAAAATTTCGAGAAATATCAGATTCGTGGTGCACATCTTGAAAACTCAGTTTATGCTAAGCTAAGGCGACGAAATATCGTGTCACATGCGCGCAATACGCGCGATCCCGCGGGTACGACGCGCGAAAATTGCGCGGTTGTCGACGTCAGATAGACAGATAACACCAATGGCCATTAACAAAACCTAGATGCCAGCAGACATCCTAAAGGATAAAATAAAGGATAAAGGACGGGGTTAGTCAATCCCTTTTGGGATGCGCCACGCATTCTACTTCTACGGGATTTCGTGGATTTGAATGCGTATTTGGACATGCAATGACTTGCGATGGCTGGCCGACAAGCAATCAGTGTCCTATGCTTCCTAGACAAGTCTGTTACTAATTCACCGACCCCGGAAGGATGGAAGGCTTGGTTGGCCTGGGCGGAAAATCCGAACCACGAACCTGGTATCGGGTGCACGCGACCGTCGCCGCCTCCTCCGACTGCGCTACACGCACCCAGCAAACATCATAACGCTGTGATTTTCACTCCAAGTTGTCAAATCCATGCGAAATCGATGGTGTATGACGATATTGATAGATCTACCTGCAATGCTAACTAAGCTTGAATCATACGGTGTGATTACCGTATTCAATTCCACTGGTATTGAACGCGCTATTGAGCCTGAATACGCGATGGCTGGCAAGCGCGTCACCATTTTCTTACCGACGGATGAGCAACGTCATAATCGGAAAGACCGTGCTCAGCAAATTTATTCAGTTAGAATTTGAATTTTTTCACTGCAGCAAGTGAAATCAAATTAAGTAAAATACCTTTTACTTATAGGCTTGGACCAACTACATCTTGGAAACACCTTAAGGGACTCCTAAAAAAAGAATGCGGGGCGCACCAAAATAAAGAATTGGCCCCTCTTCGTTCGTTGTTTCTCAATCTTACAGTCAATGCTTCTGATTGAATTAGCAAGTTCTTAGTATGTTTCCATCCAACGATCTATGTGTAGCATGAAAGGACAAGGTCTAAGCACCTAGACCTACCGGAAGGGAATGGCCTACCGAGAACGTGAGGAAGAAGCACTTCCGTAAACCTAAGGGCAGCCTGTTAGTTGTCAAGTCTGTCAGAGGTCCTAGTATATCTGGAGAATCTGTAAAAATACAATGTTCGCGCTGTGCTTGAAACGAGTCCCTGTTAGCATCCAGATGGCGTGCTGTCTAGACCGCATGAAGATCAGGGCACGGTGAAGGTGGTGAACACGAGAGAGAGAGAGGGAGGGAGTTTGAGCAAGATGGTCATAGCATATTTACATCGCACCTAGCAGTCAGAACTCGTTTTATTTATCCCTTCGGAAATAGAAACAAAAATCTGAACTCCCGCCTGAAAAATGGCCAGGGATAGTGACGTATAAACCACGAAAGAGAGCCTCTGCGTCGCTTTGTCCGTCTAGTCCGTCATCGCAAAATTGATGGCTGCCCATGGGCACAACAAATCTGTAAACGTTGTCGAGTTCTACTCAGGGTATTCAGGGCATAAATCTTTAGCCGCAAACCGTGTGCATTTAAAAGCTCTTATAACAAAAGAACATCATCGACTGATCAATAACATATCAATCGACTATATCGACCTTTGTTCAGAATTAACCGCTCGAGATGGGAATAGTGCAACTATGACGGCTGGAGGATGAGCATCACAATAACTAGACAGTGTCGACAGACCAAACGATATCGATCGATAATATCAGTTTATATCCATGAATTATCATTTAAATCGGAAATCAAAAAAAAATGTTAGCCGATAGACAAGCTTCACATCGAACGAGAACATATGAGCCCGCTAATTAGAGCACGGATAGCACACTCTCCTATCGGTGGCGCAATCAGTGCGGTGATTGGGTGTGATTGGCTGGTACGTCTTTGCCCTATGTGGGCCACATTAACGACCAGAACCAAAAGAGGTAATTACCTTCCGCTTATCCTTTGTATATCTTTCCATTAGTGTTGATGTTACTTCAGCAGACAATTTTTCATTCGCCTCTGCCGTGTGCCGTTGTAGCCCAGTGAGGCCTCCTAGCTCGAGTTAAGTTTTTCATGTATTGCGCTCTTTCACTAGAAAATCCGAACAACGCGTTTGTGAGCGCGCCCAATGTATTTTAAAGTATATTCGCGAATAAATTTCATATTTTCCTAATTTTGGCGACAAGAGCTAATCTACAGGATTTTCCACATGAAGTGTTACGGGCTGAAAAAAGTTCCTTTTCGGAAATTTCTCGCTTTTTTGTGCTTTGCTGTGGTGCCATTTGTTTTATCCATATCTTTTAGTCCATCTATGTTCAGACTTGTCCACCGTTTCTAGGTAAACATGGTTTCGTTTGAGGATCGTTCAACGGTAGTCGCGATGTTCAAATGCGGGTCGTCCGTTTCCTAAATTACAAGGATTCGCAAGCTGCATCGAGTGCAAGTACACCGCGTCATCCAAGATTTCGAAGAGACTGGAGGAATCCATTGTGACTGTCGTGACCTTGCCTTAGGAAAATTCATTTTCCTAAGGCAAGGTCACGACTGCGAGCTTCCTTTTTTACCCAGAGAGCTGGTTCTGAGTCTCTAAAATTTTCTAAAAAATATGGTCTACCGAGTTCCATTTCACAACTGAAAAAGCTCATTGACAGGTGCATCAAAGGATGATTCATTAGGGTGGTGTATTTCTAATCAACTATCATGCATGCATGTTTTGTTCTTCTCGTTGTGTTTATCTTTTATTGTCTTTTCGGATAACTGGTTCTGTCTGCGTGAATATCCACGTACTATAAATAAAATAAATAAAATAAATAAATAAATACCTAGGAAAAAATAAATACCTAGGAATCGAAGATCGTTCAAGAGGAAGACCATAAAGAAATGCAAGGACTTCTGCCCTTCGAAAGGTCGTCAAAGACCAACTTTCCCGAATTCCTGCAAGACGCATAAGGAATCTAGCTAAGAAGCGCAGCTTAGGTCGTTCAACTATGCATCGACTGATCTGGGATTGTATCCATTCGAATTCGCGAAAGGACAGCACCTCACCGAGCAAATGAGGACCTCAAGATTGGAGAAATGCAGAAACATGAAGGCTCTTACGCGCGGTGACAAGCTCGACCGGTTTTTCTTCACAGACGAGAAGATATCCAACCGCTGCGCAGAATCAGCAAAGACTGCTGACAAAAGGATCTCCAAGAGCCGTCAACGTCGAATAGTTCCTTTTCCATAGTCCTTGATGGAAAGGGCTTGAATATCGGGCCAGATCAACACCAGCTTGTTTTTATTCAAAAAGAAGTTGAGATCAATGTCGAAATCTACGAGAAGCAAATCCTGGAAAACGTGGTGATATACTGAGCACAAAAAAGGCGGTAAAGACATCAACTGGAGTTCCAGCAAGATTGGGCACGAGCTCAATGCTCCATGAAGACTCTGGAATGGTGTGAGACTAACCATCCGGATTTGTGGATGAAGGATGTTTGTGCTTCAAACTTGCCCGATCCCAAGCCTATGGGTTTCGCCACCTTGTCTGTCTTGGAGAAAAGCCTGCTTTTTCAGACGCAGCTCACTGTATTCGCTTAACAGAGTTCTGGAGAAGGCATTTGACGAAATTTCACAATAAATGATCGCGCGCATCCTAAAGAATTTCCGAAAGAGATTGGACGCTTGCACCGAAGACAACGGAGCTCATTTTGAATGTAATGTATAGGATGTTATGAGAATTTTCTTGTCTTTCGAATGACTGTACAATTTTCTTATTTGAGTTGGTTTGTGCAAAGTTGTATACATTAGGTTGTAACGAATTAAATGGCACTGGCTCGCGCCATTTTTTTGCGCGTCTTTACGCTTTTATCAAGAACAAACCGTAACACCGTGTGGCATATCATTTAGAAGCGCAAACTTTGCTCTGCCGGCGAGTACCAAATTTTCTATGTAAAAGTGGGAAAACTTTAGAGTTTTATTGACTTTTTTGCAGATGGACAAAAGGGTAATCCCAGGCATTTACTTGTATGAATTCAAGCTGGGCACTACAGCTAAGGAGGCGTACGAGAAGAACAACGCCGCATTCGGTCAAGGATGTTCCACAATTCGGACGGCATATCCTTGGTATCAGAAGTTCCGGAATGGAGATGAGAGCTTGGAAGAACATGAAGGTCGTGGGAGGCATAGTGATGTTGATGAGGACAAGCTGAGAGATGTGGTAGAGGAGGATCCACAAAAAGGTACCAAGAAGATAGCGAAGGTTCTTGGCGTCAGTCACAACACAGCTGCCCGGCATCTGAAGGAAATTGTAAAGACCAAAAAGCTGGAAAGGTGGGTGCCTCACGAGCTGTCTGGGGAGCAAAGAAACTGACGATATGAGATCTCCCCCGCACTGCTTCTACGGAACGAAACGGACCCATTCCTTGATCGCATCGTAACCTGTGACGAGAAATGGATAATGTACGACAACAGGCGACGATCGGCACAGTGGGTGGACAGCGATGAGAGCCCCAAGGTTTTTGCGAAGCCGGAATTGCACCAAAAGGAAGTAATGGTGACAGTATGGTGGTGTTCGCTGGGAATTATTCACCACAGCTTCCTCCCTCCCGGTGAATCCATCACGGCAGAGAAGTACTGCATTGAAATTGAAGAAATGATGAAAAAGTTGAAGGATATCCGGCCGGCCTTGGTAAACCGAAGGCAAGTTCTCCTTCTGCACGACAATGCTCGCCCCATGTAGCACGAATGACGTTGCAGAAATTGAATGAGCTGAGCATTGAAACCCTACCACATCCTCCGTTTTCTCCCTACCTCTCCCCAACAGACTACCATTTCTTCAAGCATCTTGGCGACTTCTTGGTAGGGAAAATATTCAAATACCAACAGGATGCCGAAAGTGCCTTCGAAGATTTCGTCAATTCCAGAACTTCTGATTTTTATGCTACTGGGATAAAAAAGCTTGTGTCACGTTGGCAAAGATGTGTAGAATCAGAAGGTTTTTATTTCGATTAATAAACTTGCCTACAAGCCAAGATATTAACTGTTCAAATTTACAGTGGTTCAGTGCCATTTATTTCGTTACAATCTAATAGTTTTCTGCGTAACACTTCATGTGGACCACATTGTCTACTGTGAGGGTAGCAGCAATGGATTTGTAGAAATTGCTTCCCGTGTTCTGAAGGCCGTACGGTCTTCTCCATTTTCGTAAAGTTTTTCGCCTTTCGATATTTGAAGAAAACGAGGCACAGGTGAGTTTTAGATTTTAATGCCTTGGAAATCTTCTATCGTCGAGGGGAAGTTATGCAGGTTCTGAATAAGTGGGCTAGTGAAAAGAGCTTTTCGTCCTCGGTTGAGCTTTCCAAAGCTGAGAGGCGGTTTTAATAACGTTCATTTTGCTGCGTATTTCGACTGGAGGAAGTCATTTCAGCGGACTTTTGTCACTGTCATAGATAGCACTGCTTTTATGGAAACAAGATCCCCAGCTCCTCCAACCGACTGCCTAAGGGCACTCAAGCCACCAGACGTCTCCATCGTATCTCTGCGGTAGATATTTGTCCTGTCGTCCGTCAGACATCCCTCGACCGAGATGATGAGCGCTTATGAGTTTTTCCGGCGAACGAACGAGCTCGGTGATGATTCGATCGAGTGGTTTCGTATTGCCAGCCGTCATCGTCGTCAGCGCCGCGGCGGCTGTGGCGCCACACTTGATGTGGTCCGCGGTCCTCTTTCAACTTCAATGAAAACATGCCCGCCATCCGACTCAATGAAGCCGTATTACCTCGTTATGATGTTGATTGGGCTGCGGACATGTCGACGGGATGCGTCGGCAGAGGGAGATCTTTGACTGCTTACGGCAGCATGGCTCACTGGTGGCCCACAGAAGAGACCCCAGCTGACTCTTCGACCCCTATAATGAGAATGCGCCACGCAGTCTGTCGCGGTCTAGCATCACTGCCTATCTCAGAAAGAGACTTAAGAGGAAGCACTATAATAGCACTTCCACATAAGACCAGAATCGACTCGTTAACTCTGAAATGAACTACGGGTTTAATCTGAGGAGCAATCCTCAGATTAAACCCGTAGTTCATTTCAGGGTTAAGAGTCCTCAGTCCTGCACTCTCATGTTTTCTGGAAGAAGGCGCATCCCACACATCTTCCATATATAGATTAATGAATTCCAGTTATCCCGGACGTCCGCATTATTTCACTCTGCTCGATTTCCTTCCTGAAACTTCATGTAGTAATCGATTTCCCTTTTCGGAAAACGTTCAGATTCGGATGTCACTGCTGTGCTTTTAGGCCACTTCAGCCTCCGAGCGATTTCCGGGATTTCCTACGATAGTCTTGTGTTCTAAGTAAATTCGCATCTAGAAGGACGTCATCAGACGAGAGCATATACTATGACGACTTAGGTGCTTCTTTCACATGAATAAGATAAAAATCTAGTGACGTCTTCACCCTTGCTCGTCGCATGACAAAGTGGCCCAGGGATTTGCTCGTAGAACACGGATGCTTACTCTCTCATTCAGGGCTACTACGAATTCCGATGTGAGCGTTGGTGGACATTGTGGTGTTCTTTTGAAATCCCACGAAGCTCAATTTGTTACGATTCTCATCCAGCGGGAGACCTGCCCACCTTATATTCGACGGTTTGGCCCTACCAGCAACGTCGGCTTTGGCACTAATTTATGATTTTTTTTAGATGGAAGTAGTGCATTGAGCAAGTCCAAATTCAATTTCATTGCTATTAGGTTGTCCGAAAGGTTCTCTGCGTATTGTGTCACCATTTTTCCTTCGTCTGTTATTAAGTAAAAATTCAACATGCATTGCGCATAAACGCTACTTTCTGCACAGAACTTTTCGCCCTATCTGACCAAATAATTTATGTTTCAGCGTTTCATATTTCTGCTTTTGAAGGGCTTATTGAGGTACAGTCCCCTCCCATTCGCCCCGGATAAGATGTTCAGGGCCACGGGTCCTTCACTGCTATTATGGCATACTGTACTTGCTATTGTCCGTAGTTCCCTGTAGTAGATTCAAATGTAAGGACGTGACTCGTCGTGGTAGGACCCACTGGAGCCGCCCGCCAAGCGAGGGCATAAATACCCCTTGCGAAATCTTTGCAAGTCACTTTGTCATTGCGCTCGGTGGAGGACGGTCGACAATAAAGGTTAGTAGCATCCGCTTTCTCACCTCCACCGCAAAAGGAACAGCCATAACTGGCAGCTTGAACCCCTCGGGTCGCTGCCGAGCATTGGAGTAGCCTCAGCGCAGCTCCGAAGCCGGACCTAGGGACCTCGTACCCTAGCACAAAGACGGGGCTCTCGATATAACGTAGATTTTTCTGGTCCCGGCCAGCCTACCTTTACGCCAATACCAGTTTTGGGATGAACTCTACATTCAAAATGACTTCCGTTATAACGCGAAGAGGGCTAAGTTCAGCTCCCACACGGAAAATGAAGAGGAGCAAGATGCTGACCGCGTCTGCGATCAGACCTACCTTTTTATTGCTTTCTTTTGTAATCGCGACCAGCACCTGTGCGACAATGAATTAGATGCATATAGACGTTTTTCACGCGCGCGCTGCCCACAAAGTGTTCACAGTCAGCAATATGTCGAGCACAGTATAAGACTCCCGATAGAAGAAGCTTAGAAGCTGCCGTAAACTGAGGGTTTTCTCTATCAGAGACGACAAAAGATGTGGATTGAATTTAAATTACCTGTGAGATGTGCAGAATTTCCGTTTCCGTGTTCCGAATTCCGGTTTCCGTCCGTTTTAGGCTCTTCCGTTCCGTTCCGTGTTCCGCCTGCTTTTGCGCCGGAAGGCGGAAAAGGAAGTGGGCACTAGTTTTCTATTGAACACAATCAGTGTATCAATCAGAAAGATTTCTCCTTCATATAATTGTGAGAGAAGTACTGTTTGACAGCTATATTACTAGTCCATGATCGACTGTCGTTGAATCTTGGAATGACTGTTCGAGCTGTGGAGCCAAGATTGTTAACCACACTTTATTCGGCTGACGTTTCGGCGTAACCGCCTTCTTCAGAGAATGGAAAAGTCAAGCGAGGTTTGAAAGGTTACTCGTCCAAGAACTATTTCAAGTCACAGGAGTTTCCGGAATTAATAGGAAAAGGAGACGAAATGGGAGTGAGACAGCCCAACTAACCTTATGGAAGCAGCCAAGAGACTGGTGCGTCACCCTCGGATGGAGGCAGTTTGGGTGGATGAGACTACCACCTAAGGTCAACCCCTCAGCGACCCTCCGGCTGTCGCCCTCCGGGATCGAGCCCACAGAGGTCAACAAATGGGGCCAGCTCCTGGGTTAGCGCTACGCGCTCTTCCCTCCAATTAAATCGCGGGATTCTTGAAGGAAATCCACAGCGCTTCGAGAGTCTTGCGTGCTGCGATATCGACCTCTCGAGCAAGGATTGTAATCGCGACATCAACCATTGCGCCACCATGGCTACGCTGCCTGTGCTCCCCCAACGGCGTGGAAATCTGGCATCTCCGAAGCCCGTCCATGTGTTCCTTGACCCTAACCCAAAGCGGCCTGCCCGTCTCATCAATGTATTCCTCATTGCACTCCGTGCAAGTGATGAGGTATACCACACCTGAGGCCGTACAATTCCCTTCCTTTCCAAACGGGCAGACCATGCAGGGTATCACAAGCGTCATACAGCCGGTTCCTAACAAGTTGGGTCCTGAGGTTAGCAGGCGGTATGTCAACTAGCCTGACCAGACCTTCCAAGTCAGCCTTGCGTATTCATTCCCGTACTTGAGCACTAAGAGCATCCGTGATGAAGGGCACCAAAAAAGGAATTTTAGTGCGCTCTTGTTCTGTGTGTCTTTGTGCTCCTGCAGGCGGACGACGTTGCTTAGGAAGGCTGTCGGAAGTGTACCCATTGGACAACGCTATACGAGATGCCATCTCCCTAGAAGCGGACTCGAATTCGTCGTTGGAGGATACCAACGCCGCTGTGCGAAACATGTTATTTATAATGGACCTCTTGGGACTGCTAGGGTGTGCAGACCTGCAACGAACAATGATGTCCTTGTTGCTCGGCTTCCGGTACCACCTAGTCTGGAAAGCGTTGTGAGAGACATGAACTTGCACATTAAGGAACGGCAACCAGTTGTTCGTCGGTTTCTTCCTTGTGAGCTTAATATGCTCAGCCTGATGATTGAGCAAATCGAAACAGGAATCCATTTCGTTTTGCGTTGCACAAACAATGAAACAGTCATCTATGTACCGACAGTGAAGCAACGGTCTACGTTCCAGTACGGGTCTCCCTATTTTTGACATATGCGCTATGGCCAGCACCGGAGCCAGACGTTGTCCCATGGCAAGCCCTCTGTCCTGTCTGTAGTACTCGTTGGACCATCTAAAGATGTTATACTGAAGGCACTCGTCCACGAGCGTCATTATTTGAGCTATGCCGAGCCCATATAGTGAGATATGGTCCTGGTGTTCCACGAGCATTTCGTAGACTGCCTGCATTGTGTCTACTTTGGAGACATTTGTGTACAGTGAAGTAACATCAAATGACTCCATCACGCAGCTCCCTTCTAACCTTGCGTCTCGGAGTTTTTCCAGGAAAGCGCAAGTGTTAGGGAGGTGGGCAGGTACATACCTAAGCAGTTGCAGAAGAACCAAGTTTAGCAGCCAGGAAATCCGGTCCGCTGGGCCACCCACGCTACTTATTATGGGTCTAACCTTATACTGCGAAGGGTCTCTAGGAGTTTCGCCTGAAGGCAGCCTATGGGTCTTGATCAGGACATACAAGACTGGGCAGACGGGATGGTCACACCTCAGCCGTGAAATCAGAGCTTTAGGAAGGTTTGCTGATTTTGAAATAGCAGTCCATTTCCGATTGAGTCGGCGGAACTGCTTAGCAAACTCCTCACAGGTAGACTGGCTATAGACGGTAGTGTCTTGCAGATGGTGTTTAGTGATACTCCTATCCAGGTGTTGTGGGAGTACCACAAACTCCCCTCCTTTGTCACTAACGATAACTTTTAATGCACCAGATTCCGGAAACTCCTTTGACTTGAAATAGTTCTTGGACGAGTAACCTTTCAAACCTCGCTTGACTTTTCCAGGCTCTGAAGAAGGCGGTTACGCCGAAACGTCAGCCGAATAAAGTGTGGTTAACAATCTTGGCTCCACAGCTCGAACAGTCCTATTGGTATAATACTACTATTCTTGAAATTGGTTAGACTACCAAAAAAAAAAACACTCAAAAATGACAACGGCTGGGTGCAGGTCAAAATTAATGTGCCACAAAGGCTATGTATGCGTTGTATGCTAAAAAAATGCGCTCAACATTTGAATGATCATAAAGTTCTTTATTCATTGGTTACAAATAGCTACAAAAATTTTGTAAGCATATAGCGCAGTGTCATGAAACAAAGGGTTCAGTGAAGGTTGCGGCAGCCGTTTGTGCTCCAAGATTACATCAGTGTTTCTGACCAAAGGTGTAAATTTCAGTTTTTAATTTCGTTAGGTGTGATATTCATCCATATGGAATTATGCTATTCATTTTTTAATGAAGCATCAGGAATATCTACCATGAGCTGTTGTTTTGATTGACCAGGGTGACTTATTGAACTCTAAAAACAAATCTATTACTCTGATGGTTTTTGGTTTAATTACCCAAGTTTGAGGTTCTACACGCCTATGGAGAGTGCGCGAGTTTGTGTGCTGTGGTTGTATTAGGGGGGGCCAAAAGTAATGAGACACCCCATGCCGTGTCCATATATCTCGTGGCTGGAGTCCGGTTTTGTGCTTATCGTATTTGTATGTTTGTATGCTACTTACTGAAGCCCATCTGAGAAGTTACCACTTCCGCCCTTTCCAGAAGCATGCCAAAAACCCCAGCCTGTCTCATGCCGAAACCCCAGTCTGACGAGTCGACCTGTGTCGCGCAAATCTCCCCCAATTCCCAACCCCGAGCAGCCTGGGCTCAATATTCACGCAGGATGAGAAGTACGTCTTCTACCTTAACCCTGCCAAGCAGCGAGTCTGGGTGAGGCCTGGTGAATTGTTATCGACCTTCGTTCGGCAAGATGTTCACGGCGAGAAGCATCTTTGGAGCTTTTGGGTCTGCGCCCATGGTTCGGTTTACCGGAGGCTGTTTCCCAAGAGCACCACGATGAACTCCAAGGCCATGGTGAACGAAATAGAGGAGATGGGCCGGCGACTCGCTCTTATTCATTCGCAGCGCTTCAAGAAGGTTCTCCTCTTCGACAACGCCGCACCCCATCGGGAACAAGTAAGCACGGATAAGCTTGGCCAGCTGGGCTACGTTCACATGCCTCACCCACCGTATTCGCTGGACATCTCTCCATGCAACTACCACTACTACTTGAGCCTACAGGACTTCCTAGTCGGAAGGGACACAAGAACCCAAGCAGTCCTTGACAACCATATCGAGCACTTGATCAGCACCAGGCTCAAGCAGTTCTGTAAGGATAGGATCAGGAAGTTGACTGAGCGATGGTAGCAAGGTTCTTGCCCTTAATGGCAAATACACTCCTCAGCATCGTTGAGTTGTAATTGAGTTATAAGGAGATAAAAAATTTTTTTCATTTTGTCTCATTACTTTTGGCCCCCCCTAATATGTGTATTATTTATTCATGTTTTGTTCAGGTTTATTTTTATTACATAGCATCTCCCCGCTTCACTGATGAGCCACCGAGGAGATGCTATGACAAAAGGTTCGTATGAAGGTAGTGGCGAAACGAACCTTTTAACTCTTTATAAGTATATTTAATTTGAGAACCATCTTGGAACTGTTCAGCTGTGTCACCTTGGGTATAGGTTTTCTAGGCTGGTACAAACTGAATATTCCTTTGGAAGTGTGGACCCACCATGACTAAGCAGTCATACAGTCATCATCTTAGATCCCAGAATCAATTCTGAGTACTAATTTTGGTGATTACAATGTCACTGATAATGTTGAGCATGCAGATATCTGTGCAGCCGCCACGTCGTCCATGATGCCAAAGGTTTCTAAAAGTGTTGAGAGGAATCTCTTTCCTGGTCGGAAAATCATCTAGGTAGCTACTCCAGTTTTAAACTTCACACGAGTCAGTTTTTTTTTAATGCGGGTCTGTAAGTAACCTCAAGTGGTTAAACCGGTTAAGTCTACCGTTCAAAAAATATCAGCATGGAAATAGTGAGCGAAAAACCCGTCGCAGAAACTAGATATGGAAAAAGCGGAGAGACTGTTTGCTTAAATAGTGAGAAATAATGAGATAAGACCCTGAATTCACTTTCATTTATTGCTCTAGTCATAGCTAAAAGGTTACCTGAGCAATATTATGATTTCATGCTTTGTTATGTTATGTTATGATGAAGATGAGCATTAAACTGTGCTACTACTACTCGCAAAGTTATGAGCAAGAAAAAGTGCAGTGGAAGCCGCTTCTGACGCCGTTTCAGATGCGCTTTTGAAAAAGTAGCGAACATGTGCCAATTCCGTTTTCGCGTTACGCATTCCGGTTTCCGGCCATTTTTTGAGCGTTTCCGTCTCGTCTTTCGTCTTCCGCTTCTCCAGAAAATTTTCCGCACATCCCCGCTGTGCATGCATCCTCTGCTTTCCAGACAGGATTACAGCAACAGCGCTGTTTGATCATACACATCATACCGATATCGTGGGAGAGCGCTGAGAGGCCACACCACGAGGACCGCGGATGTGGCGTGTGATTTAACAGCGCTGATAGCATAATGGGCTAACATCCTGCCCGGAAGGTAGAGAGAGCTGGTTCGAGTTCCGCGGCGAAAGAGTTTTGATGGCAACAAAAGACCTTGTAGCATCAGGTTACACAGTTTGTTGCTGATCACGCCTGTCTTAACTCTGGTACTCGGTACCCCACATAAATATCTGTCATACTTATTTGTATGGGCGCGTGGGCGCAGTGGAGGAGGCGCCCACTGTCGCGTGCACCCGATACCAGGTTCCTGGTTCGGATTTCCCGCCCAGGCCAACCAAGCCTTCCATCCCTCCGGGGTCGGTGATTTGGTACCAGACTTGTCTGGAAAGGCTGGCCACCGCAAATCATTGTATGGCCAAATACGCATTCAACTCGCCTCCACGACATCCTGTAGAAGTAGATTGCATGGCGCATCCCAAACGGGATTGAATAACGCCACTCTTTATCCTTTACTTATTCGTGCAAAAGAAAGAATCTCTGGGTAGGACCTCATTAATAATGTAAGGACGTTCTGCATCTTCACGCTCTCTTCATGGTCACATATCTCACTGTTATGATCATATTTTATTTTTAGATAAATATATAGTCGTTGCGATATGCGATTTTAGAGGAACGTAAAATGGTGTAAAAAAAGGTCAGCTTCGGTTAGGACGCAACTTTCTTTATAACGCGGATTTTCTCCGGTTCCTTCAAACGCGTTATAACGAGAGGGGACTGTACGTCGAGGAAGCAAATCCGAACGACATTTTATTTTAACTTCAAATTGGGACAACCCGCAGACTAGACAGCTCGACAAATCAATCAGCTGTGAGGGCCTAATAGTGTCGAAGAACGCATTGTGTGCCAGTGGTTCGGTTAATTTCAGACCGGATATTTTAACCTCGAAGAGGAACCCCGTAGCGGTCGACCTAGAGCAATCCTGGACGACTAATTGAAGGAATTGGTGGAAGCTGAATAATTCCAAACAGTTCGCAGGATCGCGGAAGAGCTAGACGTCAGTAAAAACTGCTGTTGCAGATACTTTGAAACGCCGTGGGAAGATGTAAAAGCTCGAAAAGTGGGTGCCCCACGAGTTGAGAGAGCGACAAAAATTGTCGCGTACGAGATTTGTTCTTCTCTACCTTTACGCAACAAAACTGATCCGCTTTTGGATCGAATCGTCAGTTGTGATGAAAAGTGGATGCTGTATGATGAAAGGAGGCGCTCCGGACAGTGTTTGGACGCCGACGAACCCCGAGGCATTTTCCAAAGGTGAACCTCCACGAAAAAAGTGATGGCCACTGTGTGGTGGTTGGCGGCTGGTGTGATCCATTACTACTTTTTCGCACGCCCGATTCTTTTGCACGATACGCCAGCCCACACGCTTCACAAAGTATTCGAAAGTTGAACGAATTAAGGGTTGAGGTTCTGCCTCACCTGCCATATTCTCCAGACTTCTCACCAACCGACTACCACCTTTTCAAACACTTTCAGAACTTTCTCGCTGGTAAAACCTTCACCAGTCAGGACCATGCCAAAACAGCTTTCGTGGATTTTGTCGAATCTCGACCACGTAATTTTTCCGCTGGTGGAAAAAGTCGGCGGGTTGCCCGCTAGCAAAAGTGCGCTCACTCGAATGGTGCTTATTTCGACTAAATCCGATAAGATTTGAGAAAGTTGTGGTAGTTCAAAGTGAAGCACTCAAAACGCTGAGAACTTTCCGAACAATCTATTACTTCAAGAGTGAGTGAACTCATTAAAAAACAAGACTACATGAATTAATGAATCAGAGTTTCACGTAGAATCCGAAATGTGCTTTCCTAAGGTTTACAGTGCTGCACATTCACCAGCTGTGCCCACCCCTTCCACTTCACTGCAGTGCTCCATCTGTCCCTACCCTTCATGTACCCTGAAGACATCCACAGCGTAAAAATCCGGAGTCATCTCAGTTTGCGTGTAAACCATGTTGAATTTCTACCCTCCTCTCCTCTGCACAGCATGGGTCAGCCCTTCAAACTTGCGAGTTAACCTCATAGAGAAACAACAGGAGTGCACTTTGACGAACAAATAGCTGTCGGAACCGCTGGACAAGCAAGATGAGAACTTTTACCCGGATGAGTCAATTGGACGCCCACGGCTCCATTTATAGAAGCACCTAGCCGTTCTGGAGAGGACCGATTGATGACGATGGTCTATCTCCGCATGTAAACGTATTATGCTAACGAGATTGCATGCAAATCATGCCTTCCCGCTCGAGACGAGCAATCCAGTAGTTCGTCTCCGATTGTCTACATTTCCTTAACTACATTAATTCCCACAGATTTGTTAATATCTCTGCCAACCAGTCTCTGCTGTAATTAAAATACTAATTACAACGTTATTTTCTGTTTTCTTGCCAAATTTTCTAAGTTATTATTTCAAAACATACTAAAATTTAAATAACTATATACCTGGTCATTCAAAAATTTGATCTCTTGGCTGTTGAACCGCTCTACTTTTTAAGCCGTTCTCGGTTTACAATCGAATCACCTTTTGTATTGCTTTTTCCAATCATAGATACCATTTTCATGTCGAATTGGACACTTTTAGAATCAAATTGGACACTATTTTAGACTACCCAAGCACCAAATCGAAATCAACTTCTTATATCTATAACTATATCTATAACTTTTTTTAAAGTTTTAGTTCATCTACCCAATAAAGGATAAAAAGGATAAAGGACGGCGTTACTCAATCCCTTTTGGGATGCGCCAGCGCATTCTACTTCTACGGGATGTCGTGGAGGCGACATGAATGCGTATTTGGCCATGCAATGACTTGCGGTGGCCAGCCGATGAACAAGTCAGCGCTCTATCCTTCCCAGACAAGTCTGGTACCAATTCACCGACCACGGAGGGATGGAAGGCTTGGTTGGCCTGGGCGGGAAATCCGAACCAGGAACCTGGTATCGGGTGCACGCGACAGTCGCGCCTCTTCCGACTGCGCTACACGCGCCCAATATCTACCCAATAAGTGAATATAATTCTTGAAATTTTATAAAATTTTTATTCTTTTAAGGAAAAGTAATAAATTATGCTTGTTTTAGAAAAAGAATGGCTGCCATTTTTTAGCGCTCAAAAAGATGCGCCATCTCTCGTCCATGACATCATGATTTTTACTCGATCGTTGGCAGAATTTCTGTTCGCATCGATTTTGACATCTGTTAGCGATACAATAAAAACAACTGCTAAGAACAACATAACCTTACTTTTACGATTTATGCATGTGGCACACTATCAATCAAATAAAAGTTTCGGCGAACTTTTTGAGTGCATGGCGCGACCTGCTCCTTTAAAACGCTATGTGCTCGCTTTTTTGTTGTGCTTTTGGACAAATTTTCATTTTTTCTAAAAATTAAAATTTTATAAAACTGTTACGACTATTGGGGAAGGTAAACTAAAAAGATTTCAAAGAAAGTTTTAGCAAATTCTCCTTAAAAAACTATTCTAGCCATCTTATTGAGTCTGTAGTTTAGAAGTTTAGAAAAAAATCCAATATTTTTGAATGCTATGAAATATTCAGTGAATCATCGTCTCATTATAATGGGGCGAGGATATTAAAATGCTTGTAGAGATTACAAAAACAAAACATTCATCGACTACCCTTCAGCGACCTCGACTACCCCCAAGGCTGAAGTTTCAGGCCGCTGGACAACATCCACAAAAAATTTATAATTTGACCAATATCGATTGATATTGATCATCTTCGAAAACGGACTTCGGATTCGTGTCCAACGACTTTGACTACCCTAACGGTTGAAATTTGCCGATCGCGATCAATCGTTGAGTATCGCTCAAAAAATTCTAATCATCACATTGATACTGTAATTTTACTTGCCTGAAGGTCGTTTCGATTTGGAAGAGTTCGCTTTGGTTTTAAAAGTCTTAAAGCTTGTTTAGAAGAGTGTCCATTTTGATTTGAAGAATGCCCAATTTTATTTCAAAGTTGCCCAATTCAACGTGAAAATCGTGTAGAATGACCAGCTCTTAAGACAGAAAGTCTGCTTCGACCATTTAAGTGAGGCACTGTGGCAGGGTAAGAAGGCTTAACCGCATTTTTGCTTGTAACTCGTACGAGTAATTGAATATCATAAGTGATACCAATTGCAGATTAGCATCTCAACGACTGCAAGATTAGCCTCTTGGCTGTTTTATTGCATCCGGGATTTTACTGGGTTGGACACAAAGAATTCGCTTTTAAGTAGATCTGCATTGCTAGTGGCTGGCTCCTAGTTAGAAGACGGTATTATCGATCAATCGATATTGATTGGACGATCGACTTGTTGTGAAACCCGCCTAACTATCCTATTAACACGGTTTTCCCTTTCAACGGCCTTTCTAGGCAAAATAAAATCTTTAAAAATCGAACGTTACTTATTGTTGGTTCGATACTGGTCATCAGTTCGGAAGCCTGTCCGTAGGCAAATCGTGCTCGCGTGATTCATACTTTAAACTCGTTATGCTTGGCAGCGACCAATGACGTCGATAGACGTGTGAAGCCCTTCCAGCAGCCATTAATTTTGCGCGGACCCAACTACGGAAGGACATCGTGACAGAGACAGAACATCCATTTCATATGTTAAGCAAGATTTGCTAATGCGAAAACGACTTAGCAGATAGTAAAATTTAATATTTACCTGGAACGTTTCACACCTCGACCACACAGTCGAGTTTGCCCACTTGACCGCTTCACACTTTCGCTTGACACACCAACTTTTTCAGCTCGCGTAATTCTAGGGAGCAGCTTTATTTGAATGTAAGGTGAGCTTACTGGAACTCTTCTGGGATGCGCCATGCATTCTACTCAAGTGGTACATCGTGGAGGTAAATTGAATGCGTATTTGTCTATACAATGACTTGCAGTGCCAGCCGCTGTACAAATCAGCGATTTTTCCTTCCCAGACACGTCTCGTGCCAATTACCGACACCGGAGTGATGGAAGCTTTGGCTGACCTAGACTGAAATTCCGATCGAAGATTTTGGAGATGGATGCACGCCACAGCCGGCACCTCTACAACGCGCCAGTCTTCCTACGTAAGCCGTGGAATGGAAAGGTCCTTCAGGTGATCTTGGGAATCGCTGTGCACTAGGCACTTCGCCAGGCCTGACACAGAACGAAACACGAGCGATGCCAAGCAAGGACTGGCTTCTGTGGTTCTATTCAGGTTTAGCTTTTTAGGGCGCGTGTAGCGCAGTCGGAGGTGCCGACTGTCGCGCACACTCGATCCCAGGTTCTTGGTTCGGATTTCTCGCCCCGGCCAACCAAGCCTTCCATCACTCCAGGGTCGCTGCATTGGTACCAGGTTTGTCTGGGAAGGATAGAGCGCCGGCTTGTTCATCGGCTCGCCACCGCAAGTCATTGTATGGTGAACACGCATTCAAACCACCTCCACTTCGTCTCGTGGAAGTATTAAGTGCCGCATCCTCAAAGGGATTGAGTAACGCCGTCCTTTATCCCTTATCCTTTTTCTCAGCTTTGAATGTACTTTTTAGCAGGGATAGATCCTACGCTTCAAGATCTCCTGGGAAGGCACTGTGTACTCTACATACATCGGTGTCCTTGTGTCGTATCAGGCTTCAACATATTACCTTTTCTACTGGCTCGCATTGCCATGGCAAATGCCAAAACCACCAACGCTATTCGGAAGGGGGCCTTCTAATGGGATTTCTGATTCTAACCAGGGAAGGGTCTCAGGCGTAGGTCTGCACGGGGGAAATGGATAGTACTGCGAGAATCTCCACCCTTCATGTAGTAGGAAAACGTGTTTCGTTTTTGCTGAGTCCTTGAACCAAAAGAGTTACGGGCCCTCGAAGGGGGGGGGGTACAGTAGCGCACCATCAGCACGTGCCTACTGCAAGCGTGCGCGCGCTGTTATATGGGATGCGGTGAAGGGCACTGAGGCAAGCGAGTTGCTGGCTCAACAAGGTGCGGGGCTACGTGCAGGTGCTAGGTCAGATGTTCGACTCTCGTGCTAGGGGACATTTTTGCATTTTTTCATGATTGCCGCCTTTTTCTACTACGGACCAGGCGGTCAGGGACGGATAAACGCAGCCTGGCTCAAGTGGAGGGAGCCCACAGGGATCCTCTGCGACCGTAGATGCTCCAGGACGCTCAAAGGCAAGCTCGATAGAACAGTTGTGAGACCTGCCCTCCTCTACGGCAGGAGTGCTGGGCCCTGGGTAAGGCGCAGGAGCGGCGACTGCACGCGGCGGAGATGAGGATGCTGAGGTGGGCATGTGGATGGACCCGTCGGGACAGGGTGCGAAACGAGGATGTTAGGGCAGTGATGAAGACAGCCCCGATCCAGCTGAAGATGAGAGAGCAGCGCCTGAGGTGGTATGGACACGTTCTCAGAAGACCAGAGGATCACCCCATAAGGTTGGCCCTAGATTTCGAGGCACCCGGAAAGCGTCCGAGAGGAGCCCCAAGGAAAAGATGGAAGGACGTCATCAAGAGAGATCTCGCCGAAGTCGGCGCCACGGCAGATGACGCCCTTGATAGGATGAGGTGGCGACAGATCACAAGAACAGCGGACCCTGCGGCTGCGCGGGACTAAACGCTCAGGAGGAGAAGAAGAAGCCGCCTTTTTTACCAGTTTGCTTCCTACACATCTCCTACATATTTATTTCACTCTAGATTACCAAATAAGGACAAGATTCGCACTCATCGCGAGGTTTGGGCGAAAACGGTGACCATGACCTTATCATTAATCACCTTTACCTACTGTAATTTAACATACTCCAGGGTAACACGGAAAACGGATGTCAGATTCGTGATCAGAATCCCAAATAACCTTCCTGGAAAAACTTTGGGCGAAATCGGTAATTATGACTTCGACTGCCCTAGTCACCGTACCCAGTGTAACCTACCGTAATCGGCCGAATATTGAAAAACGAATGTCAGATTCGTGATCAGCACACTAAATAACACCCCCCCCCCCTGGGCAAGGTTTGGGCGAAGCCAGTGATCATGACCTCGACATCCCTAGTCACCCGTACCTGCTGTAGCCCGTGCCTGTTGTAAGGTCACTGTTTAACGTTCGCTGTAAAACACAAAACATTGTATAATTCCGAAACTGAGGAAAGTGAGTAAAGCACAGCTCCCAGAAACCTTTATTTGACAACTTTGAGTGAAATAAATGTGTAGGAAGTAAGCGGACTTAAACTGCCATAAGGCACCACTTTCACGACACTACTTTCACGACTGCAGAGGTCGAGGAGAGGTTAAAAAAATAATACGCCCAAACCTCGCCCAGGGGGTTATTTGGGGTGCTGACCACGAATTTGACATCCGTCTTTCAATTTTCGGCCGATTACGCTAGGTTATAGTGGGTATGGGTGACGGTGCAATGCTGTACCCCCAATTTCGAGAACCCGTAGCTCTTTGGGTTCAAGGACTCAGCAAAAACGAAACATGTTTTTATACTACATGAAGGGTGGAGATTCACGCTGTACTATCCATTTCCCCCATGCAGACCTACGCCTGAGACCCTTCCCTGGTAAGTACTGGCGTGGCCGCGTGTGGCGCAATCGGAGGAGGGGCCGACTGTCGCATGCACCCGATACCAGGTTCCTGGTTCGGATTTACCGCCCAGGCCAACCAAGCCCTTCATCCCTCCACGGTCGGTGAATTGGTATCAGACTTGTCGGGAAGGATAAACCGCTGACTTGTTCATCGGCTGGCCACCGCAAGTCATTGTATGGCCAAATACGCATTCAAACCACCTCCACGACATCCCGTAGAAGTAGAATGCGTGGCGCTTCCCAAAGAGGGTTGAGTAACGCCGTCCTTTATCCTTTTTTATCCTTTAAGTACTGCCGTTCGTTCTTTTTTAAAGCCAAATTTGTGAAATGTGTTTAAGCTCAAGTGGGACAAACTTGAGCGCTTGTCCACATGGCCGTTTCGCCATAGAAATCGTAGATTTCCGATTTAAATAAGCTTTGAAGTAGACGTGTTGCTTCGCCTCTTCAGACCATCCATCTCCATCAGACGTTTCTCGAAAGCACTGGGTCGAGTTAATCAGACGTTGAGACCACGCAAACACACGCGAGCGGATGTCACCGTGACCGCCGCCGCGTCTGTAACGTCGGTCTGCAAAAACACTTCGGAATTGAATCCCGTGGTGAGGAGCGGCGTCCCGCTTGACGGACGTGTACAACTCGACAAGTGGTCCGAGCCCCCGACACACTGATCAAAGCTCAGCGGAAGTCATCGCTCTCGGTGCTTACGTGTCCGTGCGTCTTCACTGAGCATTCTCGTGCTGACGATCATTAGCACCAATTACGGCATGCATATTCGCGCCCGTGCCAAGTTACACTCACCTGCACGACGAGCTCACTGCTCGAGCGCTCTCTGCAGTTTTCTCAACCCTTGGAATGCGCCGTGTTTTTCGCTTGTATTTTGCAGTGCGCTTAGCGCGGATTTCCGACGACTTTACTGAGCAAGCATCAGAAGCAGCCACCCTTCCGCTTTGAGGCTGATTCACAATTATTTGTAGGTTCTATCGCCCAGAGAATGGAACAGCACTCAAATAGGGTATGAGGTTTTAGAAGAATTGGTTATGCTAGACGTATTAAAGATACTGGATGTGGTCCAGATATTACGGAGAATTAGGCTTCGTAATAAGTAAAAAAGTTAAATTAATATTAGAAATGCTATGTAGGGTGGCGCATAAGCATAAAGGCAAAAGTTCGAGAAGATGCGGCTCAGCGGGAAGTTCTCCAAACGGCTGTTTCATGCTATTTCGAAAGAAGATAATATCTATAGTAGTGCGCCAACATTTGATCGCCTTTCGTGACTTCTTGACCAAGATATGCGACCAACTCCAAATCAGGCTATTGCTCACCTCATCGAAGAAGTACTTCGACCGGAAGCGACCGCAAAGCACCTGAAAGTTCCGTGAAATACCGCTCATGGAGTCCTTGAACAGTAGCTGAAGAAAGAACACTTCAAAGCACGCCCAAAACCAGGACGGCTGCACTCGGGCAACACGCTGAGGATTCGTAGAATCGAGGATTCTTAGGAAGAACATCGAGTGGATCAACTCAAGGAAAACCGCCCAACGAATCGTTGCAAATACCGCGGAATCGCAGTTGTCGTATCCAGAAAGGAGAGATACTCTCTGCCAAGTCTAGGCAGAACCGAATAGTGGAGTCAAACAAATTACAGAATGGGCTGCGATGTGGCCGCATCAAGGAGGTAATCTGGACCGATGAAAAGATTTCCGGTATGAAGGTCGCGTACGCACAACACCCAGAATCATCGCGAACTACTCCTACCGACTAAAGCAAAGTCCCAAAAGAGATAAAACCGTACGAAGACGCTATTATCGTGAAGTGCTACGGTTTGAGCTGGACTATCCGCCGAAGCCAAGCACTCCGCGTTTTCATAAAACAATCAGCCAAGAACAACGCCAAATTCTATGAGAATGAAGTCTTCAAGAAGGTATTGCTGCCGTGGATAAAGTCAAACATCAGCAATTGTTAGACGACTCTTTAACAAGACTTGGCACCAATCTACGTTAGGAAAACGACACTTACCTTCTGCGATACACATTTTCCGGTGCAATGACGCCAATGACCTCATGCCATCGAATCCGCCCGACCTGGACTTTTCTGTCTGTCGATACTTGGAGTCCAAGATTTCTGCAAAATCTCATCGAAGCGTGGACTTTCTTAGAGCCTCTTATCAAAAATCCCGAGACGAAATCGACGTGAACTGCTTCCGGCCAACCTGCTCTTTGGTCGAGCGTCGTTTTCGAGCATGCATTTCCGCTGACAAAAGACATAAAAACCTATTGTAGATTCATTAGCCTGCTGCCTTGAATAATAAATAGTGTTAGAAGAACAATCGTAGGTTTCGAAAGCGTGGTTTTTCTCCAAATTGAATTTGTCTCAATATTTACTTATGCGCATCTCTGTAGATCTAGAGTTAGAAATTGACATTATCTGATTGTGAGATATTACGAGTGTTAGAGTTGGGGATACTACAACATTGATAAGACGGAATAGACATATTAGAGATCCCATAAGTGTTACAGATGTGAGATGCTAAGATTGTTAGGGATTAAACAGGCAATACAAAAACTAACGTCGTCAGACATTTTAGATAGGCAACTGAAATACCTGAGATACCAACGATAATAGGAAATTTCTTATCATCGGAGGCTTTGGGATATTAGTTGTATTAGGTTGTCCGGAAAGTTTTTAGACCAATGTCAGGAAACAATGTGTAGTTAATAACTTTATTAACAACCACTATCATTCAACAAAATATTCATCATTATGATCTATCACATATTGACATCTTTCCGGTTGGGAGCGAATACCACGAGCGAAGAACTCCGGAGACTCGGACAGCAAGAAGTTGTTGACACCATTTTTGACTTCCTCCCGATTTGCGAACTATTTTCCAGCTAAGAAAGACCGCAGCGACCGGAAAACGTGGTAGTCACTGGGAGCAAGATCAGTTGAGTACGGCGGATTGGGTACCAGTTCAATCCCGAGTTTCTCCAATTTCTTCTGCGTATTCTTTGCTGTGTGTGGTCTGGCGTTATCCATGAGAAAAAGAAATTTTCCTCTTCTGGGGTTGCGATTACGTAGGATTTCGCCATTTTCTCCAGCTGAGCGCAGAACACGTTCGAGTCTACCATGGAACTGGTAGGAAACGATTCCCAGAATACTGGGTCATTGATGTCCCACCTGAAGGAATGCAACTCTTTTTCGTCGTGATCAAAACGTTTCGGCTGGGGTTGGAGCAACTCATCGAAGTTCACTTAATGCTTGCAACGCACCAAATTGTCGTAGATGCAATACTTTTCATCAAACGTGACGACTGAGTCGATCCAAGCAAATGTACGGCGACGGTTGAGGAGAGAAGTACCGATATCAACACGCTTACGCTTGTCCTGAGACGTCAAAGTATATCGTACGACTCGAGTCAACTTTGCGACTTTGCCAGAAGACCGAAGAACATCGTGTACTGTGGACTTAGTAGTATGTATGAGGTCTGACAGTTCGCATACAGAAAGATCAGGTCGAGCACCGCAGGTGGCGAGTACGAGCTGTCTGTTCTGCGTATGTGATCGACCTGTGCATCGGGAATCCTCGAGTGTCACCGTTGTCGAACTTGCGGTGCCAATTGAAACACGTCGCCCGAGAGGAGGCTTGTTTCTTCATTGATTGTCTCCCGTAGAAAGCGATGGGCCTCGTTCGCGGATCGGCCGGAGTAGAAGGAGAGCTGGTCGGTGGAGCATCTGGGAACAGGAGACGATGTGTCGCATATGCTGCTGTTAGTTACACATGCAGGACGTGAAGCACAAATTTCCTAAGTCCGGCCCTCTCTCAACTTCAGCCGGCAAAGATACGTTATTTTGAATCTTATCATGCAATTAGTCTAAAAACATTCCGGACTACCTAATACATAATAAAGATGCTAGAAATGCTAAATAAATTACATTAATTATAAAAAATTTATAAATAAATACACTGAAAGTTCAAGAGTACCATCAAATAATTTACCGTTAGATATTATTGATATTCGATACACTATGGAGGTTAGAAGGCATTTTGGAAATGTCGGGGATTCTATTCTTATAGAGATTTGAGCTGTTGCATATGTTACAGTTTTCAGAGCTCATAGAAATGTTGGAAAAAACACTAAAGGGGTAAAGTCCTTTGTAAGGGAAGTCAGTCTACGCCGTTAAACTCTGAGTAAATAAATTAGTTTTAGGAAGTACTAGAGACATTAGAAAACACTACTAAAAAAGCGTAAGTATTGGATATTTTAGAGGTACCAGAAATATTAGAACATTTCGGAGAAAACAAAGATATTAGAGAAACCTCTAGAAGGGAAGTCGACCTTGGGGTGCAACCTCTGAGGCCATTCACACCGCTTTCAGGACCTTCTTCACGTTCAGTTCGCTAGTAGTAGAACAATTTCTTGGTCTAGACGTATGCCTTCCGAAAGGTGATCTTCTTTACATTCCATTCAATTTGCTAATAGTGGTAGCAGTAGAATTGCTTAGTCTAGACGTATGTCTTTCGGAAGCTACTCGCTCTTCAATAGAGTGTTTTGTTCATCTGAAGCTACTACCAATTAACCGCTCCCCTGAGGGGCGGAGGCGTGATGCTAGTGGGCTTCGAGCCACCCTTTCCATTTGATACGAAACTCCTCCACTTTTAAAATCATCTAATTATTATCAAGTTTTCAATTGTTATCATATTCTCTAGGGACCGTAAGACCGATTGTAAAAGTTGATGGTTTGTACCATAGTTTTTATTCAAACCTCCCCACAGAAATTTTCGAAAAGAAAATACAGACGACGCTAAAGACTAAATTTTAGAAATGGATATAGTCAAACATAGTCTTCAGTCAACGACCGACACGTTTTAGACGAAATTTCTTATTGATCGAAATTGATTAGAACCGCTTAACTAACGTAAGCATGCCTGCCACAAAAACCGATTATCGATCGATGTATTGATCCGAACTGATGGCTTAGCATCAACATATACGCGGCGAAATCGTTTATCGATTGTTGCTGATTTGATATTGTTAACTCATGTAATCTAGTTCGAGATTAGATTGTTGATTAATACTGTTTTGAGATTGGCTAAAATCAATATACGTGCCACAAAATCGATTATTGATCGATGTCGATATATTGTAGTTGACAGCGCGTGTGTAGCGCAGTTGGAGAAGATGACGATTGTCGCGTGCATCCGATACCAGGTTCTTGATTCGGATTTCCCGTCCAGGCCAACCAAGTCTTCCGTCCCTTCGGGATCCGTGAATTGGTACCAGTGCTGTCTAGGAAGAACATAGCGCTGACTTGTTCGTCTGTTTATTTATCGAATCAATACATCGATTTATAATCGGTTTTTGTCGCGGGCATCGGTCAAACGCAGAAGTGGTCAGGATAAAGGCGAGTTCACTGCGGTAAGACTTGCCTTGTATGTATGTATTCATGTAAGAGCAGATGTCACTATTCCGCAAGCATGAAAGGTAAGATCGATTGCCACGGACTTCTTCGAGTTGCGCCATGCATTCTGAATTCGGGTAATTTTATTTACAATGCATACTTTGCCGAAATGTTGAGATGATTGTGCCAGCACATGGGCAACTTCATGACTGTAGTGCAATGAGGTGTCAGTCAATCCGTTTGGATTGCGCCGTGCACCCAAACTATGGCTAACTGAAACTAACTCAAACTTTTGTGTTGCCGTCTAATTTCTTACCTTCGCGCTCATTAGTCGAGCCCAGAGCTATGCAACTGGCAGTCTTCTTCCCACTCACGTCGTTTGGATGCAAGTCTAGAAGGAGGGGTGCATCTGATATTCTCATTTAAACCAATAAATCTTTTGACGCTTTCACATCAGTACATCGCTTACTGTCACGTCATGTTCTCATCGATACGAGTTAAGCTAGAACATAAGGTGGACCATCACTAGACTTGCACCGTTGTTTCTGAATGTCTACGAGGCGTTGCTATAATTCTATTTATACTCTTTTCACGTTGAATTGGGAAGTTTTCAAATCAAATTGGATACTTTTCAAAGACGTGTCCAATTTGACACCCTTCTGAGCTAGCCCAAGAATTTTGAAATCAGAGTGAACGTGTCCGAAATCGAAACAAGCTTCTTAGGGGATAAATTACTCTCCAGACCTTTCAAGATGGTTGGAATATTTTTTTTGTTTAAATATAATTTTGGTATAACTTTCTTTTTGAAATTTAAAGCCTGGGGTGCTCGAATGACAGTAATACTAAATTTTCATTTTTTGAGAAAAAAAAGTAAATTAAAATTTGTTCTAAGCGCAGAAAAGCAGCAATATTTTACTGCGTTAAACAACTAGATTGCGCCATGCACTCGAAAAGCCTGTCGCATTTTTTATTTGATTGATAGTTAAATGGTGCTTACATTGATCTACAAGTGAGGACATGTGCATTCCTCACGATTCTTTTTGTAGTGTCGTTAACAAGTGTCCGACTCCGTGCAAACAGCAATTTTGCTATCAATCGTGTAAAAAATCGTGACGTTTAAGACGAGTGCATGGCGCGATCTCCTCCTTTGGAACAAAAATTGCCGCCACCTGTTCTTTATAACAAGCTATAAATCATTTTTTTCTCAAAAAATGAGAATAGCACTAAAAAATTGCCGCTTCCTGTTCGTTAACAAGCTGTCAATTATTTTTTCCTCAAGAAATAAGAATTTTTATAAAATTTCGAACAAAGTGTTCACATATTGGGTAAGTGAATTAAAACTTCAAAGAAATCCTATAAGATTTTTCCTTGAACAAAAAATTATTCTAATCTTTTTGGAGAGTATGTAGTTTAGTGTATCTAAATGAGATTAATTCGATTTGGACGAGCCCGCTTTGATTTCAAAGTCTTAGGCTTAGGCTCAGTACAGTGTTCAGTTTGACGTAAAAAGTGTCCAATTGATTTGAAGGTGCGGTGCTGCTCCCTCATAGCAAACCACATTGTCTCTTCATGCTAACGCTTCCGCTGGCGCTAATAGGCTGGGTTCAAAAGGAATAGTGCAGTGCACTTGAAGAATATGGGCACGCCTTCCGGGAACCACTCGTGACCTATCCTCTATGAGCGGCAGCAGCAAAAATGTCGGCCTGAAGAATGTCTTGAATTCACGCCTGGCGGCTCTTTGAAGGCATGCACTTCTTGCATGAAAGCCGCTCTCCACTCCATTGTTGCAGCGAAGCCTCGTTGTGGAGTAGTAATGTCTGCTTCTGCTCCGAATAGTCCATTCTAATATCAGGGACTCTCTTAATGATTACGTTTAAGAGGAAACCAGAAAATAAGAAAGTAAGTCGACTACGGGTACGCCACGCTTCCGAAGAGTGCTAAATTGGCTGAGATTTTTGATTTTTTGGGACCTTACCAAGTTATCCATTTGTTTAGTGTGGTGTTGAACTCGAAACCGAGATAGAACCCGCTTTATTGACGACTAACGTTTCGGCGATGTCGCCTTCTTCAGAGTCTGAAAAGTCCAAACATATGTTGAAGCTACCAGGCCAAACATCGCCACGAACCTTGCGAAAATTCAAAGACCCCCGAACAGCAACCCTTCCGGCAGAGAGAGATGACAGCAGCCCAGCATTTAGTACACCCGAGAGATCCCACAAAGTGAAGCTGTCTAAAAGGCGAGACTGAGGTAAGGGGTGAGCTCGCGGGTTATATAGACGCATTCCCCCCGCCGATTCAACCTCGGGCTCTTGGCCTGTATCCAGAACCCCTCCAGGGTTTTGCGCGCGGCGGTATGGGCCTCCCGTGCTAGAGTTTTGAAAGTGACCCCAAAGTCGGCGCCGTTATGGTCGTTTACCCTGTCGCAGCCCAAAGCAGTTGATGGTAGTGACCTGCTCTTCCCTTCCAGGTGTTCCTTAACGCGGACGTAGAAGGGGCGAGCGGTTTCACCAATGTATTCACCTCCACAGCTGTTGCACCTTATGAGGTAGACAACCCCCGAAACCATGCAGTCTCCTTCGTTGCCTGCAGGACAGATGGCGCAATTTGGGGTTTCGCAACTCCTGTCGTACAGGCGGTTGCGCACTAAACGACTTTTCAGGTTAGCGGGAAGTGTATCTACCACTCTGACATCGTTTTCCAGTCCCGCCCTTCTAACGCACTTCCTAATAGAAGTGCTGACACTGTCTGAGACGAAAGGGATTACAAACGGGATTTTGTCGTCAAATGAGGTATTACGTGAGCGATTGCTAGTGCTACTTCGCTGATGGCCAAAGAATGTATACCCATTCTTGGCAGCGATTTGGTGAGCAAGCGCTAGCGATTCCTTGCGCTTGTTTTCCCCAGTACTGGTCGAACCTGGCAGCTAGTTACCAAGTTAATATTAAGGGCTTGTAGTCCAGGGCATCCCTAAACTTAGCTGTGTTCCCTAAGGAGACGTATTGTCCCTAATCTAACTCGAACGTCCATCTAGCACTGCAAGTGTACCTTTTTCCCCTTCGAATGTCGCATGTTTGAATATTCGAGTACTCGACAAAGTCCAATATTCCAGTTACTCGGTTATTCGAATATTCGACAAAGTCCAGTATTCGAATCATTCGCTTACTCGAATACTCGAAGAAGGCCAATATCCGAATGTTCCTTTAATCGAAAATTCGAAAGAGGCCAATATTCGAACTATTCGTTTATTCGAATATTTGAAAAAGACAAATATTCGAATTATTCGTTTATCCGAGCATTCTTTATGGATTTCTTATCAAGTTATTCTCACTCTTCTTCGAAAACCAGTGAAGCCTTACGTTAAAAAACTGTGTTTAGCAGGGATGTGCGCAAATTTTTCTGGAAAAGGCGGAAGATGTAAGATCCCAAACTCGCTCGGTCCAGCAGCAGCGCGTGTGTTGTGTGAATGCACGCAAACACCGCATTTGACGACACCGCCCTAGAAATGCATCTTAGCGGGCACGGTGGCGGCTCTTCTTCCACCGCCAAGCCGCGTGCATCGCGTCGTGTCGACGTAGCAATTTTCGATATCCACCGACACCACGGTCAGTCGATATGGAGGAGGGTCGATGAGCGGTCGGTGGCGGATCACGGCTCTTCCACCGCCGCTAATGGAGAACCCTGGGACACGGGAGCAGTTCTCGCAGGAGCAGCTTAGACGCACCACACCTTGGAGTCCCTTCCCTAGCCTGCCTCTTCAGAACCCAGCCGCGGACTCCTCCTGAGCGAAAGCAGTCTCCGCACCGGCAGCTTGGATCTCACATACCCTGGAGTCCGTCCCCGAGCCTAGTTCTGCGCTCGAAGAGCGCAGAACCCAGCTGCGTACTCCCCTGATCGAGGAATGCAGTTGGAGGGCGATTTTTGGACGACGCCGTCGAATTCAGTGTGTTGTGGGCATTCACACAACACACGCGTGCAGCTAGACCGAGCGAGCTTAGGACCGTAGTGGTGGAAGACAAAAGACGGAACGGAAACGCTCAAAAATGGCCGGAAACCGGAATTTGAAACGTGGAAACGGAAATGGCACATGTTCGCCACTTTTTTTCAAAAGTGCATCTGAAACTGCGTCAGAAGCGGCTTCTATTGCACTTTTTCTTGCTCAGAACTTTCTAAGCAACAAAATCTTCCACAGTTTAATCTTCCTCATCGTAGCATACCATAACGAAGCACGAATTCATAACATTGTTATAATAACCTTTAGCTATGGCTAGAGCAATAAACAAAAACAAATTCAGGGTCTTATCTCACTATTTCTCACTATTTCAACATGCAGTCTTTCCATATCCAGTTTCCGCGACGAGTTTTTCGCTGACTGCTGCTATTTTTTGAACAGTAGACTTAACCGATTTAACCACTTGAGAGTACTTAAGGAACAGCATTGCAAAACTGACTCGGGCAAAGTCTAAAACTGGAGTAGCCACCTAGACCATTTTCTGTCCAGGAAAAAGATTCCTCTCAACACCTTTAGAAACCTGTGGCATCATGGACGGCGTGATGACTGCACAGATATCTGCATACTTACAATGTTTTTATAGCTATTTGTAAGTAAAGGATTAAGAATTTTATGGTCATTAAAATGATGAGTGCATTCTCTTAGTATAGAATGCATACATAGCCTTTGTGGCGCATTAATTTTGCCATGCGCCCAGCCGTGGTCATTTTTGAGTGCTTTTTTGGTGGTGTAACCAATTTCAAGAATATTGATACTAGAGTTGTCAAACAGTATTCCTCTCACAACTATATAAAGGAGAACTCTTTTTGATAATCTTGATTGATATGTTGATTGTGTTCAGTAGAAAACAGTGTGGAACAGTGCCCATTTCTGTTTCTGCCGTCCTGCCCAAAAACAGGCGGAACAGCGAACGGAACGGAAGAGCCCAAAATATCCGAAAACCGGAATTCGGAACACGGAAACGGAAAATCCGCACATCCCTAGTGTTTGGGTTTCGCGCGTCGTTTAAAGTGCGACGATTTGTGTGGACGCAGTCTGAGTCGATGCGAAGCGATAAGTCAGCGTATTCATTGCCCGTCATTTGTTGCCTTCAATTTAATGTAGGTAAATGTTAATCCTTCCACGGATCTCCCTCGTTAGAGAGCCTTCGGGCTCCCTTTGTTAAGAGGGACCCCCTTGTTAAAAGGGGGCTCGAGCCGTTTGTCGCAGGGCCACGTGGCGCGTCCCCGGGTGGTGGATAGGGGAATTAAACTCGAACCAAATGCGACCGTGTACTGCACAGAGACGCAGGTTGGACGCAGGGAATGGACTCCTTGCTCCTGCTGTGTCGGGTCGACGCGTTCCTCGTGCGTGGAAGCCGCATGTTCATGCACAGTGTGCGTGGATGTGTCTGTGACAGTGCGGATTGTAACTGTGTCAGCTCGGCCAAAAACTTACACTCGGTAGACTGGGAGTACATCGTAAGCCGATTCGTAAGCCGGCTTAAAAGTCTCGCCCCGTCCCTTCGGGCAGTCTGGCTGGTTACCCCGAGTTCGTCGTTCGCCTTAATAATTACCGTTGTACTTCAGTCACACACAGCAACACTAAAGGGCCTCATCTCCCTGACACCGAAAGAGCCCCATTTCTGCATTCTTCAGACGGCGGTTTATTTTACGGACACTAGGTTAGAAAATGGGAAACATCTATCACAATTGAGAAGATCCACGCAGTGATAACCTATTGATTGGATCTAAAAAATCACAAGCACCGACATACTAGGATTAGTAGGATATGGTAGCAATATTCAGCCCTTAGAAGAAGTCGGCAGAGCTCGAAATCCGAGCTTTGTTATGGCGAGCGGCCTACGGTTTTCAAAGCACTGCACTCTGCTGCTGAAAAAAGCCTGTGTTCTCATCTATAACCTCGTCAGACCTTCGAAGTCCAGCTTTTCAGAAGGTATGTATATACCGTTTTCACGTTGAATTGACACTTTTAAAAACACGTTGGACACTCTTGCAAGGTAGCTTTGAGAGTTTTGAAATCAAAACGAAATTCCAAATGACCTTCAGGCAGGTTAAGTTATCGGCTCTGCAAAGGAGTTAGAAAAATTTGGTATAACCATCTTTGGAAATTTTTCAGCTGCCCAAATGAGGGTATTGATTTATAAAATTCTTATTTTAAGAAAAATAATAAATTGAACATTATTATGAAGTGCAACGAAGCAGCAGTCAGATAATGCATTAAAAGACGAGATCTCGTCACGCACTTGAAAACCTCGCCGCGATTTTTATTGGATTGATAGTGCAAATGGTGTTTGCATGAAGCATGCGCATTTTTTCAAATGTTTTTGTATTTTTTTATAGTTGTGAAACCTCGTGTAAGCAGAAATTCTGATATTCATTGAATAAAAATCGCGACGACTTGGACGAGAGCATGGCGCAGTCTGGTAAATTGGCATTAAGGACGTCCGCCTTCCTGATATATAAAACAAGCTCAGACAATTATTTTCCTCAAAAAACAAAAATTTTATAGAATTCTAAGCAATGTGTTCCCTTATTGGGTAACTAAATTAAATTCAAAAAATTTATAATAAAATTTTCCTGAACAAAAAACAATCTAACCTTTTTGGAAAGTTAAGTTTAATGTTGAAAGAGCTCGGTCTGTTGAAAGATTACAGAAGATGTTTAGTTTGATTTCAAAAGCGTTAGGCTTGTTTACAACAGTGTCCAATTTGATTTGAAAAGTGTCCAAATTGACGTGAAAATGGTATATAAGAAGTTTTGAAATTTATGTAGGATCTATCAACCGTTCAACCGAACACTATTGTCCCAGTTTCCAGGAAGGAGGAGTGATATTGATCTCCTGGAAGGCATCCGAACAGCTTTACCAGAAAGCTTATAATGAGATATTTACAGTGGACAACACTATAATTCCCAGTGGTCTCCACACATCTGGGTTTTTGAGTGCCCCATTTGTGAGCAATAAAAGAAAAACGCTTAAGCCTTGACTATTTAAAAAATTAGCGCTAGGCTTCTACGGCTTTCCTTCATCTCTCCGCGTCATGAACGGCCTATTTGGCTGGAGTTCCCTCCATATAATTAGCAACGGAAGGGCAGATGATGAGGGCGGACTTCTTCTTGAGTTCGACGTAAAGTTCAGACTTAGTTCAAGCGATGTCTCGAACGTCCCACAAATTCTCGGCCACTCTCTATCACAAAAAGGCGTTCGATTGGCTTTCAAAAAAACAACAATACGACAGTGGAGGTAGTTTTTCTTAAAGAAAAGGAACGAAAAGGATATTCGTCGAATCATTTCACAGCGAGGTAGAACAGTAGAGTAGCGGTAAGGTAAATAAAGTGTACTGTAGCTTCCAGTTTCAATTCCCTCCACGTGCTCTTATCCTTGTCAACTCCCACATGGTTCAGCGCCTCATCGTGGCGTGGGGGTGGCAATGGGTGTCGAACTGCGATGTACAGCGGAGGTTTTCAATCTCCGGCAGGGTCTCCCAGGCTGAGAAGGAGTTCGACAATTCTTCGGAAGCCTAGCGAAGTCTGAATCACAGCACGCCCCGAAGGCACGAAAGGGGCACCCCGAAGGCAAGAAAGGGGTGATACGAGCTCCGCCCGGGGCGAGAAGGGAGGTAGACACCACAAACGGTTATTGGTTTTGGTGGTGTCACCTCATGTGAAGTCCGGCACGCCATGCCCTGCAGAAATTGCAAAAATGGCAACGGTTCCAGCGTCAGGCCCAGGTTGACAGGCCGGCTGATGGAGAAACCTGTCACAAACCATGATCAAAAGTCGCAATGGAATCAGTATAAAGGCTAGGACGTCACCCGGAAGTGACGCGCAGAACCCCCGCCCGAGTTCTGCGGTCAGTATGCGAGGGCTACCGAGGGCAGAACGACCTCGGCCAAAGAAGCTAGTTCGAGTGGGGACTCTGAATGTGGGAACGCTGACCGGAAGATCCAGAGAGGTGGCCGACTTGATGAAGCGCAGAAAAATAGAAGTCCTGTGTCTGCAGGAAACGAGATGGAAAGGAGCGAAGGCCAAGGAGATTGGAGAAGGGGTCAAGCTGTTCTACAACGGAGAGGATACGAAGAGGAACGGTGTCGGGATAGCTGTCGCAGAGTCCCTCAGGGATTCGGTAGCTGCTGTCCAAAGGATAAACGACCGAATCATGTCACTGCGGCTCGACACGAAGGAGGGTTACTGGACTGTCATGTCCGTCTACGCCCCTCAGACCGGATGCCCCGAGCACGAGAAAGATGATTTCTACTTCACGCTCGAGGAGGCCATAAGGTCCGTACCAGAAGGCGATTACCTGTCCATAGCAGGGGACATGAATGGCCACGTAGGGAGTGGCAGAAGAGGAGTAGAAAGGGTACATGGAGGTAAAGGGGTCGGCTTGATGAACCCAGATGGAGAAAGAATTCTCGAGCTGGCTATTGCCCACGACCTGGTGGTCTGTAGCACCTTCTTCGCGAAGAGGGAGAGCCAGAAGGTGACCTATGCTAGCGGAGGAAGAAGGACGGAAGTCGACCACATCCTAGTGCGAAGACCTGCCTTGAAAACTGTCCGGGATGTGAAGGTCCTTCCGGCTGAAGATGTAGCACCACAGCACAGGCCATTGGTAGCTGACCTGGCCATACCTCTACCCAGCAAACCCAAGGTAAGAACAGAACCCAGAATAAGATGGTGGAAACTGCGGGGTTCAGAGCGCAACGAGCTACGAAGGAGGGTGCTCGATTCAGGTCTTCCGGATCCAACTGGTCCCGTGAACGAGACCTGGAGGAGGGTGACCCAAACGATTCTACGATGTGCCAAGGAAACCCTCGGTGAAACAAAGGGAGGGATCAGAGGAGATAAGGCTGCATGGTTCTGGAATGAAGAGGTGCAGGCTGTGGTGAGGAAAAAGAAGGAGGCCTATAAGCAGTGGCAAACGACAAGCGCACCCGAGCATCTTACAGTCTATAGGAAGATGAAGAGCCTGGCAAAAGCAGCTGTAGCGAAAGCGAAGAGAGCGGAGATGGATGCCCTATATGAGAAGCTAGATGGGCCACAGGGAGAGAAGTTTGCTATCCGGCTGGCTAAGGCGCGGCATAGAGCTTGCGCCGACATTCGAGTGGTCAAGACAGTGAGGGGTGCTGACGGCAGGGTACTACGGAGGCCAGTCGAGGTCAGAAAAAGATGGGAGGAGTACTTCAAGGAGCTCCTGAATGAAGAATTGCCTCGTCGCGAAGTTCAAGAAGAACAACCAACGGAAGGACCCATCCCATCCTGGACGCGGGAAGAGGTTCGCAACGCCATACGAAAGATGAAGCTCGGGAAGGCAGCTGGACCTGATGGGGTGCCAGTAGAGGCTTGGAAGGTGCTTGGGGACTGTGGAGTCAATTGGCTGACACAGTTCTTCAACAGAGTCATGATAGACAGTAAGATGCCGGATGACTGGAGGGACAGCATCATAGTCCCCATCTTCAAACAGAAAGGGGACGCGTCCGAGTGCTCCAACTACCGAGGGATCAAACTGATCTCGCACACGATGAAGATCTACGAACGTCTGGTCGACTCGAGGCTGAGGGAGATGGTGACAATCTCCCAGGAGCAGTGGGGCTTCATGCCTGAGAGGTCCACCACAGACGCCATCTTCATCGCCAGGTAATGGAGAAATATCGGGAGAAACGAAAGCCCTGCTACATGGCCTTTCTGGACTTGGAGAAAGCCTACGACAGGCTACCCCGGGCCATGCTCTGGAAATCGCTCCGAGGTAGAGGTGTCCCGGAACGTCTGATCACAGTCGTAAAGGACATGTACGAAGGCTCGAAAGCGGCGGTACGAACCCCACACGGAATGACAAAGAAGATGGACATCACAGTGGGTGTACATCAAGGGTCGGCTCTGAGTCCGTTCCTCTTCGTGCTGACGCTTGACTGCATAGTGAAACTCCTGGAGGAAGGCCCTCTCAGGACCATCCTCTACGCGGACGATATCGCTCTAGTAGCCGACAGCCGGGAGGAGCTGGAGGAGAAGGTGAGGCTGTGGCAAGTAGCCCTCGCGGATAACGGCCTGCGGCTGAACGTGAAGAAGACCAAGTTTATCAGCTCTGAGCAGTGCACTAGACCGATCCTAGACTGCCAAGGGGAGGCGATCGAGAAGGTGGAAGAATTCCGCTACCTCGGAAGTGACCTATCCGAGGAAGGAAGTGTGGACCAGGCGGTCAGGGGACGGATAAACGCAGCCTGGCTCAAATGGAAGGAGTCCACAGGAATCCTCTGCGACCGTAGGTGCTCCAGGACACTCAAAGGAAAGCTCTATAGAACAGTGGTGAGGCCTGCCCTCCTCTACGGCATGAGTGCTGGGCCCTAGGTAAAGCGCAGGAGCGGCAATTGCATGCGGCGGAAATGAGGATGCTCAGGTGGGCTTGTGGATGGACCCGTCGGGACAGGGTGCGAAACGAGGATGTTAGGGCAGTGATGAAGACTGCCCCTATCCAGCTGAAGATGAGGGAGCAGCGCCTGAGGTGGTACGGACACGTCCTCAGAAGACCAGAGGATCACCCCATAAGGTTGGCCCTAGATTTCGAGGCACCCGGAAAGCGTCCGAGAGGAGCCCCAAGGAAAAGGTGGAAGGATGTCATCAAGAAAGATCTCGCTGAAGTCGGCGCCATGCCAGACGACGCCTTTGATAGGATGAGGTGGCGACGGATCATAAGAACAGCGGACCCTGCGACTGCGCGGGACTAAACGCTCGGGAGAAGAAGAAGAAGAAGAAGCTCTTATCCTTGTCAAACCTTCATTTTCTCAGACTTCCTGTCGTGCTTACATTTTGGTTCTACGTAAAACTACGCCATTTTCTAGTATAGTCTAGAAATACGAAATAGTGGGCGCGCGTAGCCGCAATCGGAAGA
This sequence comes from Heligmosomoides polygyrus polygyrus, assembly GCA_947396885.1. Lineage (NCBI taxonomy): Eukaryota > Metazoa > Nematoda > Chromadorea > Rhabditida > Heligmosomidae > Heligmosomoides > Heligmosomoides polygyrus. The sequence continues at coordinate 94,522,653 of OX377201.1, read as the reverse complement.
GGTGAGTTTGTCTGTTTCTTGTACCCGATACCAGGTTCCTGGTTCGGATTTCCCGCCCAGGCAGCCAAGCCTTCCATCCTTCCAGGGTCGTTAAATTGGTACCAGGCTTGTCTGTGAAGGATAAGACTGTTCCTCTGCTGGCCATCGCAAGTCATTGTACGGTCAAGTACGCACTCAAATCGCCTCCACGACATCACGTAGAAGTAGAACGCATGGTGCATTCCAGAAGGAATTCAACATTTATCCTTTTATTGTAAGAATAAGTGCACCCTGTAGAACCTACCAATAAGCTTTTCCGCCTTTCCTGACTCATACTAGGATGCTGCATTTCCTGGCACGAAGTGGGTCCTATGCAGGAAGTGTGTGCCCCTTCTCAGAAAACTGCGTCGCTTCCAGAACTAATCCTAAAAAGTGCAAATGTTTAAATAAGTAAGGGAAAAGGACTTCCTCAATCAATCCCTTTTAGGATGCTCCACAGAATCTACCTCCATGAGAAACCGTGGAGGCATACTGAATGCGTATTTGATCTCCATAATCACCTTCGATGGCAAATCGTTGAAACGAGTCAGAATCTTATTCTTTTAAGCAAGTCTGGTACCAATCTACCGTACCCGGAGGGGTTGGCCTGGGCGCAAAATTTGATCCAGGAACCTACCGTCAGCTGCACGCGGCAGCCGGCTCATCCTCCGACTGCGCTACCACTTGTCCGCTTATCGTTAAATAAACATGGAGCCGAATCACTCTTACAGCTTAAACTGAGCAAATCTTGATGCTCGGACAGTGGAATGAAATGCGATGGGTAATGCATCGTTACGTGTCGCAAAGGTGTACAGCATTGGGGGTGGGAACGCGCTAGCCAATCATAACCAGGCCCAGAACCAATCTCACCCATTCCAAGTAATCAGGGTACCGTCAGTGGACGCCCTCTTCGATTGGGATGCCAATACGATTCAGCATATGCCACCTCTTAATGCTGTGCACCCTCGCGACATGAGGGACAAAAGGGTAAAGGACGGCATTACTCAATCCCTTTTGGGGTGCGCCACGCATTCTACTTCTACGGGATGTAGTGGAGACGACTCGAATGCGTATTTAGCGACACAGTGGCTTGCGGTTGGCCTAGGCGATGAAAATCCGAACCAGGAACCTAGTATCGGGTGCACGCGACAGTCGGCACCTCTCTGGCTTCGCTACACGCTCCCTCGCGATATATACCAATTAATCTGACGGCTTTAAATAATACGAAACTAATTTCGAGCGACTTCAACCTTTTTCGTACGTTGCTTTCTGTTTGCCCCTATGAACTATTTTCTTGCCTATGGCAGAATTATTCCTGTGACGTTGTCCTATAAGCTATAAACAAACCTAGAAGACTGGCCTATTTGCATAAACAGCGTTTTCGTTCCTATAACGGAAGTCTGTGAAGATAATCGCTCCAGGGGCTTACCAGCTGTTGCTCGCGCGCTTTTGTCCCAAAAAGTTGTTTTCAACGGAAGTTGCCTCTTCTCGAAATGGATGCTTTGACAAGTGTGCCTAGACCAGCCAGCCCTTTTCTATCTTAGGATTTATCGTCCAAATCTATTCGAAGAGTTCAGGCAAGAAGTGCTGCCGTCAACAGCGCTACTCACTTATTAATCAGTTTCTCTAAAGTGTTGAGTTGAAGACTTATTGACATGGAGCTGACGTTGCTCGCGCAGCAGAATTTTGAGTTCCAAATGCTTTCTCGTTTCATTTTCCTACTCTCTGAATTTTTCTTTATTTGGCAAACAGAGCTAGTAGCATTATGTGGTGATCTCTCTACGTATACATATGTGTTTTGACGGCGAGTGATAGCGCAGTCGACAGAGGCTCCGGGTGTCGGGTGCACCCGGTTTCTAGATCCTGGTTCGGAGTATCCGTACAACCCAAGTGGCGTTTGGCCAATAGGCGATCAAACCACACGTCCCTTTTGTTCCGGATCGACGAATGGGTCCAGACTACACTGGAAAGGATAAAACACTGATGTCTATAAGCTCAAGTCATTGTTTAGGCGAACGCATTTTTGTACACTACATCACGTAGAAGTAGAATGCGTGGCGGCCTATTAGCATCATATCTATCTTTGCCAGAATGTTTGAGAAGGTGCTTTAGAAGAAAATTATTGAACATTTGGATTAGCACTCAGTCATTTTCAAGTGCCAGCACAGTTTCCAATCTAGTAAATCCACTGCTACTGCTTTGTTGCATACCCTCAATGGTTGGACCTTGTCCCTTGACCATGCTTGTGTACCGATTTTGTTTACCTAGACTTTTCCTAATGGTCAGGTAATGGCAGATACTAATGGTCGAAAATAGACACTTTGTTCCATGTTCGACAGTCGTTGAATCTTGGCATGCTGTTCTTTATTTGTGTTGTAGAATCTCATGTAAAGCTGTTGAGCCAAGATTGGTATACTCCTTTATTCGGCTTACGTTTCGGCGTAACCGCCTTCTTCAGAGCCTGGAGAAGACAAAAGGAGTTGGAAAAATTACCCGCCCAAGGATCATTTCAAGTTACAGAGCTTCAGGAGCAAGTGATGGAATGAGACGAAAAGAGGAGTAAGGCAAACCGACTGACCTTATAAGACAGCAGAGAGACTGCTAAGTCACCCTCGGATGGAGAAAGACGTGGATGAATGAGACTCTCCCTTCGATTCCCATCCTCAGCGACTTTCTGATTGGCGCCCTCCTGGGTGAAGCCCAGGAGGGCGCCAATCAGAAAGTCGGCAAATGGAGCCAGCTCCTAATAACGGCCACCCGCTCCTCTTTCCTGTTGATTGTGGGGTTCCTGAACGCTATCCACAACGCCTCCAGGGTCTTCCGCGCTGCAATATCGGATTCGCGTGCTAAGATCGTCACCTCCACCCCAATCGTCGTGCCATTATGGACTCGGAGTCTGTGCTCCCCCAATGGAGTAGAGACCTTGCACTTATTCAACCCATCAGCGTGCTCTTTCACCCTGACCCAAAGAGGTCTGCCCGTCTCGCCGATGTATTCTTCCCTGCATTCGGTGCAGGTAATGAGATACACCGTACCAAACACTCTGCAATCACCTTCCTTACCGTATGGGCAGACCATGCAGGACGGCGTTGTGCAGGTGTTATCATAGAGACGGTTCCTAACAAGTCGAGCCTTGAGGTTAGCCGGGGGAATGTCAACAACCCTTACGAGGTCATCTAATTCCGCCCTGCGAACACAGTCCCGTACTTGAGTGCTTAGTGCATCCGTGATAAAGGGTACCGAGAAGGGAACTTTGTTACGTTCTTCTTGAGCAGAGTGTGTTGATGCTGCTGGTGGTCGATGACCTCTTCTAGGCATGTTTTCCGCCACATATCCATTTGATAACGCAATGTGGGATGCCAATGCCATTGACGAGGACTTCAAGTCGTCGTTGGAAGATACCAAAGCAGCAGTACGGAACATGCTCCGAACAGTAGCCCTTTTAGTATAGCGTGGATGCGCTGAACGGAAGTGCACAATGATGTTCTTGTTACTGGGCTTCCGATACCACCTGGTTTGGAAGGTGCTCTGAGAGAGACGAACTTCTGCGTTAAGGAACGGCAACCACTGATCTGTCGGTTTCTCCCTTGTTAGCTTAATGTGCTCCGCTTGTTGATTGAGCAAATCGAAACAGGTGTCCATTTCGTTTTGCGTGGGGCACACGATGAAGCAGTCGTCTATATACCGATAGTACAGTAATGGTCTGCGCTCCAGCACGGGTCTCTCTATTTTGGACATAAATGCTATGGCCAGCACAGGAGCCAGACGCTGACCCATGGCTAGCCCTCTGACTTGCCTGTAGTACTCGTTGGACCACTTGAAGATATTGCATTAAAGACACTCATTTATAAGCGTCATTACTTGAGCAATACTTAGCCCGAAAAACGCAATATGATCCTGGTGTTCCACAATAATTTCGTGTACAGCCTGCATAGCATCGTCATTGGAGACATTTGTGTACAACGAAGTGACATCAAATGACTCCATCACAGAGCTACCCTCTAAGTGTGTGTTTCGGAGTTTACCCAAGAATGCACGAGTACTGGGAAGGTGGGCAGGTACGAATTTCAGTAACTGCGTAAGAACCAAGTTCAACAGCCACGAAATACGATCTGCAGGCCCACCGATGCTACTAATGATAGTACGGACCTTATACTGCGTGGGGTCGATGGGATCAGCTCCTAGCGGTAGCTTGTGGGTCTTGATAAGAACGTAGAGAACTGGGCAGACAGGATGTTCACACCTTAGGCGCGTTATAAGGCTTCTAGGCAGCTCCGCTGTTTTGGCAATGTCACTTCACTTTCGATTAAGAGAGCGGCATTGTTTAGCGAACTCCTCAGGTGTAGAGCGACTATAGACGCTAGTATCCTGGAGATGATGTCTTGTGATACTCCTATCAAGATGTTGTCGGAGAATCACGAACTCCCCTCCTTTATCACTTACGCCCACCCTAATAGCTCCCGACGCCGTGAGATCTCTGATTTCCCTCAAGATTTCTGATTTTTAGCTAAATCCCTGCTTACGGTTCTGCAGAGAAACATGACCATGCGGACACCTCTAAATTTAACAAATGACCAGGTCATTTGTTAAATTTAGAGGTGTCCGCATGGTCATGTTTCTCTGCAGAACCGTAAGCAGGGATGTAGCTAAAACGCGAAATTTCCGATCGATCACCCAGTTAGGCTCCTGCGCACGAAGGAAGGAACTGGGAAAAGGAGGAGGTGGAATCGCCGCGATGCTTCCGGTACCTGGCTGGTTGCCTTGCGCTTCGATATTTACCCTACAGCGCAGTTGATCCCGTAGCCTCTGTAGGCTGCCGACAAATTTGCGTGCTACCCCATGCGACAGACACTGAGAAGGAGAGAAACTGGGACCCATTTCCAGTGCTGCAAGTGCCTCGCGCGATAGAGAGACATCGCCTAAGACAGTTACCCTCTCGGAGCGCTCTACATCCAGAATTTCTCCATGACCGGGGGGATAATTGTTGGTATGGGCAGAAGGGTCGTCAATGATTTCGTCTCATTCCATCACTTGCTCCTGAAGCTCTGTAACTTGAAATGATCCTTGGGCGGGTAATTTTTCCAACTCCTTTTGTCTTCTCCAGGCTCTGAAGAAGGCGGTTACGCCGAAACGTAAGCCGAATAAAGGAGTATACCAATCTTGGCTCAACAGCTTTACATGAGATTCTACAACACAAATATAGACACTTTGATTATTGGCTGCCGGTGGACAACTATTCTTTCACTGCGGTTCTACGTCCTGTCATTCATCCGTCATTCTGCGAAAAATTAGTGGCCAGTGGAATGGTCTCACATTTCTATCGGCATTATCCCTGTTTTCTAAGCTCTATCTGTTTTGCTCTTCATCGTGATGTCCGGAAGTACATTATTTGAACGACATCGATCATCCAATCTTACCATTCGTATCGATATCATCGATTAATATTGACTCTCTGTTAACCGATTACGGTTCTACGCTAGAAATTGCATATTTATTGGCCGTGGGTCAAGTTTAAAGGCATTCATTGGTCACTAATATTGATCAATCTTATCAATTTTCGTGTAGAAGTGGCCTTCTGAAATATGAATCACGCCAATATGAAAACCAAGTTACTGCACCGAGTAAGAATCAGTCCAGCAACCAATATTGATTAACATGGCCTATTTTTGCACAGAAATAACAGCTTGATGTGGGTGTCTGTGAATATGCTGATCGAGGACAGGCTTCACCATAGGCAAAATCAATTGAGCGGTCAATATCAATCGATATTATCGATTCCTGGGACGAAACCCCAGAAAATACCCGAATGGGTTCATTTCTTGAATCTAAGAAAATGTAAGAAGATTTCATTTTCTCCTCGGGTTCCGAGAATAGACAACACCGCTGTAGGGATGAGTGGGAGATCTACTTTGCCACCGAATGGTGCTCGCAACTAGAGGGCCAGTAAGAGCTTCAGCCACCTCCGCGATATCCCTTAGAAATAGAAAGCGTGGCACACTCTTACAAAAACACCCAACGGTTAGCTACGATTCTTCCAGCTGTAACCTCCACCGTCTCTGTCCACACGTTGACTTCTGAACACAATTTGACCTTCTAAACTTATTTCTACACTCCATTTCATCTGAATTGTAAACCAGAAGAAATCCAGTAGTATCTGGAGTCAGAGATCAATGGCTCCCTTCCGATGGAATCCGAAAGAGCCTCGCTGTCGGCGTAGGCTCTGACCAAACAACGATCTATTATATAAGGGTAGTCAAAGCTAATTCAATTCGACCGCCGATGAACACTCGCCCGTACACGCTGTTTCCAGAAGACATATCCGTACTCGATTTGTCCTTCCAATTAGTGCCTCATAGTCGAGCACGCTCCTCTGTTTTGTCAGTTTCTGTGGAATACGGCACGCATTCTGCGTATCGCCGAGCGTTCTTCTTCATACCCGTAGTGGTTCATCTGCAGAGCAGAAACCCTAAGGTCGAAGGGTTGCCGGGTATTCTCGTCAGTGTCGCAGTTCAGAGTGTATGGCGCAAAAGAATGAGGCCGTGCTAGGCGAGGCTAGCTCAACTCTGTACGAAACAACTCCTGTTCTTCGCGACCAACAATGTCATCTAAAGAAGCCGATTTCGTCGCAAATCCATGAACCTGCCTGCACGTGCATACTCTAAGAAAACGGCCACATTCGGTCCGAAGCAGCTGAGCTCATTCCATGAAGCGCAGAGCGCTTATTAGTTTGGTTGTTGTGGTGCTGGAAGCTATTCTTGAAGGTTTACTCATTTCCTATTATTGCGTTACAGAAAAATATTCGAGCCGATAAATAACAGCGCCGTCATCTGTGAAGCCCTTCGTGGGGTATTTATGACAGTGAAGGATCCCAAACATATTGTCTACTTTTCCCTCTATAAAATTTTTCAACTGAAGGAGTTTACATAGACATATAAAAGTCAGATTGTTCCATAAAGGATAAAGAACGAAGGATGACGCTAATCAAATCACTTTTTGGACGCGCCACGCATTCTGCTTCTGCGGAATGCCGTACTCGATTTGAGTGCATGTTTGGCCTATCAGATGACTTGCGGGGACCAGCCTAGGAACAAGTCGGTGTTCTATCCTCCCCTGACAACACTCGTAGCAGTTCACCGAGCGTTTGGTTGGCCGGGGCGGGAAGCCCTAATCAACAACCTAATTTAGACGGCAGTCAGCGCCTCCTTCAACTATGCAACACTCGCTCAGATTCCACCCTCAGGAAACCTGAATGGCAAGGGCCAAGATAGTCTTTTCCTTTTGTGGATGCGAAACGAGAAACAGAAGACGCAAACGATTGGACAACAACTTTTTTAATAAACAAAAATTGATGTTGTAGCCCTCGCAGATAACGTCCTGCGGCTGAATGTGAAGAAGACGAAGTGCATCAGCACTCTGAACAATGCACTGGACAGATTTTATACTGCCAAGCGAAGGTGATCGAAAGCTTAAGAATTCCGCTACCTTGGAAGTGACATATCCTAGGAAGAAGTTATGGACGAAGCGGTCAGGTGACGAATAGATGTAGAATGATTCAAATGGAGGGAGTCCACAGGAACCGTCTTCGACCAGCGGTGCTCAAGGGCACTTAAAGACAAGCCGCATAGAACAGTAGAGAGGCCAGCCCTCCTCTATGGCAGTGAGTGCTGGGCCCTGGGTGTGGCATAAGAGCGGGCACTGCACGCTGCGGAAATTTCGATGCTTACTTGTGAAAAATCAATAATGGATTATCGATCGACAGTGATTAAAATCTATTCGAAATCTAGTGAAACGTGAAGAGGACGAAGTTCATCAGATCTGAGCTATGCACTGCTGAAAGTGGAAGAATTCCGCTACATCAGAAGTGACTTATCCTAGGAAGAAGTTGTGGACGAAGCGGTCAGGTGACGAATAGATGTAGAATGATTCAAATGGAGGGAGTCCACAGGAACCGTCTTCGACCAGCGATGCTCAGGGGCACTTAAAGACAAGCCGCATAGAACAGTGGAGAGGCCAGCCCTCCTCTATGGCAGTGAGTGCTGGGCCCTGGGTGTGGCACAAGAGCGGTCGCTGCGCGCTGCGGAAATTTCGATGCTTACTTGTGAAAAATCAATAATGGATTATCGATCGACAGTGATTAAAATCTATTCGAAATCTAGTGAAACGTGAAGAGGACGAAGTTCATCAGATCTGAGCTGTGCACTGCTGAAAGTGGAAGAATTCCGCTACATCAGAAGTGACTTATCCTAGGAAGGAGGTGTGGACCAAGCGTCAGGTGGCGGACAGATGTAGCATGGTTCAAATGGAGGGAGTCCACAGTAACCCTCTTCGACCTTAGATGCTCAAGGGCACTCAAAGGGAAGCTAAATAGAACAGTAGTGAGGCCTACCCTCCTCTATGACGGTGAGTGCTGGGCCTGGCTAAGGCGAAGGAGCGGCAGCTGCACTCTGCGGAAATGAGGATGCTTACTTGTGAAAAATCAATAATGAATGATTGACCGACATTGATTAAAATCTATTCAAAATCTAGTGAAACGGTAGCTAATCCCCAGCAAATAACGCATGCAGTTTGATAATTGGATCCCTTCAATTGGACTTTTTGCTGAATGTGGGGAAGTTCAGGGAACTACAGTACCGCACATATGATTTGGTCAATTGCCGAAAAGAACGTTTTGGAGAGTTCCAAAGCGGCCTTTTTAAATACCTTTTTTCAAAAGAAAGCATTTGTAAAAGGAAGCATATTTAGCAGCTCGAGCTCTATCTTTTGACATATAAATTAGTAGAGTTGAACAATGCATATAGGCCGGACATAATCAATCGGAAATCTAATCAAAAATGCGTCACTTAAGCCTCACCTGCATATTCGCACCCCTGTAACATTGCCTCTTACTAAGCTACACCATTCTACTTTAGTGTACTGCTAGACCGTTTTACTGCATACAAGCCCCATAAGTTGCAGCCGAAACGATTCGAACTTGACACAGTTGCGCTCCGAACACGCTGGCGCGTGCAATTTGCGAGCGGTCGCCCCACTCGATTTATAGGTACCATTCTGTATGCATTGTTCACGGCGTACTCCAAAGTCAAGCTGGACAGTCTTTGAGTAATTCCTGAGTACGGTGGCTGGGAATTTCCAATGAAACTTCTCAAGCGCTCATTCTACAAGCTCTGGTGCCCACTCGATTGATAGGTACGATTTTGTATGCATTGTTCACGGCGCACTCTAAAGGCGAGCTGGACTGTCTTAGAGCAATTTCTGAGTAAGGAGGCTTGGAAATTACGATAAAACTCTCCAAACGCTCACTCTACAGGGGCCGGATTCATCAAACTTACTGCAGTAACTTTAACGGAGAATTGTAAGCAAATAGCTCAGATAACGCGGCTTGTCAAGCGATATGGTGAGCGATAAGCCACGTCATCTGAGCTTTCGTTTACGGTTCTCCGTTAAAGTTACTGCAGTAACTTTGATGAATCCGGCCCCAGGTTGTCGCGCCCACTCGATTGATTATGTCCGGCCTATATGCATTGTTCAACACTATTGATTTATATGTTAAAAGATAGAGCTCGAGCTGCTGAACTCAAATATATGTTTCTCTTCACAAGTGCTTTTCTTAAAAAGTTATTCAAAAAAGCCACTTTGGAACGCTCCAAAGCGTTCTTTTCGGCAATTGAACAAATGATATGCGCGGTACTGTACGTACATATGCCGTAGCTACACGGTCAGCCACTCAACATCTTTACTTTCTTTAGAAGTATAGATGGTCAACAGCGTGATACCCAGCGTCCTTCCCAGCTCGCTGGCAATGGGCATGTCTTAAACCCCTCACTGACTGCATATTTTGCGATGAAAGTAGTTGAATCTTGAAGAGTCGCCATTCCTATCCGTTTTTTCTGGCTTCCTCCTTCATTCATTCAAGCTTTCTTGGAGCCTTTCGAGCAGTGATGTTGGCATTTTTTCCTTGCCGACAGAGGGACTTTACTCTCCACTAGAACCTCAACGCTATCATCCATGTCCAGCTTTCCACTTTTTGCATTATATAGTTCTCCTTTCTCCCCGAAATAGATTGTGAGCACGAACGGCGGTGGATTATCCTTGAGGGCCAAACCGACTTCGTGTTACTCATTACCATAGTCGAATTCAATAAGTCCCATGCGGGCTGCACTTTTCGCGAAGAACTCGTCGTCTTCTTCGACTGTCGTAGATGTTGCCCGTTGTTCATCCTGAAGGTTCGCGCGGACTCTGAAAGAAACTGTGCCGTATATTGTTGGCCATAGAAACGGTTGCAGAGTTGGGCGGCTGATTTGCTTTTGGAACAACTACTTCCCCGTTGGGTAATCCAATTCCGGATATGCTTCATTGCCTTTGTTGTGAGCACGTTAAGAAGGTCTAGCCGTCGTGAAGTGTGCAAGTTCGCCTCATTCATAGACAAGTGTTTGCGTGAAGCCTCTGTTGCTGGGAGATTGCCTGCTGACCTTGTGACGCCCTTGGATGCGCGTAGGCCTCCTCGAATGGAAGACTGGCTTTAAAGTGCAAGAGTTTGAACTATTACTGCTGAGCAGTGCTTGCTGCTTCTTAGGACCGCACACAATAAAACTCCTTTTTCTCTTCCAATCTATTTTTGCATATCTGTGGGAGGCATTCATTGCTGTCTAGGTAGCTACTAGTCTGCGCCAAAACCATGGTTGTTAATACCGTATACAGGTGATGACACTGGAGACCAAGGCTGTTGCTGATGCTCCATACCAGATCCCTGATTCGGATATCCCCTTAGGTCATCCAAGCCTTCTATCACTGCTTGGCCGGAGAATTGGTACAGGGGCTGACTGCGAAGAATAGAACACTTACGTGTCCACTGCAAGTCATTCTGAGGTAAAATAAACGATAAGGATAAAGGACGGAGTTATTCAATCCTCTTTGGGATGCGCCACGCATCCTACTTCTACGGGATGTCGTGGAGGCGTGTTGAATGCGTATTTGGTCATACAATGACTTGCGGTGGCCAGCCGATGTACAAATCAGTGCGTTATCCTTCTCAGACAAGTCTGGTACCTATTCACCGACCCCGGAGGGATGGAAGGCTTGGTTGGCCTGGGCGGAAAATCCGAGCCAGGAACCTGGTATCGGGTGACGCGACAGCGTCGCCTCTTCCGACTGCGCGACACGTGCCCTCCAACAAATTCTACCAAATATAATAATATTACCAAATACTGATAGGTTCCACAGGGTGCACTTATTCCTACATAAAAGGATTTGCCGTTATTGCTCAACCCCTTTTTGGATGCGCCAGCATTCTACTTCTTCAGGATGTCGTGGAGGCGATTTGAACGCGACCATACAACGATTTGCGGTGACCACCCGATGAACAAGTCAGCGCTATATCCTTCCCAGACAGGTCTAGTACCAAAACAAAGACCTCGAAGGGATGGAAGGCTTGGTTGGCCTGGGCGGGAAATCCGAACCAGCAACCTGGTATCGGGTGCAGGCGACAGTCGGCGCCCCCTCCGACTGCGCTCACGCGCCCATTCTAAGGTAAAATGCGCATTCTAGTTTCCTTCAAAAATTTAATTTAATTTCCTTCACGCCATCCTGTAGAAATAGAGTGCGTGGTGCATCCAGCAAAGGGTTGATTAACAGGTATTTGGAGGGGGTCTCTGTAAGAAGGAAGACTTTGTGGGTAACGATGTTTTGTTGCGATCAAAACTTCGCCTGGCGCTAGAAGTTTTGATCGCAACAAAACATCGTTGTGACAGCTTACAACCTCGATACCAGCCAATTGAGGCTTAAAGAAACTGATTTGAATTACTTTGTGGATAATTTTCACTTGGGAAAGCTCTGTAGAATACGATTTTATTCAATGTCAGCGTTACGACTCTGTCGCAGTCTTCGTGACCCAGCGGGAGTGCACAATGGAGCTATTTACAATTAGAGTGTCGCAAAATTAATCTTCGTTTCGAGGTATGTATGAATAAATAACTTTTTTTGGGGCGCGTGTAGCGCAATCGGAGGAGGCGCCGGCTGTCGCGTGCACCCGATACCAGGTTCCTGGTTCGGATTCCCCGCCCAGGCCAACCAAGCCTTCCATCCCTCCGGGGTCCGTGAGTTGGTTCCAGACTTGTCTGGGAAGGGTGAAGCGCTGACTTGTTCATCGGCTGGCCACAGCAAGTTTTTGTATGGCCAAATACGCATTTAAATCGCCTCCACGACATCCCGTAGAAGTCGAATGCGTGGCGCATCCCAAAAGGGATTGAGTAACGCCGTCCTTTATCCTTTATCCCTATCCTTTTTTTACCCTGAATCACACTTAGTTTAGCTTAGCATAGTTCCTCCCGTGCTGTTGAGCGCATAGGGCGACGAACTCTTTCCACCGCTGCCTGTCTCGGTCTATTTCTTCACACTCCTGCCTAGAAATATTCATAACTTCCAAGTCATTCAAAAACGTGCAACGCCATGTGTTTTTGGGCGGCCTCTGGTTCGCTTTCCTGATGGTGTCCATTGCATGGCTGATCTTGGCAGGCGTGCACCGGCATTCGAAGAATGTGTCCGGCCAGGTGAAGTCGGCGTTGCACAACGGTTTCGTAGAGGTTGCTCGAGGGGCAGCGTTGTAGTACTTCTTCGTTCGTCAAGCGGTCCGTATAGGTATCCTCATTATTTGTCGTAGACATTTGCAGTGGAACGCGTTGATCCGTCTGATGCTAGCTGACATCTTCCATGTTTCGCTAGCGTACATTGCAGAATGAATACCCTGAATCACACGGAATGCCACAAATATCGTTTGGTAGGTTTTGCCTGGCGTTTCAAAGAAAATGTGGATGCCGCTCTAATTCGTCTAGCCGACCTTTTCCAGGACTCCAGAAAATAATAAACCGACGCAACTATTGAGGCATCATGCTTTACGAATTTAGCTTGGGACATTGTGGTGCAGAGGATTCTCGTAACCTCAGCAGCGCTTTTGGAATGGACTGCACTTGCAAACGGACGGTGAGGCTCAGCCCCGAAAAACTTGCTTCCTGCGATTTTGATCTCAAAGAAAAGCCGGGTCGCTAGCGCATGTCGTCGCATGGCGATAAAGTTTTGAAGAAAGCCGATGAAGCAAATCCCGAAACGAATACATGCGTTAGCAGAGGACCTTGGCGTACATCACAGTACGGTAGCAAGGTACTTGGCGAGATCGGCAAGGTGAAGAAGATGTCGAAGTGGGTCTTTACGAGCTGACCGATGAGAAGCGTCCGCACGTTTTGACATTTGCACCAGCCTGCTACTTCGCTTTAAAAATGAGCGTTTTGTGAGCCCCATTATAACTGTAGATGAAAAATGGGTTATTTGCGATAACAGTAGCAGGATATTTGTTCAGGTAGATAAGGATGCTCCTCCAACATCCTTTCCTAAACCCGGCCTTCACCTTAAAGAGTTATACTCATTTTGTGGTGGTGTTGTGAAGGCGAAATCTATTACAGGTTTTTGTTCCTGGTCAGGCAGCCAAAGTCGAGTCTTACTGCTTTATTTAGACGAAATATATGATATGTTGCAAAAATTGTGACCGGCAGTGATGAATAGAAATTGTAGATTTAGATATTTAAAGAGTAAGATTCAATATCTGTTCACTGGCAAAAATTTATAGATTCTGGTGGTTTTTTACTCGTTCAATAAAATTTTGTTTAAGCTCAATTATAGCAGTTTGAAATAAGCGCTCCGTTTCGGCGATTAATTTTGCGACAGCCTAATATCATGAGGCCATGTACCTGGAACGTAATGGCAAGCGACATGTGGTGGGAGAAAATACCCTTTCCTGATTTAAATAATCCTATGGGGAGAGCTGACGGCTAAAGAGGAGATTCTGGATAGTGGAACTGACTACAAAGTGAGAGTCTCCATGTCCTCTCATCTTGAAACCTCGGCATCGTTATAAGATGTGATGTTTGCCAGCGAACTTGGCAAACTTTATTCTAGGCCTGACGTTTCCACCGTTTCGTCGCCTTCAGAGTCCTAAAGATGTCTTGATGAGCTAAAGTCAAGAACGGCGCGAAACCCAACAAATGCTGAAGATGAACTTACACAACTTTCCACCACTGAGTGTAGCAGTCGCTACAACTCGATGGTAGCAGAGCAGTAGCGAAAGAGACTCACTAGGACCCATTTCATTCCTTGTCGTTGAGCTTGCAGAGTGGTTCAAACGGGAGCAGATTGTTGGTGATAGGCAGACACTCATTTCTGTTGTTCATACTGCGATTTCTGGTAGAAATCCAATCCAATCCATGCGCTTTGCGCGAAGAAATCTCAGCTTCGAACGCCAAAATCTTGCACTCGATATTAAAGTCATTACCGTTGTGAACTTCAACTCTGTTCTTGCCGAGTGGTGTTAAAAAGTTACCACGTCATTTCCCAGCCAGGTGTTCTTTGATCACCAGCAGTCTTCTAGTCTCCATAATGCATGTGTTACCGCACTCACTGCATCGAGTCTGATAAATTACTCCACTTTTTGAGAAGGAGCCGGCTCTAGTGTGTGGTCAAATAACAATAATCTGATATTCACTGCTTTTCGTAAAGTCAATTTCGCACAAGTTGCTTTTTGATGTTATTTGAGGGGGTACTGAGTATAAATACGTCACCTTGAAACTGTGCACGATTAATACAACTTTGAGTTGCTGCAGTAAGCTTATCAGAAACAAACGTAAGGCATAGCGGAGCTCTGTTTTGACATGCGAGAGCTCGGTCCTCAGCAGGCCTTCTATGGCGTGAAACTGGTGTGGAATCCTTACCCCTCGGTTGGTTTGAAAATGTGTTTATTTTTTGCCAAGTCATTAAACCCAAGGAGTAGGGAGTCACAATGGGATACGGAGCAGCACGTGTTTGGGGGTTTTGTACGCCCGCGATGCTTCTGCATCCAGTGGTTCGGAGCGCAGGTGGGTAGAGGGTTGACTCATGCGGGAGGGGTCGGGAGTATGGCTCCCCTGTGTTGATGCACTTTTACATTTCAACTGATTGGTTGAGATTGGGCGGATTCTGACGTCTACTCCATTTTCAGACGTTTTCTGCGTATTTTTCCATCGGTACGTTGTGGTATTCAACATGGTGATGTATAAATGTTCAACACCAGTAATACACAGGTAGAAAGTGCATGAAGCACCACTGGGCACCTTACGTGTAAAGGCTACAGGCTCCTCATAGTCTGTTTCCATACATGGACCAAAGGCCTCGGGAAAAGCCATCCTGCTTGGATTTTCAAAGGAGACCACGTTCTGACGTCGAAGGTGATTCAAATGAGAAACGAGGTGTGCGGATCCCGCAAATTAAGCTAAACGGCATCGCAACACTCTTTCCCTCATGTCTGCCTGTCTCCTGGAAATCAGAGGTCTGCTGAAGGTTTTCTAGAACCTAACCCAGCAATGTCCGCCAACGGTCGAGTGGTGATCACCTGCTCACGCTGAATTGTGGCCCAACTTTAGACAAGGAATCTTCGAGGGGAGAAATCAAGCTAGCCGAACGGATGGCCAGCATACTCAAGGACTTCGAAGCACGTCAGCTTGAAGTTGACGAAGACGAACAGCTGGAAGTGGTGGAAGAAGAAGAGGAAGATTGCTGTAGTGCCCCGGGTGAGTCCGCTGCACTGGTGGTAGGACTCATGCGGCCCTCAACCCGAGGCCACGTGTGAGGCACAACCGGAGCCGAGGTCTTATCCATGCGCGCTAGATCTTATATTACCTGCCACATTAGGGTGAGGCCCTTTTTTGCCCCCAATTAGCACACCTCATACCAATGCGGATGTTATTTAGGATCTCCCGCGCGAACTGCACCTGCGCTGGCCCGCCGGCGATTCTCGCCATCTTCACATCACTCGCGTAGTACAATTGAACCAGACGACCTTCTGCAGTATCACCACTGCGCTCAGAATAAACGTTCTCTCACTCTCGAGTCACATGACAATACGCATCAGACAATATGCTTCATTGCAACCCAATACATACACAATGCATATCAATATGGAACAACTGCCTACGAGTTAAGGCTGAGCGCCATCACGTCACCTACGAGTCAGCCCCAAGTGCAAGCCGCAGATCCTTCCTCGCTCCTACCCTGGAGCCTGCGCTCACGAGGGCGGTGGCTCGTTCGGTCTCTGCGGTTATCTCTGTTATCGTCTCTGCGTGTCCGGTCCAGGTCGTCCTGTCGTCCTGCGCAGCTGGTCGAGTCGAAGTCCTGATGGTGTGGGGTGTCGCTGACGATGGAGTACCAGAGCGGAGAGCGGACCAACTGCTCGGTGCGACGACGAAGCCTGAGATTGCCGGGTGCGCGCGGGAATGCGTTTATAGTGCGCGCGACCGTATGCCCTGCGCGTCGGGACCAGAGCGCCACCCAGCCTGTGTCCTTGAAGAGTCATGATGGAGCGTGGCGAACGTCACGACAATTGGGATCCGCAAGATGAACTGACGGACCTAGGCAAGCAAGCAGTGGGCATATGATAACGTTTTCGGGTGGAACCCTTGTTTCGGAGGAAAGGGTACGTTTTCAATTCGATTTCGGTTGCGTGCTCATAACCATGGAGGAAGACACCGTCATTCACTACACAGACACTTTGTACCTGTGTATCACTGGTGCTGAACATTTATCACCATGTTGAATACCACAGCGTACAACTGGAAAAATGCGCAGAAAACGTCTGAAAATGGTGTAGACGTCAGAACGTCTATACGTCAGACGTCAAATCTCAACCAATCAGTTGAAATGCAAAAGTGCATCAACGCAGAGGAGCCATATCCCTGACCCCTCCCACATGAGTCAACCCTCTACACACCTGCGCTCCGAGCCACTGGATGCAGAAGCATCGCGGGCGTACAAGACCCCCAAACGCGTGCTGCTCCGTATCCCACTGTGACCCCCTACTCCTTGGGTTTAGCGACTTCGCAAAAAACAAACACATTTCCAAATCAATTGGGGGGTGAGGATTCTCCCTATATGATTCGCTCCCCCCGTTCAGACAAACGCTTTAGACCCTTCCCTTGTGAGTGTAGCAGTCGCTATAACTCGTTGTTAGCAGACCAGTAGCGAATGAGACGCACTAGGACCCCATTTCATTCCTGATCGTTGAGCTCGCAGAATGGTGTAAGCAGATCGTTGGTGATAGACAGATACTCATTTCTGTTGTCCTTACTGGGATTCCTGGTAAAATACAAAGCGCTTCAAGGCCTTTGCGCAAAGAAATCTTAGCGTTGAACGCCAAAATTTTGCACTCAATATCAAAGTCATTACCGTTATGAACTTCAACTCTGTGCTTGCCGAGTGGTGTTATATGGTTATCACGTCGTTTCCTAACCTAGTGTTCTTTGATACATATCCCCAGCGGTCTAATAGTCTCCCCTATGTGTGTGCTACCGCACTCACTAAACCGAGTCTGATAAATTACTCCACTTTTTGGGCAGTCGCCGGTTCTAGTGTGTGGGCAAATAACACAATTGTCTGATATGCACTGCCTGCTTAGATTCTATTTCGCACAAGTCGCTTTATGATGTTATTTGAGATATATTGGCTAGAATAACATTATCTTGGAGCTGTGCGAGATTAATACAACTTTGAGTTGCTGCAGTAAGCTTATCAGAAACAAACGTAAGGCATAGCGGAACTCTGTTATGACGTGACAGAGCTCGGTCACCAGCAGCAGGTCTTCTGAAGCGCTCAACAGGTCTTCTACGGCGTCAAACTGGTGTTCCGTAACCATCTATCAACACAACGTAACCGACACAAGGCAGTTCCTTGAACTTCTACGAACTTCTATAGCAGAAGAAAATTGTGTGATAAAGTCTTTTGATGCCACCTCACATAAAAGTCCAAAACGACAGTAAGTTCTTGCAGTAAGTTCTATCCGAAATGCTTACCAGGCATGGTGAAAATATATACATGTTTGGACTTAGTGAAGTGCACATCTTGACTATCACTAAGGAGTGCCTATGCCGCAACATCTTCATGTGGTCAGGAGCCTACTTTGCTTAGATTAGGGGACTACCCATGGGAAAACGTTTAGCGCCAGTACTTGCTATATGCTTCATGGGTAGAATAGAATAACCAGTGCTGGCACGCTTGCCATTAATGTATAATACTGTAGATATATAGATGATTGCCTCGTTATGACGTCCACACAGTCCGAAATGGGTGAGTGCCTCTGTATAATGAAGGAGCAATTACCGTGCATTAAACTCACGAGAGAGGTTCCACAAAACGGCTGGCTTTCCTATCTCAACACACAGGTTAAGGTATCACAAGGCATAATCAGCGTGAAATGGCTCTGAAAAAGAAACTCAAAGAACATTCTGCTGCATGCTTCGTCTGCGCATACGCCAGCACTAAAACGAGCTGTTGTTAAAAACACGTTGCGGACTGCAGCTGTGTGTGTACAGATGAAATGCTAACGCGAGAATCTCTACGATTAGCTTCTACAATAGCTACGGAAAATGGCCACTTAACGCCAGTTTCACGCCATAGAAGGCCTGCTGAGCGCTATAGAGGACCTGCTGAGGACCAAACTCTTTCATGTCAAAACAGAGTTCCGCTATGCCTTCATATTTCTGATAAGCCTACTGCAGCATCTCAAAGTTGTATTAATCGTGCATAGTTGCAAGATTATGTTATTCTAGTCAATATTCCCACAAATAACATCAAAAAGCAACTTGTGCGAAATAGACTTTACGACAGGCAGTGCATATCAGGGGCCGTATGCTATTCTCTCCCCAACCGTCCCCGGCCGGGTACGAGGCGGTCTCCGCCCACATCCCCGGTATGCACATCATGCGCCATCGATCTTTCCCGCCGTCCCCGTCCCCGAGTCGGGCGAGAATAGCACACGGCCCCAGATAATAGTGTTATTTGCCCCCACACTAGAACCTGCGGCTGCTTAAAAAGTGGAGTAATTTATCAGGTTCAATGTAGTGATTGCGCAACAGATACATTGGGGAGGCTAGTAGACCGCTGGGGATAAGTATCAAAGAACACCAGGCTAGGAAACTAAAAAGGCTAGAAGCCTTTTAACACCACTCGGTCTTCAGAAGCATAAACGAAACGAAAATGGCTAGGAACCTTTTATCACCACTCGGCAAGAACAGAGTTGAAGTTCACAGCTGTAATGGCTTTGATATCCAGTGCAGGATTTTGGCAATCGAGGCTGAGATTTCTTCGTGCAAAACGCTTGAAGCGCTTTGGATTTCTACCAGTAATCCCGTATGCACAACACAAATGAGTGTCTGTCTATCACCAACGATCTGCTCCCGTTTGCAGCACTCTGCGAGCTCAACTAGCAGGAGTGAAATGGGGTCTTAGTGAGCTTCTTTCGCTACTGGTCTGCTAACAACGAGTTGTAGCGACTGCTACACTCACTGGTGGAACGCCATGTGAATTCATCTTCAGCATTTGTTGGGTTTCGCGCCGTTCTTGACTTTAGCTCAAAAATGGCAGCGGAGAGGGGGCGTTTGGTCGGGTAGGAAACCAATTAAAAATAAACTTCGTGCCATCATTAGGCTTCTGAAGGCGACGAAACGATCGAAACGTCAGGCCTAGAATAAACTTTTCCACCTACCAACCTCGCTGGCACAGAAGCAGAAACATCACATCATATAAAGTTAGGCGTTTTGATTTAGAGTTTTAGGATTGGACTGTTTAGCTAGGGCCCTTGCTACCAGTATACATGCTACTTATGCTCTTGAAACAGCAGTGTGAATACATGGGTGTCCTCTTGTTTTTGTTGTACCATTTAAGAGCGTTTAACTCTTCGCAAAAAGACTTTGGCTATCAATTAAATAAAAATCGCAGCGTAATAGACGGATATAGGTGCTCTCCCATTCACCTGCACTACCTTTTTTCGTTGGTCCTTTAGCGGATTACGGTGAGATACAGTACTTGGCGCGTGCAGCGCCGTCGGAGGAGGTGCAGTCTGTCGCGTGCACCCAATACCAGGTTCCTGATTCGGGTTTCCCGCCCAGGCTAATCAAGCCTTCCACCCTTTGGGGTCGGTGAGATACCAGGCTTCTCTGGGAAGAACAAAGCACCGAAGCATCGACTTGTTCGTCGGCTGGCCAAAATCGCCTCCATGCCATCCCGTATAAGCATAAGTATGAGTGCGCGGCGCATCCCCAAAGGGGTTGAACAACGTCGTCCTTTATCCTTCTACTTTAAGGCCTCTGTTATACTCCCGCGGGAGCATCAGCTGAACGTCTGCGGACCAATGGTGCACGGCGGAGGCGGGCGTGGTGAGGCGCGGCGAATGGCCAGGTGAGGAGTCTCGGCGCGATTCCCGCCCTTCCGCGGATGCTCTCGCGGGACTATAACTCAGGCCTTAAGCTTGTTGCTAATTGGAACATGTTGAGTTCTTTTAAAGTGTCATACTTGCTTAGAAGAGTGTCCAGTTTGATTTGAAAAATGTTCGTTTTGATTTCGAAGACGTGAGGCTTGTATAGGAGAGTGTCTAGGTTTGATGTGAAAATGAGATTCTATTGCGAGAGACATTTAGAATCTCCCTTAACGTCGTTTCTAAAGTTCTAACCTCTGGAACGCCATTGTTAAGCTACACATTGTTAGGAAGCTTCAAGTGCAATTTTTTCTGTGTAATTTTGTTACGAGTCGAATCATCGTGCTCAATGGCAGCACTTATAAAAACTCTGAAGAGTAGAAGCAGACTAGCCAGCGAATCTTAGCCACATCCACCTGCAGAGATTTCGGTTATTCGAAGGCTAGAGACTGTAGAAATCACTGCTTTGATAGTTCAATTGTGGAAGATGTTCTCGAGTGATCTTTATGTGTGTTCTAATTCGGGCTAGGTGTGAAGAAGTCGACGTAAATCTATTGCTGCAGGAGGCGCCATGGTGTGTTTGTTCTTTGGAGGAAAATTGTGCTGGTAGTTAATGTGGCTTACATGAAAGGCTGAAGCATTCAGCCACAATCAAACAGACCACCGATCGAACACTCCTCAACCAATCAGGGCAT
This sequence comes from Heligmosomoides polygyrus polygyrus, assembly GCA_947396885.1. NCBI lineage: Eukaryota > Metazoa > Nematoda > Chromadorea > Rhabditida > Heligmosomidae > Heligmosomoides > Heligmosomoides polygyrus. The sequence goes on along the minus strand of OX377201.1, from coordinate 94,501,680 downwards.
CGATAATACAAGCTTCTCTGTCTACCACTCACTCACATGATGCGGTGATCCGATTCGTCCAGTCGTTTTTGTTTCTCCATGTAGGAGTCGTGGAGTGCTCTAGTTCGTTACCCAGCCTGTGTACTGACTCCAACTATAGAAATTTTCCTCAAGTGCTAAGAATGCCTTGAACTATGTCCCAGTAAGATCTCCCACTTGCAATTCAAAAAAAAAGACTTCCCTCGCGTCGACTACCGAGGCCATATTGTCAACGACGTCATCTACTCGACGGACGGTGAATGGAGAACCAAACTGCGCCCCGCTCCCCGCTGGGCGACGAGAGCTGCCTTGAGACAAGAAGCTTGAACGGGCCGCACTTCGAAAGTCCTTTCCTGCCACCGAATCCAGCCTTACTCTCCCAGCTGAGCGATGTGAGAAGTTTTTAGTTTAAGTGGACCACACCACGGAGTTCCACCCCTGCATAATCCTGCGCTTGAAGAGCTCAGAACTCAAAGTGAGTACTCCGCCGTCGAGCAATTTCAACTCCTCGGTGGATCTCTCCGTACCCCTCCACATGGGCCACATCTCAGCTCTCCAGTAAATAGCACGTCGCACTGACCATCTGTTAAGATGGTCACGTCGTGCCCTCATAGGTTGATGGTGGGAAGATTTTTTGAATTACCGGGGGGGGGGGGTGCTTTTACGTATCTTCGTGTCCGAGTCGTGAAACACAGTTTGCAGTATTACTAAGCTAAGGATAACCACATCGAGCTAGATGCTCTACTAGTGCAGCTTTTTTCCCAACCTACGAGTACAAAAGGCTCGCAGTACGTACAGTGTATAGTATGAGAGGGCGATCTATTGGGTCCTCACAACTGGTCCTCCCTTGTGAAACGGTTCCCCAATTACTGGGGCTGGTCTCCCTCAATGATCCCCCTTAGCGGACGACGTTTTCGGCACGCCTTCTGAATCCTCAGGCACATTGGACGACGTCTTCAGCGCGTCTACCTGAGTCCACAAACACGTTGAGCGAAGTCTTCGGCACGTCATGCGACGTATTCCGCACGTCTTCTGAATCCCCTGGCACGCTTACGCAGAGGACGTAAAGGTACTTTCTGCTATTTTCGCGCACCGTAATTTGATCAGCATCGACTGACGGTGATCGATATTACAAAAACGAACATCATATTTGTGTTGCGCAAAATCGACTACCCCCATGGCTAAAGTTTCGGACGGCTTGAACGACATCCACAAAAATCGATAGTTTGATCCGTATCGATTGACGGCGATCGATACTTTAAAAGCACACTTCAGATTCGTGTCCAGCGACCTCGGTTACCCAAGGACTGAAGTTTCCAGGCAGGTAAAAAACGTAGAAGACATCTAAATATTATCCGCTAATTTCCCGCACCGTAATTTGATCAATACCGATTGACGGCGATCGATACATCGAAAACAAACTTCAGGTTTGTGTTCAGCGACCTCGATTGCCCCGGCGCTAAAGTTCCCGGACAGTGAGTGGACGTCTGGGTATTTTTCGCTATCTTCGTGCAGTAATTTTCCCACCATTTCCCCCCCCCCCCCTTCAATCTCTCCCACCCCCGATTTTCCCCCCATTTTATGACTAATTTCTGCGGCGACGCCGATCGATAGTATGACTCAGCGTTGTTATAGAGTATGATAGCCGGTATTACTGGACATTATATGATTATCACAAACGTTCGATGTATGATTTTTCAATTTTTTTCATTTTTTTAGCACTCTTTAGGGAATACGGAAAATAAATAAATACGCATCAGCTTCTCCCTATTGAAACAATTTCATTCTTGCCTATTAACATTTTTCCTCCGCATCGATTTGCTTTGCAAACAAACAATAATTACATCGGTTGTTGATAGGGTGTCTCTTTGAGATTTGGAGATTTAGTACACTCTGCAAACATCTACGACGGAGATGAGACGCTTTCTCATCCGCGGTTCAAGTGCTTAGACGCTAATCATTCATCGCTTGGATAGAAGAGATATCTGCTACGTATTCCATCTTCTAAAGATACTGTTTAGCTCCGAGGCATTGGCAGCAGTTTAGGAAGAATACTACAGGGTGCGGCGAAAGTTTGGGACACTAGTAATTGGCCGCGTAAACGGATGTTATTAGGTTGGAAAAAAAGTCTTTTCATTTTTTTCAAAGATTTATTACTTCACAACTACAAAGTCAAATCAATTGAGATAAACTCTATTTTGTTCTACTACACTTCTCCAAAGACTGGGTGATTTTCCAATTCCTCTCGCTTAAGAGACTGCAGTTCTGGAGTCGAACCATTGATAAATCCAATTTTTGAGGTCTTCATCCGTTCCAAAATATTTCTCTCCAATTTCTTGCTTGAGAGCACGGAAGAGATGGTAGTCGGTAGGGGCGAGATCAGGGCTATACGGTGGATGTGGCATTACCTCCCAGCCCATCCCCTTTATTGTTTCTCTTGTGAGTCTTGCAACACGTGGTTTTGCATCGTCATGCAGGATCATCACCTTCGACTTCTCCGGCCTGTTTTCTTGGAGAGTTGCGACGACTTTGTGGAGTTGGCCGCAGTATGTGACAGCAGTAAGTGTCTCTCCACTTCTGAGAGTTTGTCGATAAATCACTCCTCTGATATCCACCAAACACTCAAGAGAATCTTCCGTTCGTGAACATTGGGCTTGAGACCAGACTTAGGGCTCTCTCCCTTTTGTACCCATTGCCTTTTCCTCGGAAGTTGGCACACAGAACCCAGGACTCTTCGCCTGTCACAATCCGCGGAAGAAACGATTTTCTGTCGTATCTGGACAGAAGAGAAGCAGCGATGGAGAGCCGTCGACCTTTCTGAGTGTCTGACAGGGCATGTGGAATCCAAGCTCCAAATTTCCATGAAAGCCAAGATTCTTCAGATGGATCCCCACTATCCTATGAGACACTTCGAGCTTCTCTGCCAGCTGACGTGTCGTCTGCCTACTATCGGTACGAAGAAGATGGAGTAGTTTAGTGCCGTCCAATTCAGTTGGCCCTCCTGACCTTCTTTGTCTTCGAGTGAATAATCTCCCTTTAAAAACTTTCCGAACCACTCGTAACAGGCGCGATGAGTAGTAGATCCCAAGCCATATATATGGTTAATTTGGTCTGCTGCCCGACGTGCTGTGGATTCTTTAATGAATTCATGAAGAATGCCGTGCTGAAAACGGCCATGAGTAGATCTGGCATTGAGTTCGGAAGATTGGATGGATAACGAATTACAAGAAGAGTCTTAACCTGTGTCTGCGTGCGAACGGTAGACAAGTGTGATAGGATTACGAAATCAGCAATCAACATTGGCTAGTGCGTTTACAAGGGGAAGGGTAAAAAAAAATTTCGAAGTGTGAAGAGACTTTTTTTCCAACCTAATATAAAGCAAATGGGTTGAAAATCATACTATTATATATACAAATATGCACACATATAAATATATACACATGTAAAAGAGCAGTAATATTTCAAACGGCATCCTTTTGAACGAATACACGCACTCAGTCTATTGAGGAACGCATCCACGGCGGTGCACAGGACTTCTTCATCCACCTCCTCCTAGGCTTTCTTCAGGGCTGTTTGAACCGAAGCAGTGTCCTTGTGGGATATTGCCCAGGCCTTACTCTTCAACATAGAGTAGACTGAGTAGTCCATCGGACTGAAGTCCAAGCTGTACGGGGGCCACTCTTGGGCTGAAATCCCGAAAATTGTCGGCGCACCATTTCTGTTCCACTTTTCAGCCTTGCGAGCGGGCGCATAATCCTGCTGGTAAGTCCAGTCGCCATTTCCAAAGTGCAAAGATGCCCAGGGAAGAAATTTTTTTCTGGATGTCCTATAGGTAGTTCAGACTGTTCATTCTGAATCCATTTTCCATAAACGCCAGTGATGCTGGCCCATGCTATTAATCCTGTGAAAACCATAAAAGATTTAGGATATCCTGATGTTGGCGCTACCCTTCCATTCCGATTGACTACTTTTGTGTGCTTGGCAAGAATTGTGTCGTTTTGATGGCGGAAAATTTCGCCAGTTGTGAAGACATACTCGTCAGTGAAAAGAATCTGTCGGTAGCCTGCCGTGGCAAAACGTTTCTGGAGCGTTCTGCACCTTTTTAGCCTTGCTCTCTTCATGGAGTCCGTCAAAAGCTGAGCCTTTCGAATTTCGTAAGCAGACTTTCCAAGCTTCTTTTTCACACTTCGACCGATGGAACGTTTGTAAATTTCTTCGCCACAAGCAAGCTGTCTCATGGACCATCGTCATTTACGGCGAACTCCTTCTCGAGTTCCCTTGACGATCTCGGAATAGAAAGAATCTTCGGCCTGCTTGATCTCGGACTGTTGTCCATCGTTCCTGTCTCCTTTAGTCGACTCAGGATGCTGAAGACCGTGCTCTTCGAGATACCAAGCTTTCTGGCGGTGTCCGCGGCACACATTGCCTCCATGAGCAGTTCCTACATAGCAGTGCACAAACATTTTGCATCAGCCATTTTGAACAAAAGGGAGTTCAAACTTTGCCCGATGGGGTGCGGCGTTGTCGAAGAGAAGGACCTTCTTGAAGCGCTGAGGTCGAATAAGCTGATGTCTTCTCGCCGTGGACAAGCCTCATAGAGATCTGTTGGGATCTATCCTAGTCGGGAGGGTGCAACCGTGAAATGTCAATTACAGACGTCATGCCATATATCTTAAATTTGAAGGAAAGCCCTCGTATCACTGGACAGCAACTGTAGCTTTCGAAGAGATTTAAGCAAGGGAGACGAATATCACTATACGCCCCTCCGATTATGATAGATCCTCACCTCAATGTTGTCTAGGCCTTCTTTTCCATTTAGCGTCCTAAATCGACCTCCATCCTTGGTCTTCTGGTTAGTGGCTGTCTGAATCAACACTTCGAATAAGATTTGTGCTGGACAATTGGGGTACCAAAGAATCTTCCGTAAGCAGAGCTTTTATTAGATTGTATGCGCAGCCATGTGCTTGCTAGACTTCACCTGGGCTATGTGAGGGGTTTCTAGCCCGCTGTAGCGGTTTTTTATGCAACTTGATGTGTTGCGACATTGAATTTGGCTTTCGATGCTTCTTCTCGAAGCATTCTTGGAAGCCTCATTAGCACGGCAGTCTCTGTGTCAGAATTCTTTTATAGAAGACGCTTCCGTTGACGTTGTTCATTGTTCTCCAAATCAACAGACCGAACAGCGCTGTCTTGTTACGGGCGCATGAGTCTGCAGCATCAACTGCAGCTTTCAGGGTTACCTTCATATTTCTATTAGTCAGTAGTTTTGACCTGATGAGATCTGGGATGAGGTATGCAGGCCTGTCGACGGCTTCGAGGCGGTTTCTAACGGGAGAAGTAAGCAGTTGGTTATTTCGAGATCATCAACAGTGCTTCGAAGCACGTGCAGTCTTAGACCAGGAAAGTCGTTTCGTAAGATGCACCTAACGAAATCTGAACTCACCATGACTCTCTGCTGCGTACAACTCGTGGGTTCAGAAGATCTGGCCGTTCTTCTTCATATTTTTCTTCTTCTAATCATCTTTGACATCATCCTCTTCCTTTTTGTATTCCTTGTTTTACTCTTTTGAATTGTTCTCAGTCTTCTTCAACGTCTTCCCTTTCATCACTTTTTAATTATTATTCCTTGTTTACTCGGCCTTTCCTTTGCTGTATTCACCGCCATCTTGCTAACCGAGCTTTCCCTTCTGCATGTTTTTTCGTCATGTCTATCTACACCTCGTCTTATTTATCACTAACTTCTGTTTTTTCAGCGTCTGTGTTCTCGTCGTCGTTCTGTTCCATTTTCGGTACATGTCGCGAATGTGGACCGCATTGAGAAGTTGGAGCACGCCAGCCAATGATGAGCAAGACAAGACCGAACTCGCGCCAGCCAGTTAGGGTACAGATACAGTCCTGGTTGGTTAGCTGGTTCCCACCTCTCATGCTGCCCCTGGACATTTTTTCTCATTTTTCTGTCTTCCCTTTCTAGCTGTCCTGCTTCTGCTCCGCTACCACTCCCGCTTCTTCTTTACATGCTCCTAGAACTGCTCCAACGTCCCTTTTCACTCCTCCTCCCCGCTTTCTTCATCGTTTCACGTGCTTCTTCTTTTTTAACGTCCCTATCTTTATCCTATGCACCATCTCTCTCCTACTCCTCCTCCTCCTTCTCCTCGTCCTCCTCCTGCTCTTGTTCTTTTCTTTTCCTTGCGTTTTGCTCAATAACAGAAGAGCACAGAAACCGTATTTATTTAACTGTTCCGTGGCCGTGATATCATAATAGAGCGTGCACCAGCCCGCTTAATGCCTTATTTTTTGTCCACCTACGATAACCTCTTCGTTCTTTTATTTTATAAGCTTTAAAATGACGGACGGTGTTCGAGAAAAAACGGCCGATACGGTCATCTATCCTCCCACTCATGGGATGGGGCACGACTCCCAACCCACTCTATTCCTCTGATATTGCTCCCACTGGCTAGCACTTGCTTCGCCTCAAAAGGCATTTCTAGTGGGGAAAAAATCACCAAATTTGAAGATTTTAAAAGGGTGGTCAGTCATTTCTTTGATTGTAATTATATTGTTGAATGAATTTCATTGTGTACTATGTAAAAAGGGATAAGGATAAAGGACGGCTATCCTCAATCCCTTTTGAATGCGCCACGCATTCTACTTCTACGGGATGTGGTGGAGGCGATTTGAATGCGTATTTGGCTATATAATGATTGCGGTGGCCAGCCGATGAACAATTCAGCGCTATATCCTACCCAGACAAGTCTGGTACCAATTCACCGATTCCGGAAGGATGGAAGGCTTAGTTGGGCTGCGCGGGAAATCCGATTCGGAAACCTGATATCGGGTGCAGGCGACAGTCGACGCCTTCTCCGACTGCGCTACACGCTCCCTTTGTAAAATACATGTAGAAGAATAATAAAGAAAATGACTTAAGACTCTGTGACCAACCTAGCGTAAATCACAAATGGATTGGGAGCGTTTCAAGGTTCGCTAGGTTTTCTGTCCTTTGCAAGCGAGCTCGAACGTTCGAAGTTTTTCGAAAAGACTCCGCACTGGGTGAAATGCGAGCCCATTTTTTGAAAGTATTTTGGTTCTTGCCACGGAACTGAACTGGCGGTATTGTAGATTTCTATCGGACCCACCCTTGAAAACTCCAAAACCTTGGGTAGCTTGTTTTGGATTCACATCCTTGTCACACATGTGTCTAGAAGATTATCTAGCGGCCTAAAGGTTGTCAAATGCAGTAACGCGTCGATGATTCTGTCAGACCGAACGTCGAAGCAACAACACCGAGAGGAGAATGACGACAATTAGATGAGTTGGGCTCGACACGACTCGGCAACAGAGTGGTGTTTGTTTCTTCGAAACTTGTTTTTAGGTGACTTCTATTTCTATAATTGGAGACGGTTTAGCAGCGTGGTTCCGCATTCTTCGCCGGGGTCTATGTAGCAACTTCTTTTGAAGACGTCGGCGCTAATTCCCTTAGGTAATGACGTTCAGAAAGAGCCGACGGACCATTCCATGTTCCTTCGATGTTCTGAACCACCTGGGCTTCATCATCGTGCAGAGCAGGGAAGAGTACTTGGAACTCAGGTTCTGCCATGGCCATCTGTGATCAGCGGAACCGATAAGGCCATTGGAATTCGGAGTAATATCCCTGTAGAACCTCCTCAACCAGTCGAAGCCACCAGATTGAGGCTGTCATACTTGTCCGGAAGAGATCACTCACTACTGTAACAGCTTAATGACCCGGTTGGGAGGACTTTTGGACTCTGCACGTTGGCCGTTGCGGCAGTCCTGAACGAGACATGTCTAGATGACATGACGAGTGGGTAACGATTCTCGAGAGCTGCACACAGGTCCCTATTCCAACCACATGAGTCTATATGTCTGAACTCGGACTCCTGCCCCTTTTCTTTTTCCTCCTCCTTTTCCTTCTACTCCTCCGTCTCCTGTCCCTTTCCTCCCCTTTCACCTCCTACGCTTTCTGATCCTCCCGTCCCTGCACCTTCTGCTTATCCTGCTCCTCGTGCTGCTTCCCCACTCAACTCCACGCCACCCTTGGCCCGCTGTGGCAGCCGGTCCTGAACGAGACATGTCTACGTGACGTGATGAGTGGTAACGAGGTTCGAAAACTGCTAGTGGGCTCTATCTCAACCACATGAGCCCGCCTCATCTGGCTGAAATTGCTCGCGCTTCTGCTTCTTCCCATTATCTCATTGTCTTTCTTCCCTTTTCCTCCTTCCTATTTCTCCTGTTCCTTCCCTTCCCTCCCTTACCATGCCTACTCCTCCTACTCTTCCTTCTTCTCCTCCTCGAATAGAATTGACGGTAATGGTCAAGTTTGAAGCAGAAAGAACCGCTCGGGCTGTCTAGCCCCTTAGTCTAGTTAGGAATGCCAGTTAGCAGGGCGTTTTGCTATTCTATCCGTCAACCTTTTTTAGTGAAAGCATAATGGACTCCATTCAAAGCGTACAAAGGGCTTGAAGTCCATAATTTCCCAGCCGTTTCAGAAACTTTTCAGCAAAGGTTCCATCAATGCACCAGATTTGAGCGCAGCAACGGATTTCCTTAGCTCTTTTCATTTTCGCCTTTATTTGCTCTTAAAACGTTTTTTTTGCTACAAGGTAGAGCAGTCGTAGGAGGCGCCGGTTGTCATCTGCACCCCGAATTAGGCTCTTGCTTTGTGATGTCTAGCCCAAACCAAGTAAGCCTCCCATCCTTCCGCGGGTCGGTGAATTGGTAGCAGACTTAAATGGGAAAGATGAAAAAACTGGCGTCTCTATCGGCTGGCCACCGCAAGACATGGTATGGGCCAAGTACGCATTCAACTCTGTACAAGTAGAGTGCGTGGCGCATCCCAAAAGGGATTGACTACATAACGTCGTTTATCCTACAATGTCTCCCGATTCCAATATTTGTTTGTAGAGTTAGAGGCCGTTCTTCGGCATAAGTTTGCCCAGGGAGAATCTCTTGTTGTGTGGGCGCCGTTCTCACAACATTTAGTTGGGGCAATTATCGTCGTCATCCTTGGATTTCATGCGCCACTAGATGCACCTTCATGCCAAATCATGCATTTCGTTCAGATAGGTGCCGTAATGCTAGGGCATGGGCATAGTCCCAGGAAATTCCCCATATTTCTCTGCCTTGAACTGAAGCTTTAGATTTCCTTGGATTAAGTTCCGGTGCGTGGCTAGCCCAAAGAGAGACAGGGATACTGTAAGAGCGGACTCAACGTCAGGGATAGATACAGCTGCAGGTCAATGTCATAGCTGATCCAGTTGTAAGGGCTCAAAAGTGATTTAGAACAGGCGAATAACTAATCGGTGAAGTCTTTCAAGAGCTAAATATTTAACTAACACACTTTAGGAAAAGAAGTCCTAGTTTGTCAAGAAAGTTCACCGCCACTCAATTTGGCGATCCGACAAATTTTTGAAGTGTTCTGGAACCTTCTCCCAATAACGTGACATAGGCTGACCTATAACTTATGTTTACCACCATTGTCGTCATATTCCGTTACGACTATGGCTGGCAGAGGAACTCGAGTGCAACCGCACCACTATAGCTCAACACCTGCCTGGCCTTGGAAAAACACATGGATATGGTGGATGGATACCGCATCAACTTAGCGGCCACCAGCTACAGGTGCACCAAGAAGCCTGCATAAGCTTCTTGACTTTATGGCGGAATTTTTCTCGGCTCGAGGAGCTGGTCACTGGCGACGAAAAGTGTCTACGTTAACTACATGCGAAAGCGTCAGCGGCTCAGTCGCGGTGAACCAGGAGTTCCCGTGCAAGACCGGAATTTCACCCAACTAAGGTAATGCTGGGTGTCTGGGGGAATTGCAAAAGAGTCGTTCACTGGGAGCTGCTACCTGAAAACACTATTGCCACTGGCGATGTCTACTGCAGGCAGTTGGATCGCGTTGAAGCAGCTCTTCGTGGGAAGCAACACCAGATCTTCTTCATTCACGACAATGCGCGTCCACACGTTACAAGGGAGACTCAGAAAGAAGTACTTTCAGAGTCTCCCTTGCAACATGACTGTTTCCTTCGTTGTTGAGCCATTTACAGGAGAAACAACTTGATGACAGGGAGTAACTTGAAGTGTGGCTCGCTGAGTCTTTTTTTTCAAAACCCCAGGAATGCTATAGAAGCGGGATACTTTCTTTATAATCTAGTGAAAGTAGAATGCATAGCCCATTCCTAAACTTCAATTTGTTAGTCCTTAGCTCTCATGCTTGGACCTGTCAGGCCTCATGCAGAAAGCCAGCATAAGGTCTGACAGGTCCAAGCAAAAATCGCGAAACATAGATCAATAGTGATGGTTTATTGAACTTCCACCTAGTTCAAGCTGTTCAGTAGCAATTTCTTCTATCCGGACAATGGCAGATGCGATGTCTAATGAGCTGATTTTTATATATGAGACGAATTTACTCGAGACATGGACAAACTCATTCTCCTTGCATCAGCACAAAATCGATAATATCAATCTAGATCGGTTGATTAGTTAATATTGTTTACGGTGAACCCTAGCAGCGGCCGGTAACTTTGCAAGGACCGTTGAGCAGATGCGCAGATTAGCTTCCATACATATCAGGTTGTTGGAAATGTTCTCGCCTTTTTGATGCTTCAAATATGCATATTGTTTCAGTTTTTACTTCACGACAGGTAGGTGTTAACACCAATGAAATGCACAACCTTACCATACCTTGGCTTCCGCTTCCAGTGCTTCAATGGATCCTCCTCATTCGAGGCACACGAAGAGCGTCATATCGGTCGTTCAGGGCTTTCACGAAGAAGTCCGACTGGTGGGTGTTCTCTTGACATCCCGCGGAATCCAGTCGATGACGGCTCTCGTCCAGTGGGTGTCAGCAAAAGCACACTACGTGGCCGACCCACCTAATATTCGACGACGTAACCCACTCGACAGTGTCTCTAAACACTTTCTGTAACAGCAAAAAAGTCCGATCTTTGTGTTATGCAGTCTCATGGCTTGAATCTCGGAAACGCCTTATTGTTCGTCGGAATTGCATCAAAATTTAGGTGTAATTTTATGAAATATTATATTTGGCTAAAAAATAGCAGTAAAATACAGATAAGGGACACTTTGAAATAGAAAAAACAGAGAACCTAAAAATAACAAGACGCCTTTCTCAGAATTGACGATCGTGAGGAATAGTAAAGTCTAAGAGGACGTTAGTTTAGACTAAGGTTTGAGGCAGCAAAAAGTATCCTACCAAGGCGCGTATTTACTCAATTATTTGTTGGGTAGGTACGTAAGAACGACTTGACCGAAATTCGAGAATGAAAGGAAGGAGAAACCAAATATGTCAGGAAATAAAATAGAGCTTGTAGAAACAGCAACAATGAAAAATATTTGCAATAAAAAAGAAAATCGCTTAATCTGAAGCTTACGGTCTGACGCCTCGACAAATATGTGGGTATGCCAACGGCAACCTTGGAACTCATTTTTTCAGCTAGACAACATTTTCGAAATAGTAGTTTTTTTTATTAAGAATGGGTCATGGATAAAAGCAGGAAGTGGCTTACGAAACATTTGCTTAGGAAATAGTTTCTCTATCCCTCGCGAAGTTTCTAGGGAACATTCAAATGATCACTTTGGTGTTTGACGATCTAACGTTGGTATAATTCAAAATGGAATCCAGTGAGCACGCTAGAAAATTACAACAGAATATGGGAAAAATCTGAGAGGAAATGCACGAAAATTAGCTGGAAACCTCTCTCTGATTTTTCTCTAATAAATAAAAAAACTACCCTTCCGGCCTGCAACTTCAAGTGAGTAATCGTTAAATGGACACAGGATACAGGATTTGAGGCTGAAAACAGTTTTCGACTTTTTGCGATTTTCATAAATGTGTGCTGTGGCTGTGTTGCTGGCTTACACGGCGTTATTTTCTCGAGTTCTTGGATTGCTTTCGGAAGAAAGTTTTACCGTGAGTTTCGCAAAAATGCCTTCCGACAGTTTAGCAGCTCTAACTGTCCAGTTTTCACAACCTAGCGACTTCTTCTGGCACATTTTATTGTCATTATTGGCTAAGTCATTCTCAAAATGTAATTGCTTTTGACTTAAATGAAATGGTTGGCAATGAACGAAGTTATGATCATTTGACGTATAGATTCAAAAACCACAAGAACTCTACAGCCCAATAAACCCTGCTTACGAAGTAGCTGGTATTATTGAGAATAAAACGCTGACGCACGCATTGCAAAGAAAGTATTCCTGTGCAAGTGCTTACAGATCAAACGATCAGAAGTGTGGAAAGGACCTTTATTTCAGAATCATTTATTTCATAAAAAATGCAGGCCCTCATGGCACGACTCGCGCAGCACTACCGAACCCCAACACAGGTGACACGACGTAAGGTCCATGTCTTCTGAATCCAGTCTACCAGTTCCTTCAACATCTTTTGTTTCCAATCGAACAGCTGGCATGTTCTCTCTGACTAGTCCTGGTTCCCTGCCTATCGTACTGAATTTTGTAGATTTTGAAACTTTTTTCATGCTATTATTTTGTTGGGGGTGGTTTTTTAGCCTTCCAAGACATTCCACATCCGCATCATTTGCATCAAGAACTGAAGTATCTACTCGCGCCAGGTGTTGATGTAGGACTCTTGGAACCTTCTGTCTTTCTTTCCTTGTCAAAGAAGAAAGAACTTATTTGCGATAATCTGCTCGCGTCCGAAGATAACACGCCAATTTGTGGATTACTGTGACTCGTACTGTAGTCTGCTGGCACAAAATGGGAACCTGAAGACAGTTTCACTTTCAGGACCGTTGATAGAGAGACGTGTCGAGGGCCAGATATTCTTCTGCAGGCTACGTCGACGTGTCCGCCCAGTTTCACGCGCCGTCCGACTCCGCCCACTGCGCTGCATATTCTCACGCCGTTGACCACGCCTTCACTACTGAACAAGGGTGGGAAGAGGCATCGGAAACGGACACGCTACACTCCTTACTCGCTGTTTCCCTGAGATTTCAATCTGCACGGTGCTGACGATCCGCGTTGCCGCGACAACTCGTCCGGACGAGTTCCCTCGACATGTTTATCATCGAGTACAACACGCTCGAGTACGTCGTCTACACGTGGCTACTGCCGACGGTGAGTTCTCGCTGCATACCGTTCCGTCTCTTACCGTAGCATCATGTTTCGGCAATTAGCGAGCGCGTTGTTTTCGGCGAGGTCCGTGCTTACGGGATTTGTTTGTTGTTGATCGCCGTCGACGTCATCGTAGGAGCCGCGGTGCGTGGACGCTCGTCCTATCATCTCACTTCTCACTACACATACTAATGTGCCCGTCGGCGCCTGGATTGAACAGGAGGCCACGACGACTTGAGCGGGGCGGGGGACGGGTTCAGTCGACGATTCTGAAGGGTAATCTCTTCACGCGGGCAGTGGCATTCATTTCAGGAACATTTGCGGCTCCTACGTAGATGTCGTTAAGGATCCTGAAAGCCGCTTAATTAATAGAATGCATGCACTTTTATGGGGGGAAAAACGCCAATTGAAAGATTTCTCGTCGATTCCCTTGCGCATACCGGGCGAAGTTCTAAGCGCAACGCTTTTGATGTGCCATGAACTAGCTCCTCAATCCTATTATTTTGCTGCTTTTTATTTTCTTATTTCATACTTGTTTTATATCCGTGTTTGTTTATTATTCAACGACTTTTTACTTTTCAACATTCTTTATAGCACCTGAAATTCGATGCGAAATCAAAAATCCAACATTCCGTTTATTTTCTCATGGCAGCTATGAAATGTAAGATTCTTTTAAGCAAAATTTCCTGCGCCTTAGTTTGCACTGAATTTTACTAGACTGGGAGGAGCGCTACACGATGTGGGTTTAATGAGATCTTCTATTCTATTACGGGTGAGCGCGTGTAGCGCAGTCGGAGAAAGTACTGACAGTCGCGCACACCCTGCACCCCTGGTGTCCTTGGTTCGGATTTCCAGCTCAAACTAACCTAGCCCTCCATCCCTCCGGAGGCGGTGAATTGGAGCCAGACTTGCCTGGGAAGGGCAAAGCGCTGACTTGTTCATCGGCTGGCTACCACAGCCATTGTATGACCAAGTACGCATTCAAATCGCGTCCACCGCCATCCCGTAGAAGTAGAAAGGGTGACGCATCCCAAAAGGGATTGGGCAGCGCCGTCCTTTATTCTTTTATCCTTATCGGTCCCTTTACCGTTTAATTTGCTTCCGTTTAGTTCGGAAAAACCTCTTAGAACGCGATAAGATCCTAGCCAGCTCTAAACTAAAATCTTATTTGAAAAGTTTTAAATGTTTAAAAAATATGTGCATGTCGCGAAGATACAAGGCAGGGGTGTGGGAATGAGCAGAGCACCGACCGTAGTCGCGCACCGACCAGTATCGGTAGCAAAGCAAAAACGCGAACGGCTTGTCGATTTCATGTGCACTGGTCCCGCAACGAAGTTGAATGACTGGCAAATCGAGCCCAATTGGTAACGACAAGGATGGTTAGTGGCATCAGGGCCTGTTCATACTTCGCGACAAGAGCGACAAGAGCGACAAGAACGACTGGAGCGACTGGAGCGACTGGAGCTACTGGGGCGACGGATGTAGTGTGGTGTACGCAAATAATTACGCATTTCACACTAAATTCGTCGCGGACGCAGTGTGGAGTACGCAATTATTTACGTACACCACACTACATCCGTCGCTCCACTCATGTCGCTCTTGTCGCTTTTGTCGCTCTTGTCGCTCTTGTCGCGAAGTATGAACAGGCCCTCACATGTGAACGGTAGCTAGCTGACGGACGTGCTAGAGCACAGTTTAGCGCGGTTGGCGCAAAGGAAAGACAACCGTTGAATGAGGGGCCATATTGGCGGATTTGATCATCTGATGCCTTCTTGTAGAAGTTGTACACTCTTCCAGCAGGGTAGTGATGAAATGGGAGTTTGTTAGGTAAACGTTCACGGATAGAAGGCGAGTTAAACTGCATCAAATGAAGGGGCGAATTTCTAATCTACTAGATCGCCTGCTATGATTGTATTGGTGCTACTGTATTGCTACGAAATTCTACTGATAGAAAGATTATCTGAAGGTGTTTGGAAGCCAACGCATTCTTCTCCGAGACGTGGACCTGTTATTGAATATTGTCAGGGATTGTTGAATTTATTCTTGAATTTTTCTTAGGTTCTCTTATTAGTCCAGTAGTGGCCCCTACAAATAATACTGCTCCATCATAATATTCAAGCTGGACAAATTGTGCTTTAATTTGTACGAAATTCGGTGCTTTTTTAGCTTTTTTACACGACTATGTTTTTGTTGCAGGACTTGTGTACCACACTGTGCGACTTATAAACTGCATGCCGCTTGATGAAAAATTCTTCATCTGTTCGGTTTTTTTGCAGACACATATAAGATGTATTTCTGGATCACTGCAAATTCTTGGGAGATCACTCTCATATTTCCTTCTTTCCTATTCAATTTTTCAATCCTATAATTTTATGTTTTGTATTCGTTTTCATTAGGGCGCGTGTAGCGCAGTCGGAGGAGGCGCCGACTGTCGCCTGCACCCGATACCAGGTTCCTCGTTCGGATTTCCCGCCCAGGCCAACCAAGCCTTCCATCCCTTCGGGGTCGATGAATTGGTACAAGACGTGTCTGGGAAGGATAAAGCGCTGACTTGTTCATCGGCTGGCCACCGCAAATATGGCCAAATGCGCATTCAACTCGCCTCCATGAGAGTAGAAGTAGAATGCGTGGCGCATCCTAAAAGGGATTGAGTAACGCCCTTCCTTTATCCATTATCCGTATTATTTGTTTTTATTTACCCTCCATTTTATTACGACATGTTTCAAAGAGCCTCTTCAACATTTCGTTTAATTTGCTATGGGAACTATGAAGTCTCATATTTTTTTTCAACGAACAATGCTAAGCACTTTCGTTTTTATTTCACCGTGCCAGACAAAATAGACGCTCCGAAATTTTATGATGATGTTGTTAAATCTGTGGTTGACCTTTGTTTTTCAGTGATATCGAATGACTTTATTTAGCCAACGTAATATATTGTATTGTCACTTGGAACGATTCAATATTTAAAAATAAGCAAAATTATATATTTCTTATAGTCGTAGTTTAATTTCCTCCAAGTATCAAAGATTTTTGACGTCAAAAGTTTCGGTTTATCTGTTTTGAATTCGAAATATTGGACTAGGCGGATCTTCGTGCGTGATGCAGTTTCGGGTTTTTTACTTACGATGATCTTTCTTCTTGCCCACCATCTGCTTTTTAATTTTATTGAGAAGTGCCACCATGAATGCATTAGGGACCAGAGGAAACCGTGACACAAATTTTTATTACAATAATATTTTTCAATTTTAAATACTCAACAAACGTTTCTATATGTATATTTTTCGTTTCTTATTTTTTTTCTATTCTTATATTTTGTTTTATATAATATTTTATATTTTTTCGTTTCTATTTTTTTATATTTCTTCAAGTAAATTGGGCAGAGCTCTGCATGCGGTTGAGGCGCCAGTTATAATCCACGTTCTATTTTCTAATTTTCATTGCTATTTCATTACCTAGCCGAATCCCTTCAAGTATTTAACCCACTTTTGATTGATAATCACTTTCCCATATTAAACTTAGCTCTGAACGCAACGCGGCTTTGTGGCGATTTTTTGATCAGCGAGAGCTCATTTTTAAGTGTGGTGCATGATTTGCCACATATTTTTCCATCATTTTAACGCTCTAAAATTGGAGTTCAAATATTAGAATTCAACTAATTATTAGAAACGTTGGTTCCTGCAACTTTTAACGAAGCTTGTTATCATCCATATTTTTATCTTACTGTGTATTGCATTTGACTCCGATATCCATGACAATAACTAATAAAATTGGTCCATATGCCTGATTGGTGCTGCTCCTCATTACCACCAGCGGCGCGGTTGCGTCGCGGCGCTTATGATCTATCGGTTTGTACATTGGAAGTTTTGTGTTTTACGGCCTTCTAGTGCTAGAACGCACTTTTTCAAAAGGCTTCGCGATTTTTAGAAACCCAGTTTAAATAAAAAAAATAAGAAAAAATACAAAACTACGAAAGTCTAACAGTCATTTGATAGAGGTTATTAATTTTTCTATTGTGCTATTCCTACCCTATCTGCGATGCATTTGCGTAGCGTGTGATATGAATTGGACTTACTCTAGTAATCTGTACACTCATTCATACTCGGAACACGAAATTATAATTTTATTATAATTTTTAAAAGAATTCGCATGACCAATAATTGTGTCCTGCATTGCCTAACGACAAATTTATAGTTGCTTTGCTGATAACAACTCTTGATGGTCCAGATCACTTTCTAGTTATTATGTCGACTTCCCCATGCTTTTGAAAGCGAATATTGATTTTTGTACTGCGTTTACGCACCGCCAATCAATAATCGATCGTTTTGAGGGTGGTGTCTGCTTGCGCTGTCTACAACTGAATGGTTTTATTAAGGAATTCTTCGATGTGCAATAGCATCAGGAGTACCGCTGCACTTTTATATCCCAATTTCCGCACATTCGTCGTCCATTTTGTTTAAAAGATTAGATTACACAACTAGTTAGGCCGTAATCGCCTGGTTTGGCGCCAGCGTAGCCATCCGAAGGAACGTTTTACGAGGTTCATCTACTAGTACGAAGCTGTAAGGCGACAAAGCAGAACCCGTGACTCAGCTATGAAGCAGTCGTTAGTCGCTAAAGAAACGTCGCACGTCACAAGGATTCCCGAAGTACACGTAGTATTACAGTATTCATAGCTATTCCTTACCTGTAATGATGTTTTTAGATGCATTTCCTCTGCTTTAAGCATTTGCCTACGCTTCGTAATTCTTCGAAAACCGTTATCGAAAACAGGCAATTAGTCAGGCTTCACTGTTCTAATGGCTCGTGCTGACGTAAGACGTAATTAGCACTTCCTCAAGGATGGAATTTCGTGTTGATGAATGGTTTTATTGAACGTGGCCACAGTATACCTGTAAAATCGATTGATTATCGATCCACACCACTTGTTGAAGAATAAACAAAGCAGTTGGTGCTCTCGCTGCTTGTCGAAAACTTATTGTTAGTCGGTCAATTATTGATAAAGTCTTTAGTGAAAGCTTAGCAAAAACAAAAAGGCCAATCAACTATCAATATTACTCAACTATCAATGTATTCTTACTATTAAAACCAATCGATAGTTGATATCGTTCGTATCGGCAATAGTTTTTGAATATTGAAATCGCGATTGGCGATTCAGCGATTGTGCCTACAGAACATTTTCAGCAATAAAAGCGATCGATTATCGATCGTATTCACGCAACTCCTTTATACACTTACACTCCGCGGTGGAGTAAACTTTCCGGAAAGTAGGTTCTAGTTCCGCCTGCCGCAAGCAAGAAAACATCCTGTAACAACACGTACCTTCTACGTCAGCTGCTCCAGAGTCAAGAAAATGTGTTAAAAGCTATATGTTGTTACAGGATGTTTTGTTGCGATCAAAAATCTTGCGCCAGGCGGGACTCGAACCTGCATCTTCTGCTTTCCGGGCAGCGATGTTCGCCTTACACCACCGGCGCTGTTTGACCGCACGTAACATCCACGTAACATCCACGTTAGAACATGTGTTAAAAGCCTTCGGCGCCGTTTTTTCGAGACTAACATTATTGATTATCGATCACTCCATTTGCCCAAAGATGAACCAATCGATCATCGAATGTGCTCGCGCCTTTGGGAAGGCTAAGGCCCAGTTTATAGTCCATTCGCAGTGTTACGGGGCTTAATTAAAATGATCGATATCGATTCTGTCGCGCAGCCTAATCAATATGGATAATTCGCGGTATAATGCGCCACGTGGCGATTAGAGTATAAACGGGGCCTAAGCTAATCAATTATCGTTGGCACCCATACTGGAGCTTAATATTAAAATCAATCGATAATTCATTTAAACGAATCGATCATAGATTGCACCCCAGTGTTTCTTTGAAATTCAAGTCCAACAGCGATTGTATGATTGCATGTTGTTCATGAGTCAAGCACATATTGCCGCAACTTTTTCAAGGCTATTGAACTCGGTGATCGATCGTATCCAAACTACTTGCTCATGATTAAGGCTGGACGAATATATACCACCTCACCAACCGATCCCTGGTCAACGAATTTTTTGAATACAGGGTTTTTCTTCAAGAAGATGGTATCCATAGTTGACCTGTAACCTACCCACTATACTAGTAACTGAGCTATATTTCTGTATATAGATTTAATCAATTTCTGTTTACAGCTAAGGTTTCTGTAATTTTTTAGGGAGTTTAAACAAAAGCGAGCAATTTGCTTAAACGTATGGCTTGATGCCGATTGACGAAACATTTATTTTTGATGGAAATTCCTGCTACAATTAATGTTGGACTTATCCGCAGACGGTGAAGTCGGCGTCTTCTTCGATTTTCCTAACTCCTCGAAGATTCGTTAGCTTTAGAGTGAATTTGGCATTGTTTCTTCGATGTTACAACTCACTCGATGTCGTGATTTCTGAGTCGTGGGGCTGCGCCAGGCTCTGGATTAGACTTCATCGTTTCTATTTCTGCCATCGATTAGTGGCGCTTAGGATTTAGTCGCTTCGTTCTAAGCAAAGAGTGTACTCAGAATATGATAAAAACCGCCTTCCGAGGTTTGCAGAATTCTTCTCCAGCAGAATTTCCAGAAATTACCAGCTTAGCTCCTATTCAGTGTTGATCTGAGCTAAACCTAAAGAAGCGTCCAGAACTAGTGCTAATATATCTTCTATGTGTGCTAGATAGGGATTGTAATCTGAAATAAGACCTTAAACACGGCTCTGAATGGCATGACGCACGTAAAGTGCAACGCTAGATTTTTTCGAAGATGATTTTCTAGACCTCATCACAGAGTCATTGACGCGAACGAGCGCACAGCTTTGAATGGACTGAAAAGGTTCTTGAGGGGCTTCTTACGCTACCTAGGACGTGGAACGACTTCCATGCGTTAACAGACAGCTAGCAGCTTCACGGGCTTAACATGCATCTGAATACGTAGTTACTCAGGTCTCGGAGGAACTTATGGTTAGCTTCGAGCAACGTATCGTAGCGTAAACGTATATCTAACCGTATGAGCCGACTCCTTACAGTCGACAGGATCTGTCTCAAGCGCTCAACCGCTTTAATTATTCATTTGGAGCAAAAACATGGCAAATTCCAAGTACATACAATATCCGCGTCAAATTGGACACTTCAAACCAAACTGGGCATCTTTCAGATCACAACGAGCGTCTTCCACAGTATGACTCTTCGAGACAGCTGGAAAGTTTTCGTTCGAGGAAGATTTGCTATACCTTTCTTTGAAATGTTTTAAATTCACCTGCTCTAAACATGTCATTTCACCGTCGAACTGGACACTTTCAAACCAAACTGTACACTTTTCAAATCAAATCGGACACTTTTCACGTAAAATTGGATACTATTCTAAGCTAGCCTAAAGCCTTCGAAATCAAAACGAGCTCTTCCAAGTCGGAATGACTTGGGCAGGTTAAACTACAGACTCACTAGTAGATGGTTTGAATAATTTTTTATTCAAGAAAAATTTGGTATAACTTTCTTTGAAATTTTTTAGTTTACCTGCCCGAAGATGAGTAATAATTTTATAAAAGTGTTATCTTTTGAGGAAAAATAATAAACTAAATTTTTCTTACAGCGCAGCAAAAACGCAATCATACATTGCACTAAAAGGCTGGATCGCGCCACGCACTCAAAATGCAAGTAGAAATGTTCATTTGACATCTCTGCCCGGAAAGCAGAAGATGAGGGTTCGAGTCCCGCCTGGCGCAAGAATTTTGATTGCAACAAAACATCCTGTAACAACGTATAGCCTCTCTATCAGCCGCTCCATTCTTAAGCAAAGGTGCCAAAAGCATTACTCATTTGACTGATCGTGTGAATACTGCTCACATGCAGCAGGAAAGCTAGAATATGTGTGTTTTTTACGATTGTTTATGTTGCACTGTTTGCAGGCGTGAAACTGAATGCACACAGAAATGTTGCTATCAATCGAATGAAAATCGCCGTTTCGGACGAGTACATGGCGCAATCTCTGTTTTGGAAGTGAAAACAGTCGCCTTCCTGCTCTTTATAACAAGCTTTAAATCATTGTTTTTCATCAAAAAATAAAATTTTTACAAATTTTCTAACAACGGATTCACTTATTGGGTAGGTGAATTAAAACTTCAAGGAAAGTTATACTAAAATTTTCCTTGAACAAAAGATTAGTCTAACATTTTGTGAGAGTCGCTATACTACCTTTGGGGGAAGGAAGTTCATGGGCCTCCCTTGTTAGATGAGTGTACAATTTGATTTACAAGAGGTCTTGTTTGCCTGAAACAGTGTCCAATTTGATCTAAAACGGATGCAGTTGGATTTGAATAGTGTCCAGCGAAAACTGTGACAATAGAAAATACCGTTTTTACGTCAAACTGGACACTTTTCAAATGAAATTGTATACTCTTCTAAGCTAGTTTTAAGACCTTTGAAATCAAAGCGAACTTTTCCGAATAAAAATGAACTTTATCTGCAATAAATTAGAGACCCTCGTAAAAGGTTAAAATAAGCTTTGTTCAAGGGAAATTTTAGTACAACTTTCTTTGAAATTTTTAGAGCAACTTTCTTTAAAGTATCAGTTTGTCTACCTAATAAGTGAACTCATTGCTTGAAAATTTATAAAAAGGGAGTTTTCACGGAAAATAATGGTTTTAAGCTTTTCTTAAAGAGCGGCCGTTTTTAGTGCCAAAAGGGATTGCGCCATGCCCTCTTCCAAGACGATGGATTTTTATTCGATTGATAGCAGAATTTCTGTTTGCCAGGAGTTTGACACCTGTTAGTGACACAACCACAAAGCTGCAAAGATTACACATATACTCACTTTGATGGTTTGTGTAAATGGCATTCATACTATTCAAATAAGACGTGCGAGGAAAGTTTTGAGTGTATGGCGCAACCTGATATTTTAATGCGCTATATGCTCGCTTTTTTTGTTGTGCATTTGGACAAATTTACATATTTTTTATATTTTCATATTTTTTATTATTTGTTATATTTTCCCTAAAAATTATTGCATTTATTGGACGGACAAAATATACAATTCCAAAGAACGTTCGACCAAATTTTCCTTGAACAAGAAATTGATCCTGTTCTAACCTTCTTGTTGATTCTGTAGTTTAACCTGCCCCAAGGCCATTTCGATTTGGAAGAATCCGCTTTGAGTTCAAAAGTCTTAGAGCTTAGATTAGAGCTATCTTAAATGAAAGCTCAACTCGATCTGAATAATGTCTAATTCTTTCAAAATTGTCTATATCACGCCTACTGAATGACATGTTGACTCTAAATCAGAGTCGTACAACTGCATCAAGGGCTGGTTGTCCTCATTGAAGTTGACCGCACACAGAACGATGAAGCCGTTGTGAGGCAATTCCAGACGTTTCGGTCAGACGTGGCATGTTGTGTACAGGAAAGGGAGCACTGATCTTCCCATTATTGCGGAGTGGCTTCCAAAGGTTCTTCTGCTATTCTGGCCTAGATGACTCATATGGGTGCCTCGAGCTTACAAGCGAGGGGTCTGAAGCGTATGTATGGCCGGCGGAAGCGAGTCGAGTCATTCGGAGAGCAGTTGAAAGTGGTGGAGCTTCATAGAAAGGACGTCGTGGATTTGGTTCCCGTGAACCCCAGCGATTCTGAGTTTTACTATTTAATAGAGATTCAAGAGAGTCTTGCTTCTGCACAAATTTCAGGCGTTTTCTACACATTTTTCCAACTGGCTGCTGTGGAAATACCTTAGCTTTTTTTGTTAAAGGAGACAAAGACATGAGAAGCATACAGTTTTCATCTCAAATTGGACTGTTATCTAATCAAATCTGACGCGCTAGAAATTAAATTGGACATCCCACAAAACGAGAGTCTTCCAGATCAAACTGCAGACTTACCTACACGATTACAATAATATTTTGTTCGAGGAAAATTTAGTAAAACTTTTTTAACAGCTCAATTCACCTGCTCCAGCAAGTGAATACACTGTCTTAAACATTCTATAAACCTAATTAAAAAAATAATAATTTAAATTGTGTTATCTGGTCAAAAGAACAGCATTTTTTCGCAACAATTAGAGATCGCACCGTGAAGTCGACTAGATCGTCGCGCATGTCTATTTGATTGATAGGGTAAATGCTGCTTACTTGAAACAGCAAAATGAGAATATGTGTTTTGTATAAATGTTCTTGTTGTACTATTTATACTTGTGTTGCTCTACGCAAATAAAATTTTGCCATCAATCACAAATATTTACAGTCTAGTCGAGTGCATGGCCGCGATCTCCCCTTGTGCCGAACCTCTAATTGCCACTTTTGTGCGCTTTGAAATTAAATTTAATTCGCTACTTTCCTTTCAAAATAATTTTTAGATGAAATTTCAAACAAAGTGTTCACTTGTTGTGGCATTTGCGCATTAGAAAGTTATAAAGCAAGTTATACTAAACTTTCTTTAGCCAAAAAATTATTCTAACCATGTTGGTCAGTCATTGTTTTACTCTGATGGACGCTCGTTTTGTTTCGAAAAATGTTCAATTTTGCTTGCAAAAGCGACAAGCTTGTTTAGAAAAATGTCCAATTTGAGATCAAAGTGGTATTTATTTAAAATATAATAATTATGCAAAAACGTACAATACCTGTAATACACGACACAAACAACATGAATCGAAAGGAGAAGTCATGCGGTGATAATAATGATGTAGATAATAGCATTTATTAAGGTGGTGCATGCACCAACTAAAGCTACCCTCAAGAAAAGTAGCAATTCTTTAAGTTGTTTGCGAATGAGAGGAACCCGATCTTTTCATCAGTGTCTGTGCCTTGATTCTTTCATTTTGTTCGAGTTCATTGTTCTTTTTTCGCATTACTTACCCTTTTCTGACTCTTTTCCGGCGCAGTTCGTTCTGAGCACTTCCTGAAGTGGGTTAGTGGTAATAAATAAATAAATAATACGGTCAGTGCGTAAGAGCTAAACGCGGACCACAACTCCACTCCCATGTGAAAAATGGCTTCGGGAAAACCTTTCTTCCAATTTTCGGAGGAAACAGGATGCGGCGTCGTATTTCGTGTTTCGAAGAAGGCGTAGGCGATCTGCACTTTCATGCAGGGTAGCAGAGCTGTCGGTGCATCAGCTACACGACTTTCAGTGACAGCCGCTACAACTCCTTCCTCCAGGGGCCGGATTCATCAACGGCTTACAGCAATTTAACAGAGAAAATACAGCCGAAATCCCTGATAGCGCGGCTTATCAAGCGATATGGCGAAACACTTCTCCACGTTATCAGAGATTTCGGCTGCATTTTCTCTGTTAAAATACTGTAAGTCGTTGATGAATCCGGCCCCAGCTACCCGCACACCTCACTCTTACCTTCAAGATGATGTTTTTCTGCGCATCACAATAGAGTCGTACAAAATGACGACAGAGTGAAAACGTTTTAAGGGCGATTTCATAGATCTGATGATTTCATAGAATCGAAAGAATTGTTTTATAATTGTAGGATATATTAAGTAAGCCGGTACTGGAAACGTGAAAACAAACTGCTCACAACTGTTTTCGCTTTTATCAACCCCATACTAACCCCTAATTTTAGTAAAAGGATGGGACCCTTTCTGTCGACCAGGAATTATAAAGCGGGATTTGAGAACCCCAGAAATCCAATGAGAAAGTAAAAAGGGTACTGTATAGCTAGCAGATGCTTGTGGGGAAGAGGGACAGTCAATATTAGTGTAGCTATAGGTCTCAAAATGAAGAAAGTTATAGCTGGCCTGTCGTAGGATAAAGGACAAGAATAAGCAAAACGATAAATGCCTATCAAGATGTGTCATCATGGAGTTAGGTGTCCAACCATTTAGCACAGTATCATGAGTCGGCTGGGAGGATATGGCTGTGCCACCCGAAAGTGTGGTTCGAATATGCAAACCCTTTGTTTACTATAGAAACATGTCTAATAGTCGTAAATAGGAACGCAGGTTGGGATCCTCAAAAAAGGGAGCGTAGTTCGAGCCATCATAATGGACATCTTTTTCCTAAGCTTCGGCTTAAAAGCAGATTCTTAATGAATAAGTCAGAACAAGGTTATGTAGCATTACATACGGCCTACATGTTGTACAGAAAAGCATGAAAATTGCGTAGAAGTTAGATATCAAGTCCCAACCAAACACTAGGAACGAAAAATGTTGGACTTCACATGAACCGAACCCCTCCACTGCACTTTCAACCGGCAACTCTGCATCGCTCGCAAACATGTCACACACGCGTTTCATACTAAAATCCGAGGATGGCTTAGTTGCTTAGTTTAGCAATTCTTTGATAGAGAATGGTGGAGATTCTTCCTATGTGTCTCAGCTCTAGCGTTCAAACATACGTTCTAAGCCCTTCCCTTGCCAGGTAATGGAGGGAGCAGTTGAGGCGCGGTGCCCCATACCATCAAGGGCGAAGAAAAGTGCACCATATGCGGCGAGTGAGCGTGCATTTGTGTCTGGGGACTAAGACGCCGACTTTTAGTCCACGAGCATAATACCACATGGTTTACCCCGGAGGGCTCCGTCGCATCGGTGGAATACGTATGTACGCGGCACCCCTCTCAGGACACATGTTGAGGCACTAACAGAGTCAAAAACTTATCTGCGCGCTGCGCCTAACTTGTTCCACGACGACTAGAAAATGTGAGCTTTTTGCCCGACTAATGAAGACGCCTCACACCAATGTGCATATATTTTAGTATTATCCCGCGGATTGCTTCCGCGCTAGCCCCGACATTTCTCGCCACAGATTCACGTCACTCGCGCGATACAATTGACTTGGACGACTCTTTACGAGCTCTGCTCTTTGATCTCAATAAATCTTTTCCCAGCCACGAGAAATAAAGCGCTGCGCAATATAGATATACGCATTCACATCAAAACCTCTACATACAATACGAAAGAGAAGAGCACAAAGCCTACGAGTCACTAAGCTGAGCCCCGCCCGTTACCTACGGGTTTACCGAATCCGCAAGACCGGCTCGACTCCTACCTTGAAGTCTGCGTTCACGATGGCGGTGGCCTGACCTGAGGGTGCAATTAATTACCTCGGCTTCTTGCAGTCCTGCACTGCTGTTCTGTTCGACCCTTAGTCCTGCGTGATAGTTGGAATGGAAGTTCAGATAGTGTTGGTCTGCGCTGCTGACGACAACGGCGATGGACGTGCCGGACGCTGAAGGCGCGGCACGAATCAACAGCGGTGGACCCGAAGATTGCGTGCTGTGCGCGAGAAGGGGCGTTTATAGTGCGCCGCTCAGCGTTTACACTTCCGTATGTTCTTCGCGTCCGACCCAAGTGGCGCAGAAGCCAGTGTGCCCTTGTAGAGTCGTGGGGAAAGTCGCGATACCATACATTCTCTTAAACGTTAGTTCGTACTTTAAGGCCTCCGCACACTTCTGCGGCGTGTGTGTCTTATCCTGTGTACTATCCTTAACCATAGGGTTGGGACGGAGAGCTCGCCGTCAGCGGCGCCGCGAGAGTCTGCCTGCATTCTTCCTTCTCGCGGCGGGGATCCAGAGGCGTTATTGTTAAGCATCAGTTGGTCCCGATTAGAAGGAGTACAATACCTCGCTGTCGCCGCTCAGCGCGCCCGCAGACGATGAGTCATGCCGTTCAGCGGCGCCGGTGGCTGCCGATCAGACCTTGTGAAGCATGCGTTGGGCTTCTAGAAGACCTTTTAAGAATTTGTGCGAGAGAAGATGACGACAGGAACCGGAGGAAGTAGGAAGGCCTAAATAAGAAAAGGGAACGGACGTGGTGTTCTATGTTTTAGGTTTGGAGGCGAAGCTCCCTGGTGTGACTGTATAACACCACTTTAACTAAAGCAGAAGGTACTTACCACCACGCTAGTCTCGCGGATTTGTTTGCACGCGCATACATTTGAAAACGTCAAGATCTTTGAACAGCCCGCCGGCCCCTCACCTTCGAATATCTTATTCTTTTATCTTTTGCCTCCCCAATGTTTTTCTTCTCTATTACACGTTGTTTTCTCCTTGCTTGTGTGGAGTCGATAACTCGCAGGCAACTATTTATTGCGTCTCCGCAACTCTTAAGACGTTTATTGGTTTTATTAAGCCCAAAATAGACATTCCGTCAACACATGGCAACAGCCTCCGTCACAGTGGACAATAATACCTCCGACAGTCAGTCCCCTAGAAGGAATTCTTTCTTAAATAAGTAGTGGAAAATGGCTCCTGTTTAACTTACTTGGTTATCTGCAGTCAGGGAGCAAGCTCATTAAATGAACTACTTTTTCAATGAAAGAAAAAACATGTAGCACATGAAAACAAGCTTTTAGGGTACAAATTAAGTAAGGTACACTATCGAGAAGCTAGCTATCGAAAGCATATCGATGTGTGACAATTGGACAACTTTTAGTGAGTAAAGCTGTTGAGGGGAGGCGGTTCAGTGAGCACTCTGCTAGGGAGATATCTATAGAATCCCAATTTGGGGGACTACGGTGCTCGCGAGAATTATCCAATAAATTGTACCAAATATATGTAATATTATTACCAAATCTTTGCAATGATCTTACGATGGTTTTGTGGTGTGCTGATGTACTTAGTGTATTAGTATTTGTGTGTTCTTTGCGTTTGTGATTTTTTGTTTTCATTTGATTTTCTTGCTGAACTTCGTCAATTCTTGCACTTGCTTATAATACTAATACTAATATTTGGGCACACCTTTGGTTTATTAAATAAAGGATAAAAGGATAAAGGACGGAGTTATTCAATTTTCTTTGGGATGCGCCACGCATTCTACTTCTACAGGATTTCGTGGAGACGTGTTGAATGCGTATTTGGCCATACAATGACTTGCAGTGGCCAGTCGATGTACAAGTCAGTGCTTTATACTTCCCAGACAAGACTGGTACCAATTCACCCCGGAGGGATGGAAGGCTTGGTTGGCCTGGGCGAGAAATCCGAACCAGGAACCTGGTGTCGGGTGCAGGCGACAGCCGGCGCCTCCTCCGACTGCGCTCCACGCGCCCGGTGTATTAAATAAATAAATAAATAAATAAATAAATAAATAAATAACTGAAATATAAAATCGCATTGAAGTGGCACAAACACTGCATTTCTTTTTCCTTTTTTGTTGAGTTTCCAGCATCATGGACGGCCATGCGTCAATGGCCACAAGGATTAATTTCGATAATTCATAGCTATTACATTACGTCGTTGCATATGAAATGGCCGATTTTGCTACCTCAATCTCTTATCGATTTTCGTGGCTGCGAATGTTCCCCTTTCAAGCACTTTATATAGTTTCTGAACGCGCAGAATCTCCACTTTCTTACCATTTGTGCTCAAAGCCATGGTGGAAGCGGATCCTCGTCAAACTGTGAGCACAACATTTCGGCTTTGAGGGCAGCACTGTCGATCGCTACTTAAATGCGATCGGAAAAGTGAAGAAATTGGATAAATAGATCCCGCACGAACTGACCGATAGGCAGATGCTGAAGCGCCACGACACCTGTGTGTAGATAAGGCTGCACAGTCTAAGGGAACCTTTTTTGGACAGGGTCGTGACACGCGGCGAAAAATGGCTCCTTTATGACAATCGTCGTCGCTCTGCACAATGCCCCAAGGACATGCCGAAACCAAGTCTTCATCCAGAGAAGACCACGGTGACCACATGGTGGGCAATGGTCCATTACAGGTTCATGAAGACTAGGGAGTGTATTACAACGGAGAAGTACTGTGCCGAAATTGAAGTGATGCACCAGAAGTTGATTGAAAAACAGCTGGCTTAGTCAATCGAATTTATTTATTTATTTATTTATTACACGAAAAATATCGTGTGGACAACCAACTATCGTAGAGACACAAATCAAGGGAACGACCATAAATTATCAATTAATAACGCAAACTAAACAGTAGAAGAGGCAACTACAAGCGAACCTAAAAAGAAAGGAGAATAAAGATGAGCGACCGAGTTGATGGACGACATTTAAGGCTGCGACGGTATCATAGCCTGAGATGTAATTTGAGGAATGTCTTAAAGGCATTGCAGCTCCGTGGTAAATCGTGCTTCTTGCGAAGCTTCTCAAACGAGGAAAGTGTCCTGTGAGTAAAAAAGAAACGCCTACAATTTAGTTTAGCAGTACCAGTATCATATTTGACTGGACCACCTCGAGTGTTTGTTGCTCTCACAGTCAAAAAATAGGCCCAACCCTACTGCATGACAACACGCGTCCGCACGTTTCTAAAATCTTTGTCCAGAAACTGGATGAATTGGGATTCGAAACTCTGCCACACCCAGCACACTCACCAGATTTGTTCTCTATCGATTACAATTTTCATGCTTTCAGACCGTCATGTGAAGGAGAAAAATTCAACAATCAAGATGATGTCAAAAATTACTTCTTATGTTCTATTAATTCCCATAGTTCCTATTTTTCAAAGATGGAATATCTAAACTGCTGTCGCGTGGGAAAAATCGTAGCAATTGTAACGGTGCTTATTGCGATTAATAAAATTGCTTCTAGACTAAGCTATGTTCTGTCAAAGTTTTCAGTTAAAATCGTAACGTAAAATCATAATAGTAGTAACCTTTTTAAGATTTTTGATTAGTTTTATGAGGTATTTTAGGATGAACCTAATTCACAAAAGCATCTTGTTACTAATCATTAATTGATCGTTCCTTGTTTCTTTTTCCTTTATTGATATCACGACGACGTTTTTCTCTCTATGGATTGTCACAGATTTCGAATTGTGGCACACCTATGTGCGTATGAAGTAAACAAATAAATAAATAAAATCGGCTATGTCATACGCAACGACTTAATACTTCCCAGCAGCTAGCAGGGGGTATAGCAGTCACATAGAACATCTCCATGCTACACTTTCCTGCGGCTTCTTCACTCTTTGCGACGTTTCCGAAGTGCTATCTATTAGGGGGGGGGCAAAAGTAATGAGACAAAACGAGAAAAAAATCTTTATCTCTTTATAACTCAATTACAACTCAACGATGCTGAGGAATGTATTTGCCATTAAGGGGGCAAGGACCTTGCTGCCATCGCTCAGCGAACTTCCTGATCCCATCCTCCCAGAACTGCTTGGGCCTGGTGTTGATCAACTGCTCGATATGGTTGTCAAGCACTGCTTGGGTTCTTGTGTCCCTTCCGACCAGGAACTCCTGTAGGCTCAAGTAGTAGTGGTAGTCGCATGGAGAGATGTCCAGCGAATACGGTGGATGAGGCACGTGAACGTAGCCCAGCTGGCCAAGCTTATCCGTGCTTACTTGTTCCCGATGGGGTGCGGCGTTGTCGAAGAGGAGAACCTTCTTGAAGCGCTGCCAATGAATAAGAGCGAGTCGCCGGCCCATCTCTTCTATTTCGTTCACCATGGCCTTGGAGTTCATCGTGGTGCTCTTGGGAAACAGCTTCCGGTAAACCGATCCATGGGCGCAGACCCAAAAGCTCCAAAGATGCTTCTCGCCGTGACCATCTCGCCGAACGAAGGTCGGTAACAGGTCACCAGGCCTCACCCAGACTCGCTGCTTGGCAGGGTTAAGGTAGAAGACATACTTCTCATCTTGCGTGAATTTTGAGCCCAGGCTGCTCGGGGTTGGTAATTGGGCGACATTTGCGCGATACAGGTCGACTCGTCAGACTGGGGTTTTGGTATGCTTCTGGAAAGGGTGGAAGTGGTAGCTTCTCAGATGGACTTCAGTAAGTAGCATACAAACATATAAATACGATAAGCACGAATCCAGACTCCAGCCACAAGATATATGGGCACGGCATTGGGTGTCTCATTACTTTTGCCCCCCCCCCCCTCCTAATAGTAGTGTACAGTGCATACCATTTGCCATCAATGCAGACAAATTTACCACCAGTCCCTGCCTGGATCCCTGTATTGCCTTCATTTGTTGCCCCAACTTTCATGCTACATTCGCATTTTAATGTTTTGGAGTCGGTAAGTGAACCAGGAACCAAACACTGAAGGGAAATACGCGAATGGACACGGCGGATTACTCGTGGCTCACCACACCGTCATCGCCCCATTCATCTGGTAATGAATTTTTCATGACCCTGGATAACGGCGGGCCAATAAGTTATTGGCAGCCACCCGCTGAAAGCCGCTGATTAATCACTCTGAAGGTGATCTGCGACTCGTCATCGTTGTTAGCTTAGCAAAGCGACGACTTGCATAGAGTGATGGAAGACCGCAAAAAAGATCACCTAACTAAATTAGAACTCCACACCTTTAAAAATAATTCTTCCTTCCTATAAAGATAGCAGGAACTTTTTTATTTCGGGGTGCCGTTGTAGGAAATTATTGCAACAAGCGCAGAAATGTTCTATTAGGCCGTGGAATGTGAAATGGCTGAAAACCTTGATAGATCATAACTCTGCTAGGCAGCAATTTTATCAATCTAAAATTAGTACAAGCTTCACTATATATCATTTCGTCACCTGTATCACCTGTCGTCCCGTTGATCATCGACTTGGTCGAGCAGGCGCCAGCAGCCTCCCATTAGTCCCTCTCGCGTGCCAGAGTGCTCCAATGGATCCTCCTCGCTCGAGGGACACGAAGAGCGTCTATCGGTCGTTCAGGGCTTTATCATTTCGTAGCGTTCGGAAAAGTCAAGCCTATTATCATAGCAAAATCCTAAACCTTTGACGCATGAAACTGCCGCGATTGAGTGATCCTGATGTAGTGGAAAAATAAAATTATACAGGTAAAAATCCCACCATATATAATAAAAAATACACGGGTCATCGCTTTATTACAAATTTAGTTCAATTTGCAATGGGTGAATGCTCTCGTATTATTAGGTCGTTGCATATAAAATGACCGATCTTGCTGAGAAATTTGACAGATCACAACTTTGCTTTGAAGCAATTTTATTATTTGAAATAAGCATCGTTACAATTATCACACTTTTTCCAAAGCGACAGTTGCATAGATATTCCATCTTTGTACAAATCAGAACCACGAAAATTAATAAAAGTAAGAAGTCATTTTCGACATCACCTTGGCTGCTGAATTTTTTGTCATTTACAAGACGCTCGAAATGCTTGAAAAAATAATAATCAGCAGGAGACAGAACTGATGAATACACTATATGCGGCAGTTTCGTAACCCAATTCATCCAGCTTTTGGACAACAATTTTTGAAACGTGCGGACGCGCGTTCTCATGCAGTAGGCCTTGGGCCTATTCGCTTGACCAAAGCCGGCTGTTTTTCAATCAAATTCTGGTGCATCACTTCAATTTCAGCACAGCTGTTCTTCGCTGTGATAGTCTCTCCAGTCTTCAAGAACTTGCAACGAATCATACCAGCCATTGTCCACGATACGACAACACCGTGGCCTTCTTTGGATGGAAACTTGGTTTCTGCATCTTCTTGGGACTCTCACTCTCGTCCAGCCATTGTGCAGAGCGACGACGATTGTCATAATGGATCCGTCGCATATCACGATCCCGTCCAAAAAAGGCGCCATTAGATTGCACGGCATTAACGGAACACAAGTGTCGTGGCGCTTCAGCATGTGCCGGGCGGTCAGTTCGTGCAGGATCCATTTTTCCATTTTTTTTTACTTTTCCGATCGCATTCAAGTGGCGACTGATAGTGCTGCCGTCAACGCCGAAATGCTGTGCTGGCTCTCTGACAGTCCGACGCTGATCTGCTTCCACCATGGTTGCGTTGAGTTGGTCGTCGTAAAGGAGTGATAACGGCCTACCTTGGTCTTCACCTTCGAGTCTTTCGCTTCCAGATCGAAACATTTCGAACCAATGGCGAAATGTGCGTTCCTCACCGAAATCCTCCTCAAATGCAGCGTTGATGTTGCGAAGAGCGGCCGCAGCTCTCTGTCTACTTTTCCACTCATATAAGTAGAGCACCTGAATATCACGTTGATTCATGCTGTAAAATTCGCCAAAAGCTCGGCAAAAGGCATTATGTCACAAAAGCCATAAATGGGAAGAAAGCGGAGATAGCGACATTTCAGAAACCATACGCAATGCCTAAAACGAGAACATTCCTAGCTAAAATCTAGAAAAGGGAAATTGAGGTAACAAAATTTATAAGCAAGGACCTAGTATTTTTGAGTGGGTCATCATGGAATTCTCCGCAGATTTCTGCAATGCTGTCGTTATTGTTATTTGCTTCTTTTACTAGTATGGCTAAAAGTGTTGCTGACACTACGCTACGATTATTTATAATGTCACGGTAATCTCATTTATTATATCGACTGACGAAATATTTTCTTAAGAATGCACTCGTAAAAACTGCCTTCGTATTTGTTGTTATTAGTGACTTCGGGCATAACATCAGAAGCTTCCCGATGAAGTTATCGATTGTATTCGACTACTCAAGGGTCTTGTCATTTTTAAACTATTATTAAGCTAGTGCAAGACTTTTCTGTGGAATAATATCTATCGAGAAGTCTACCGATCCCCACGTTCGGAACAAGTACACATGAGGACTTAACCGTATATGTGATCTCTCGATGAAGAAGAGTGCATGGCACAATTTTACATAGACGATAATGGCATATCTATGGCAGTGTAGTTTGGTCATAATTTCTCCATAATGTTTCTCAACATTTCAAACAGTGTTGACATTTTTTCCTGTACAGCTACCACAAGGCGCATGGTAGCGCAGTCGGAGAAGGTTCACGTGCATCCGATGTAAGCTTCCTGATTCGGATTTTCTAAGACAACCAAGCCTTCCATCCCTTCGGGGTATGTAATTTAGCACCGGAAGGGTAAAGCGCTGACGTGTTTGTCGGCAGACCACCGCAAGTTGTAATACCAACTACGCATTCAAATCGCCTCCACGACATCCCGTAGAATTATTAGGTTGTAACGAATTAAATGGCACTGGCTCGCGCCATTTTTTGGCGCGTCTTTACGCGTTTGATCCAGATCAAACCGTAACATGTGGCATATCATTTAGAAGCGCAAACTTTGCTCTACCGGAGAGTACCAAATTTTCTATGTAAAAGTGGGAAAACTTTAGAGTTTTATTGACTTTTTTGCAGATGGACAAAAGGGTAATCCGAAGCATTTACTTGTATGAATTTAAGCTGGGCACTACAGCTAAGAACGAGGCGGACGAGAAGATCAACGCCGCATTCGGTCAAGGATGTTCCACAATTCGGACGGCGTATCGTTGGTATCAGAAGTTCCGGAATGGAGATGAGAGCTTGGAAGAACATGAAGGTCGTGGGAGGCATAGTGATGTTGATGATGACAAGCTGAGAGATGTGGTAGAGGAGGATCCACACAAAGGTACCAGGGAGATAGCGAAGGTTCTTGGCGTCAGTAACAACAAGCTGCCCGGCATCTGAAGGAAATTGGAAAGACCAACAAGCTGGAAAGATGGGTGCCTCACGAGCTGTCTGAGGAGCAAAGAAACCGCCGATATGAGATCTCGTCCGCACTGCTTCTACGGAACGAAACGGACCCATTCCTTGATCGCATCGTAACCTGTGACGAGAAATGGATAATGTACGACAACAGGCGACGATCAGCACAGTGGGTGGACTGCATTGAAATTGAAGAAATGATGAAAAAGTTGAAGGATATCCGGCCGGCCTTGGTAAACCGAAGGCGAGTTCTCCTTCTGCACGACAATGCTCGCCCCCATGTAGCACGAATGACGTTGCAGAAATTGAATGAGCTGAGCATTGACACTCTACCACATCCTCCGTTTTCTCCCGACCTCTCCCCAACAGACTACCATTTCTTCAAGCATCTTGGCGACTTCTTGGTAGGGAAAATATTCAAATACCAACAGGATGCCGAAAGTGCCTTCGAAGATTTCGTCAATTCCAGAACTTCTGATTGTTATGCTACTGGGATAAAAAAGCTTGTGTCATGTTGGTAAAGATGTGTAGAATCAAAAGGTTTTTATTTCGATTAATAAGCTTGCATACAAGCCGAGATATTAACTGTTTAAATTAGCAGTGGTTCAGTGCCATTTATTTCGTTACAACCTAATAGAATGCACGGCGCATCCCAAAAGGAATTGAGTAACGCTGTACTTTACCCTTTTGTCCTCTAAAATTGTCAACGATTAATTGGTTCTGTCGTTAAGCTTCACAGCTGCAGTTTGCTTCTTTTTCCCTTCAGCGAAACACGTGCTTGCATTATTTCCGTAAAGTGTAGTCATATGAACATTGTTAGCATCCATGTTACGACCACAGGCAAAGCAGTTCACTATACATTGGATCCGAATGAATCATTTTCGGATATCCGATTCGGATAACCCGATTCGAATCATCCAAAAATCCGGGGTCTGCAAAATCACCGTTATCCAAATCATCCGATTATCCAAAGATTTTCGATCGGATCCATTGTATCGAATGAATCATTTTCGGATATTCGATTCGGATATCCCGATTCGAATCATCCAAAAATCCGGTGTTCCCGAAATCGCCCTTATCCGAATCATCCAATTATCATCCAAGATTTTCGATCGGACCCAATGTATACTGTTCAGTGATGGCTTTGAAACATAAACACCTCGCAAGCAATTGGCAGGCCAGAAGCTGTCACACCGGAGTTCAAGATGTGCGACTAAGGAGAGAAACGATATTATAGTGCACAAAAAGATATTGATTGCGCCATGCACTCAAAAGGTTCGCTGTAACTTTTATTTGAGATTGTGAATGCCGCTTACATGAAAAATCGAAGTAATATATGGGATATGTGTTTTCTTTGCAGTTAATTTTATTCTATCGCTAACAGTTGTCAAACTCCATGCAATCTGGTATTCTGCTGTCAATCGAATAAAAATCGCGACGTCTTAGGCGAAGACATGGCGCAATTTCTTTTTGGCACTAAAAATGACTGCTATCCTGCTTTTTGAAACAAGCTTCAAACCAATATTTCTCCTAAAAATGTAAATAAAATAAAAACTTTAAAAATTGTATATTACATTTTTTCTTGACCAAAAAATTATTCTAAGCTTATTGGAGAGCTTCTAGTTTAATCTGGAAGAAGCTTATTTCAATTTGGAGGAGCTTGTTATGATTTCAAAAGCATCAGGCTTTGGCTTAGAAGGATGTCCAATTTGGTTTGAAAAGTGCCCAATTCGACGTGAAAATGGCATACATGGGGTTGCGAACTGGTAACACCAGTCCTCTCTATCCTCCTCTAGGCAGCTCTGGAAACTAAATTCTGTGAAAATTTTTTGGCACTGTGATGCTCCGGAAAGCGTTTCGGTGCGACTGTCCTAGTTCACACATATTCCGCACGTCGATCGGCAGTTCATCGACATCAGATACTGCCAGTCCAGATCGTCGCTCGTGCAACGGCCGTTTTCCATGTGCTTTTTGCATGCCCCTGATCTGTCCTTGCACTCCGTCTGAAGCGGAACAGCGTCTCGTATTCTGAAGGGTAGTGCATTCCCTGAAAGTAAGTAAAAGCTCCTTGCTGCAGTGGCCCCCCGTGTGAAGGCGCAGAGAAGAGCACGTAGAGGAGTTGGACGAGCATCGTTAGAGCACCGAAATGGCCCGACTCGGATCCCATTTATTCTAGTCAGAATTACCAGGCATTAATGGTATTCTTTGTTGTACTCCATGGTTGTCAACAAGCACGAGCTCGTTTTCACCAATCGGCTTAGGTTTTTTCTTCAACAAAAAAAAAACACGTGTACAGTCGACGCCAGATGAAATGCTAGCGGCATCACTAAGGTCATCGTCAGGACTACTGCTGCTTCGCTTTGCAGTGTCTCTAAATTATGATGCCTTTTCTTCATCTCAGTCGAGCTTTCACTGCAAAAATAAAATAAAAAGCCCCACGCTTCCGAATCATCCATGATTCCAACGGCGATTTACCGCCTGCTCTAATGTTGGTTGCGGATATTTCACATTCAGATTCTCCAGAATGTGCTCTAGATCGGCAGGGATTTTTCCCGGCTCACTGCTATTCAGCCAGCAGCTATTCTGCGCCATTAACCTGCCACTTTCTGCATTCATGGCGTTTCTGAAAGATGTATGCACCCACTATGACCCCTCGACAGCATAATATAAATCTTGAAGTGGTAACGATATCGGAGAACCAAAAAAAAGAAGCTCAAAAGCACGAAAAATTAAGCTTATAGGGAGATTTTATAGGATTTCTGTAGCACTTGAGATTAATGCCGGATTTCAGTAAAATAATAATAATTGGGCGCTTGGAGCGCAGTCGGAGGAGGCGCCGGCTGTCGCATGCACCCTATACCAGGTTCCTGGTTCGGATTTCCCGCCTAGGCCAACCAAGCCTTCCATCCCTCCGGGATCGGTGAATTGGAACCAGACTTGTCTGGGAAGGATAGAGCGCTGACTTTGGCCGTCGCAAGTCATTATATGGCCAAATACGCATTCAACTCGTCTCCACGACGTCCCATAGAAGTAGAATACGTGGCGCATCAAAAAGGGGATTGAATAACACCGTCCTTTATTTTTGTATTGATTAATAATAATTATAATTTGTTACGGCTGTATAAAAGAACCCTGAGATAACAAATTTTAATGGATGCCCACGGAATAGACCGCATCCATAGCAAAATCACTAAAATTCTACATAACATGGTAAGACTTGAAGGAAACAACGAAAAGTACCTGAGACATCATAAGAACTACGCAGGATCCTTGAAGCTTGACGGTCAGAAATATCAAGCACTGAAGAAGAGCTTTTGCGATTCATTTGGAGATTTCAAAGTTTTTGGAGTGCTGAATATTGCTTTTTAATAGTTTAGCCAGCCCTTACAATGAACCCTTGAGCTCGATGCAAATAGAAAAATAGAGTAGAACGATTTAGCTTTCATGGTTTCAAATAAGCTCATAAAGTTTTTGGGGGAAGGAAAGGGCGCCGTCACTCGGAGTGCACAGAACA
Source organism: Heligmosomoides polygyrus polygyrus (assembly GCA_947396885.1). Taxonomy (NCBI): domain Eukaryota; kingdom Metazoa; phylum Nematoda; class Chromadorea; order Rhabditida; family Heligmosomidae; genus Heligmosomoides; species Heligmosomoides polygyrus. The sequence goes on along the minus strand of OX377201.1, from coordinate 94,463,719 downwards.
TTTGGAGAAGCTCCGATGAAGCCAATACAGGACCTTTTACATTTAAAAACGTAACGAGCTCGTTCTTTCCTGTGTTCGTTTGTCATGCCGTTCGTCCGCGCAAAATTAACGACCTATCGACGCACCTTATGCAAGTATAATCAACAGCTAAGCCTATGTTATTGGTTTTCGTGTGGACGACGTGAAGGTGATGGCTGTGCGAGCAGCTTTACAACCAGCAGATATCGATCGATATTATCGATTTTCGCTCGATGTACACAGCTTTGGATTCACACGAATGTGACAACAACTGCGCGTTCTTCACAACTTGTAGACAGTATCGATCGGATAATCAATACCTATTTATATAAATCAGTCTTTATTAAATGAACGGTTTCGGGAGCTTCAGTTCTCGGTGCCGATATTATCGATTTTTCTCCAGAGTTTGACTCTAGGTGGGGCAATGCTACTGTCCAAGAAGCAACCACAATCGATCAGCGGATCAATATCGATCGATTGCTCTCGGCACTGGGAAGAAACTGTAGCGGTAGTCACCAGTAGCGGCCGCTTTAAAATGTAACAAGATATTTACGTATTGATTACTCTAATCCTCAGGCTCATCTATCCCACACCTCACGTTCGTTTGTCATTCCGTCCGTCCGCGCAAAATTAGCGGTTTGGACACAACGGACACAGTTATGGCACCGTAGCAACCTACGCACAGGCGAGCATCAAAGTTCGAGTCCCGTACCCAAGCAAATCTGCTTGCGACGCAGGATATTCTGGAACTGTTTGAACACTAACCTTCACTTAGTCAGTTATACCCCCAAGGCTTTCTTCTCCAAATTCACGTTCTGTGCGTCTTTGTATACCGAGGAAGAGTGCGTGGCGTATTCCAAGGGATTAACTGATGCACGGCGCTAGTCTCTCTTAATCTTTACGTTTGTTATTTCAATAAATGTCTCTTGTCGAAAACGTCTTGGGAGGCATCTTACTAAGCCACTGCAATGAATGAGCGACATACTTGTGGAGCGGTTGCCGCATACGGCAGCTGGTTACCATGGTTCGAATCCGCACTCAGGTAAAACCACCATATTTAGTACCCACGTTGTCCAGGGCCAGATTCGTCAACGCCTTGCAGAGATTTAACAGAGAAATTACAGCATAAATAATATTACAGTATAACTTCCTGATAACGCCAACATTTCAATATATCGTTTGTTGATAAGCCGCGTTAATTCGCGTTTTTTCAGGAATTTTGGCTGTAATTTTCCCTTAATTCTCTGTAAGTCGTTAATAAATCCGGCCTCAGGAGGGATAAAGCGCTGGTTTTAAAAAGGCAGCAAAGAAGGCAAAATATGGCGAACGCTAGAACACAGGTCAGGACTCGATCCCTCATCGCCTGCTTACCGAACAAAGCTGTTCTCCACTGCAATACATACCAGGGCACTTCTATGTAATCGTATCTTCCTTAATGCCATTCCATTTCACCATACTTCTACCGTCGATTGCACTATAGGTGCTCCAGTGGCCCTTCTTTCATTCGGATTACATACTCCGCGCACGTCTGCGATAATAGACGAAGGTAGAGTGCGTGGCTTACCCGAAATGGTAGATCAAATCCCTTGTTTCCACTAAGCGAATTTATCGCATGTATTTTGAGGACGCTATTGCTTATGTGATACGAGTTTAATGATGGATTAACAGTGGTCTACAAAACACTCAGATGATGGGACCGGAGCCAGAGACCTCAATTTCTAGGTTGCCTGGATGACAGGCTGGCTATTTGGTTGCAGAGGTTATATTTCAGATCTTGATAAATTTCCCTTTTTGGAATATTCGTGAACAAAATGTTGAATTTATAACCGCTGAGGTGTTATTACAGCCTCGTCGTTAATATAATGAAGATCATTACTGAGTTTAAAAAATTAAAAAATGGTGTTTAAAAGTTTTAAAATATTCTAAAAGTCTCGTTAACGCCGTATTATCCTAAAAAGTCAGTCTCCTTTCTCTTCTTATTGCTTATTCGCTAACTGCTTGGTCGTTGTTGACTGATACGACTCGTCGTCGAATGTTTACGATGTTACGAAAATAATTGCCGACCAGCTGCTTCGCACATTCTTTTATTAGAGAAATCCCGCGATGACGAGTCGCTTCTTCTAGCCACTACTGCTCTGGAACAACGTAGATAACATGCATTCATCAGGGTTATTTTATCCCTCAGAAAGCGAAGCATGCCGTCCATTTCCAACAGAATCTGAATCCGAGACAAACGAGGATTCAGTTGAGTTTTGAGTTCGGGCCCGGATGGAGTCTGTCACGATTTCAAGCTCTAGGGAATAAGGATATAGGATAAAGGACGGCTTTACTCAATCCCTTTAGTGATGAGCCACTCATTCTTCTTCTACGGGATGTCGTGGAGGCGATTTGAATGCGTATTTGGTCATACAATGACATGCAGTGACTTGCGACTGTCAAACGAACATCTCAGAGTCAAGTCTGGTACCAATTCGCCAACATTGAAGAGAAGGTCGGGTTGGCCTGGGCGGGAAATCCGAACCAGGAACCCGTTATCGGGTGCACGCGACAGCAGGCATATCCCCCGATCGCGCTATTTCGCGCATCTATGGGAAAGCAATAAATCAATAAATCGTGAATCCTGCAGCGATGAAAACAGACGGCAATAGACATAGACATGCGCTCAGGTCGCTTTTGCGCTGGAACTAACAATTTTCTCTCTTTCTCATGGCACCTGACTCATTTGAAGTGGTAGCGTACCTACATCACTACTGATTAACATTGAGAAGCACTTGTATAGGCCAAATATACCACACCACCAGTGGAATGCATGGCTTATCCAGGAAAGTTCTTAAACACCAGAAAGCCTGCCGGTACTGCCTTTACCAAAATAGACTATGGATAGGGAATCCGAGCACTTTCCATCATCCTTCATCATTCGCGCCAAATGGACTTTCCTCAGTAGATTTCTCCTCTGAAGAGCTATTAATCTTTGAGCCCGCTAATCCGACTGGGTTTATAAATCTCAGCGTCAAAGTGCCCATCATTGATCATCTGACCTTCTTTAGAATTTCCCAGGAATTAGGAGAAGTGGCGATCAGATTGAGGACATCGAGTATGCTCGTGATTTGGCCTACTGAGCAAGATTAAGCCTCGTCCAGCTATAAAGCTGATGCTGAACAGATCGACATCGTTCTCATTGAGTCGCTAGCCAGAGACCACTAGGGTGCTACAGAGATGGCCGTTGAAAGCCTTTCTTTATTAATGTGGGGACCAAAACCCACAGTTCACTCCACTGTCAGGGAAGATTCAAAATGCCACTGAACCTTGTGATTGTGAGACTAAAAGAGTGTGAGACTCATTGTATCACCCGAGTGCTGATCCCATCCCTGCTATATAAGTCCATTCCAAAACCAGTTCGTGTTTGTGTTTCTGTTGTATAAAGGTTAAAAGGGTAAAGGAGAGTATTAATCGTGTTAATCTAGCCCTGCTGGGACGCGGACGCGCCACGTATTCTACTTCTATGGGATGTGATGGAGGCGATTTCCATGCGTACTTGTCCTATTCTATGACTTGCGAGGGTCAGCGATGAACAGATCACTGTTTTATCCTTCCCGGACAAGTTTCATACTCCGGAGAGATGGGAGGCATCGTTCTCCTGGGCGGGAAATCCGAACCAAGAGCTTGATATACGGTGCATACGAGAGCTCGCGCCTCTTCCAACTGCGTTACTACGCTCCCTGCTTCTGTTGTATACCTGAAGATATGCCCTCGTTAGCCAAAAGCAAGAGCTCTACCCAGAGTGTTGTTTTCCTAAGGATCCAGATCTCAGGATTGCGAATAGTCTCGGATCTGATAGTTAAGGAGTTTAACCGTTTCACGACAAGCGCGGTTTTGACGTGCCGCGTGGGACAGCGCGTATTTTTCCAGCGAACCAATTATTTGTATTATCTTATTTGCATTATTTGTTACCTAAGAATTACTATGGACCATCTCAAGGGCACGTGTAGCGCAGTCGGAGAGGCGCCGACTGAGGCCTGCACCCGATAGTAGGTTCCTGGCACGGATTTTTCGCTCAGGCCAACCAAGCCTTCCATCCCTCCGGGGTCGATGAATTGGTACCAGACGTGTCTGGGAAGGATAAAGCGCTGACTTGTTCATCGGCTGGCCACCGCAAGTCATTGTGTGACCAAATACGCATTCAAACCGCCTCCTTGACATCCCGTAGAAGTAGAATGCGTGGCGCATCCCAAAAGGGATTGACTAACGCCGTTCTCTATCCTTTTTTATCCTTTATGGACCATCTCGACCGTAGATATTAGTGGACTCAGTGACTAATATTGTACTATTAAATGTTTGATAATTTTCCATGACCTATTTTCATGATGGTGTCTGACGATATTATCGGACAATGTCAGACATATTAATTGCTACGCAACAGTAGAGCGTTTAATAGTTGTAATTTTTAAAAAGTGAGGTCGGAAGGGTCGGACGCCGTGGCCAATGGATCGATTCCGTCTCGTCTCGTTCCGTCACTACATTGTTACGCCGTTGTGACTTGAAAATAGTCCACGGAGGGGCAATCTCCCCAACTCCTCTAGTTTTTCCTGAATCTGACGAAAACAGCTACCGAAACTGAAACGCTTATTGGATTAAACTTAACTAACAGTCCTGCTCTCTCAGCTTGGAGCGTTTCTACGGTCATTGTTCCACTTCTTTTGTGTTCTACCTCAAAGCGCATTCGTTGTGGTGGATGTACTTTCTGCAAAGAATGCAACGGCAACGCAGTAAGTGCTTCGCGTGGGGCCCCTGCTATTCAGTATTCCACGAAAAACTGCACCAGCGGTAGGTTCGAGTAGGCGTCAGATTTTCAAAGAGCCTTTCTAGAGGCAGCGGAGCATTTGGGAAGCCGGTAGCTGAATGAATACCCTATGCACGTGTTCTGCAGGCGATAACCGAATTCCGTCCAACCGCGGTCTTGTCGGGTGTGCAAGTGTTTTTCCCGCGCCGTTTTGCCACTCATTCCGTGGTCATATAACACATCAATCTCGCCAACAACCCCGTGGGAAAGGGCAATGACAGGCAGGATTGGAAGAGTGCTAGGAGATGGAAGGGGATAGAAAACGTGGGGCACTTCCGATTTACCATTAACTGACGCAGAAAAGGGCCATGCAAATGGCTGAACTCTAGAACTTTGAGCAGCCTATTCAAAATAAGGTCGTGCATCAGCCTGTAGACAAACGGCAAGCTTCTTAGCTCGGAGCGATTTTACCGTATCCTTTGACGAATATGTTCTACTTCATAGGTGGTTCAAGTAGGGAGCGTGACGAGGCCCTGGCTCGAGTCCACCGGAACTGGTGAACGGTTGTCCAAGTTTGAGGCCCGTTTTGTGGCGTTCCACTTTGGACCCTGCTGCCCCTACGGACCCATATGGGTCGTGCAACGATCGGAATTGGTTCCCTGCGCCCCCCCCCCCCCCCGCCCCACCACTACAACATCTCTGCACCCTTTCCTTCTGTTCCTGGTATTGTGGGCAATACGGGGATAATATGGCTTCAACCATTCCTCTCGAGCCTTTCTCAGACACGAATAAACCGAACAGATTTACTACTTCCAACACACACACTACCGAAGGAACACACACAGTATGAGGTCCTACGACTCAAGCAACCCAACCTCCTAGGTCACTAATTGTAAGGCCTATGATATACTCCAGCGGGTGCATCTGCAGAACGTCCGCGGGCGGAAGGTGCACTGCGAACGGTTTTCGTCATCCCAGGACGGCTAGCGTCGCATTGGAGCGCGTTTTTGGCGCCGGACTCCGCCGAACGACAGCCTTCCACGGACGGCTGCGTCCAGCGGGCGGGAAGTATAACAGCCCCATCGTCGCCCGTCCGGTACGAACGGCAGGCGTGGCGGGCGCGACGATTGACCAGGAATATGGTATACTCTCGGTCTGCGAATCGCACCGGGATCCCGGTGCGATTCGCAGACCGAGAGTATACCATATTCCTAAGGAAACCCTCCCAATAACCGGGGGCCTGTGCCTACGAGACGGTGCTTCTCGCCAGGGGCCTGCAGTTACCACAACCCCGGAGATGATACTCTTCTCCACTGAGCTCTGTGCTGTGACCAGATCCCGGCCTTGGTGTTACAGCGACTAGATGGCGAACAACGCCATCGACCCACCACCATCCAGCGGCTGCTAGGACCATGGTCCTGTGTAGCATCCGTACCTAGATAATTTGATTTGAATAATCCAGTTGTCTTAACAGTCCAGTGGTCTAGACGTTTGACCGTTTCAACCTGTTTTAGCAATGTGAGCAATTCGCTTCTTTTGTTGCTAGTTGCTGCAATCATGCTTCTGGCCTTTACGGCATCCCATCCAACGCAATTTTATTCCTTCAGGCGACTGGAAGCGCAGTCGAAGAACCGTCAGCTGTACACCCGACACCCGATTCCTGGTTTCTGGTTCGGATTACCCAGGACAACAGAGCCTTCCATCCCTCCGGTGTCGTAGAATTGGTGTTAGACTTGTTTGGGAGAAACAAAACGGTGTCTTGTCTATCAACTACCCACCACAAGTCATTGAATGTTTAGGGCAATTAACATTCAACTTGCCTCTTTGATAACCAGTGGAATTAGTGTACCTGGAGCATTCCGAATAAGGCGAATTAATGTTCCCCTTTTTACGTATTACTTTATCACTCATTAAAGTTTCTATAGTAATTTTCTCAACGTTTGATTGACCGATCAGCTTGAAAAATCGATGTCGTTATTTACTGTGAAGTGTTTTCGACAGCCATCAATAGAAATCAATCAATAATCGTCGGTTGAGTGGCAGAGCTGCACGCAGTGAAGCCTGTTCACGGGCTGAAGGGTAGACGCACCGAATAGCTCTTTTAAATATGGTGAACATATTGGGGATGCGTACGGTGAACATCTTGAGGATACGCCACACATTCAACTTTCACACCGTGTTGAAAACATCCAGTAAAGAGGTTGCTGCTTAAACGGGTAGCTGTGGAACACTTCAACAAGTTTTTCAGTGCTAAACGATCTTCTGAAACAACCGACATATAATCCTTGGGGAGAGCATGTTTTAAACGTTGATTGATGTCGTTAACGAGCCATGGCGCGTTTCTAATCCCCGGAGTATCAATTTCGTTCAAAAAGGAGCGCTGGTTTTCAACAAGTGCATGAGGAAGGAGCCATAGAAGGGCTATAATACAACACCCCAGTTCTTCTTATTGTGTGCAGAATATAGCTATTTTGACGTCCGGCAAATCCTAGTTCTATACATAAAAAAGCTAATACGCCCGTCTGTTTGTCTTTCTCCCCGTTCGTCCGTCAGTCCGTCACAATAGCGCACTGGCAGGAGGAACGGCAGTGCAACTGAATCGATCAACCACTGCCTAGGATTATTCGCTTTAGTGGGGCATCGAGAGAAATTTACATTCGGTTCTTGTTCTCATCAGGTCAGAATAATCGATCGGACGTCCGTTATCGATTAATTTTATCGATTTTTGTTAAGAGCCGGTCGCCTGAAGTGGGAATCAGGGGTGTGCGTTTGTCGATTAACGATTTACCGATTTACCGGATTTACCGGAATTTTTCGTTAAAACTTTTTAACGAAATTTAACGACAAAAATTCCGTTAAATTGCATTAACGACATTTTATACACCATTTTAAAAATTTCATTTCTTTTTCATGTAAATGCATTTCGGACGAATTTTTTGGATGAGTTAAAGCAGTATTGTTGCGACACCGAGAAACTCTACTTACTTGAATCAGTGTAGGCAATCGATATTGTCCTCGTGTTTCGAGATTTCTCGGCATATTACTGCTCCTTGACCAATACATATATTTGTGTGCGCCCCACTTTTCTCCGCTGTTTTTTCACATTCAGTTTTTTCGCCGATTTTTGTGATATTTATTTCATAAGTGTGGTTGAAAAGGCATAGAAAATGCGAAGAAAACGCTACGAAACGCAAATTATGCAACAAAACAAGGATACGAAACGAAACAAGGAAGGAAAAAGGTTCCCTCCCCTTCTCCGCAAATTTTCCGGAATGTTAGAAGGATTTTTCGTGCGGCGGCCAAGGGTTGAAGAACTTCGATGAGCCCGTTTAAGTGATGGAGCGTAATTGCTGGTACTGTGTTGCCAAAGGCAAAATACTCAATTTAAAAAAATGCCACATTGACTGCGACTAATCGAAATGCTATTTAACGAATTCACCGGATTTACCTATTTTAATGCAAGAAATTTTCGTTAAAAAAATGGTCGCAATAAATTTACCGAAAAAATTAACACAACCCTGGTGGGGATCGTGTGATAGTCAGCTGGTTCCATAAAAATCAAACTAATTCGTTCGTCGCTCAGTCCGCCTGTTTTATGTGTGTAGTTCGGCCAGGGCCAAACAAGCCCCCCCCCATCATTATATCGGATCCGATAGAAATTCTTCGGATAATTGGATGATTCGGATAACGGCGATCTTGCGGACCCCGGATTTTTGGATGATTAGGGTCGGGTTATCCGAATCGGATATCCGAAAACGATTCATTCGGATCCCATGTATACTTCCATCCCTTCAGAGTCGATGAACTGGTACCAGACTTCTCTGCGAAAGATTCATCGCATCGCTTGCCATCGCAAATCATTGCATGGCCAATTACAATACCGCTCAAATTGTTTGCAAAAAAGACGCTTTGCGACGGATTAATCCGTCACAAAGCGTCGCATTGCCATAACTCTTCTCAAAGTTATTTGTTTAAAATCTAATTAACACCGTTAGAAGCCTCTTCTCATTTTCAATCCAACGACCTAAACAACATCTAAAACGATTGCACAGCGACCTAGTTATGAAGCTTTTGCTTCCTTGTCTCAGTTAATTGATTTACGACCCCTCCGAGATCCCCAGTGGCATGTCCTTAAGGCTTTTCGTTGACGAGGTTCATCGAACCTCAGAAATCCTCTATTGTTTCAGTAGATCTGTATTTGTTACGCATCAAGCATCATTGTGATACTAAATAGTGCCAAGTTTGAATAAGATAGGGCCGATTTCAGAAAAGCGCAAACGCGCGGAAACTTAAGATTCAGTTAAGAATTGCCCAACTAGTAGCCTGCTACAGAAGACAGTATTCTACTACTTTATTGTGTGAACGATGGTCTTAATAAAACGTGTAAAACGGCTTTGAGAAATGGAGAGAAATGACTAGATTTTTCTTTTCCAACAAGGGATTGGTCCAATCTCAATATGCGGCGTAGGATTTCTCCTATCTTTGAACTTCGGTTGCTCCTGTACAGGATAAGTACGAAAGCCATGTTTCTTGTTGTCTACAGTATACCACAAGCACATTCGAATCTGAAAAGAACGAAAAGATTTTGGTCGTTCAAAGTAGATTTCGATGCGGCCAAAGTTTGACGAAAACAACAGAAAATTTCGTTTCAGTCGCGTACCCCCCTTATGGATGAGTTTATTTGAAAGATCAACTGGACAGCATCTTTCAGCTTGTTACGAGCTTTCCACAGATGTAATTTTGTCCGCATTCAAACTGGAAACCATTTTCACCCCTTCGGCCACCGAAACAAGATTGGGGCTGCGCTTCGGCCCGAGTGCGGACACGGCGGCAGGCCGCTCGCTGCCCTTGCGACCTCCCGCGGCACTCCACAGGAAGTGTGAATACTGTACATAGGCGATATACGACATGTGGAGTGCCGCGGGAGGTCGCAAGGGCAGCGAGCGGCCCGCCGCCGTGTCCGTACTCGGGCCGAGGCGCAGCCCCAATCTTGTTTCGGTGGCCGAAGGGGTGAAAATGGTTTCCAGTTTGAATGCGGACAAAATTACATCTGTGGAAAGCTCGTAACAAGCTGAAAGATGCGGTCCAGTTAATTTTTCGAATAAACTCCTCCGTAAAGAGGTAAGCGACTGAAACGAAATTTTCTGTTGTTTTCGTCAAACTTTGGCCGCATCGAAATCTACTTTGAACGACCAAAATCTTTTCGTTCTTTTCAGATTCGAATGTGCTTGTGGTATACTGTAGACAACAAAAAACATGGCTTTCGTACTTATCCTGTACAGGAGCAACCGAAGTTCAAAGATAGGAGAAATCCTACGCCGCATATTGAGATTGTACCAATCCCTTGTTGGAAAAGAAAAATCTAGTCATTTCTCTCCATTTCTCAAAGCCGTTTCACACGTTTTATAAAGACCATCGTTCACACAATAAAGTAGTAGAATACTGTCTTCTGTAACAGGCTACTAGTTGGGTAATTCTTAACTGAATCTTAAGTTTCCGCGCGTTTGCGCTTTTCTGAAATCGGCCCTATCTTATTCAAACTTGGCACTATTTAGTATCACAATGATGCTTGATGCGTAACAAATACAGATCTACTGAAACAATAGAGGATTTCTGAGGTTCGATGAACCTCGTCAACGAAAAGCCTTAAGGACATGCCACTGGGGATCTCGGAGTGGTCGTAAATCAATTAACGGAGATAAGGAAGCAAAAGCTTCATAACTAGGTAACTGTGCAATTGTTTTAGATGATGTTTAGATCGCTGGATAGAAAATGGGACGGGGCTCCTAACGGCGTCAATTAGATTTTAAACAAATAACTTTGAGAAGAGTTATGGAAATGCGACGCTTTGTGACGGATTAATCCGTCGCAAAGCGTCTTTTTTGCAAAGAATTTGAGCGGTATTGTACACATTCAGATCGTCCCCGCGACATCCCTAGATGTAGAATGCGTGGCGTACTCCAAAAAGGATTGTGCAACGCCGTCCTTTATCCTTTATCCTTCCCTAGGGTGAAGCCCAATTGATAGTCAGGTCGACCTGTAAAGAACTCTTTATATTGTTCGGTGAATAGGCTTCATAACCTGCAAACAATATCCATTGGCCAGTTACATAATACTGATCGGTGATTGATCGATCTTTTTTTCCGTTTTTTTCCGAAGTGTACTGCTTGAAGTGTTGATCACGCAAAAATTATGTGCGACCTGCAGACTTCCTAACAAATTTGCATCCTAGTGTAACCAGAGGGTTGTCCAGCAACGCTGATTCTAGAATTGAAGCACCCGCAAGACAACAACGAGGATTCCCAGAAGAAATGTAGAGGGACATTATCACAAGATTGCGGTTCATGTCAGAGCTATAACAGAATACGTTTCAATGCGTGAGATGACGGCCTTTGAAAAAAAACGGCGTGCTCTGAGACCGACGGGAGTGAACATTCAGAAAATGTCGGAAAAAAGTGAAAAGTGAAGAGAAAAAGAGCGCGTTTGGGGATTGATAATTCGCTTAGCTCACTTTCTACATGACCCTGGTATACACTTTTCGAACCAAATTGGACACTTAAATTGGACGCTCTTTTTATTAATAGAAATCTTGATGCTTTTGAAATCAAATAAAAAACGGGTGTCTTAAACTAGGTACTCAACAACACGCTTAGAAGAGCTGATCGTTTAACGTCATTTCAGAATACTTTTATGTTTTTAATTTTTAATTCATCTAACTCAATAGGGTGCCCGTGGCGCAGCGGGAGGAGGCTCCGGCTGTCGCGTGCACCCGATACCAGGTTCCTGGTTCGGATTTCCCGCCCAGGCCAACCAAGTCCTCCATCCCTACGGGGAAGGTGAATTGGTACCAGAGTTGTCTGGGAAGGATAGAGCGCTGACTTGTTCATCGGCTCGCAAGTCGTTGTATGGCCATATACGCCTCCACGATATCCCGTAGAAGTAGAATGCGTGGCGCATCTCAAAAGGGATTGAGTAAGCCGCCCTTTATCCTTTATACTTTACCTCAATAAGTGAACATACATACGCTGGATGGCACTTGCTTTGACACTAGTCGCTAATGTGGTCTACCTCAGGGAGGCGTGAAACACATTAGACCAATGAGAGCGTAGACTACCTGTGCGGTTGGCCCGCATCGAGTGTGCGAGCCAACCACACAGGTAGTCTACGCTTCATGAAAAGGAGCGGGCTGAGAGTTGTTCCCCTACCGGGGAAAAAGATCCATGAGCTCTCAGGGTTCTGCTGAGGGAACTTGTTGAGCAGGTTTCAAATCCACCTGGTTCCGTGAACAATGATTAATCTGAATCAGTGCCCTGATTGGCGTGCGGGTGTTTGGTCTGTACTTTAGTAGTAATTGCTGACGCACTTCCATGTCCACATGCAGGCCGCATTAACGACTAGTACCGAAATTATGTAGTACCATCGCATTAACTCGTACTCTGTTTACATCAATGACCTAAGGACAATATACGACCAGTCTAGGACCTTAGCAAGCTCTAGTGTTTGTTAGGTGCGCGGCGCATCCTGTAGGAAATGCATCTGATCTCTGAGATCCAATACCAGTAAGTTCAGCGAAGAGTGAGCGACTTATCGCAGTGGAACAAGTCGTTGTGCAGTCACTGGCTGCATCCTACCCTACGATTTCTTCCACATTCGGTGTAGCTTGGCGGGGCCTTCAGCGAGCAACAGCTGTCCATTTCAGTCGATTCCATCTCCGAACCCGAATAAGGGACTCTCAGACGAAATAGCCTCTCCATTTGAAAAGCGCTCCCTTAATCCTTCATGTCCCGGCGGCAGCACGCCTAAACGTCAGAGACGGACTGAATTAAAGTGGTTCCTCTTTGCCTGTCCAAAACGCCATTAAAGTGTTTTTTGCCGGAACTCATTTCCTTCCGAACGCCATACCCATCAAGCGATAAGGGGACGGTGATCGGGGATGAGAGACTTCTGAAGCGAGTAGGGTGGTCTTGGAATCAGTATGCTAAAGCCTTGCCTTGGATTTGAACAGAATTCTTCTGCTCATCCGCAGATTTTAGTTACCAGGTTACCGGTCCCCTAACTCACAGGTGAGTTAGGGCCTGAGTTCAGTGCGGTATAGTTGTACAGCTCTCACAATGTTGTGCTGTTTGAAGGATTTTAAATTGGTTCCGGAATTACTATAAAGGTTGTGACCAACGTACGGTTCAGGCCTCAAATAAATACAGTGAAAGGTCCGCGGATAAACTAATCAGAGGATTTGGCTTTCTTATGCCATCAGGCCTGATTCTGCCTCCAAGTTCGAACCTCTACCCAAAAACGCATCCTCGTCAAGAAAAAAAGAAGACAAGCATCCTAGCCCATATGTGGGTTATGCTGCAGAAGAGAGCGCACACCCTCTTAGGCACCGCTGGAGACATGTAGAGGCGACTAAGTCGTTAATGTGGCCTAGATGGGGGAACCCGAACCGCCAGACCAGTCAGGCCAGAATGGGTGTGCCACCCAGAAGAGACGTGCGCGGTCAATGCCATGATTGGATGGTGTACTTCCGTCTCCTCATAAAGGTCACATTAGCGGCTAGTACCAAAAACGCACATAGTGATAACCTGTTTGGAGATGAGGATAACTCCCCCCCCCCCCAATGTCGGTGAAGTAGCCTGGGCTGGCCTCCGCAGGTTATCTATTCGAAATACCTACCGAAATAGTCAAAATACCCACTCAAATAGAGCGCATGTAGCGCACTCGGACGAGGCTTCGGCAGTCGCGTGCACCCTAATCCAGGTTTTTGGTTCGGATTCTCCGTCTAGACCCGGCCAGTCTTCCAACCCTACAGAGTTATCCATCAGCTGGTCACCGCAAGGCTTTGTAAAGATCGAATACACATCGAAATTGCCTCCGCAACATGCCATGGAAGTAGAATGCGTGGCGCATCCCCAATGAGGTTTGCTAATCTTTTGACCTTCACCTACCCAATTTGCACGAAATAGATTACGTGATGAATCCTGAGCAGGCCTTGATTTAGACTTCCTTTGTTCTTCATCCGCGTCCATTAGGAATCTTCAGAGAAAACGCTTCACTCCTTAAAGTACATTTATGGCTACCGTAACCGAAACTCGAAGTGTTTCTATAATGGGGAGAATTCAGTGAGCGGGATGAGCTAATTATCATCGTTGTGTAGCTGACAAAAGACGTAGCACGAATTCTAGGCTCATTAGTCAGAACCCAAACTATTTAGGTATGACAAACAGTGATAAGAAAACATAAGGCGCAAACTAATGAGCTTATGATGCCATCGTGCTATTTTCGGGTTGAATCTAAAATGGTCATGGGACCATTCGAACCCGAAAGATAATTGACAATTCGATAAAATCGATCGATATTGTTTACCTTCGCTAGGAAACCTGGTATACAACCTGGTAACCTGGTACAGGAACCTGGTATCGGGTGCACGCGACAGCCGGCGCCTCCTCCGACTGCGCTACACGCGCCCTAAAATGCTGTACTTGTTATAAATAAAAATAATAAAATAATAAGTAATAAATTGTAAAAGAAAATAAATAAAATAGGTAATAAATAAATAAACTACCTTAATAATGATAAATCTTTATAATGATGATTACAGTAAATACTATAGTAATACATTTTAAGTAGTCATATTAAACTTCTAGTTCCTTGTCTTTCCTTCTTCACTCTTTCTCATCCTTCTTCATCTGTTCTCTCTTCCATTTTCGTTTTCCAATCTCTTTTCTCTTATAGACAGATTTTAAAGAAATCTTAAAATATACTCCTCTTCTTCACTGAAGAGCCACGGGAGAAGTATAACACAAAGGTTCGTCTGAAGGCAGTGGCGAAACGAACCTTTTTATATGTTTTATATTTTGTGACATACCACTCTTTCAATTAATTATAATTTTAAAAATTCTATTATTTTACACCTTTCTTCACTTCTTCGAATTTTACATTTTCTTATGTTTTATATTATAATGAAGTCGGCCAAACAGGCATAGCACTCGCATGATTCCCATTGGTCAATTCCAGACAGAATAAGGATGACGTCAATCGATATTGATTTGGTGATCAATATTGTTGGGAAGTTGGGAAGTCTATCCATCGGAAATCATATCCGGACGACGCCTTTCGGAAGCTCCTATTCCGAATAGGAATCGAGAATATTTATCAATTTTGACGAATTGAGCGGTATTGTTCTCTTCCTGGGAGCTCCATCCAACGATCATCACATTCGTGTGATTAGCAGTATAAGGGATCAATTCTGGGCAGGATCAATAACATCGATCAATATAGTTAGCCCTTCCCATTAGTCTTTCCATGAGCCATCAGGAGCAAAAATCGATAATGTCGATTGATATTGATTGTTCGTCTGGTGTTCTCCTCTCTAGAAGTTCGCCTATCTGCTATGATATTCGCGTGCCCAGCATCTAACATCTCAAAAGTTCAGTTTTGGGCAAAAATCGATAGCACAAATCGACATTGTAAAGCCTACCGTTCAGCCGTAATAAACCAATGAGGCCCATACAATCGACATGAGTGAAAAATCGATAATAACTATCGATGTCGGTTGATTGATCAGTATTCGTGTCTTCCTGCAAGCCTCATCTAATGCACATCACATTCGTGTCAATAGTTAATGTAATAGGCAGTGCTATTGCGCTAGTGGCCATTAAATTTGCATAGACGGATAGGATGGAGCAAATATTTTGTACAGCGTGTGGTAGAATACATGTTGGAAGCAGATCAGCTCAGTCGCAATCATTCGTACATTTCTTCTCCAAGGTTGAGCAACATCTTCTTAATCAATGGACGACTCATTCTGTGCCTTCTATTAGGGTGGGCCAAAAGTAGTAAGACAAATTCAGCAAATTTTTTCATCTCTTTATAACTCAATTACAACTCAACGGTGCTGAGGAATGTATTCGCCATTAAGGTCGGTGACCTTGCTGCCATCGATCAGCCAACTTCCTGATCCCATCCTTCCAGAGCCTGCTTAGGCCTGGTGCTGATCCACTGCTCGTTACGGTTGTCGAGGTCTGCTTGGGTCCTTGTGTCCCTTCCGACCATGAAGTCCCATAGGCTCAAGATGCAGTGGTAGTCGTGTGGATGTCCGGTGAATACGGAGGGTGGGGCATGTGAAAATAGCCCAGCTGAGCAAGCTTATCCGTGGTCACTTCTACCTGATGGGGTGCGGCGTTGTCGAGGAGGAGGACCTTCTTGAAGTGCTGAGACCGAATAAGTGCGAGTCGCCGGTCCACCTCTTCTATTTCGTTCACCATGGCCTTGGAGTCCATCGTCGTGCTTTTGGAAAACAGCTTCCAGTACACCGATCCATGGACGCAGACTCAAAGGCTAAGAAGGTGCTTCTCACCGTGAACATCCCGCCGAACGAAGGTCGGTAACAGGTCACCAGGCCTCTCCCAGACTCGCTGCTTAGCAGGGTTAAGGTAGAAGACGTACTTCACATCTTGTGTGAGTATTGAGTCCAGGCTGCTCGGGGTTGGGGATTGGGCGAGATTTGCGCGACACAGGTCGACTCGTCAGACTGGGGTTTCGGCATGAGACAGACTGGGGTTTTGGCATGCTTCTGGAAAGAGCGGAAGTGGTATCTTCTCAGGTGGCCTTCAGTAGGTAGCATACAAACACACAAATACGATAAGCACGAAAACGGACTCCAGTCACGACATAGAGAGTCTCATTACTTTTGCCCCCCTCCCCCCCCCCCCTAATAGAATCAATTCTTGACGCACGTGGTACCGACCCCTTCTGCCTGCTGTGTCGCATGCACCCTAGAAGTTGAAAGCTGCTTTCCTTCGTTGTAGAAGTTGAAGTAATTTCCAAGAACTATCGCGCTTAGACTTCACTGAACCTACCTCCAGTAGCTGCAGCACATAGATGACTAGGTTGGCTTAATTGAACTCCCGGAAAGGATTAAATTTTTGGCGCCGACTATGCCACTGCTCTTCCCTGTTGCGAAAATTTGTTCAAAGCATTCCGAGGCTCTGCACGCACACCGTCGCTGATTTGGTGTGTTTTTAATGGCAACATCGTTTCACATGCATGGATGGATGTCGATGTTTCTCCATGCATTGCCTGTAGCCGGTGGCGTTGTTGGCTGTCTATTTTGCTGGCCACGGAGCCGACTTTGAGCCGTCAAATCTCGCGATGTTTAGACCATCCACCTGTTAGGGGACCTAAGGAATCTCGGCTCAATGTGCACTTGGAGGCCTTTAGGATGAGCATTCCGTGATTCCGTTGAGTATTTAGTGAGTAAGTGCTTCGCGAGAAAATTTCTCCTTTTTGATTCGCGCTGAAGAACGGCCTAAGGCCCGAAACGATGCCAATAAAATCTGACAATTTGAAGTTTCATCGCTCGACAATATTCATTTCATTTACATGGCTAGATCTCGCATTTGTTATTTTTCGTTTTTGACCGATTGGGAAGGCTAGGTTGGCCTGGGCGGAAAATCCGAACAAGGAGCCTGGTATCGGGTGCACGCGACCGTCAGCGTCTCCTCCGACTGCGCCACACGCGCTTTTCAGATAATGTTCACTAAATGTATCATTCTTTGTTGCTTTTGTTCACTGCTTTAAACGTCAACATTTCTGTGCTATACAAATAGTTCTAGAATTACTTCGGTAACGCTTGAACTGGGCACGTGTAGCTCAGTCGGAGGAGGCGCCGGTTGTCGCATGTACCCGATAACAGTTCCTGGTTCGGATTTCCCACCTAGACCAAGCCCACCATCCTTCCAGGATTGGTGATTTGGTACCAGACTTGCCTGGGAAGCATAAAACACGGAAACATGCTTCGTTTGGGTACCGTATATAAGTCACTGTATGACCAAAGATGCATTCAAACGACCTCCACGATATCCCGTAGACCGTAGAAGTGCAATGCTTGGCGCATTCCAAAAAGGTTTGAGCACCGCCGTCCTTAATCCTTTATAACGTTAGAAATTTGGGAATACAAATGATAGTTATTTGATGTTTTCATCCATTTTCGTTCTCCATTCTCCTACAATCCATACTAAGTTCGTAATCTTCATGATCTCCAATTCCGTACCAATCAGCTAGTGTTAGGAAGCTTTACACCCTTTACCATTCAGGTGCTCGTTAATAAGCACCTCTTGTGAACTAGCAGAATTTGAAATATATGCGTTATTACAGGCCAAAATCCGAATATAAAAAATCACCACGCAGTCTCTAGCCTTATTTTTGAGCAAACAAGATAAGGATGAAGGAAAATGACGACGTTAATCAATCCCTTTTGGGATGCTCCACGCATTCTACTTCTACGAGATGTCGTGGAGGCGATTTGAATGCGTACTTGGCCATACAATGACTTGCGGTGGCCAGTCGATGAACAGGTCAGCGCTTCACCCTTCCCAGACAAGTCTGGAACCACCTCACGGACCCCGGGGGATGGAAGGCTTGGTTGGCATGGGCGAAGAATACGAACCAGGAACCTGGTATCGGGTGCAGGCGGCAGTCGGCGCCTCCTCCGACTGCGCTACACGCGCCCTCGAGCAAACAAGCTTGAAATGCTTATCCCAAACGAATCCGTGACCGCTACTTTATCATTTTATCCTAGAGGTGTTAATAAAAAATAAAAAAGAGAACTACACATACATTTTAGATGAAAAAGGGAATGACAGACAACGCCAGAGGCATAGGTAAGAAATTACTAAAGAAATAAAACAAAAGGCTTCATAATTCCCAGGAAAATTCTGCCCTTGGCGAAGCTTCTCATATGAAGGGAGGGTCCTATGCAAGAAAAAGAAGCGCCTACAATTTCTTAAGAAGAGCAGTAGGTCATTTCTCCTTCCAAACTCAAGAGTGTCGAGCCCATATTCACAAGCACATAATTTATTACATAACGCATGCTATTGCACACAATTGATGGACATAAGAACCAACGGTTGACTACTAAATATAGACGTACAATTCCATGTAGCAATCTGCCTTTAATAAAAACAATAGCGTCACCGTACTACAATAAGAACTGTAAAACTATGCAAAGATCACTTAAGATAGATGAAGACGAAAACACAGTGTTTCACTTCCATCAAAGCAGAATATACTAGTTGAGCGTTCAATAAGAGCAACAGCCCTCATTGGAAAACGTGATCTTGTAGTCAGGATACCGCTTTTTGAGAATGTCGACTGTTATCGAGTGATCAGCTTTGCCGTATCCCTGAGAGTAGCCGTAAACAAGGATTTCCTTCGCATCATCCTCGTGTCGAATTCTTCCACCTCCGACGCATTTCAGTTTATAAGCAGATCCGGCGTCGTCTCGCGCTACAGCAAGGATATCGGCGTGGAAGTTGCATTTGTAGTATCCGCGTACTATGTATTTCTCTTCATTGGACGAATTGCCCACGCACTTAATCAAAATGTACTTGAATGTTCTCACGGATCAATGTCGACGTCAGGGAGTCTGAGAGCGACATGCTGTGGGACCTCAAACTTGGTTAATTAAACCGGTTCCTCACGATCATGATTCACGATTCCTAATTTTACTTGACGAAATTTGGTCATATGCAATCCTCAAGCTACGTATCATTAAGCTTTCTGGTGAAGCCGTTCCGAACTCGTCTTATAATATCGCTAGCCGTTCATGTGTAAGGTAGTAAGGGGCAAAAACTGGCGTACCATACCCCAGTGTTGGTCTGACAAAAAGCCTATGCACCCGGAGAAGAATGTAACCGTCATTTGAAGACAGGGCTCTGGACCGATTAAACATGACTTTCATAGCTTTGTTGGCTACCGTTGCACAGTGCTTATCGAAGTTCAAATTACTGGTAACTAGAAACTCAATACCTTTTATTTCTTCAACTTCATTAAGTGGTGTAATAAAAGGATAAAGGACGGCGTTACTCAATCGCTTTTGGGATGCGCCACGCATTCTACTTCTACAGGATGTCGTGGAGGCGATGTGAACAGCCGATGAACAAGTCAGCACTATATCCTTCCCAGACAAGTCTGGTACCAATTCACCGACTCCGGAGGAATGGAAGGCTTGGTCGGCCTGGGCGGGAAATCCGAACCAGGAGCCTGGTGTCGGGTGCAGACGACAGTCGGCGCCTCCTCCGACTGCACCACACGCGCCCATATTAAGTGGTATACGGTACACTATTAAAAGAGTAGTGAGGCACGTTATCATTTCTAGTACCAATGTGGAGCACTCTAGACTCTTCTTCCGAAAACAGTAAACTCCTATCAGATGACCACTTCTGAACATTATTTACTGCATTTTGGAAAAGTTCAACATCAGAATCACTTGCAATTGGTCGTTGAATCTTCTAGTCGTCAGCGAAAGCTAGAAGATCACGCTTCCAAATCGTTCACGTTTGGATGACGTAACTCATAATAATCATGTTGTGTCTGAGAACAATAATAGCAGTCATATTGGCAATCCCTTGTAAAATTTTGAGATTTTTGCTATTTTTTCTGTGCACATATTCGCAGTGATTCTAAAACAACTCTTGACAAAGCGTTTGCGGACATCAATGCAACATCTTTTCATTAGACCTTGTGAAGAATCAAAGCGCATAAAGGAAATCTTTAGGCTTTGTTCTCCTCGATGCATTTTCCAATTTAGAGAAGTATTATCGAATTTAAGGCCACTCTGGCCTTTGAATGAGCGATTGCTCATGGCATTTGCAAGTGCGCACGCAACAGATGAGGAACGTACGTCATCAAGGCAATCTCCTTCAGGAGCTGCGTTTGGTATTTGCATAGTGTGGGGATCCTCAGATTAGAGAATTATACTTTGAAGATGGCGAGCAACGTCTGGTATTCGTCGCAAGTTCTGTAGGGATGTCATCCCTTAAGTATGTACAATTTGCTTACGGCGACAAACAGCTACACCCAGAGATGAGCCGAGATATGCTATGTAACGCCTACATAACTCCTTATTATTAGCAATAATTCCACTCTATAACGCGCTAGGCGATGAGTCATACTATCGATCGGCGCCGCTGCAGAAATTATAAAATAGGCGGAAATTCAGGGGAAAATAGGGGGAAGATGGGGGGAAAATTACGACACGAAAATCGCGAAAATTACCCAGACGTCTTCTCCCTGCCTGGAAACTTCGACCCTGAGGCAATCGAGGTCGCTGAACACGAATCTGACGTTTGTTTGTGAAGTATCGATCGCCCTCAATCGATATTGATCAAGTTACGGTGCGGGAAAATAGCGGACAATACGTGGACGTCTTCTATGTATCTGCCTGGAAACTTCAGCTCTGGGGTAATCGCGGTCGCTGAGCACGAATCTGAAGTTTGTTTTTTGCAGTATCGATCTCCGTTAATCGATACTGATCAAATTACGTGGCGCGAAAATAGCAGAAAATACCCAGACGCCTTCTACGTGCCGGGGGATTCGGAAGACGTGCAGAATACGTCGTTCAATGTGCCTGGAAATTCAGAAATTGTGCCGAAGATGTTGTCCGTCAAGGGTGGATCATTGAGGGAACCAGGGCCGGTAATGGGGGACCGTTTCAGTAAGGGAGGACCAGTAGTGAAGAACCAATAGATCGCCTTATCATGACATAAACTGTACGTACTGCGAGCATTTTGTACTCTTAGGTTGGGGAAAAGCTGTACAAGTAGAGCAGCTAGCTTGACGTGATTGTCCTTAGCATAATGATACCTCAAAATCGCGCGAAGCGGCTCAAGTGGAAGGCGTAACGGAGCACCTGTGATACATATCTAACTCCTTATTCGCATTGTTTGATGTATAATAGACAACTAAGACTGTGGCAAAATGAAGAGAAATCCTGAAGTTTCTGTTTCTCGAAGACGATTGCGTAAAGATGTTTGTTTTTCAGATATGCATACCAGGTGTAGCAGCGGCTGCGCTATCTGCCATTGTGTTCGCGAAAATGCGGCAATCGTCATTAGAGGTAGGGTATATGGCTCTTCTTTTTCCTTATTCGAATATCATCTCTTCACCTATCGTCATAGAATGGTCATTCAGGTGTTACTGTGTGGTCTGTCGCTGTTCGACGTTCTCGTTCTGTCGTCAACGTTGCTCATCTATCCTGCGATGAACGCCTGTCAGAACGAACCGAATCCAGTGGGTTTAGTATTCGTTCATTTATTTATTACATAGGGAGGTATCCCCATGTGGGGGATAGTAATGAGTTAATTAGTTAGTTAGTTAGAGTTAGGTAAGTTACACACACTAGCAGTCGGAATGCCGACAAGAGGATAGTGATGCAGAAGAAGGTAGAAAAGGGCAAAAAATAACAAACAAGTAGCAAACTGGTATAAGGAGATGTTTGAACAAACAACGACACTAATCAATTAATCAACTAATTAATTGGGCTTCAAACAGGTGGTATTCCTCAGGCAGGAGGTATTCCTCAGATGAGCCTTTGCAAGTTTTTTGAAGGAGGAACGACTGGAAGGAATGCAGGCTTCTCGCTTAGGCCAAAGTAATCAGCGAAGATGATTAGTGCAAAAATGTTCCCTGAAACCTAATCTGGCCCTGGATTAGCTAGGCTTGCGCGAGATATCCCTGGTGGAAGAAGGTCGCACTAGAGCAAATGACCCTAGCTGTAAACCATTTTGCCCGTGCATTATCTTGTGAAACCTCAGCGAGTCGAACTTACGCCTTCTGTTGCAAGCGTTCGCAAATTGAGATTGTGATTCCTTTTTTGCGCAGACGGCGTATTTTCGTAGTTGAACCCTATTGGCCTTATCATGAGTTTGTGTGTGATACTGGGCTTTTTATTATTTATTTTTGCGCTTCAATTTCAGCTGTATGTACATGAGAGGTCCTGTGAAAGGTCTTTTTTTCGATCCAGTGAATGGGTCAGCAGCATTAGAGTAGCGTGGCTAAGCCTGATTAGAGCATTAGAGCAGCGTGGCTAAGCCCACTTAGAAGGTCGTCAGGTGGCTGATTAAAGTTTCTGGTGGAAGTGGAGGTGGAGGATGAGAGTCCATGACGGTCCAGCGCAGCCAAGAGAGGAATTTAGCTCCTTGCGATACTCCCACCTTTGAAGAGGTTGGGCGCAGTTGGTTGAAGGCAGTATGTAGCATTTATTATACAGTACGAGTGAACACTATTTATGAAGTCATAGCAGAACAATATGAAGCGCACAATGCTACCAACATGCCAGAAACAAAGAGAATCATAAGAGAAAAGGATAGGCATGAGAATTCGCAGAAATGTACTCTCCTTGAAAGATCTTCCTAGCGGTGTCGTAAAAACGCATGTGCCATATACAGTCGCACATTGCTGTAAAGGAGATGATGGTATAGCGAACGGTCCAGCAGAACGCTTCAGTTTTCACTTTGGTCTTACACTCGATTGTTGTTGAAGTTATTAAGTGGTGCAGTTTTGGCTGGGAGGGTCAGCCTCGGTGAATTATTTTGCGTCGCTTCGACTCCATAATTTGAATAGAATTCGGGCAAAAGAAGAAGCTCTACTAGGTGGCCAATCTTAACATACAAATTACCTGATCCACCCTCCGGGGTTCCTTCCCTTGCCCAGTTATGTGAACCACTTCGTTGAGGCAAGCAGGAGAGCACAAAAAAGCAGTTGGCTTCCCTTCAGGTCATGACACTTGTGACACCTTTCGTACTGTTGGTCATCGACTTGCTCGAGCGGGCGCAGCGTCTCCATTCGTCCCTGTCGCGTGCCAGAGTGCTCCAATGGATCCTCCTCGCTCGAGGGAGCGAAGAGCGTCATATCGGTCGTTCAAGGCTTTCACGAAGAAGTCCGACCAACGCGTTGGTGGGCGTGCTGGTGTTTTCCTGACATCCCGCGGCACTTGCCGACGGCTCTCGTCCAGCAGGTGTCTGCGAAGCGCGTTACGTGGCCGGCCCACCTAATCTTCGACAACTTGGCCCACGCGACAGCGTCTCTAATCAGGGATAGGGAGGTGCGGGTTCGAGTCCCGCCTGGCGCTAGAAGTTTTGATCGTAACAAAACATCGTTGTGACAGCGTCTCTGATCTTCGAACGTTGGCGAAGCTCGGAACTCCGGAGGCCTTCTCTCACTTGTGTGAGTCGTGTCACTCCGAGCATCAACCTCTCGATTCCACGCTGTGCGACGCTGATCTCGTGTTCATCCTGCTTTCGTATAGCACAGGTCTCTGAGGCGTATGTTAGGGCAGGAAGAACAGTGGAGTCGAATAGGTGGGCACGGAGCCGGACGTTCTTCGGTCTTCTTCGCGACTTCTTCGACGCTCTTGAAAGCTCTCCAAGCCGCTTGTTTCCTCCTGCTCAGCTCTGGCGCTTGGTCGTTGGCCATATTGACTTCCGACCCAGATACACGTAGCTAGAGCACTCGGAGATGTTCGTTCCGTTGAGCGAGAATGGGGCATCAGAAACTTGTCCGTACCTCATGAACATCGTCTTCGTAAGATTCCCTAAGGTCGTACTTCAAGATCTGTTTCCCAGTGCGCCATGTGTGTAGTCGGAATTGAATACTGGATTCTAGCTGAATGGTCAATATCCGAGCGTCGTGGAATTTTTAATTCTCAACTTTTTTCTAGGCATTTATGCACGATAGGTTGTATTTTGTAGACCCAGAAAAGCACTGGTTATATGCGCTATCTCAGGCTCATGTCTGAAGAACAGCCCTTTAGGTCTGCTAGTCACTAATCAAGCCAGCAACACCAGCAATAAGTGCACCTCGGCAGAACTTCCTTGATCACGTTATCGCCACTGCGCAAAGAACTGAGCAAACATGCCATTAGGCAAATCCTGAAGCGAATTCACCGTGGTAACCACTCACACAATGAGAAGAATTGAATGAAAAAAGTAGAAGAAAAAACAATTATTGTGTTGCAAGGACATTTACTGATTAGCGAAGGGCGAACAGCAAAAGGAGGCTTGAATAGCAAATCGAGCAAAACGCGGCGGTGGCAACTCTGCATATAAACTGAGGGGTGTCACTTTGCAGTCAGTAGATGAAGCTCGTGACCTATGTTTCCTGATATCTAGGGATTTGAGGTTTGACCTGCACTACAAAGCATTGGTTAATAAGTATAACTATCGCATCTACAACCTTTTTAAAGTCTTGAGAAGCAGCTGCCAGGTTCGACCCTCGATGAATCTCGGCGTTGATCGTTGTCCAATTGTTCATCGTGGTGTTGAACTCGAGACCGAGATAGTATACGCTTTATTGACGACTAACGTTTCGGCGATTTCGTCTTCTTCAGAGTCTGAAAAAGTCCAGACATATGGTTGAAGCAAGTAGGTCAAACATCGTCACAGACCTCGCGAAAGGGCTGCCACAGGGTAAGCGACCACAACGGCGTCGTCTTCGGGATCACATTAAAAATTCCAGCCCGGAAGACCCATACCGCCGCATGCAAAACCCTGGAGGGATTCTGGATACAGGCCAAGAGCACGAGGTTGAATCGGCGTGAGAAATGCGTCTGTATAACCCGCGAGCTCACCTCTTACATCAGTCTCGCCTTTTAGATAGTTTTACTTTGTGGGGTCTCCTCGGGTGCCCTAAATGTTGGGCTGTTATTACCTCTCTCTGCTGGAAGGGTTGCTGTTCGGAGGGTCTTTGAATTTTCGCAAGGTCTCTGGCGATGTTTGACCTACTAGCTTTAACATATATCTGGACTTTTTCAGACTCTGAAGAAGGCGAAATCACCGAAACGTTAGTTAAAGCGTGTAATATCTCGGTCTCGAGTTCAACACCACGATAAAGCTTGAGAAGCAGAGATCCTCACATTCTTCTTCGAGCATATAAGACATATGTAAGGCCTATCATGGAATGCGGAACCACCATCTTCAACCCTACGAAGAAAAACGACATCACACTTCTGGAGAGCGTTCAAAACAAACTTATGGTGAGATGCTACGGCATCAATTACTACCAGATACCAAATAGCGCTGAGAGAACCAAAATGTTGTCTTTTCCAGGTCTTCACAGTAGAAGGAAAAGACTCGATCTTTTTATGTTTTTCAAAATCCTCACAGGCGAGGTTTCGATTAGCCCACTCTGCTTTTTCGGTTTACCTTTGACAAGAAATAAAGGGAGCGAACTCAGACTCTATTTTGCGGTTGTAAAATCGCGAGCCAGAACAACTTTCTTAACCTACAGGAGCATAAGGGGGTTCAACCTTATTCTGAATGCAAAGATGCCTTGGGTCGATCTCTGCGTGGTTGCAAGAATCTACTGTTGCATTTGCAATGAACCTCATTGGACGTTTTTTGTACCCTTTCTATTGTATTTTATTGTCACGCCTTGAGTGTTGTTTTTAACTATTTATGTATTTCTACATGTGGCTGCGGCCCATGTCTTGAATAAATAAATAAATAAATAAATGGGCACGCGTGAACCTAGCAGATTCTTGATAGGACATTTGTTCTGCAAATGTGTTCCATGCAAGTAGACAAGGTGATTTTCCAGAGGTAGAGGAAGAAAATGGCCCATTATATCTAATGGTAGTACACCTCGTTTTTGAAATTGATCCAGATCTGTGTGATTTGCGATCGGGCTTTAACAATACGGTGCAAATAGTTGTCCCCTCTGGTGGCAGACTGCAGCTGCGTTGTGTATTCTGTGTGATCTAAATTGTTGCTTGTCCTAGATGTCAGTTCCATGGGGCGGTCATTGTGCCTATGTGCAGAAGTTCTGGCATCTACCATCGGGTGTCATAGCTGGCTGATCCGGACAACCAGATTAGCTTTGCTGCCATATAACCTAGCACCAATTGTTCTGCCCTCTTGCAAATTGAGCTAAAATCTATCGCTAAGCTGCGGACCAAAGCAAATCTACACATTTCTTCTTTACGCTGTCAAGGGATGTCGCTGCCGCTTGCTAGCCTTCTATCTTTGATGGTTTGTTAAGTTTATCTTTTTTCTACCATGGTTGTTGCTGTTTCTTTCCTATTGCCCACATTTTATGTACGTCGTCTTGACGTTGATAAAAAAATAAATAAATGCCCAAATTTAACATTTAAGGAAATGCAAGACTTCGTCGGTCTTTGAAAGAGTAAGATGTTGAATTGCGCTTGGAATACGCCATTTTTAATGAGAATCTGCGCAGCGTAGAAAATCTGTTGTATAGGTTTTAGCTTGTAAGGACTTCCTTATCCTTGCGTTCCAGTCCTATAGTTAACGGTCGTTAAAAAACGTCTATTCAAATAAAACCTCTTTGGAGGAAATCGAGGTGTTGGGAGAATCAACATCTTACAACAACCTCTTATAAAACACGAAGAGAGAGCCTGATATCAATCCTGCCAATTTGGCTGTGGCTATAGTCATAATATTCAATGCGGTGTTTCTGTTACCAACAATAATACTACTGGGTGAAGGATGCTCGAAAGTGACTTCTCCATTTAGTGGAGGTCACACCATAGTTATACTTAATGCCGACGCCTGCGGAGCCGATATAAATTTTCATTAAATTTAGTCAACTTCATTTTAAAGAACTCGACATAGTGTTATGTTCTGCTATGCTTACGTTTTTTTTTGGAAAATATTTTTCTATCCTTTGCTCCGAGTGTTCTGAATAATCTGCAAAGACATTTCTTCCATTGTTTTGCAGTTCATAGTGTTATCGGTGCCCAGGATTTCGTTGATGTTGCACCCTTTAAGCTAGGCGTTGTATTTTACTTGACTGTCACTATGGTTTCCTTGTCTGGCTGGTTTCTATTGGCGCACTTTAGGTGCAGAAATAAATAAATGAATAAATAAATAACTTCCATCGCACTTTCCACATTTATGAAAATCTCTGCTTTAGGTCGATAGTGGAGTTTGTCATTTCTTCTGGCGATCGACACTGATAGCATATCCCCTGTCACTCATAGCACAAGCAGGTACAAATATACAAATATATCGTTCAATATGTAGGTCTCCAGGACACCGAAAAAGTTAGAAAAACTATACTTGGATCATAAGAGACTCACTAATCATTTCCAATTCTAGGCTCTGTATGGACCTGTGTGGCGATCGCATTTGATCGTTTTCTTGCGGTGTTCTTTCCGATTAAGAAGCGGGTGTGGGCCACACCACAAACCTCTACCACTGTTATTTGCGGTGTGGCAATATTCAGGTGAGACTCCCGGTTCATATGGTTCATACGAACACATTTCATCACATGGGGAAAGCTTCAGCTCAGGAAGAGATTTTTTAGTGTGCTGTTCAAGTTGCCAGCCTTCTTCGAGATTGTCCTCAACGAGTCGGGTCAGATCATGCCGTCGTCATTACGTCTCGACGAAACCTATCAGCTAATCTATATGACTTATATGTACGTGATATTCACTCTGCTGCTACCATGGACGGCGATTATTGTCCTCAACGCCATCGTCATACAAAAGGTGAGCATGTGCATGCATACATATATACGTACGTGCGTACATACATGCATACATACATACAAACATTCACGCATACATACATGCGTAATAATTTCGTCTTGATTTTTCTTTCCTAGCTGGCAGAGCAAGAGTGGAATCAGCGGAGAGAATTTGGCACCTTGGAGCTCAATAATTTTCTACATTTTCCAAACCCGAATAGTAAGGTATGTGTCGTGACTTTCACCACGACTCTTCAAAGGACGCAGAGTCTATGCGCCTTAGGCCCCGTTTATACTTCCATCGCGGGGCGACGCGATTCCAACGGCGCGATGCGTCCAATCGCGTCGCGCTGTTTCGCACGACGATGAGCACTCCGAACAGCCGGCGACGCGATCCGCGATTACGCACCATTGCGTACTTGCACACACGCAACTGTGCACACATTTCCGGGTCCTGGCTGCGACACTGCCTCCTGAATCATAGAATGGATTACCGAAAGACAGTCTAGAACATAAAGCACTATAATCAAGGCTGGTGCCATGCCACACCTTTGAATCTTCTAGAAGAACATCAGACTGCTCCTTGCTGGTACTGCTAAAGCTATAACGAGTAAGTCGAAGCGCCATCTAATCTTGGCTGCGCACCCAAAGAACACACATAGTCTAAACTTGCCCACCAGAGCTCTCAGGCTCGAGCAGAAAAAATAAAAAACAAAGAAACAGAGAGCCTAAGAATATTAGCAAAGAAGCATAGAAGGTTTTGCTTAGGCATTGTAAAAAGGATACACTAAACAGTCTGCAATATGAGCCAGTATAAGGGAGAAATGGGCGAGAATCTTCATGAGTTCTGCCGCAAGTTCACCTCATACCAGGCTACTGCAGTGAACGAATGGAAATACCATAAAACTTACCAGGACATAACCTGCAGCGAGAAAAAGCGGAAAAGAATAAGGGGCAGGGGGATTAAGGGCGAAGGGAATAGAGGCGCAGTCCGTTGAAACAGCTGGGCAGTACAAGCCATAGTGGCGAACTGACCTGAAGATGTTAAGCTAAAGAATGATATGATAATAAGTGGAAATAAGAGAAATCATCAAAACTTGAAGAGAAACTCACCTTGTGCGCGAAATCCGGCTCGCCTCCATGGAATTCGGGCACCCTGGACCTGAAACGAAAGCGAAACGTTTATTGGGAAAGCATAAAAGATGTAAAAGGTGTCACCGACGACAAATAAAGCAACAAAGCAAGAGCAAGTGCGGGTCCACACTGCGAAAATCAGCTGATTGGAGCCATCCCGCGCCCCAGTCCACCACGTTCGCGCCCCAATTCACCGCGATCCATCGCATCGCACCCATTTCGAGCGCGACGCGATCCGACGCAGGGCGACGCGATTGGTCGCGGATTCACGCGATTCATTCCGGACGGCTGGCGTCGTCGCTCCGCGACGCGATCAATCAATTTGGCCCCATTGCGTGGCCATCGCGTCGCGCTGCGACGAAGTATAAACGGGGCCTTATGGATCTTGCCGCGCACCAGTCGACGCGCAGCATCAATACTCTGCGAGCGACCATGAACGCGGGCGCGCGCGGGCTTCTGCCCTTCCCCTGCACGCACGGCCATCTTCGTCCGTCGTCTGCACTATCGCCGTCAGCTGGGACGAATTCGTGGACTGACGAAGTTGTTCATCATCTAGCCGTAGTAACACCAAGGCCAGGATCATGGACGCGCACTATGGAGCCGAGAGGAGAGAAGATCGTCCCCGATATGCACTCTGAGCTGAAGTAACCGCAGGCCCCTGGCGAGGAGCACCGCCTCGTGGCCACACGCTTTAGGCAGAAGCCCCTCCATGCCTTGCCGAATGTTTTGAGGGTTTCCCTGGTAACATGGGAGGTTCGGCTGCTTGACTCCTAGGATCTTATACATATGCCGTTCGTGAGTAGTGAGTTAGTTTATGTTAGAAATATCTAGTAAATCTAAATGATTTGTTTGCGTCTGCAGAAGATCAAGAAAGTGGGGTGCAGAAGAATGGTTGACGCCATATTTTTTTTGTTGTCCGCAATACCATGAACAGAAGAAAAGGGTGCAGGGGATTGATCTAGTGCACACAAGGACATAAAAGAGATCACAGCCCGACTCGCATGGTTCGGTTGCAGCAGGGCCGAATGTAAGAAGAGCCGAATGGCAGGCAGTAGGAGTCTAAGCGTGCTGTAAGACCTCTCCGACTCTGCCATAAAGTGAGCCTCTGTCTTGGGCCACCGTTCGCCGATAAACTTGAGCCCGAGGCAAGACAGCATGGTTCTACTTGCAAGCCAGTAAACCTCTTAAGTTTTGAAGTGACTCGTCACATTGGATTATCAAGCTATCTTGGAGCCTCATCAAAATCGTTCAAATTGAAATGGATACTCCACCTTAAGGTTTTATTTTCCAGTTTTTCGGTTTTTTTTTCGGCATAAAAACCTTGCAACGCAAAGTATCACAACAAAAGTTAACAAACCACGCAACCACGCTCGACAGAGCTTACTAGCTAACTGTATTATACTTCCGTCAAAAATGGCAACATTAAAGGGCCTATGTAACCAATCGTACACCAAATAACGTCGCATCCGCAACGTATCGCTCTGATCATCTCCTCTATTCGCTTCGGCGGTCAAAATGTTCTATGAATAGGTCTTTGGCCAGTTTTTTCCAATAGGGCTAGTCGTGGGCGGTGCAGTACAATAACTATTTGCCGGAGGCAGTTCATTATTGTGAAATGTATGATGTTGCAAAAGACTGCTGGTGCGATTGTTATTGGTAAATGCGGGAACCAGTGAGTGTTCACACCTCGTCGCTTAACCTTTCTGTGCTCATTTGGGCTGAGCACGTCCAAAAAGCCTGCGCCCCTCAAAACAATTTGGCGAAAATCACAACCCCGATGCTTTGCCCTTCTTCTTTAAATCTCTACTGTAATTGTGAGAGAAGAAGCTACCTCATCGAATTTCTCTCTTTCAAGGTTCGCGAAGCGTACCGTACTCACAAGCAGCTGACACAGTCGAATACGCGGGGACGGAGGGACACCGACGAGCGAAAGTGGGTTTCTGCCTAATCGTTTGTTGTTGCCAATAATATTAAGAGGTTCTGAGTAGTCACTAAGTTCGGCAACAACAAAACAGAGCCGTGAGGTTCATACTTCTCTATCCATCACCGCAGATGCTTTGTCTTGCCTTGTTGCAACATCCTCCGCCGTTTCAGAATGACTGTGATGACGATAGTAATGACGGGTATCTTCGTGCTGTGTAATATTCCACCGGCGATCAACAACATCATCGAATCCTACGCGCCTCAGTACCGAGAGATGTACCGACATCGGATACCGCTCTCAACGCTACTCGTTTGTGTGAACAGGTAGATCTTGATTCGGTTCGGAATTTGAACATCGGCAGCACTCCTCAGCTGTTTCCCGGGCATACATGGATACATAGATACATGCATGCATACATACATACATGTATACATACATACATACACACATACATACATACATACATACATACATACATACATACATACATACATACATACATACATACATACATACATACATACATACACACATACGTACACACATGCATACATACATTCATACATACGGAACAGCATGGGGAACTCTAGAATCATTCTCCAACGCTAATCTGTAATCTGCTTGCCTGTCTGTCTGTCCATTTGCGCAATATTAACGACTAGTGGGCAATCTTCACCGCGCGAAAAGGGAGCCAGGCATCGGATCGATATCATTCGGTTTCATGTTGACACAGCGAACCCTGAACGGATTTCCTGCCAAGCAAACAAAATCGATCGACCATTCAATTCCGGTATAGTTTTTTACTTGACCGTGTGACCGAAGCTGGTGAATGTTTTAATATAATCACATTAGGTAAGCTTTATGAAGAGCAAACATCATCGACTCATTAATCAATATCGGTCCGTAGTATGTGTTTCTACCTGGAGCTGGCCTTTTCAGATGGAGATTGCGTGAGTGTAATTGTCACTGGAAAGGCTCCATAGCAAATTGCCACAATTCATTGACTCAAGCGGCATTCACACTCCCGTTGCTGCTGTTGCGCAACCGATGCCGTAGTGATGAAGCATAGCGCAGAGACGCAGAGGAGCAACAACGAGGGGGCTTTCACACTGCTGTTGCCGCAACTCCGCATGAGCAACACCGGCATCGATTGCGCCACGGTTGCGCGGCTTCAGCGACAAGGAATGATAGTCGTCATTCCTTGTTGCTGATGCTCGTCAACCGAGGCAAACCACAGGTCTTCGGCTGCAACAAGCATCGAACTCCTCCACTTTTCGTTGCTCGATGCTGCAACAGCAGCAACGGCAGTGTGAAAGCCGCTTTAGGAACATTGATCGTTATCATCGATTTTTGACGGTTAGGATGATTATGATTACCACTTTACTGGCTTTATAACCGATGTGTAAGAAATTGACTATTAGACGAATATCGATCGATATTACTCACCACTGTAGATGCCGTTCGGGTTTTCGTTTTTGTAACCACACGACACAATAGCCTTTGAAAGGGCCCCCACACCAATTAACCGAAATTCCTCGTTTGACCAATATCGATCGAGGATATTGATTTTTGGTTTAGGTCGCTGTTTGAGACGAGAATCACATTGCCTGTAGTGTCAAATGAGCTGGATTTTCAGCGCCTCCAACATTCTCATCTACTGTTGGTTCAATCGGCAATTTCGACGCAACGTATTTCGACTCTGTGTCTCGTCGGCTTACAAGCGACGTTGCTCACAATATTTTCCCGCTTCAAAAGAGGTACTGATCATATTTTCATGTCCTTGACTGATTTTTTTTTACTGGTATTGCAATCCATGTACTCTTTCTTTGTCTGTAAGCAACACAATAGAAGAAGCCAAAATCTAAAATTGAAGCGTGCAAGAAAACTTTCAAAAATTCACTTGAAGATGCAATAAACGAATTGATTCATGAATCTGTCCGTCTTTCCGAACATCAGTACACTATTAATTGCAGCTCAAAAGTTCAGTCCCTATTACTGATTCATGTCAGGTTCAGTTGCTCGAGGAGGAGTTGTTGCTATTATACTGACAGGCGGGCGTCCAATTAATATCAATCGATATTGTCTACTCTTCTCTAAAGTAAATTGACGGCGAAAAACATGCGAGCTCTATCGGTTAACCAATCAATATCTATCGATATTTCTATTTTTCTCTGAAACTATCGTTTGAATCAGGGCCGTGACACCGTTTTTTTTTTTGCTTTTTTGGAGGGGGGGGGGAATGCCATTATTGATGGCTAAGCAGCAACAATCGATATTTTTGAATTCTGTCCAAGACAGGTTTGAAGAGAGATAGAAGCGATTATACTATTCAGAAGTCACACATCTCGGAAACCATTATAGTTGTAGTCAACCCTCAGTCAACCCTTTTGGGATGCTCCACGCATTCTACTTCTACGGGATGTCGTATAGCAAAATGAATGCGTATGTGGCCTACTTATACCTACGGTAGGAAGGCGATTAGTGTTTTTTCCTTTCCCAATGAGTCTGGTAGCAACTAACCGACCCAGGTTGGATGTAAGACTAGGTATGCGTCCTTCCGATCAATAGCCATTGATAACAATTATCGATTTCCGATTAGCAGTGACCGTTTGAAAAGGGAGCCGCACGAATATGTAGACCAGTAAAGAAACTTCACAAAAGGTAGACGCCATGGATCAGCCAATCAATATCGATTGATATCGCATAATCTCGGAGTCGGTCTGTAGCTAGACAGTTTAATTGTATGCTTTTGTAAACAAGCGAGGGTGTCGGGTGTGTGTGTAAGCAATGCTTGGCACACCCCGAAGGACGACCGAGCCCTTAGGGGTTTGGCACCCTTTAGACGCTCAGTTCTTCGAGGCGGTCTCAAGGTTCCATTGGTGTGCGCCATGCTTTCTGTTCTTTGGTATACAGTACTTTAGACATTTTACGTAGTTTGAGATCTCGAAAATGAATTCTACCTGCTAGCTACTAGATTTAGTAGCAGTTCAGGAACCTCTAAACAAGCACATAGATTTATTTCACATCGGCGGGGGTTCAACCAATAGATAAAATCGATACGTTTGCGAGAAAATGACGCCTTTTGCCAACTGCGCCATAGAATCCTGTGCTATTAGATGGGATTTGACTGGCTACTAAAAGCTTAAATATCCTTTGAGATATCTGACCATTTCTCAGGGAATTCTCAGAGATTGATTGCCTTCCATTTCAGGTGCGCACAAGTGACTCGGTCATATGTAGTTCCCGAAGTCCCAAGCTGTCCGCCATCTAACGGCTGGGTCCGAGCTACCTTCGTCACATTATAGTTTACTTTTCCCTCATGTGCTGCGAGTTTTCTTTCTGCTGTGTCTACAAACATGCGGGTTATTGTTGTATCGAGAAATTTTCTATTCTTTTTGTTTTGTGTTAGATTTCGGCGTAGTTGGTTGGTAGGCATATGCGTGCTGATGATAACAAAAGCTCATTTCGTCAGGTGGAATACGTGCTATGCAGACACGGCTTTAGAGTGTGCTCAAGATCTGTAAGCATAGCTCTAGAAAACGGAAGAAAAAGCTGGAAATTTTGTAGAGATTACGTGACTAGTCGTTAGTGTGGCCTACACGGGGAGAGGAACGCGACAGCCAACCACACCGTGCACCGAACCAACAGACGCAAGCCGATCAGGCAATCAGGGCGTCAGCCATACCCGCTGCTCAAAGTGTTAAGCCCACTTGATGCGGCTTGATTGACCCCCTGTTCGGTATACGCCACATTGCCGACAAGAACCAAAATAACTAACAGGAAATCGAGATCGAAAACAAGGCGATCAACAATCAAGAATAGATGACGAAAGTTGCGTGCGATTAAACGGCGCCGGTGATGTAATGGCGTGCAGCATTCCCGCCCGGTTAGAGAGAGGTGCAGGTTGGAGTCCCGCCTGGCGCTAGAAGTTTTGATCGCAACAAAACATCGTTATGACAGCTCACAACCTCGATACCAGCCACTTGAGGCTTAAAGAAACTGATTTGAACTGTTTCTATCAAGACCATCAGCTTAACTGGTTCCATGCTGATATCAGCGGCCACCTCATCCCGGATACGGGTGAGTGCTGATCGGTCCCACGAGGTGTGGATGTTACGGTCGATCAAACGGCGCCGGTGGTGTAATGGCGTAGAGCATTCCCGCCCGGTTAGAGGGAGGTGCGGGTTCGAGTCCCGCCTGGCGCTAGGAGTTTTGATCGCAACAAAACATCGTTATGATAGATAACGAAAGTGTTTCGTAAGAGCTGCAACAGGTGCCTGGCATGCAACTGCATGGTCTACTCCTCGCAAAAAATTGTCATCTACATATCATCAGCATGCAAGTCTGGTACCAATCTTCAACTGCGCCTATTGCACCTTCCTTTTTCGCTCGAACACTACCAATTATGTGAAGCCGACTGTTCCCAGCCGTATGATAAAGCAATTTTTATCGCATCTCTTGATTTTATTGTTTATTGAACGAATAAGCCTTCTGCGAGGAAGATGTGACTCCATTGTAACGTGCAATCGCTGGAGCGGTAAAGGAGCACCGATGGACATCATTTGCTCAGAAGTTCGATCTCGTCCAACACTCTGTCGATCTGCTCCACTGCCGACAGTCCCATTCCGGTCCATGCCTCATCGTCGAGCACCTGAAATACCGAAAGTGAGCCGAAAACACGGACGATCAAGGAAGAATTCTCTTTGCTTGTTAAGGAACGGACTTCCTGGAGCACGTTCAGCTATAGGTACTGACCAAGAGTGCCCATAAATGAAAACGTAAGTTTCGAAAACCGTAATTCGTAAGAGCTCCCAGTTCTGTAAATCTTAAACAGTATGTATTGATAAGGGCGTGTGTAGCGCAGACGGTGGAGCTGCCGGCTGTCGCTACCAGCAGGAGCCGGATTCATCAAAGTTACTGCAGTAAATTTAGCAGAGAATTGTAAGGAAATAGCTCAGATAACGCGACTTATCAAGCGATATGGTGAGCGATAAGCCGCATTATCTGACCTTTCGTTTACGGTTCTCCCTTAAAGTTACTGTAGTAACGTTGATGAATCCGGCCCCTAGGTTTGGGTTTATGATTTCCCGTTCAGCCCTACAAAAACTTCCATACCTTCTGGGTCAGTAAATTGTTACCAGGCTTGTTTGAGAAGGATAAAGAGCCGATGTGCTCATCGTCTGCCCGGCGCAAGCTATTTTATGACCAAATACACATTCAAATAGTCTCCACGACATCCCAGAGTAGAATAGAGTAGAGTGCGTGGCGCATCCAAAACGGATTGAGTAACGCCGTCCTTTATCCTTTATGTACTGTTATCGGTATATAAAGGATAAAGGTACGATAGGCTTTGGTATACACGGTTGACTGTAGATGGCCCAATATGTACTCTGTCAAAAATATGTGATTTTATTCGTTCGAAATTGTAGGAGAAGACTTGCGCAGCCGATCCACCTTGGTCAACAGCTTATTAAGGTCACATCATACTAGTTAAGCAACGTCATATCAACCATGTATACCAGAGCTGTTAGTTCTCAAGAAAGGTCAAACTTCCGCATGTATTGAATTCTTAAGGAGCTCAATCTTCCAGGCTGTCCAATAATTCTTGTCCGAAAATTTCACCATTTTTAATTTTTTCAAGTTTATCGAAAAAGAAGTCTAATCAACAATATAATCACCACAGTTATCCACAACAGTGGCCCATCGATTGGGCAGGTCGCCGATCGCCCAGAACTCCGGGGGCTGCGACTCGAAGAAGTCCGCGATGTCGGATTTGAGGTTGTCGTAGTTGGTGAATTTTCTTCCACCCAAATGGTACTTCAGCGGGCGGTGCAAGTGGTAGTCGGAGGGGGCGAGGTCCGGGGAATACGGCGGATGGGCAACCGTCTCCCAGCCGAGCGTCGCCAACTTCTGCTGGGTCTCCTTCGCCATGTGGGGGCATGCGTTGTCGTGCAGCAGGTGGACCGAGGCCCGTCGGGGACGCTTTTCTCGGATGGCGGTGGGTAGTTTTTCGAGCTGATCGGTGTAGATGGAGGCGGTGACCGTCCTGCCTTGCGGGAACAGCTCGAAGTACAGCATGCGCTTGGCGTCCCACCAGCAGCAGAGCATGATCTTCAGCGGGTGCAGGTCGGCTTTCGGCGTCGACGGCGGCTCTTATTCGCGCGGGATCCAGACGGCACGGCGGGCGACGTGGTAGTAGAGGACCCAGCTCTCATCTCCAGTGACCAGTTCCTCGAGAAACTCCTTGCGATGTGGACGAAGGGGGAGAGACTGGCAGACGGCCACGCGGCTCTGCTTGTTGGCGTCCGTCAGACGGTGGGGGATCCAACGGGCCAGAACTTTGGGTAGCCGAGTAAGTTGAGTCGATCGTGGATGGTGGACTTGCTGCAGCCGAGCGTCGTCGCCAGTTCACGGGTGGTGGCTCCCGGCTTCTCCTTGATACAGCGACGGGCTTCGTCATCATCCACCGTAGAAGGCCTCCCGTTGTGCTCCCTGTCCTCGAGGCTCGTGTCGCCGCTCTCGAAACGACTGAACCAGCGCCTGACTGTGCGTTGGGACACTGCATCCTCCCTGCACGCTCTGCAGATGTTGGCCACCGCGGTGCCAGTGTCGTTGCCCAGCAGCCACTCGTAGTACACGAAGGTACGAATTCGACCTTGGTCCATTTTAGCTTGCACTGGTAGCTAGACGCGGCGACTGCGCCTTATATACCCCTAGCGTGGAACACTGGAGGGAGAACCTTCTAGAAGCTTTTACACTGGCCTGATATTATAACACTTCTAAGGAAAATTATAGAATTTTGAAAATTTTCGGACGGGAATTATTGGACAGCCTGGTTTATAAGTAATGATGAAAATGTCACTAACATGCCCATGTCTCGTATTAGACACCTTGTTGCTCCGTAAAAACTTTTCTAAATGCTGTGTGTGTCATAATTCTGTAGAAGATCTCATGATATTTTCGAATGCTTTCTTACGCATTCTTACGCATTTAATCAATTTATAACACACGCTTGAAAACACAAATAAAATAAATATCAAGACTCACGAAAGGTCGAACCTGGGCGACTAAATTTGGAAATTCTAGCAGTTCACACCGGGCCAATTTTGTAGGGTCTATTAAAAACAGAAATAGGTTTGGTGGCAAGATGTGGATTTCCTTACTCCCAAAGCAATCACAGATATTGAAAGTAAACCGGGCTATCTGAAGACGTTAGTAGTATAATAGTTGCCTCGAGCATACGATAACATCCATGACTTAGAAAATACTTGATTAGCTCCATGTAGGGTATCAGAAAAATACGTCAAAGGATTGGCAAATGATACAAATCTTCTAATCTGCTTCTACACAGGCTCTTCCATGACAGCGTGTTATGGCTTCCTGTCGTTGCAATCAGCACCATTAGTGTTAACACTTACACTGATTAGCAAGGATACGTGAAAAGGTGAGGTTTTATTTGTTTGTTTTATGTATGGAGACAGACAAACAAGCTAATAAGAGAAACTAGCGAAAGCGGGAATAAGTATGAAAAACATCAAGGTGAAGAATAGAAAACGACAAACATCTAATACATTTTAATAATTTGAAGAACCAAGACAATAACTTTTATGGTTCGTTTCGCCACCTTCCTTCAGACGAATCTTGTAAATTATAAAACCTCCCCGGTGGCTCATCAGTGAAGAAAGAGGTGTTATAATTTATTTTAATATTTATTTATTCATTGTTGATATAATAATTCTGTATTTTTATTTTTTATATTTTTTACTATTTATTTATTTATTTATACTAATTTTTTGACAGCATTATTTTTATATTATATTTTTTTAATATAAAATGTTAAAACGAAGATATTTATTGAATTGTACATATATTTACTTTTAGAAAAGATTTTATTACAATTTATTTAAATTTGAAACAAGTTTAAAACATTTTTTTGCTAAAGATTGTTAGTGAAAATTAATAAACTTACAAAATTCTGTTGCTACGGCCACACTCCTTCTTCTTTCTATATAAAGTAATTCATACTGTGCTCTATTGTACGGTATCAGGATAGATATTGTGATACATGTTATCATTACGGTATTCATTTCATTCTTCACACGCTGGGAATGGAGGTGCTACTTCCAAGTGATTCTATTAAAGCATCACTACTTTTTTCAACGCAATTACAATATTTATTTATTTATTTGTTTATTCAGAATAAATTTATAAAATCAATATATATAATTATATATTATATTATTAATTATTATATATATAATTTATAAGACACATCCTGAAAATACCGGTCGACGAGTCTTTTGCCTCATACGGAGAGTTTGGTAATACGTGCTTTTTTATTTATTTATTTATTTATTTATCAGACATGAACATAGTTATGCATTACATAAGTAATGGCAGAAAAACAAATACTAAGTCACACAAACTACAACAAACATAAAATTAAACACAGCACGTTTACCATAACTTTTTACGTACCATTAAGGACTTGAACGAACTCATAGACATGTTCATGATACTCTCATCCTCACCTAATAATAATTCAAGTCCTTATGAATTCTGTAAGTGAGGAAGTTTAATCTCGCCTGCGATTTTGGAACAGGACGGTAAAGCCTTAGGTTCCCTCTCCTATTCCTAGTCAGAGGTGCACCAAAAAATATCGTGGGATCTATTGAAATTTTATTTATAAGAATCTTAAACACCATGGTCATGTCGATCATCTTCCATCGACTGTGGAGGCAAGGTAACTTAAGCGGTTTGGCCCTGTCTGGACCTCTAGGTATGTTGTCATAGTTGGTTCCAAAACATCTTTAAAATAATTTTCGGGTGAAGTTGTTCTGGACGCTTTCCAGAAGAGCAATGTCTTTCTTTTTGAATGGATTGAACACTGAAGTACCGCTCTCTAAAACTGGCCTAACATACGTCTTATATGCACGAAAAATTGCAAGAGAATCGTTGGTTTTGAGCTGTTTGAACAAGTTGTTAATACGATAATTCGCCTTTTTAACAATTACCTTATAATGGGAATCGAAGCTTAAATCACTAGATATATGGAAACCCAAATCACGGCTGTTTTCTACGTGCTTTAAATCTGTGTCCTTGAGCTTATAAGTTGGTGAATTGTGCTGATGCTTTGACTGAATGACAAGACGATGCGATTTTTCTGCGGCCAAAGGAAGCTCCCAAGTTGTAGTCCATTTCTCAATAAAATTAATTGCGGCTTGGATTTTATGAGAAGGGTTTTTCCACTTCAGTATAAACTTTCACATCGTCAGCATACATTTTGCAGCTGACCCCTAGGCTGGTGATAGCTTCAGGACGTTCGTAGGTATACAGGAGAAATAGTAAAGGTGACAAGACACTCCCCTGTGGAACACCACTGGGAGAAGAAAAAACCGCGGAGAACACTGTCTCTAACCTAACTTGGTTCGTTCTTCCGGAGAGAAAACACTTAGTTCAGGACACTATCATTGGATGGATACCAATTCTTTCCTTCTTGTATAGCAACTTATTAATCGGAACTTTGTCGAACGATTCGGTAAAGTCAAAAAAGATTACATCCGTCCGCTTTCTCTTATCCATAGCTGTTGACCAGTCGGTTTAGAGAGCTAAGATCTGAGGTTTCTACCGAACGCCGTTTCATAAACCAAGTTGGTCCTTTGAAATGATATTATGGTCTTCAATAGAATGTGCTTCTTATCGTTAGCAATCTTTTCAAACGCTCTCGCAAAGATTGACGTTATGCTTATTGGCCAATAATTTTTTGGGTCACTGAAAGGGCTTTTGAAGCTTTAAAATTCAATGTTGGATTGACTACCTTGACGTGGTCCACTAAGCTATCATTCTCGGTTTGAGCTGCACTTTCTTTCAACGAAGTTTCATCGTCCTCAATGTACTTCATTCTTCGTCGGATCACCTCAGCACCGTCCAGTCTGGAATGGTTCTAGATGTACACAAAAGTAATTGTGGGCATTGGTCAATACTTATGTGATGCGCCACGCATCCCGTTTCAGGAACAGGTCATGGACTCCACTACTTTATCGTTGTTGCAGAAGCTTGATCAAACACAGAGATTTCGAAAACTTGGCTGGCCTTGGAGCACGGCCGAACCTGAGCTACATGAGCTCAGCCGCTTTCAGAAGTTTGTCTTAGGCCACCATCTTGAGCAAATACAGCGTTGTATTAACTTTCGGAGTCTTCCTATCCAAAGTAAAAGTTCAGAGGCAGAATATGTGAGAAACGAAAGGGTCCAAAATGGGCGGCTAAATCACTATCTTTGGTCATTTTCTCTAAATATTCTATAAAAATAAACCAACATCGAATCCGTAAACGCCTCCGCCGCTGAAGAATAACCGGAGCTTGACCGCGGTGATAGAGTTCGAGTCAGGACCGGCGACAGGGGAGCCGATCGCCATCCACCAAGAGAGACAGCCAGTGGCGATTCCAGTGTTCGTGATGTTGTCAGTGAAACCGAGCTCTTCTTCTTCCCTGTAATAATTCGTATCACAAATTAAATTTGCTCTGCTTTTTGGCTTCTAAAAGTAAAGGGTAAAGGACAGGTTAGTCAATCATCTTGCGGGGTGCGCTACGAACACCACAGCTAGGAGATGTGGTGGAGATAATTTCGAATGCGTATTTGGGGTAGAAAATAGCTGTAGCGGTCAGATCTAAAAAATCAACTTTCATTCGTTATTTTATACTCAAAATTTCAAATTGCCTCTTCAACATCCAAAAAAGAACAAAAAGATAAAGAACAACATTATTCAATCCCTTTTGGGATGTTTTGTCCATCTTCTGTTTCGAATACGCATTCAATTTGCCTCCTTAACGTCCAGTAAAAGTAGAGTGCGTGGCGCATTCTAAAAAGCATTAATGAACGCCGCCCTTTATCGTTATCCTTATTGAAGGGAATTCAGACAAGGTTGACACTAATTCATTAACCACGAAGGGGTGAAGGGCTTGGTTAACTTGGGCGTGACCCGAACCAAGAACCCTGAATCGGAGCGCATGGGAGACACATCGACTTCTCCGACTGCGCTACCATGTGCATAGGAAGATATCCGGGTAAATGTCACCAAGACCCAGGGAAGTGCGAGAACGTGCAGTAGCGGAGGTGCGGGCGGGAACGCGCTGTTGGTCCGACCGTAGTCGCGGTAGCCAATCAAGAACAGGCTTATTGGCTGCCGCAACGGTGCGTTCCCGCACCCCTGCGCTGCATCTTCGCTATATGTAACGACATATGTCAGAAACAACAAGAATTTACCTCTGTATCCAGCTATGAAGTTTGCCAGATCCTGATTTCCACGAATGGAAGCTATCGCTTGAGCACTGAATCCACTCGCGTTGATCGCTTCCACTTCAGCACCGCAGTCGAGCTGGAACAGTAAGGGTCAATCGTCTGGAAGGCTCTCAATCCAGGAAGCTGTTAGCTGCCAAAAAACTTTCTTTTGTTGAAAAATTCGAATATAGCCTCAACTATGTACAGGATCTTATTAGGTCTCACGATTAGATACATTCCTACGTACAAGCACCAACCAACCAGAGCATCGACAACACCCACACCAGCGAATCAGGACACAGACCGCACACTTCCGCTTTCGGTGGCATGATCGCCCGATGCGACTTGACTTGTCTGGTATATTCCCGTCTCACTATGTAGGCCGCATTAGCGACTTGTACCCAATCTTATCACAAGGGTCCCCTAATGCTGCAAAATCAACAGCTGTAAAGGAAACCAGGGGTCGGATTCATCAACGACTTACATAACTTTAACAGAGAATTCACAGCGGAAAACTCAGACAAGGCGGCTTATCGCTCACCATATCGCTTGATAAGCCGCGCTATCAGGTAATTTTCTCTGTTAAATTGCTGTAAGTCGTTGATGAATCCGACCCCTGGAGTAGAGCTGGAAAGTAGGCTGCAATTTGCATTGAAGCTACGCATTTCTAAAGGGGTGACAGTTTGATCAGTGCAATAAGTAAAGCTACTCATTCAGCCTAATGGTATAGTGATGAGGTGAAAAAGTATCGATTGAAGAATTAAACATTAAATCGATATCTGCGCACGTTAGCTGCGACTGTAATCTGCTGCGCCATTCGTGCCTAAGGCAGTCGAATCTTCAACCCAAATCTTCTTCCTGTTCGATGGTGGATTTCCAAACATCTTCCTCCCTAACACCTTTTCAGGAGGAACTTTACTCCACTAGGCTGTCGCAGAATTAATCTCGAGGCAAGTATAAATAAATAAGTTTTTACCCTAAACCATTTCATTTTCCATTTTCCATCTCAGGGAAAGCCACACATACCATTTGGTAGGTTTTTTCGTGCTCTTTCAAAAATCACATGTGAATGTCGCTCAAATTTTTCAAGAAGGCCTTTCCAGTGCTCCGTAAAATCATGAACTGACGAGACTATCAGGTCATCACGCTTTATTA
Organism: Heligmosomoides polygyrus polygyrus; assembly: GCA_947396885.1. Classification (NCBI taxonomy): domain Eukaryota; kingdom Metazoa; phylum Nematoda; class Chromadorea; order Rhabditida; family Heligmosomidae; genus Heligmosomoides; species Heligmosomoides polygyrus. The sequence goes on along the minus strand of OX377201.1, from coordinate 94,420,168 downwards.
ATTTAGATTAGGATATTCTGCGGCAGGGGCATCCCCTAACGTCAGCAGCGCTTTTGTATGGATTGTCCTTGCGAACGAACGGTGAAGCTCTGCTTCGAAAAATCCGCTTCTGACGGTTTGGATCTGGAGGAAAAACCGGGCGCAGGTCATCACTTGACGATGAAGCTTTGAGGAGAGCCGTAGAAGCGAGTCCGGAGACGAAGGCACGTACGTTAGCAGAGGACCTTGATGTACATCATGGTACGGTAGCAAAATCGAAACCTGCTCCAATCTGCTAGATCGATTTAAAAATAATATTATAACTGTAGATGAAGAATGGGTTCTCTGAGATAACAGAAAGAGGGGATTTGTCTGGGTAGATAAGGACTCTCCTCCAACATCCTTTCCTAAACCGGACCTTCACCCTTAAAAACTGTGCTTATTTTGTGATGGTGCTGCAAAGGTGTAACCCATTACAGCTTTTTGCAATCTGCTCAGACAGTCACAGCAGAGCCTTACCGCTGTGGTCCAGACCAAATGAAATTATGGCCTGCAGTAGTGAATAGAGGCGGGCCGCTCCTGGCACATCTCACAAATCCTTCGGCGAAATTAGACCCATTTAGGTATCGCAGTTCTCCTCCATTACCCACGATATTCACCCGACCTTCCCCCACTGACTATCACTTTCTCCGAGCTCTTGATATTTAATTGCTTCAGAAACAATTAACTAATTCGGCCGATGTTGAATGTGCCCTCCTTGATCTCGTTAATTCATGTGATCTCACTTTTCATTGTGAAGTATCATGTTCATTACCTGCTCGTTAATAAAAACGTGTAGATTCTAGTGGCATTTACATCGATCAATAAAGTTGTGTTGATGCTTAGTTATAGCAGTTTGAAGCAAACGGTCCGTTTCTGCGATTAATTTTGCGACATACTAATAACACAAGAAGCTGGCCCTTAGCCCTCCCTCGCGTAAATCGATCGATATTGATGGGTATTGCGACACCGTTGAACCATTGTAAAGCCTTTTCACCGGTGACAACATATTCGAGTGATCCCCTCCAAAATTAAAAGTATTTGTGCAAAATCGATATTGTCAATGTAGCATTAATCAATCAATACTGAGTAACCGAACGAACGGTCTTAATTGTTGTGATGTCCGTCCACCGTCGTAGAATTTCGATTGACCCCATCTGATACGGCTCATCACAAGCACAAATCAGAAACATCAACTGAGTTGTTGCGAAAGCCATCGCGTCGGAAATCATTTCGTGTGAACGCAGGACATACACACCGACATCATACACATTAGCCCTTGCACCACTGGCTAACCCGTCGGCTGAAACGTCGCTTTCAGAAGTTCCAGAAGACGTATCAAGAAGTGCTTCAAGACCACATGATCAATAGTTTCAAGAAACTTCTGAAGCAGCTCCTCTAACATCCGAAACTGGATCGACTTCACAAGGCCTACAGTAGTTCCTGCTGTTCTCTCTCAAACTTGTGTAATTAAAAATTAATTAATCAATTAAATAATTTTAGATCGTAGTTTCGCACGGAACCTCAATGCTACTCCGCAAAAAAATCCTACTGGTCCTCATTCAGATTTGTGCTTCAACGTTAAGGGTTTCGCGTCTGTATAAATGCTTACCAGAAAAACCACCGCATCAAGGTGTTCGTTCATCGTGGCCAGATGTAGTGGGGTATTTCCGCGGCCGTCCTTCAGTGCCAACACGGACTTGATTTTTCGACGAGACCATGGCTGTAGCAGCTGCCGTAGAACCGGTACACTGCCACAATCTAAATGAGAATCGTTCACAGCTTCAGAAGAAGGAATCTTGCAAAGGAAACTGTAGAAACGCCAGGATGTGCTACATCTCCCCAATGCTATTGAAGTAACTAAAGGTACCAGCACAGTTACTTCCCTAAAGAACTATTTGAAGAGCTGAAAACAATGCAGTACTATGTATGCATTAGACAGGTGTCCCTGGGCGTTTCGACAGGGTAGAGGAGCCAGCCAATCACCAGCTTCGGTAGACCAGCCAACAGGCGTGTGACTGGCTGGCTGGCCCTTGCACCTGCCCTCTGAGCACAGTCATTTGTAATCAGAGACACTTCTAAGTAGTACCAGTAAAACCGGTTAAATATCTAGAAAATCGTTGCCACCTTATAGAGCTGACCGACCGTTCTGCCATCTTTTTGTTGTATTTAATGCTTCCAATTAGTTAATTAAGTCTGAAGTTATCGTAACAGTACAAGTTCTCAGCTGAAAATTAGCAGAAAAACTGGCCCAACAATTTAATCCCTCGAGAATCCGGACTGTTCTGTCTCCGCTATGACGAGAAGAAACATAATAAAAAAAGCGTCGTAACCCTTAAAAAAATATCGCAACCTAAGTAGCAATTTTCTACTGCAATGTATGGAAAAGGTACAGTCCTGGAGGTGGGGGGAACACCTATTCCCATTGCTAGGAATGCACGTGCGTTGTAAGCAGTTTATGTTGTCAACAGAACAAAAATCCAGTGGCGAAAAAGACAAGAATAGCAATGAAACGACATGAAAGTGAGGTGGTGCAGCAAGGAGAACTCTTCGGCAGCTACCTCGCCCCACGGCCAATCGCATGGCCCACTATCAACCTTCATAAATTTTAAGCCGCTTACTTGTTCTTCGCCGTTTTCAAAACGGTAGGGTGTCGCATTAACAATATGTTGCTCTTGTAGCGCGCATGTATGCTTTTGAATGGAAATAAGTGACCGCCTTCCCCTTTCATGTAGGATTGCGCCGCGTCGTGACATATACTCACATGCAGCACAGTGTACGGCGTTACTGTTGTCGACTGTCGTCCAGAGGATTACGTGATTGTCAGAGCGCTTCAGAATCCACCGCACGATGTCTTCGTGTCCACATAGCGAGGCGATGTGCAGCAGTGATTGTCCTGAAGTTTTCGTCTTCAAAAGTTAGAAAGGCACTGACACTCCTTAGGATGCGTCATGCACCCTACTCTTATGAAGTTTCAACCTGATAGCCTACAAAGATGCCAATTCTTCAGTTTTGAGGAAAGGGTCTGAAGCTAATTTGGTAAGGTTGACTCGTCTTGCTGAAGCCGAATGCGTCAAAGGTTTGAGTAATGGTTGAAGTTTCATAGCCATTTCTAGAGCTTCCTGATTAACGGTGTTATTCCACATTGCCTGGACATATCGTGTTATGGGCTCAGCCACTAAACGACATGATATGACATACTTGTTGACTGAGAGCTCAGCGAGGATCTCAGAAACTGGTGGCAGGGAATGTTTACACGAAAATGGGACGGGAAGTTGCGGTTTCCCCACCTGACCATGACCAGAAGTTAGACCAGGTCATCGTCGAGAAGTCATCAGAAGTTTAAGGTGTCGGCCACCAATTTCTGAACAAATTAATGGTTCAAACACGTTTCCCAGATGGATTAAATTTTTCCCTGAAATTCTGTCTGAGGCTTGGCAAAAGTACATGTTTAGATGTAGCAGTGCCGACGGAACGTGAGAAAAGGCTGACTTGATTGGTTGATGTTAGTGTCTATTTGATGTGCACCATATGCAGAGCTGCCACCTGATAGGTTCAATTCTGGCCAGAAATCGATCACTTTGCATCACAGCAAATACATAGACACTACCTACTCATCAATCGGTATCGATCGATTCTATTTGTTTTTGATCACCGCTGACTTTTCGGGGTAGAATCACGCAGACATAGTTACTACTGAATGTAGTCGTGCAACGCTCGTACGGATTTAGAAGACGTGCACCAGAAGTGCAACGTGCGATTGGATTCAGAACACATGCTCCAGAAATCGTGCAACTTGCGTCTGGATTCAGAAGATGTGTTGCCCACTTCGTGCAACGCGCGTTTGAGTTCAGAAGACGTGCTCAAGAATTCGTGTAACGTGCCTCTGAATTCAGAGGACGTGCTAAAGAAGTCGTACAACGTGCTCCAGAAATCATGAAACGAGCGCCTGGATTCAAAAGACGTGTTCTAAAAAGTGCAACGTGCGTCGGGATCCAGAAAAGGTGCTCCAAAAGTCATGGAGCTTGCGTCTGGATTCAGAAGACATGTTGCCCACTTCGTGCAACGCGCGTTCGAGTTCAGAAGACGTGCTCAAGAATTCGTGCAACTTGCCTCTGAATTCAGAGGACGTGCTAAAGAAGACCTACAACGTGGTCCAGAAGTCATGAAACGAGCGCCTGTGTTCAACAGACGTGTTCCAAAACTACAACGTGCGTCGGGATCCAGACGTGTGTTGCTTTTCGCCAATTGGTAACGTCTTCTTGGTTTGGAACCCAAACAACGCTCACTACATAGAAGAAGATGCAAGCACTGTTTGAAAGGTGATACGGCTACATCATAGAGAAATTATGACAATTGTTGAAGAGAAAAGCAATCTATCGAGTGTGATATGAAAGACTTCTGACGATTACGTGGCGCAATCCCCACCACTCATACTCCAGAAAATTTATATTTCCTGCGTTTTCGTATACGTTCTTAAATTCTTCAGTATTCTTATTGATAACAAAATTATCACCTTTCAAACAGCGCTTACATTTTTTTGGACACCCTTTACTACCGTGGTTACACAACAGAAGGTAAATTTCAGTCAGAATCGGTAGCTTCAATCAATATCAAAGAATCATTCGACACCATTTATTCATTGTGAAGCGTGACGTCATTTCCTCCTCAATCGTCACCGTTATAATATCGATTAATGTCGATTGGTCGATCTATGTCTGTTTATTATGTAGCCCATTCAATTCAGTAGTCAATACATTCACATGGTTCTATCTCAAAAGTCAAACATAGTATAGTACAGGTTGATATCGGTTGATAGATATGTAACGCATTTAATCTGATGTTCCCAAAGCACCTATAATTACCATTGTAATTGTTAGATTCCAGCAAGGGTTAATTCTGGAGAAGAAATTGATAGTACAATACCAGCCCTAGCTTTTGTCCATTTGGCACATTTTTTGCGCCGTTTCAGGCGAAAATGAGCCGCTTTGCAATAACTTTCTTGAAAATGGTTCGCCTTTGAAAGCATCCCTGTAATTAGAATGAGGATAGAATTTCCTATCCGATGGCTAAAACTGTCAACTGATTTTGAAGAAGAAAAAATCGGGTTTTTGAAGGTTACGGTACTGACTGAAAGATTAGGGTACGCTTACAATTGCCCCTTCCTCGCTCAAGATTGGTGGGCTTGCGAAGTCGCTGCGAATACGCTTACTACAATCTTCCTCTCCTCTTTTATCCCTTTTGGTGACTGCTTGCAGCTGTTTGACTATTCTAGGACTGAGGAAGCTTGTAGTAAGCGTCTTCGCCACGACTTTACAAGCCCACCAATTTCTGAGAAGAGAAAACCATCGAGAAGCAAAGTCTGCCAGTTGAGGACAACAGTAAGATCTCACGGATGAGTCGAAGATTGCTGCGAGTATTCAGACAGGGGCCTCAGTTACTTTTTAAAAGTCCTTCACACTATGAGGGGCGGTCTGGGATTTGATGGAAGTACTGGCGTGAAGAGAACAACCTGAACACCACGAACAAAGCTGGAAGAATGGCTGAAATGCGAGTTTTTCTTGCATTTCAGCCATTCTTAAATACCTCTTTTGGTGTTCGCTAAGTAAAAATTCAGATTTTTGCATAATTTGAACAAACGAAACGTCGGGATCACAATGCAGTCGTCTTTCTACATAATAACCAGTTTGAGCTGAACTGAAGCCCCGCTTGGTTAATTCAATAACAAGATTTCGTCAAATTTGGCGTCACATTTCATAGTTATCAATGAATCTTATTGCAAAGCTTCAACATAGTTCAAACAAGGCAAATTTAAAGAATCCTCGCCAAAGTGCAATTTAAAATCAGAGAAGTAGAGAATGAACCCTAATTCTTCACATTGATTTCGCTCCATTTCACAACACGTTTAGCTGCGTACGATTTCCTCATTTTCGAACGGACGCAATAGCCTTCTACGAATAGCTAAGAGCCTCAGCTTCGATCTCCTGAGCAACTAGGTTTTGCCTTTCTTGAGACTTTGACAGTATCAAGGAGCAAGTGTGCTTGGAGATAGTTCAGCACATTTTCTAAGCGTTTACTTTTCAAAAATCTCTAAAAGAGAAATTGTTCTCGCTCTTGCTCCCTTCCTTCACTCCCGTTTGAGAAACGAGAGCGCTAGTTGCGTTGATAGAATGAGAGGTTTCAGATACATGTGACCTTTTTTATCCCAAAAGGGTCGATATTTTGGGCTCTGGTTGAGTTCAGAGGTGAGCTCGGTCGAGTGTGAGACTAAGAGGTGATCCGAGCCCAGTGCGACTCTTCTGGGTCGCCGACCTTCCTTTCTCACACCTTGGTGAAAGGCCCAGCGGAAATATGTCGCACCTATCGATAATGATTGATTAGGCGATCGATGTTGTGCATACCATTTTCACGTCGAATTGTACACTTTTCAAACCAAATTGGACACTTTTTACGCCAAACTGGACACTTTTCTAAGCTAACCTAAGATTTTCCAAATCAAAGAGAACTCTTGCAAATTGAAATAAACTTTTTCTACATTAAACTAGACTCCCCAAAATGTTAGAATATTTTCTGTTCAAAGAAAATTTTAATGTGACTTTCTTTGAAGTTTTAATGTACATCCCTATAAAAGAACACAAAGTTTGAAATTTTATAAAAAATTTATTTTTCGAGGAAAAACAATGAATTAAAGCTTGTTTTGAAGAGCAGGTAGGTGGCCATTTTATACTGCCAAAAGAGAGATTGTTCCAAGCACCCGTCCGAAACTTCGCGATTTTCATTCGATTGATCGCAAAATTTCTGTTTGCATGCAGTTTCACACCTTCAAGCCGTGCAACACGAACAATTATAAAACACACATATCCTAACATTCCTGCTGAATGTAAACAGTAATTACACTATCAATCAATTAAACGTTGAGTTGAACTTTTTGAGTGCATGGCGCGATCCAGTCTTTTGATGCAGGACATGATTGCTGCCTTGCTGCTCCTTAACATAAAATTCAATTTATTATTGTTCCTCAAAAAACAAAAATTTTATAAAATTGTTCCACACACTCGACAGCTAAAGTAAAAAGAAATCAAAAAAAGTTATTTTGGGTTTTCCTTGAACAAAAAATATTCTAACCATCCTGAATAGTGTGCAGTTTAAACTGCAAGAAGCTCGCCTCGGTTTGGAAGACGTTCAGTTTCATTTTAAAGTTCGTAGGTCAGCTCAGAAGAGTGTCCAATTTGACTTGAAAAGTATCCAATTTGTTTTGGAAAGTGTCCATTTTCATTTGAAAAGTGTACATTTAATTTGAAATCCTGGGATTCTCACCCCCCCCCCAAACTTTCAACGACATCGATGGCGCCGATCGAGTTTTTGTGAAGCCATTGTCCAGCGGCCATTAATTTTGCGTCGACGGACGTACAGACGAACGGACCAATTTTTTACACATAAGTGCAAATTTGGCGAAACTAATGAAAACGTGAGACGGGAAATAATTGAATCTTCACGGAAATCGATTTCTAATCCTGATAAAGAACGTCCGATAATCCCTGTCGATGTCTACCTTTGGCACTCACGCATCCGATTTCCGCCCGGGCTGTCTCGAGTAGGAACTCGACGGTGCGCAACGATCCGCCCTGTACGGCGTATGCACATGGGGTGCAGCCTGAAAGCAAACAAATCGCAGCCGTTCGACGTCAGCGAAATCAGACGCGGATGAAAAACATTTGCGAATCGGAGGCGGAAAAACTCACCGAAGACGTCCACAGCGTTGACAGACTTCGGATCGCATTTCGTCGCGCGTTTGACGTACTCAATGTTACCTATAAAGAGGACATCAGAAGGAAGAGAGTGGTTGCACAGAGAGTAGATTCGAGCTCCAACACCGCGGTAAGCGTTCAGATTCGGATTCGAAGCATTTCTGCGACTTCTCGTTTTGCCATGCTTAGTACGTCTCCCAGAACGCACACAACCCTCAAGGCACTGGAGGAGAAGGTAGGTCAGATACCTTGCGACGCTGCCACATGTAGCGGTGTGATCCCGTAGTTGTTCGGCAGCGACGCCAGTTCCTTGCCGAAGTTCTTCAGCAGCCACAGCGCTATCGTGTTGTTACCGTGAGTAACACTGGCCGTCAAAAGTGATGTGCCATTGCAGTCCCTAAACAGAAGGTGGAAGAATAAAAATGGCACAGTTAATCGATTCTTCTTCTCGGATGCACCACGAATTCTACAGGGTGTGCAAAAATTACCCGCATAGATATATAAGATATCATAGTGTAACTTCAACACAAATGCGGATTTGACAACGAAACTTAACACATAACTTCTTTATTCCCCTACTAATAGAAACGTATCAAAGTCATTCCAAGTGGCCGCTTCTCTTACGAACACAAGTCTTCAGAGAGTAAGTGGCACGGAGGCAGTCTTCGCTCATTTCGTTGCATGCTTCAGTCAGGGAACTTTCAGAGAAGCCGAACTTACGTGTCGAGTAGAGCAAACTTTGCTCTCAATAACTGACAGACAGAGAAATCGAGCGAATTCGAAGGCAAGTCTTCGTGCGCAATAAAATCCGGGAGCATACGTTTGCACCACTGCTGTGTTGTGCTCGCCTTATGTGCAAGCGCAAAGTTCTGCTGGAAGCACCATCTGTCATTACCGAAGTGTTCATCAGCCCATGGCTTCACCACGTCCTCCAAAATCGTTTTCTGGTACTCGTCCTTGTTAATTTTGGCGCCGGATTCGACAAAAAACTAATGGGGACTTGCCGTTTGAAGTAATCGCACCCCAATTATAACTGTAGCCGTTCTACCGACCAGTTTTCCGTCGCGGATAGCAGCTCTAACATTCTGTGAGAGAATGCGATCGTTTTGACGATTCACCGTGGATTCCAGGGTGAAGACTTTCTCATCAGAAAAAACGATCGCGCAGTGCGTGCCATTCACGAACCTCTTCATCTTCGAAGTCGCTGAGCATTCATTCTCTCAGTTAGCATGTGCACACGTTGAATACGATATGGATAATCTTAAGACTCTTCCTGTTTCTAACACTGCTTGAAAAATTTTGAGTTCTTGAGCAATTTTTCGCATTGAACGGCGAGGATTACGACGAGTCCGCGTGCGAAGTTTTCGGAGTGATGGCAGTCAATTTTCTACCTCGTCCAGTCTTGTCTGATAAAGTCCCAAGCTCCTTGTATCGCTTTATGACATCATACACCGCTCGTCAAGGAACATTGAGAACATTGGCGATAAAAACAGCGCTGCGACCAGAAAGGTGCGGACTGATGATGGCCGATCGTTTCGGATTTCGCTTTGCCACTACAGCTCTGCAAGCATTCATGAGCTCATACGTGGAATGCATTTGCGTATGGTATCAGTGTAGAACATACTCCAATATGAAGCACGGAATCCAGTTATGCTAATAGTTGTGGAGTGCGTCGTACACTGTGCGGATAATTTTTGCTCACCCTGCATTTCTTCGGGATATCCTGGTGCAGTTTTAATGCTTATTTGTTCTCAGCGACGATCGGCCGATTGACAGGCCAAAAAGGTTAGTTCGCGAATGCGGAACCCAAACCTGAGTTTGGTACAACGGTTTTCTAATGAGGTGCTTTGGCGTAGAATATTCGCTGATCCCAAGCGTCAAAGAAAGAAGTAAGACACTCGGACTAAAATTTTTGGTGCGTAAAGGAAGGTTGCAGATCCTAAAATGCTGTTCAGATTCTCACGGTCATACTCCGCACAAATCTTTCGCAATTTTTCGGTGGTGATGTGGTAAGAACAAGAAGTAGGCTACGTCGGCACGTTCCCATTGCAGGAACCACGATCAGATCTTCATTTTTGACATGCAGAAGACGGAGTGATCTCAACTCTCTTCTTGCGGAAGATAAAAATTTCCTGTCCTTATCCATGCATGCGCGTGGAGCGCAGTGGGAGGAGGCGCCGGCTGTCACCTGCACCCGATACCAGGTTCCTGGTTCGGATTTCCCGCCCAGGCCAACCAAGCCTTCCATCCCCACGGGGTCGGTGAATGGGTACCAAACTTGTCTGGGAAGGATAAAGCATGACTTGTACATCGGCTGGCCACCGCAAGTCATTGTATGGCCAAATATGCATTCAACACGCCTCCACGACATCCTGTAGAAGTAGAATGCGTGGCGCATCCCAAAGAGGATTGAATAACGCCGTCCTTTATCCTTTATCCTTTTTGTCCTTTATCCGTACATGCTTTCAAGAAAATGATGCTGACTAAAATTTTGTTCGTAACTTTTTCCATAGTTACATATGCCTCTTTTATTTTGCGATTTTTTTTTGTAGAACTGTTTCCTTTTCCCATTTACTTTACACGTGAGTATCTTGTACACGCTATGAAGAAATAAAGGATAAATATGATTTCAAAAGCGTGAATTTTCTTAGGAGAGTGTGCAAGTTAATGTGAACAACGACGAATTTGACGTGAAAATTGTATAAATCTCGCTTTAGGTTGGCTTCTAGACAAACCTAGTTAGGGCTGCTTTCCTGGTGTGCTTCAGACGGCCAGACAACAACAGGTGGACGAGTCGCTCTTCTCCGAATGCCACAGCCAGATGAGCTGGAGTCTCGCCAACGTTCGACGTCAGCTCACGAAGCACCGGCGCCTTCTCCAGCAACAGCCTGTAAATCCAGCACAGTCTTCTCGACGATTTTCTGCCATTTTTCCGATTCTGCCACTACAACAACTCCGACCCTTTTTTTCGGCCAAGTCCCTCGGCGCCACGTCGGCTTTGCGTGTTTCTCACAGAGCACGGTACCGGCGCCGACAAACAGACGAGCAAACATTGAATGAGGCGACGGGGGTGCGAGCCCTCGCTGCGAGGCACTGAGTCACTACGGACATGGTGGTGTTTAGCCAGTCTCTTAGAACGTAATGTAAATAAAATAGAATTGATTGGCCTCAATTTTTTTAAGATTAGGAAGCCTAACTGGCTTATCAAAATCAAGGACAACTGAAACGGAAAATTGACCCGTAAAGGCCACCACTTTGGTTCCTAATCCTCAGCTTTCTCTACCTAAATCGGAGGCTTTTCCTGCCCAACTTACGCGCGATTCATGAACGCGCGGCGGGGAAAACCATCATCAACGCGCGGCGGGGAAAACACGAGGTAAGTGTCAAGCTAAATGCCACCTCGTCAGCCGGTAGGGAAATATTTACCATCAAGGAGAGGGTTTTGCTCCGCTGCCAATTTCTGACCCAATGCATCCCTCCCCTGGCCCGTTGTCAGCTCAGAGCTCAATGGGCTGTGAGGCAAAACCCTTGCTTTGGCCGTCATGAATCAGAAACAGGGGTAAGTTCAGGGAAGTTGGCGGGTAAATGGCCGTCGAGGTAAATGGGGTAGGATTTACCTCCGGCCGCGTTCATGAATCCGGCCTCAGAGGTATGTTTGGGGGTAAATGCTACCTCGCCAGCGCGTCGGCGAACATTTACCTCCATATCAAGGGTTTCGCTCTGCTGCCAATTTCTGACCCAATGCAATCTTCCCTGGCAGCGGAACAAAACCCTTGCTTGGCTGAATCAGAAACAGAAGTAAGCTCCCGGAAAATGGCGGGTAAGAGGCCATTGAGGTAAATCGGGGTAGGAGTTACCTCCGGCCGCGTTCATGAATCCGGACCCTGGAGTGTACTGTCTCGACGACATTTTTCACGAGCGCCGAGGTCGTTATACAAAATCATGTTGTCCCTTCCGCTGCCGATGCAGAAGTCTAACCGCTCTCCTCAGTCTGGCTCCTCATGCGCATAGCTAATCGGATAATCGGACCGGCTAGCACTTGAGTACGCAATGTGATGTGAGACGCTAGGCAAACAGCGGGAAATGAACGATCAAGAAGATGATCAGCGCCGATGCCATGAAGAAAGGATAGAACTTAAGCGCTTTCGAAGAACAGGATGGATCCGAAGCGGTTGAAGGACAGCAGTGGAGATGCTTACATAGGATCGCGATCGTATTGGTTATCGAGGATGAGGGGATGATAAAATTTTGCTACCCGAACAGCGGATACCGGATAATTTTGCTCGAAAATTGCAAACAGATGAAGAACATAACAGAAAATCGGCAAAGAACAAATAAAAAAGAGTGAAACTGGATTGGAATCGTTATTTTTCTTCAAGAGCAATTCTTCGATTTTGCTGGAAATGAGTCCTTCTAAACCTTTTATTTGTGTTTCGTCAGTGTCCAATGTAGGGAAGTCGTTAAGTTAAGGGGATTCTTTTTTAAGTATAAATTCATTACGCTCTTTAAGGCTAACGTCGTATATACCATTTCCACATCGAAATGGACACTTTTCACCTCAAATTGGACACTATTTCATGCTAGCCTAAGACTTTTAAAATCGAAGCGAACTCTTCCGAATCGAAATGAGCTTCTGGAAGATTAAACTTGTACAAGGAAAATTGTTTTGTTGTTGTTGTTTGTTTAAGGAAAAGTTTAGCATAACTTTCCATGATGTTTTAATTCATCTACCCAATAAGTGAACCTATTGTTTGAAATTTTATAAAACTTCTATTTTTTGAATATTTTTTGAAGAAAGATAATGGTTCGAAGCTTATTCAAGGGACATGAAGGCGTTCATTTTTTAGCGTCAAAAAGTGACATGGCCCCTTTTTAGGCTCTGAAAAATGGCAGCCTTCCTGCTCTCTAAAACAAACTTTTAACCATTATTTTCCTCAAAAAATTTTCACAAAATTTCAAACAATGTGTTCACTTATTGGATAGATGAAATAAAACTTCAGAGAAAGTTATACTAAAAATCTTGTTGAACGAGAACTTATTCAAAGCCTCTTTGATAGTTTTTGAGCTTTGCTTGAGCCTAGAGTGGCTGTTATAGAAGGTAGAAGTTGTTGGATGGATGTCTAGTTACGATCAAAACTTTGGCGCCAGGCGGGATTCGAACCCACCTAACCCGCACCTTCTGCTTTCCAGGCAGCAGCGACGCTACGCCTACACCACCAGCGCTGTTTGATCGAACGGAGCACCCATGATATCTCCCTAGCAAGTACACACCTATCAGCACTCACCCGTTACCGGGATGAGCCGGCCACTGATATCAACATGAAACCGATTAAGCTGAAGGCACTCGTGAAATGATTTTGAACTTTGCTTGAGCGTAGAGCGGCTGGTTCGAGTCCAGCCTGGGGCAAAAGTTTTGATCGTAACTAGACATCCATCCAACACTTTTTGATTGTTTCTAGCTTAATGTAGAAGAAGCTCATTTCGATTTGGAAAGTTCGCTTACCATCGCAAACCGCGAGGGTTCCTTTACCTACATCTACCTGCACCCCGAGACTGATGAATCTGGCTTAGGCACAAAAATCGCCCTATAACAACAAAACGGGTAGGCCAAAACCCCTGGAAAACAGATAGATAACAGAAGATGGTTAACCTCGGTTAATCCGCTCGTCACTGATAACATGATATTTGTCGGACAAAAAGAGTGATCCCATGTCTTTTGACCAGTGCTGGTTACCGTTGAGGCAAGATATCTAAGCAAACAACTCACTTCGCTGATTCGTAATCACGTTCACGAACCGCTCGATGCATAGCCGTCTCGCCGAGCTCGTCTCGTTTGAGAAGTTGCTCCGTGGACATTCTGGATAGACAGTGTGGATGGCCGAGACGTGCTGCCACTGTCACATCCGAGCACTGGTGGTTCGGCTCTTCAGTGCTTGCCGTCGTCGCTTTTGAACTCGGCTCTCTGAAACATTGCTGGACTTTTAATTGTAACTCTTTCCGGTCATTTCACTTGCGAGGGTGGATAGATGGCTTTAATTGGATTAATTTATTAATTCAATCACTTTTTAACATGAGGCGCGTGTATCACAGTCGCAGGAGGAGCTGGTTGTCGCGTGAACCTGATTCCAGGTTCCTGGTTCGGATCTCCCGCCCAGGCCAACGAAGCCTTTCATCCCTCCGGGTTCGGTGAATTGGCACCAGACATGTCTGGGGAGGATAAAGCGCTGACATGTTCATCGGCTGGCCATCGCAAGTCATTGTGTCGCCTATTATGCATTCAAATCGCCTCCACAGCATCCCGTAGAAGAAGAATACGTGGCGAATCTCCTTATTCTATTAATTTGAATTAATATTAAACGTGCTAGTTATTGAGAGGGATTCAACTAAGGGCGCTATGACCGCTTTTTCGAACACCTGAATTGAGGGCTGAAGCAACTAGAGGAGGAACTTTTCAGTGCTGTCCTATACACAAGCAATATGCCAGCCAAAAGGCACAGTGAGCTGGATGAGAAGAGGCAGCTGTAACAAGAAATCCTGGTAAGCAACGTAAAGGAGAACAAGTTCGTCAGCTTAAGGAAGACCAAATTCGTCAGTTTTGAATAATGCAAAGGACCCACTGCAGACTGCCCAAGGAAGAAATATCGACTATGAGAATTCCAGCATTTAGGGAGTGATTTGTGCGAGCAACAAAAAATGTGGATGATGCTGTCACTGGACGGATAAAGTGGAAGGAATCCGCTGGAATCTGCCGCGTCGTCCATACCACAGGGCATTCAGACTCAAACTCGTGGAAGTGTTCTATTAGGTTGTTCCATAAGTCCTTGCAGTTTTATTCAACGATTCACCGGCGGTCTCTTGCAGATTTCGCCGGCGGTCTCTTGCATAGCGCTGTAAAAAAGAAATGCAATACATGTTCTGATAGAGCAAATCTTCTCTTTCGAAATCTATGCAGGGCTATGCAAGAGACTGTCGGCGAAATCTGCAGTGAATCGTTGAAAAAACTGCAAGGACTTGTGGGACAACCTAATATTCTATTCCACTCCTCTACAGAAATGAGTTCGTGATTAGGAGTACGGCTAGGTACCAGGAGATGCAGGCAGCTGAAACCAAGAGTGCTCGGGGCGAAATGAAGACCGTGGAGATGAAGACAGCCCTAGTCCAGTTGCAAGCTCAGAACAAAGAAAGCGTCGAAATGCACAACAGCCGGAAAGGGAGCAGAACTGTTCAATGAAGTTGTCTTTAGAGTTCGAAGCGTCCGGCTGACAAGAAGAAGTAGAAGGACGACAACAAGGACGAATTCTTCGATTTCGGCAAAATGATTTTGAAGCTACAAGAACCACAAGAAGCACGGGAGGCCAGAGCACTCAGCATTGTACAGCAAGCGTGGGCATTAAAATTTGGAAGCTAAACTTTTCTAGCTTCTTCTTATTCTTCAGCGTTTGTCCCGCTTAGCAGCGGGGTCCGCTCTTCTGGTATGATGACGCCACTTCGCACGATCAAACGCTTGATCGGGGTGGATACCAGCTTCCTTTAAGTCCACGTGCAACGTATCAAGCCATCGTTGCCTAGGTCGTCCTTCAGGCCGTTTTCCGGGCACATCTATGTTGAGGCCAATCTTCCGAACGGTGTCGCCGTCCGCACGAAGAACATGGCCATACCACCGTAGGCGAGCTTCACGTAGCTTGTCAGCAATTGGAGCGACGCCAAACCTTTGACGTACGGAGACATTGCGAACATGATCCAAACGCGTGACACCAGCCGTCCAGCGCAGCATTTTCGTCTCCATCACGCTGAGGCTGCTCTCAACTTCCTTCGTTGCAGGCCAGCACTCAGCACCGTACATCGCTACTGGTCGGACGACGGTTCTGTAGATCTTTGATTTTAAGCGCTCCGGTATCTTTCTGTCGCACAGAACGCATTTCATTGAGCGCCATTTGGACCACGCTGCGCTCACGCGTGAGTTCACCTCGCACGTCAGACTACCATCAGACGCAATTGCAGATCCAAGGTACTTGAAATGTGTCGCTCGTACGAGCGCAGTGCCATTGATCAAAATGGACCCAGTCTCGTTTACGTCTGTCGTCAAGTACTCAGATTTTTGGACGTTTAGCTTGAGCCCGAACGCCGCCAAGCGGTCACACCAAGCTTGCACTTGTCGCTCAAGTTCGGTCTTGTCTTCACTCGCAAGCATTACGTCATCTGCATAGAGCAGCGTCCAAGGAGCAGGCTTCTGAAGGTCTCGCGAAATGGCATCCATTACGACAATGAAAAGAAGTGGGGAAAGCGCGGAACCTTGGTGAACACCGACGGAGATTGGAAACTCCGTGGATGTGCCGGCCGGCGCTCGCACTTGACTCTTAGGACAAGAGTAAAGAATGCGCACCCACTCGATCAGTTCTTCAGGGACACCGTGCTGTCGTAAGGCATACCATATGACCTCACGCGGTACACGATCAAATGCTTTCTCCAGGTCGAGGAAAGCAAGATGCAGCGGTTTTTGTTTCTCGCGATGTCTTTCCACAAGAAGACGAACAGCATGAATGGCGTCGATGGTGCCACAGCCGGCTACGAAGCCACACTGGTTGGTGGAAAGCCGGACGATCTCGCGAATACGTCCATCCACAATTCGCTCAAATATTTTCATACTGTGCGAGAGCAATCGGATTGGACGGTAACTTGTGCAGTCCGCGGGACTGCCCTTCTTCTTCCAGATCGGGATCGTCGTGCTTTGCTGCCAACTACCAGGAACCTTCTTCTCCGCAACAACCTGGTTGAAAAACTTCGTTAGCCATTCAGCAGGATTCCAGCACCTCGAGTTCCATAGTTCGGCCGCTATGTCGTCAGGGCCCGTTGCTTTGCCTGGCTTCATCTTCTTCAAAGCCACTTCCGTCTCCTCCACAGTGATTTTCTGCACAGGACCGTGCGTAGGAGGAACGCAAGGGATAGGCGGATGGGCAAACTCTACTGTTGAAATTCTCTCGAAGTAGTCATGCCATCGTTCCATAGCCCTTTTGCGGTTCATCAGCAGATGGCCATTCTCATCGTTGATGCCAAAGAACTTTTCGATGTCCTCGCTCTGGCGATGGCGTGCTTTGGTAAGCCGATAAAGTTGTCGTTCACCATCGCGCGTCTCGACTTTCTCGTTGACATACTCATAATGAGAAGCTTTTGCAACGGCAACAGCCTTCTTAGCCGCCCTCTTCGCTTCTTGGTACATACGCCAATTGTCGGCTGTCTTGTCGCTGAGAAAAGCGTGATATAGTCTCTTCTTCTCTTTGACTTTTTCCTTGACGTCGTCAGTCCACAGCCAAGTCTGCTTCTCAATCTTACGCCGTCCAGGCTTCGTCATGCCCAGTTCGGAACGTGCAGCTTGTAGTATCGAATCGGTTGCACGTTTCCATGTCTCCTCAACATTGGTAACCGTCGGCAACCGAATACGAGCAACAACAGCTGCGTCCTTCTCTTTCATCCGCCACCACTTGATCCTTGATGGTCCGCATCGCTCGACCTGCTTCAGCCTCGGAGGGGCGATCTTAAGTGTGCAGATCAGCGGACGGTGCTGCGTGGCGACAGTCTCGTATGGCACAACCTTCGCATCTGTGACCAGCCTTCGATCGCGATGCTTGATAAGGATAAAGTCAATCTGTGTCTTGGTATTCCCGCTATAGAAAGACACGAGATGGGAGTCACGCTTTCGAAACATTGTGTTCGCGATGGTGAGATTATGCGAGTCCGCATACTCAAGAATTCGCTCACCATCAGCGTTACGTGCTCCATAACCGAAACCGCCATGACAGCTGTAACCATCTTTCGCAGTCCCAACGTGGCCGTTGAGATCACCTGCGAGAACGACAGCGTCTTCTGGCGGCACCTCTGCTGTCTTCTCATCAAGCAGGGTCCAAAACTCGTCCTTCGCTCGCTCGGAGCAGCCTGTCTGCGGAGCGTATGCAGAGAAGAAATGATACATACGCTGTTGAGCAGCAACAACGACCTTCATCAAGCGGTCACTGAAACGTTCCACGCTTGCAATCGCATCTCGGAAACGTTCGGAGACGACCACACCAACACCGCTGGTGGTCCTGGGACTGCCGCACAGAATGGCCTTAAAGCCTCGGCCTATGTCCCTCGACTTGCAACAGGACCACCTCGTCTCCTGTACCGCACATAAGTCGATTCGTCTTCGCTCCAGTGCTACTACCAACTCGCACGAGCGGCCCGTCAACGTACCCACATTCAGCGTAGCAACGCGGGTCCTGCTTACGTTACGGGACTTTTGGACCTGCTCAGTTGCCCCCCGATGCCGTCCTCGCATCAGGGACCCTCGCATACTTCTCACACTCGCCGGGCTTTGCGAATGCGCGTCGGCTCCCGCGGACGCCGTAGCATTATCTCGACAAACAGTTAACGCCATCAACCATGTGATGTGACATGGGATCTCCATAGGCCGGCCTGTCACAAGGGCCTGTCGCCTGCAATCGAGTGTCCGTGCTTAGCTTAGCTCGCATAGCGAACAGTTTCCAGTGGCACCACGTGGAGGAACGGACATCGCCACCTAAACTTTTCTAGCAATATTTTTTTATACAGAAAATTTGTCAAATTTCCGTTAAATCGTTAATTTTTTGGATGTTTTTTTATTTAGCAGCTCATAGTGTTCTCCTGCTTTTCCAGTTTCATTTATTGGAAGCTGAATTAGATTGTTTTCATCAGCACTGTGTTCTTCTTTCCGTTACATAAAAATAAATAAATTTCGCTAAAAAGTACAGCTCAGCGCAAATTTCACACCTGAAATGAAATGGAACTCTTGAAATTGAACTGAGCACCTTTCAAACAAAATTGGTCGTCATCCAAAATAAACTAGATCATCTCTAGAAAGGTCAATATAAGTATTCGATTTGAATAGACAATTATGACTTTGAATGTATATAATTCGCTTACCTCAAAAAGTGAATAGTGTTAGACTTGTCGTAAAATTCCTGCAAGTTTAGCTACAAAAATGGACTTGAGCTCATTTTAAAGTGCAAAAACCAGCAATTTTTCAGTGTAATTCAAAAAAGATCACGCCATGCACTCGTCTAACGCGGTGCGAAGTAGTAAATAATTCGTTCCTGAACATATGCTAACGTTCCAACAATACAGAAAAACACAAGACGCGATAAAAAAAACACTACAGGTGGTAAAGTAATCAACGACAAGAATTAAGAATAAAGGGCGCTCCCTTTGGGATGCTCTACGCCATCTAGTTCCACGGTATACCGTAGAGACCAATGCGTGTTTAGCCACAGAATGACCTGCGGGGGCCAGTCGATGAACAAGTCAGTGATTTATCCTTCCCAGGTAAGTCTGGTACCAATTCACCGACCCCGTAGGAATAGAGGGCTTGGTTGACCTGAGCGGGAATTCCGAACCAGGAGCATGGTATCGGGTGCGACATCCAGCACCTCTTCCGACTGCGCTACACTCGTCCTGATTGACGATAAAACAGAAGAAATGTAGAAGACACACATATATTCACTTTGAAACTGCAAGCAAGCAGCGTTTGCAACGTTAGCTGAATAGGAATCGCAAACGTGTTAGTGGGGCGATCTCCTTATGTAGTGCTTTAAAAAAGCTGCTGCTCTATTGCACTTTCAAACAAGCTTAAAACCGTTATTTTTTAATAGACATTTCCTACAAGCTGCTCATACACTGTGTTCACATCTGTGGGACAGGTAGATAATAAATGTTCAAAGCAACAGCAAACTTTTCTAATCAACGATTGGTTTTTACGTCCCTAGAGAGTGTCTACTTAATCTGTCTAGTGAATGGACGATCGTCTCAAGGAATAAGCTGAAGAAAGGTGCTAATGTTCTCTCCTTAACGGTTTATTGCTTGTATAGGACAAATAGGAATCAAGTAGGCAACCTAATAATTGAGGAATAAGTTCGTTAAGTTTTCTTTGAAGACCCGACGAAATGCGAAGAAAAGAAGGTGTCGAAAATGCTAATTTTGCCTTCCGAGTATTCAGTTTCTATGCATAAAAAATAACAAAAAATAAATTATTCTAAAAAATAACAGAATTCTGTATGGCAGAGGGGCATTTTTTAATAAACCTAAACAAATTGTCAAACCTAAAGCAAATCGATTGAATAAAACACTTTAAAGAAAACGACACGAACTTGTTTCTCAGCCTAATAGTAGATCAAAGGGAAGTTTATTATTTAATGAAAACTAGGAATAGAATAAAGTAATTTGTTGAAAATGTGTCCTGTTACGGTAAATAAAGAGTACCCACCCATTTGCGCTGCGGCAACCCCAATTAAGACGCAGTTGAATTCTCTGGTGGAAGAACTTCAAGATTTGGATTGGAATTTTATATGTTGTTTCGCTTGCTCTACAAGCATATTGCGTTCACAATTTTCGACAATTTGAACAAATTTCGAGGAGGAATCTCACTGGACACAAGCGGATGTCCAAAATGCTTTCCTACAGTTCATTAGATTTAACTGCCCAATTCTTCGCATCGAGAAAATTTCACTCTGCGATTTTGTTGGCAAAGAAATGTCAAATTCAATAATTGTTCAGCTTAATTGAAAAGTTCAACTCTGAGAGACGTTATGGTGGTTACAAATTAGTAGATGGTACCGGCGGTGACTTTCGGTCCGAGCTAACAGATCCGGGCGCAATGTCCTTCGTGATCTGCCACTACGCTGGAAAGAACTACTGCTGTTAGTGCTGTCGACTTCAAATGATTTGCTATTGTTACTTAAAAGTTTTAAATAAAACGTGCTGCCCACGTAATGACATTATCCCATGCCACACAACCAAACCCCTATATGTAAAGGAAAGCCGTCGTATCATGGGACAGCTGCTGATGCTCTCGTGAAAACTTAATTAAGTAAATGGAGATGTAGATCATTATGTGTCCACCCCTCCGATTAGGAAAGATCAGATTTTGCTTAAAGAAACGAAAATCCAACTAGGACAAGCAAAAATGCTGAATGCGTTTGAAGGAGTCTTGGGGAGGTTCGGAATTCGCTGAAATCAAATGCTCAGATCGCAGAGAATCGATGGTACTCACCGCATTTCGACGGAGCCGTTACGTGGCGCGCAATCACGAGCAGTGCGGTGGCGCGCAGGCCCCCTCCCACCCCGATCAGCTGGTTTTCCGTCCGGCAATGTTTGCTTCTCCATTGCTCAGCCCTTCTCCAAAGCACAATGGCTGAGTTATTGTCAGCAGAAGAGCAGAGCTCTTCTCAAATCGTTCAGGAAAGGAGTCACTACAGAAACTTTTGCGCCGACGGTGACGACATGTGACTGGAGGGCGAGGAGTGATTATGATTTCACATTCTACATCAAGAAATGCAAGTGTGGCAGCTACAGCATATTATTTACTTCAGCTCAATTTTTTACACATAACGGATAAAGTACGGCGTTTCTCAATCCCTTTTGGGATGCGCCAGCGCATTCTACTTCTACGGGATGTCGTGGAGGCGATATGAATGCGTATTTGGCCATACAACGACTTGCGGTGGCCAGCCGATGAACAAGTCAGCGCTTTATCCTTCCCAGACACGTCTGGTACCAATTCACCGACCCCAGAGGCCTATGTCATACCTTCGCTCACCCCGAGCGAAGGCGACGAACAGAGCGATGAGCGAAGTCTCTTCGCTAGCTTCAAGCGAATAGGCGCGCAGTTAATAGCTGTGTGCAGCTGCGTCGTAGCATCGCTACCGATGCTGGCTGACGCTCTGCTCAGCTCAGCGACGCGGTCGCATCGGTAGCGATGCCGTGTCGGTCGAAAGTATGACACCCCGCTAGCGAGGCTTCGCTAGCGGTGGATCGGACAACTGCTACAAGCATCTGCCCCTCCACAACGTCTGATACCGTCCCTTCCCCAATTGTGTTATTTGTCCATCGCCTTCGCTAGCGAAGAGCGATGGTATGACATAGGCCAGAGGGATGGAGGGCTTGGTTGGCCTGGGCGGGAAATCCGAACCAGGAACCTGGTATCGGGTGCACGCGACCGTCGACGCCTCCTCCGACTGCGCTACCCGCGCCCTTTTTAGCACATACACATATGTGTGTAAACTAAGAAGATAAGCCAAGAAAGATGGGGTGTACGTGAAGGTTAGGGAGAAAAGAACCATTAAGCATTGTTTGTAGAAATCCATCCTAGTGGAAGAAAATAGTAGAATATTATATTTACCAGCCTAGATAACCCACTCTAGAAGGACGAGCACGTCGGAGAAGAAACTTTGCAAACCAAAGGAATAAAGCACTTGGAAGCAAAAGCCAGCAAGGTTTGGGAAAAGGCTGAATGAGAGCGAAGGACAAAAGAAAAAACGCGAGGAATCTACCGAAGGTGAGCATATTAACGGAGGGTAGGTTCGAATAAATGTCAGAAAGGATGACAACAGATGTTATAACCAGCAAAAACAAATTGGGTTAACTAATTTTATATGTGTTCATAGCTAGAAGATTTTCTGGCACTATTGTACTTTCACAACTCCACGGGTCGAGGAGAGGTCGAAAAAAAAAATGTTTCGCCCAAACTTCGTCTAGGGGGTTATTTGGGGTGCTGATCACGAATATGACAACCGTTTTTCGTTTCACGCTGGAGTACGGTAGGTTACGGTAGGTGCGGGTAATCGCTGACAGCCTCAGTCATCCGTACCAACCATAATCTACCGTACTCCAGCGTAATACCAAAAACGGATGTCATATTCGTGATCAGCACCCCAAATAACCCCCCTAGCCGAAGTTTGGGCGAAATCGGTGACCATAACCTTGGCAGCTTTAGTCATCCGCACCTACCGTAATCGACCGTAATTTTGAAAACGGATCTCACATTCGTGATCAGCGCCCCAAATAACCCCCTAGCCGAAGTTTGGGCGAAAAAAAATTTTTCGAGCTCTCCTCGACCCTTGGAGTTGTGAAAGTACAATAGTGCCGATTTTCTCCATCACAGCCTCCAATAACATCTTTATATCCTCTGCAGCCCCAACAACTAACCACCTACCTTCCCGTAGACAGCGAAATACAGTAACGGGACAGTGCCGTATTCCTCGAGTAAGGATCGCTGGTGCCGATCGGTTGCAGTTGGTTGTGTCTGAAAACGAATTTATATTGGAAACGAGTGGTGGGATACACGGAGGTATGTTGCACTTATGTGTGCAATAAGGCGGTTCCGTCTATAGTTCTAAACCTATCGCTTCGCCTCCAGTAACCCAATACGGCAGCGGCATCAGCCCTATCTCACATACCACTCGTCTGTTGTGTTATCATAATCATCGCAGAATTGCCATTCGTATTGCGCACCGTATTGCGCAACGAGCAGCAGAACAGCAAAAGCAGACAGCGTTGCGTCGGCCATCTTTAACGGCAGTATTGCTTGCAATGGTTCTGGAAGCGGTTAGTCACTCTTTACCCCTATCAAAAGATGGCAACACTGGCGATAGGCTGCCACTCGATCATCGGTGGAATTGTGTGCTTCGCCATCCATAAGACCAACTACCAGACTTCCATTTCTCAGAAAATGAAGAACTTTGCATTGCATGGTAATGGACGCTGCTCCATCGTCTAGAGTTCAGATCCGCTGCGAAAGGGACTCCCACCGTACATGCTCCCCAATAACCTAATCTATCACGAGTAACAAATCCAAAAGCATTATCCGGAAATGTAGCACCACCACCTGAAATCTGGGTTGCAAGTGTTGCACATGCATTCTTCCGAAAGATCTCTCAACAAGATTCCATTCCGATAGTAGCTAGCCACAGAGTAGCTGCTGGTAGACGAAATGACATAATGAAGTCGAAGTATCTGGTGTGGAACAAGGATGGCACGACATCGATTCAATCATCACATTCAATGTTTTGTATTTTTAATGACCCCTAACATTTTCACCACTCATCATTCGCAATCTGTTCAATCTGCTTAGTTCTTCGCTCTTTGCAGCCATCGCAGCACACGACTGTTCTTTCATCATAAAATCGTGGCATTAAGTGTCATGCCCTTGGGTATCATCGCTCACTGTTTGTCTGTGACCCTTTCGAGGTTACCTTCTCCTTATACTGGGCGTTACGCCTCCAGGTAGCTATCTTCTCCAGAGGCAATATCACCGACTGAACGAGTACGTAAATTTATGAGAAACCACTACTCTAGTGAACCACGCGTCTGATGAATAGTGCAGCGAAATTGTTGTATACGAATGAGTACGCGACTGATCAATCTTGTTCTTCGCACCACTTGCCTTTGACCATCGCGCCACCGGCAGGGTGGCAGTGTTCTTTGAACTCTAGGGGTATATAAACCGCATGTTCTCATTTGGTTCGACTATTATTGTTGCTGAATAAAGCTGACTACCTATTCGTCTGAACGTCAACCCTCCACGCGCCACAAACACAACAGTGGCGATCAGGAGTTCACGACCACAGCCGTAGCAGTCACCGCCAACGCCTCTACCACCATAGCCGTCGACGTCACCGCCACCAGGACCACCGCAGCAGTCATCGTCCGTACTGGCTCCACCAAGACTTCCATCACCAATAGTTCCTGCTCTTCTACCTACAGCTCCGGCGCCAACAAGTTCACTTGGAAACAATGCCAACAATGACGGACCAGCAATTCCAGCAGCTCATGGCGGCTCTTACGGACGTTCTTCGAAGCGTTCCGCAACAGCAGTCGCTGCAGTCGATGCCGCCAACAGTCGAGCCAGTGCGCCATTTCGACCTAATTGCGGGACGAATCGCACAATTCGTTTTCGACCCCGAAGCCGACCTAACTTTCGAAGCATGGTACCGTCGGCACGAGGACATCTTCCAAGTGGACGCAAAGGCACTCGACGACGCGACACGCGTACGACTTCTGCTTCACAAACTGGATGCGGCCGCATACGAGAAGTACTCGAACTACATCCTGCCGAAGATTCCACGAGACGTGACCTTCGATGAAGCCGTATCTACCCTCATGGATCTATTCGGACCACAACAGTCGCTATTCAGTGCACGCTACGCCTGCATGAAGCTAGCCAAGGACGCTAACGACGACTTCGTCACATTCGCTGGACGCGTCAATCGCGAATGCGAAAAATTCAAGCTAGCTGAGTGCAACGACAATCAGTTCAAGTGTCTCATATTCGTATGTGGCCTCCAGTCAAGCGACGACGCATTTATCCGGCTGAAGCTGCTCGACAAAATCGAGGCCGACCCAAATTGTACGATCCACGCACTCACGGAGGAATGCAAACGGCTCCTCAACCTGAAGCACGACACGAAAATGATCGAAGATGGATCTCCAAAGGTACAAGCAGTGAATCGACCGTCTCCGCATCTGTTAGGACGCAACCACCAGCAGCCCCCATCACCACTGCAGCAAAAAGCAGCCAACAAGAAGACCGAAGTCGACTCCAAGCGCTCGCCAAGGCTTCCTCCTACGCCCTGCTGGCTCTGTGGAGCCATGCATTTCGTTCGCAACTGCAACTACCGTGAACACCAATGCTCAAACTGCCACAGGACTGGTCACAAAGACGGTTTCTGCAGATCCGCCAGAAGACGAACAAGGCAGTCACGATTCTACCGCTCAGCGAGGCCAAACACCCGCTCCGATGCAGTCTTCACAATTTCCAGCATCGACTGCGGTCAGTATCGTCGCTTCGCCACCATTACAGTAGACGGTCAGTCGATCAATTTCCAAGTCGACAGCGCTTCGGATGTCACGATCGTCAACGAAATGACGTGGAAAACTCATGGGTAAACCTGAACTTCAACCTTCGTCGCTCATTGCCCGCAGCGCATCCGGAGACCGCATCCATTTCATTGGACAACGACAGTGCACGTACAGCTTCAACGCCGCATCAGCCCAAGGAACGTTCTACGTCAGCAACAATCCGTCAAACCTATTGGGAGCAGAATGGATCTCCAAATTGGGAATCTACAGCATCATGGACTCCCTACCCTGCACTGACCCAGGGAATCCAACAGCGATTGACGTCAGCATCGCCAACCTAGAGCGGGACAACGTTGCCGAGAAACTACAAGCGGCATATCCTGACGTCTTCAAGAGTGACCTCGGGCTCTACAGACAATCTAAGGCTACCTTACGACTTAGACCAGAAGCCAAACCAGTCTTTCGTCCAAAACGGCCCGTGCCATACGCAGCTCTACCAGCAGTAGAAAAGGAGCTAGACCGGCTGGAATCAAGCGGCGTAATTTCGAAGGTGAACTATTCTAACTGGGCCGCTCCGATCGTCATTGTGAAGAAAGCAAACGGATCGCTGAGGATTTGCGCCGATTTCTCCACAGGCCTAAATGACGCCTTGGATCTACATCAGTATCCATTGCCACGTCCAGAGGACATATTTTCGACGATCACAGGAGGACGATACTTCTCCACCATCGACTTCGCAGATGCATACCTTCAAATCGAGATGGATGACCAATCGAAAGAATTGCTGACAATAAACACACATCGAGGCCTATACCAATACAACCGGCTACCGTTCGGCGTCAAATCGGCTCCAGCGATCTTCCAGCAAATCATGGACACGACATTAGCCGGCTTGCAAGGAGTTGTGGCCTATTTGGACGACGTAATCGTTGTTGGTCGAACACCCGAGGAACACCAACGCAACTTAGACGCCGCCTTCAAACGAATTGCAGATAGTGGACTTCACGTACGTATAGAGAAGTGCCACTTCGCCTCAACTTCCATCAACTACCTCGGATACATAATCGATCAACATGGACGACGACCTGACCCGAAGAAGATCGAAGCAATAAAGAAAATGCCTGCCCCAAAAGATGCGCCACAACTTCGATCCTTCCTTGGACTGCTCTCCTACTATGGAAAATTTGTCAAGGAAATGAGAAGTCTACGTGCTCCACTGGATGCCCTTCTCAAGAAGAATGCGAAATTCAATTGGACGCCCACCTGCGAGGAGAATTTCAACAGAGCAAAGTCCATACTTTCATCGGATCTACTTTTGGCCCATTACGATCCTTGTCAAGATATCGTCGTCGCTGCCGACGCTTCAAATCACGGCTTGGGCGCTGTCATTTCACATCGATACAAGGACGGCTCCGAAAGAGCTATTGCTCACGCGTCCCGCCCATTACTTCCTGCCGAAAAGAACTACAGCCAGATCGAAAAGGAAGGCCTTGCCCTTATATTTGCAGTCCAGAAGTTTCATAGGATGCTGCATGGTCGCAGATTCACTCTTCTGACTGACCATAAACCACTGCTCTCTATTTTCGGCTCTAAGAAAGGAATCCCAGTCTACACTGCGAACAGATTGCAACGATGGGCGACAACGCTGCTGGCTTACAACTTCAGTATCCAGTACAGATCAACAACCACCTTCGGCCAAGCAGACGCCCTTTCAAGACTCATCGCCACGAATTCAACTCAAGATGAAGATCGAGTGATTGCAGCCATCGCAGTGGATGCCGACATCACGAACGTTTTCGCGAGTGCAGTTCGAGCCCTACCAGTAACGGCGAACGAAATCAAGGAGTCGACAGCAAAGGACCACCTACTTCAGCTAATCAACACTTACATCAGAGGATCATGGCCAAAAACAATCACGAATTCGGACCTACTGAAGTACTATAACCGACGCGACTCCCTTTCAACTTTGAACGGATGTCTCTTGCTAGCCGATCGTGTAGTCATCCCAGCACAACTGCAGCCACGAGTCCTTCGACAGCTTCACACAGGGCATCCCGGAATAGTACGAATGAAAGCTCTAGCCCGAAGCTACGCCTATTGGCCAGGGATAGACAAGGACATTGAGGATACCGTTCGCCGCTGCACAAAGTGCTCATCCGTCGCGAAACTGCCAGTCAGGACGACACTTGCACCATGGCCTCTACCGGACAGGCCATGGTCCCGCATCCACGTAGATTACGCAGGCCCCTTTGAAGGAACCTTCTTCTTAGTAGTCGTGGACGCCTATTCAAAATGGCCTGAAATCTTCAACACCAGCCGTACCACAACAGAAGCCACCATAGCTCTTCTGCGCCAGACCTTCGCCAGATATGGTGCTCCCGAAATCCTCGTCTCCGACAATGGTACACAGTTCAGTTCCGCCGAGTTCAAGAAGTTCTGCATGGAAAACGGCATTGAGCACCTCTTCTCGCCGCCGTACCATCCGCAATCCAATGGGCAGGCGGAAAGATTTGTCGACACGTTCAAAAGGACTCTTCTCAAGCTTAAAGGGGAAGGAACGTTGGCGGAAATCTTGCAAACCTTTCTTCTCACCTATAGATCCACTCCATGTGCATCACTGGATGGAGAAAAATCACCTGCAGAACTCTTCGTCGGAAGAAAACTAAGAACACCGCTTTCGCTCCTCAAACCTACACTTCGTCGGGCACCAACTCACAACATCTCGATGGAATCGCAGTTCAACAAGCAGTATGGAACTCGCAGGAGGTGCTTCGCACGGGGAGATGCTGTTCTCGTGCGTGTCTACAACGGGAAGCATTCCTACTGGTGCAATGGAGAAGTCCTTCAACGTGTTGGGCGTGTACTCTACAAAGTACTCGTTGGAGACACATCGTGGATTCGACACGCTAACCAACTTCGAAAGCGCGCCTACGATAGCACCCACATGCCACACCAGGACCTGGACGTTCTTTTTGAGATGTTTGACTTGAAGCGATCACCTTCAGCACCGCCACTACAGCCTACACCCATTTCTACGGAACAGCACGTTCATCAGCAGGCACAACCAGGGAACGACGAGGATCAACCACGACGATCAACTCGCACACGTCGACCAACGAGACGATTGCACATGGATCCACATCAGAAGTCCTACGTTTGATACTATGTGATACTTTTTTTTAGAAAGGGGAGGTGTTGTATACGAATGAGTACGCGACTGATCAATCTTGTTCATCGCACCACTTGCCTTTGACCATCGCGCCACCGGCAGGGTGGCAGTGTTCTTTGAACTCTAGGGGTATATAAACCGCATGTTCTCATTTGGTTCGACTATTATTGTTGCTGAATAAAGCTGACTACCTATTCGTCTGACCGTCAACCCTCCACGCGCCACAAACACAACAGAAATCATTGGCCTATTAACGGGAGACTACTACAACCATTTAAAAGACAAAATATACTGGAGAAAGGTGAGACCGCGGAATAGTCTAATGCTCGGTTGCATTGAGAAATGATAATGACTCACATCTCGATAGTCCAACTTTTGTAAAAAAATTACCAACGTCAATAAAGCTGACTTTTTATTTATCTGCAATTACTACTCGGCGGATGAGCTGACGGATACACGAAGAAATGGACTAATTGTTTTACGTACAGGAATGTACATAGCTAGCAGCTGTTCGCCCTCATAGTCTCCGATATCATCTTCATATCCCGTGAAGCCTCGATATCTGTCCACATTTTCTCCACGTAGACAGGGAAATGTAGTAACGGAAGAGGACCGTAGTCTTCGAGTAGAGTTCGTAGGCTTCCATTGCTTTCTGTTTGTTCCGTCTGAAAAGAAAATTATATTGGACGTATGGCGAGTGGTGCTATTCACGATGAAATGCTATACTTACGGGTGCAGTGAAGGTGTTCCCTTTGTAGTCGTGAACGACGCAGTTTCCGTACCGCTTCGCCACCAGTGGACCGATGAGCGATCCTAATAATACTACAACGGCTTCTGCCCTTTTAGTAACGGAAGAGGACCGTAGTCTTCGAGTAGAGTTCGTAGGCTTCCATTGCTTTCTGTTTGTTCCGTCTGAAAAGAAAATTATATTGGACGTATGGCGAGTGGTGCTATACACGATGAAATGCTATACTTACGGGTGCAGTGAAGGTGTTCCCTTTGTAGTCGTGAACGACGCAGTTTCCGTACCGCTTCGCCACCAGTGGACCGATGAGCGATCCTAATAATACTACAACGGCTTCTGCCCTTTCTCGTCGTCTACCTCTTGTTGCGATGTTATCACGATCACAACAGGATTGCCATTCATGTAGGCATAATGTCGTGCAACGCGCAGCAGAACAGCAAGAGAAGACAGAGGGGCGTCGGCTTGCAACTCTTCCATCGCTGCAGGGTATCCATCCTTAACGGCTGTATTAGCTGTTTGTGTGCGCAACAGTTCAGGAAGCGATTCGCCAACCTCTAATCCAAACACCAGTTGGCGACTCTCGCAGTAGGCTGCCAGCGGATTCTCGAAGGAGCTTTGTGCCCCGTCAGCCACAAGACCAACTATCATAGCTCTGTTGTTTAAAGAGCGAAGAACATTGCAGGATGTGATGATCGGAGGAGCTCCGTCGTCCAAAGTCCATATCCGCTACGAATGAGTCATCGTCATCCCTCACTCCTTGAATGCTCTCCAATAGTAGCCGGTTCAGCACCACATTGAGCACAGCATTCGTCACTGAAAAATGCGTGAACGACAATCTACTACTCGTATTATCAAATCCGAAAATCGTTTGAAAACCTAGCGCCACCAACCTAAATTTTTCTTGCAATTGTTGTACAAGCATTCAGAGGGGAGAGCTCTGTACAGCTTCCGTAGTTCCAGAGTAACTGCTCTCCAATCTTAATATGGACTTGATGATTATTCCATATAAAATATCAATATTAGGTCGTTCACATAACACAATTTCACCTTTATTTTATGACGTGCCACCAAGTAGGAGATGAAAAGTGGTTGCAGTCCCTTTGGCGTTAGGGTCATATTGCAGAACTGCCTGAGCTCCATATTCGCGTGGTCACGGCTATGGTTGAAAAGGCGACCGATAGTCACGGAACCTTTATAGATGACGCGGTGGGCGAGGTATGCCATGGGCTTCGTGTTTGGCACAATCCCACGATAACCAGTCCTCGCTGAAACATTGAACCGTTTAGATATCCCACTACTGATCTAACTTTGAACCATACCCTCAACATCAACGACATAGTCATTGATCAAGAGCTTTTCATCCGGAGATATCGTTTCCGACTCCATGATCTCCGTGACGACATTTCGCGGGATTAGAACACCACTAAAACATCCACAACATTAGGAGCTAAAAACTCATGCCACTGAACAAGACGTAGCACTGCTCACCGATAGTCGGCCACTATGTCCTCCTTTAGAATAATACGCTACGCGAAAACACCCTTGCCATGTATTTCTGGGATTTCACGTATCTCCAGCCATTGAAACATCTAGACACAGTAGTTGAAGAAAATTCAGATTTTTCCTAGAATTCAGTAAACAGAAACACAACTGAATTGGCTGTGCTGTTCGCAGGCGGTTAAAGCGCTCGAGGTCGTACGAATTGCCTAGAGTAGAGACTCCCTTTAGGTCGGCCATGCCATTAAACTCCTGCATGTACCTCAAGGTATTATGCGGTAATGCAGGAGTTGACACGAACTAGTCGACTATTCTTCGCTGCTGTCCCTGTTCTCCTCCTGCTTTTTCTTCACACCTTTTCGCAGTGCGTCCTGTTCTTGTGAAAGCCGATCGCCTACGGACTCGATGACGTAGTGTGCTAGCATCACTGTTAGTACCTTATACTATGTGTTAATAAAAATAAACCATTAACTAACCATTGCTGAGCTCATAGGAAGTTTCTTTATTTCTCCTCTTGCTTCTACGAACTGCACACTTCTCCCTTCTAGCAACGACGATGAATTCGTCGAAAGTACGTTTTCGTTAGGCGGGAACTGAAAAAATGGAACAGTATTGTTAGGCCAACAGACCGAAGAAATGAAGCAAAAAATCGTTCTCGAAATGAAACAAAAACAGGTATAGTAAAAAATGAGAGGAAATGCAGAAATGCGGAAATCCGCGTACGCAGCTTATATAATACCAGCAAACTGTCGAAAACTCCTGACTTTAGGATTCCGCAAACCCACGTGAATGACTACTGCGCTGTAGCAACACAGAAACAGCTCAAAGGGATTGTAAGACGGATAACAGAAACGCCAAAAACTCTGCAAGTCATAATACTGGTCAAATACGCGCTGAAATTGCCTCCACAACATGTCGTGGAAGTTCACTGCGTTAGCCTTTGTATATACCTGCGCCGCTGAGCGACGCGGCACCATATTCGGAATTGATTTCGATCGGGCGCCGCGATCCAAAACTCGATATCTATTGCGATCGTGGTGCCGCGCCGCTTGGCGACGCAAGTAGAAACTATGGCCTATACATCCCGAATACGCTTTGAAGCTGTACGGTTTATTGAAGAACATAATACAGTCCCCTCTCGTTATAAAGTTTAGTCTCGTTAGTTTAAAGGGACTGGTGAAAATCCGCGTTATAACGGGAGTCGCGTCCTAACCGGAGCTGGCCTCTTTTACACTACTCTACGCTCAGATTTATCTAAAATCGCATACAATCACACTATGACTAGTATAACAGTAACATATGTGACCACGAATAGTGTGTGAAGGCATAATACAACTTTCGTTTAATAATGAATCCCTGACCTTAGAGACACTCTGTTATATGGATAAGATGACAAATAGTAACGAGTACCAGACGTAGATTAGACATGGTCAACAACAAAAATGTGTAAACTGATGCTGCAAGATAATTTTCTGTGATCAAAACTCTGGCGCCAAGCGGGAATCGAACCTGCACTCCCAGCCTTACGGGCGGTTGTTAGCCCACACCCTATCAGCGTTGGTAAACGACAACGGGAGTTTTAGGTTGTGCTCGATATATTGCTGACTATTACATTTGCAAAAGGCAAGTATAAAGAAACAATATCTCAAACACCACAACAATAATTAATGCATAACATAACATCCTATTATGAACACAACAACCAACAGTAGTAATCGGTATTACTCTATGGTTCACCTGAAAGCGTCATACTGAAGTAATTTCTTCCTGACTAACCGCTTACACTGGCCTAGAGATAGCATATTTGGCAGAGGGTTCGTAATCTTAAGGTATGCAGTTCCTGCTCTATACGTAAAGGAGTTGGCATATAGTGTAGATTTAGGTCGAGTTAACGTGATTTTGGGTGCACAAACTCTAGTTCATGAATTCGTAACAAGAAACAACTGTTTCATATAATACTTTGATGGACTATGAATACATATGTATGTGGGCCGCGCAGCTTGAAAAACGTCCACATGCATCTAATTCATTGTCGCACAGGTCTGGTCACAAATACGAAAGAGGAAATAGAAGGATAGGTCTGATCGCAGACACGGTCAGCATCTTGCTCGTTCTCATTTTCCGAGCGGGACCGGAACAGAGCTCGCGTCGCATTATAACGGGAGTGATTTTGAACGCAGAGTTCGTCAAAAACCGCGCTATAGCGAGAGTAGCGCTGTATCTGACGCGTCTTAGGCGGAGTTGGTTTGTTATTGCGTAAAGGTAAGCTGGCCGGGCGAGAGAAAATCTTCGTTATATTGAGAGTAGCGTCTTCTCCGGAGCATTACAACGGGAGGAGACTGTATATGTAATGAAGCCATGCGTTAAAGTATAGCAAACACTGTGAAGGCAAGCCTGCTCAACGCCGAGTTAGTGACAGTGCAAGGTATTCGATTTGGCCTCTCTATGGTAGACTAAAATCTTCTTTCTAAAAACACAGCATCAACGACGATGCGATGGTTTCTGGAAGAAATAGGAGCATCGGTCATCTGCAATGGTGAAAGCTCTACCTATGGTCGAAGAATGGAGGAGAAAATCCGACATAAATTCGAAATCTGACTGAAATAACAACAAATGCTTTCGAGAACGAACCGTCACTCTTCTAGCCAGGAGATTAAGACGAGAAGAGAAAAACCGATTGTGAACGGTGTCAGAAAGAGTTCACTAATGGTACAAATCCACGGAGGTTCCCCCAGCAGTGATAGGAGGGAGGCTGCGGCTGCCAGCTGAGAGCAGGTCAAATCTGGGCAATGCAATCCGATTCACTTACGTTACCTGCACAACTGGCTTTCAATCCTTATTAGGAGCAACATTTTCTTCGTATTATATAGTACTTTGATATTTTAGAGTATATATTGAATATAACAGACATTAATATGAGCCCACATGCAACGCGAAACAGCCATAGGAGATAACGGTAGATAGAATTGAAATGAAGAAATTGAGACCATCGGAAGAAGATGACTCCTTCTAAAGCAGAACTTATACGTTGAAATAAGGCTTTAGATGTGCAGAACATAACCAGCACTTATCCCAGCAGATACAGCGACCAAAATGTGAGACAGATTCGTATACAGAATGAAATTCAATGAACCCATTTCCGTATAATTCCATTCTTTTTATTTTGTCTTAAGGAGCCAGTTTGCTTTATAAAGGATGCCCCCATAATCAGCAGAATTTTAGTTTTGTGGCATCGCATATCATATCATCATGCATACCGTTTGCGCCTTAAACAGGACGCATTTCATTTAATAGAGCAGTGTTAGAGCAAAAACAAACATATCTAAAAGCAAAATAGTTGGGCGCGTGTGGCGCAGTCGGAGGAGCGCGTGCACCCGATACCAGGAGCCTCGTTCGGATTTCCCGCCCAGGCCAACCAAGCTTTCCATCCATCCGGGGATGGACCCTTAACCATTATACCCTCTCACTCGTTTCGTTTGCGTCAAGGGTCCGGCAAAAACAAAACATGTTTTGTTACTTTTTGGAGGACGGAGATTCTTCCTATAGTATTCGTTCTTGCCGCTCCAACGTACCGTTCAAACAGTTCCCTAGTATAGGGTAGGTGAATTGGTACCAGACTTGTCTAGTAGGATAGACTGACTTGTTCATCGGTTGGTCACCCCAAGTCATTGCATGGGCAAATACGCATTCAAATCGCCTCCACGAGATCCTGTAGAAGTAGAATGCGTGGAGCATCTAAGGAGATTGAGTAACGCCGTTCTTTATCCTTTATTTATTATTATTAAAGGCAAAATAGTTGCTTTATAACAAAGGCGGAAAGAAAGTTTGTGCGAAAACCTCCAGGGTGTCTTATGAAAGAATGAGTACACCTTCTGAATGAGCACTGAACTCTTAATCCTTTAACGAAACAGCGCCTTAGGTGCATTCTGAGGTGTATGACATAAAGAATTGTTCTTGCGAAAAGATTGTGCCGGGCGGTCGTCATTGCAGCGTTCATTTAACTGATAGTGGAAATGCTGTGTAGCAATCATTGCGGAATTGGTACCAGACTTGTCTGGGAAGGATAAAGCTCTGACTAGCTAGAGAATAGCAGTGTACTTCTTCCATAGTGATCGCTTTTTCTGTTTCTAGATTTCTAGAATTACACTGACGCTGAATCGAGAATTACACTATCATTTATAGAACGAATGCACATCGCAGTTTCTCTGTAAATGACCCCAGAAAGCTCATTTATCCCTTGGGCAAATCCTAAGGCGCTATTTGAGGGCAGTTGATAGGAACTTTGTGTTCATTCAAAAAACATAGTTAATTTTTCTTAAGACGGTCTACAAAGATGAATACTTTTAAAACGTTTCATTACTTATTAATGTCAGCACGGTTAGGCAATGTTTATTTGAACTTTAGATATGTCTGACTTGGTAAACAAAATGTCCATGTCGTTTGTATAAGTGTCCGACTCAAAATTAAAAGTGTCTTGTTTAAAATGGAAAGGGTCTGGGTTAAAATGAAAGGAGTACAGTTCAAGGCGAAAATAGTGTGCCTGAGAATAAAGGCCTATAATAAATATTAGGTTGTAACGAATTAAATGGCACTGGCTCGCGCCATTTTTTTGGCGCGTCTTTACGCGTTTGATTAAGAACAAACCGTAACATGTGGCATATCATTTAGAAGCGCAAACTTTGCTCTACCGGAGAGCGCCAAATTTTCTATGTAAAAGTGGAAAAACTTTAGAGTTTTATTGACTTTTTTGCAGATGGACAAAAGGGTAATCCGAGGCATTTACTTGTATGAATTCAAGCTGGGCACTACAGCTAAGGAGGCGGACGAGAAGATCAACGTCGCATTCGGTCAAGGATGTTCCACAATTCGGACGGCGTATCGTTGGTATCAGAAGTTCCGGAATGGAGATAGGGAAAACATTAAAATACCAACAGGATGCCGAAAGTGCCTTCGAAGATTTCATCAATTCCAGAACTTCTGATTTTTACGCCACTGGGATAAAAAAGCTTGTGTCACGTTGGCAAAGATGTGTAGAATCAGAAGGTTTTTATTTCGATTAATAAACTTGCCTACAAGCCGAGATAGTAACTGTTTAAATTTACAGTGGTTCAGTGCCATTTATTTCGTTCCAACCTAATACGTATACTAGCTAGTCGTTGAGTCGTGGTACTAGAACATACTTAGCCTAGCTTATGAACTACGATTACGCATTCCTGGACCGTTAGCTCGTCACGTCTTCCCACAGTGGTCGACTGAATTTGGAAAAAATCGTGTCACACAGGGCTAACCTGCATTTTCGCACCGCAATAATTTCGCCCGTTTAGAGGCTACCATGGTGTACTTTTGAGGACTACAAAACCATTCTACTGCCTACAAAATCCGCTAGCCGCAGCCGGAACGATTCGATCTCCACAAAGTTATTGCGCTCCGAACACGCTCGCGCATGCAATTTGCGAGCTGTCACGCCCAATCGATTGGTAGGTCCGACTCTGTATGCATTGTTCACGGCACACTCTAAATGCAAGGTGGACATTCTTAGAGCAATTTCTGGTTGGGGCGGCTGGGAATTCCCGATAAAACTCCCCAAACGCTCGCTCTACAAGTTGTCGCGCCCACTCGATTGGTAGGTCCGATTCTGTATGCATTGTTCACGGCGCACTCCAAATGCAAGCTAGACAATCTTGGAGCAATTTCTGATTAGGACGGCTGAAAATTTTCGATTAAACTCCCCAAACTCTACAGGTTGTCCCACCGCGCCTACTAGAATTGATTCTGTCGGGCCTATGCATTGTTCAACTCTACTGAGATTTATATACCAAAAGATAGAGCTTGAGCTGCTGAGTTCAAATATATGTTTGCTTTCACAAGTGTTTGGTTTCTAAAGAAGTTATTCAAAAAGGCCGCCTTGGAACGCTCCAAAGCGGCCTATGTTGGCCGGCGCGGCTTTTTCGGCCAATGACCAAAAGACATGTCCGGTACTGTAGCCTCCGGTGGCCAGCCAGTGGATCAATCTGGGGTCAGTGTACAGGCAGAATGTGCATTCAAATCGCCTCCACGACATCCCATATAAGCAGGATGTGTGGCTCGTCCCACAAAAGGAATGTCATACGCCAATCCTTTACTACCACTGAAATGAAGTAACGGACGGGTCTTCACTCTCTTCTGTACTTCGGCGTTTACTTGTGGGTGGAGCACAGAAAAGCTTAACAGCGGCGACCTTCTTGACCTGGCTGGTGAATAGGCCAACACCTAGTGAAGGATGAAGATCGGTTAGTCAATGCCTTTGCGAGATGACAATTCGAATGTGTATTTGGCCATATAATGACTTGCGGTGGCCAGCCCATGATCAAGTCAGTGTTTTATCCTATCCAGACAAGTCTCCCACAAACTCAACAACATCAAGCAGATGGAAAGACTTGGTTGGTCTTTCTGGGAAATTCGAACCACGAGCTTTGAATCGGAGTGCACGCGACAGCCAGCGCCTCCTCCGGCTGTGCCACTTCGTCAACACTCTCAGCTGTAGTCAACAATTTCTGAGTTGCGATGTCGTCTATTGATTTCTGATTTTATTTTTCCTTTATTTCTTTCTTTTTTCTCTCTATCTTCTTTCTCAAAGTAATTTAGGAAGTTGCCTGAACAACGTAATTCGGTGCTGTAGCAGTGGGTAAATTTGGCATTAGTACATATGCTAGCAGTAATTCGGATA
The DNA here is from genome assembly GCA_947396885.1 of Heligmosomoides polygyrus polygyrus. NCBI lineage: Eukaryota > Metazoa > Nematoda > Chromadorea > Rhabditida > Heligmosomidae > Heligmosomoides > Heligmosomoides polygyrus. The sequence goes on along the minus strand of OX377201.1, from coordinate 94,382,642 downwards.
AAATCTGCTAAACTACATGTATTTGTATTCTACTTATCATCTAGGCCTGCGAAATCCGAAGTAATGCGTGGCGCTGTTACTGAAAAGCCGAGGACCCAATATCAAGCAAAAATGACGAGAATTGGCCGGGTCCCTAAAGTTCAGAGCAGTTTCGGGATTTTCTGATTGGGGCGCGCGATTTTCATCGGTGCGCGTTCTTATCGCGTTCGGTATCTTACGAAACTAATACTGCCCATTCGGTCGTTATAAGGTAGGCAGTGAGCTCTCTCTAGTCAGCAAAATTCAGGGTGGGGGTGGTGGTGTAAAAAACCTATTGATTCTCCAGAAAAGGACTTCGCCGTAGAACACCTAGCGCATCCGAAATATGAACGACCTCTCGGTTCCTACTGCTTTATTTAACACATAAACAACAGTGTTTTCCATCTCACCGAAACAAAGCAAAACTTCCCTTCACGATGTAGTAAAAACTATTCAACTCTGGATAGTCAGTCTGGTCTACCTGCCGAATTGAGGAAAATAACTCGAGCCTGTTTGAGACGTTCTCAGCGGAAGCTTATTCTTGCGTACAGAGAACTTCAGGTGCAAGAAATCCCATTTACGGCAGGTTACATCATTCCGACCGGGGATGAACACAAAATGCTGCGCGTTATTTTTTTAAGCGAAATTTTTAACGAAGAATTTTCGTTAAATTCCCGGTAAATCGTTAAATTTCGTTAAAAAATACAATTAGCTACAAACCATTATTTCAGGTGAAAAAAAATCAAGAAAAACCTTATACATTTCAACCTCAAGAGGTCAACAGCTAAAGTTCGAGGAATGGGGAATGGAATGTAACACTGCAATGTAAAATAAACTGTTCAACATAAACAAACACAGAAGAATAAACAACCGTCAGCAACGAACTATGTGCAGGGTGTGGAATAAGAACAGGTATTGGATTATCATCCAAGATGATCACCGACAGGGCACCTTAAAATGTGCGATCAGGCAGAACCGAAGTTCCTACCTTTCCTAGTTCTCGGCGAAATCGTTTCGTCTCACTGTTCTACGAGCACATACAATCTCGATGTGGGCACAGCGCATCAAGTACAGAAAGAATTAAGAAAAATACAAGTAAAAGCCTAACAGTGGAGTATTTCCACGCTGTCGAACGCACGATTCTCGATGTCCCCGTGGGACTAATCCATTTTTTCCAAGGTGATGGTCATGACACGACACGTCGCACACTGCTGAAAAGGTGTGACACGTCGTCAACGTGCTAACGTTCAGGAAAAGTAGCTTCCCAATTTTTTTATTAGCGTTTTTCTAAAATCGATTAAAAATGCAGGATAAGGATAAAGGAAGGCGTTACTCAATCCCTTTTAGGATGCGCCACGCATTCTTCTTCTACGGGATGTCGTGGAGGCGACTCGAATGCGTATTTGGCCATACAATGACTTGCGGTGGCAGCCGATGAACAAGTCAGCGCTTTATTCTTCCCAGGCAGCCAATTCTACGACACCTCCGACTGCATTACGCGCGCCCCCAAAATGCATTACTTCCAAAAACTCAAATCGATTTCATGAAAACAGTAAAATTTTCTTGCTGATTTCAATCGTTTTTTCAGGAGCACTCCTAATCGGGGGATGAGACCTGCAACACTAGAGAATACTAAGAGTAAGTGATAAACTCACTGAGAAAAAAGCCCGTTAAAAATTCCGTTAAATTTCTAAAAATTTCCGTCAAGTCGTTAAGCCAGATTTTAATGAAAAATGCCGTTAATTCGTTAAATCGTTAACCGCTAAATGTGCACTCCTGATTTCCGACCCGGGTGCACACGAAATTCTGTGCGTTAAATTGTTTTAACGACGTTTTTAACGGAAAATTTTCGTTAACTCGTTAAATCTCGTTAAAAATACAGTTAGCTGCAAACCTTCATTTCAAGTGACGAAGATTATGGAGAACCTCCACGTTTCAACTTCAAGAGGTCAAAAGCTAAAGTTCAAGGAATGGAGTGTAACACTTCATTGTAAAATAAACAGGTGAACATCAACAAACGCAGAAAAATAAGCAAAACTTCAGCAACAAATTCAGGGTGTGGAATAAGAAGAGCAATGGTATTGTCATTGAAGATGACCACCGACAACGCATCTTAAAATGTGCGATCATGCAAGTACTCAGAGGTTCCCCTTTCCTAGATCTTTTGTCTAAGTGTTCTACGAGCATATGCAATCTTGATGCGGGCCCCAGCACAGTAAGTACAGAAAGAACTAATAAAGATACAATTAAAAGCCTGTCAGTGGAACGTTAACGTTAACACGTTGTCGTATATACGACTCTCGAGTGCTTCGTGTGTGGGACCAATCCATTTTTTGCAACGTCGAGACCGTGACACGACATCGTGTCACACGGTCCTACACTGCCGAAAAAGTGTTACACGTCATCAACGTGTTAACGTTCAGGAAAAGTAGCGTGTCCAATTTTTATTATTAGCGTTTTTACAAAATCGTTTCAAATATGCCCAGCAGCCGAAAACATTCTCTCCCTCTCTACTGTTCCAGGTGGAGGGCAAAAGTATTCTGGGATAAGCAGCGCCAGGTGAGGATAGGCTTATCTAGCGGGGAGGTTAGGCCATTATCTTTGTGGCTTCGTTGACGTGCTTGGAGGCTCGGCGAAGAAATTTCTAGCTCCAAAATACGTAAAGGATAAGGATAAAAGATGGCCTCAATCCATTCTGAGATGCACCGCGCATTCTAGTTCTACGGAATGTCCCGGAGGCGACAAGATTGCGTATTTGGGAATACAATGACTTGCGGTGGCCAGCCGATGAACAAGTCAGCGTTCTATCATTCCCAGACAAGTCTGGTACCATATAACCGACTCCAGAGAGGTTGACGGTTTGGTTGGCCTGGGAGGGAAAGCCGGAAAAAAGACCAACCAAACCCTGGTATAGGTTGCACGCGATAGCCGGCACCTCCTCCGACTGCACTATGCCCCTAAAATGCATTATTTCCAAAAATTCAGAACAAATTCATGAAGACATTAAAATATTCTAGCTGATTTCAATATTTTTTCAGAAAGAGTCTAAGTCGGGAGGATGAGACCTGCAACATTAGAGAATAAAAGTATGAAGGACGACGTTACTCAATCCCTTCTGGGATGCGCCAGGCGCATTCTACTTCTACGGGATGTCGTGGAGGCAACATGAATGCGTATTTGGCCATACAATGACTTGCGGTGGCCAGCCGATGAACAAGTCAGCGCTTTATCCTTCCCAGACAAATCTGGTACCAATTCACCGACCCCGAAGGGATGGAAGACTTGGATGGCCTGGACGGGAAATCCTAACCAGGAACCTGGTGTCGGCTGCAGGCGGCAACCGGCGTCTCCTCCGACTGCGCTTCACGCGCCCTACATTAGAGAATACTAAGAGTAATGTGATAAACTCACTGAGAAAAACCCGTTAAAAATTCCGTTAAATTTCTAAAAATTTCCGTTAAGTCGTTAAGGCAAATTTTAACGAAAAATGCCATTATTTCGTTAAATTCGATAGTAGTACGTATTCCCCAATTCCAATTTTATCGGTGCGCTCATTCAAACAACGCCGGTGGTATGAAGGCTTAGAGCGTTATGTACGTTAAGTTCTTTTAACGCCACGAAACTCACCACACACTTTAACTGTATAATTCCTGTTCTGAATACAACTTGCCAGGTGACTGTAAAGGAGTAAAAAAAGGAGATATAAAGCACAACGACAACGATTACTGTAATTTGCCTGTCTTCCTAGGTGGCTGAATCGGGAGTGCTAGACTTACCATACACCACTTTAACGGCATAATTCCAGTTCCAAGCATATTTTGTGACCGTACGGGCAGTACTAGTTTCGTCAAACAATAACACGCCCTGATGAGAATCGCGAACTGACTAAAAAAGGTGGTGCTCAGTGTCTGCTAGCCTGCAAACACTATGTATTGTCACTACCGACGTCTACTGATGGCAGTTGAATCCAAGAAGGAACCCCATTGTTTCTGGTAGCATGTTTTCAAAACGTCGTCGGAAGGGAACAAACAAAACGTAAGCAACGACAACACCGAGGTTTCAATATGAGGGAACTTGGAATTTCTTGGATTAGCGAGAGTGTTAAATGACTGTGTTTAAACATATGGGTCGACTACCCCAACCCCAGATAATATAACCGGACTGAACTATTGCTTTTTCTGAACCTCAGCCGTTGTGGATGCGAGAAACACAGGCAGAGTATTCAACGATCACTGGAGAGCAGGAGAGTGCAACGAGAGGATGATGAAAATCACAGGGCCTACTCCATGGGGTGTTTCGCATCACGACAGAGGAGGTGTCACAACACCGAAGCGCAGGCAACTGACCCCGCCCTATCCTGGAGACATTTGATGGCCTGCGGTCTCAGCAGGAGAGTAGCCTGGCTCTGAAGTAGGATGGCGGCGTATACGAACAGAAGCGTCCTGCCCTAGAAATACAGGCAAGCCCAACTAGAGAAAGCAGTCTCGATGTTAGGGGTTCGCTCCGTCCTAAGCGCCAGCCACTGGTGGCGAAGGTGGTAGGGTGGACTGTTCTAAGCAGGTTACCAAGCGCTCGATTCGGCTCGGTGGGCTCACGCTCCCATTTCCATCTTTTGAAGAGAATAACGTGGTTCTCGATCAGTTATATATCAGCTTTTTTCGAAAACTTGCACAGGAGATGTAATACTTCAAGGTTAAACCTGTACTATGTGTCGGCGCCATAAGAATCTGAATTATAATTTTTTCAAATTGGACACCTTTAACGTCAGATTGGGCACTTCTGAATTCGAATTGGATGCTATTCTAAACATGCTCAACGCCTATGAAATCAAGGTGAGCGTTTCTCAACGACACCGCAACCTCCAACGCTTGCTGAATCGGCGAGCAGATTAGCGTTCCAATGCGAAACATAAAGGAGCGGCGTCAGTAGGGGGTGCGGCGGATTTATGAAGTATTAGAATATCGCAAAATTAATCTCCGAGGTATGTAATAAATAAGTCTTCAAATAAATAAGTCTTTTACCCTAAACAGTTCCGTCTCAGGCAAAGCCGTTATATCGTTCGATAGGTTTTTTGCGCTCTTTCAAAAAAAAATGTGGATGTCGCTTTAATTTTTCTAAACGACCTTTCCCAGGGCTACGTAAAATCATGAATCGACGCGACTACAGAGTCATCATGCTTTACCAATTTAAATTGAGGCATTCTGCGGCAGGGGCATCCCGTAACCTTAGCAGCGCTTTTGGGACAGACTGCCTAGCGAATAAATGGTGAGGCTCTGCTTCGAAAAATTCGCTTCTGGCGATTTTGATCTCGAAGAGAAACCGGGTCGCGTGCTCAGGTCGTCACTTGACAATGAAGTTCTGAGGAGAGGCATCGAAGCAAATCCGGGGACGAATACACACGTACGCTAGCAGAGGACCATGGCGTACACCATGGTACGGCAGCAAGACATTTGGCGAAAATTGGCAAGGTGAAGATGATGTCGAAGTGGGTGCGTCATGAGCTGACTAAAAAGCAGCATCTGCCACGTTTGGACACTTGCTCCAACCTGCTAGTTGCTTTGAAAATGAGCCTTTTGTAAGCCGTATTACAACTGTAGATAAAAAATGGTTCCGCTCTTCAACTTGTCTTTTAGGCAGAACTTCGTGTCGCCGTATCCATGTGTGACTTTGAATAGAATAGTTCCAATGAGGATGTACAGGAAAACCACGAGCAGGGACTACGCCTAGTCATACAGACTGTTGGCTGCCGACATCGGTTGAATACCCGACTGAATCGTTAGTTCCTCTGTTGGTCTTACTGCCCGCGTTGGAGGAATTTGCTAGGCTCGAATTAGCCGTTTGGACACCCTCTTCAAAATAGTGACTTATCCGGCATGTCTGTTCCACGTCCAGCACGTGTCAAACTCCGTCACATCATTGCACAGGTGTCCACACGTCTTCTAAACGGAGGACAGCTGCATAGGCAGCAGCCTTAGAGCGGATTCATCAATCTTGAGGTAAAGGTCGTGGATTTGCAGAGATAACCCTTGCCGAATTCGGTCGTAGACCTGCTTTGGGAGCAAATCGCATGCCGTTAACTGATCTCGTGTTTATCCTAGAACCTGCGAGGAGGAGGGTTTGGGCTCCCTATAATGCTCTCACAATCACGGCAAAACTCAGGGTTTATTCCTGCTTCACGTTGGTTCTTCTCGATCTCCCAATGGGGCAAATCAAACATACAGGATTGTTTCAAAGCGTGTTAACGTCATATTTGAAGGCGCATAGAATGTGTCAGACATGTGGACTCACTAGGAATTCTGAATCTCCTTTTCAAGAATAATCTTTTCATTGTTTTCTAGTTGCAGACTTCATTATAAACAAAGGTGCCTGTATAAAACAGACATCGCGCCTCGCTGTTCCCTAGCTAACATCATCATCATCATCATCATCATTTTCAGTAGCGTTTGTCCCGCTTGGTGGCTGGGTCCGCTCTTCTGGTGTGGTGACGCCATTTCTCCCGATCAAATGCTTGATCGGGATGCACACCAGCTACCTTTAAGTCAAAGTGCAACGTTGCTTCGGGCGTCCTCTGGGCCGTTTTCCAGGGACTTCAAGATTCAGGCCAATCTTACAGACAGTGTCGTGGTTAGCGCGAAGGACGTGGCCATACCATCGTAGACGAGCTTCGCGCAACTTGTCGGCTATCGGGACGACACCGAACCTCTGTCGTATGGTGTCATTGCGAACGCGGTCCAATCGCGTTACTCCGGCCGTCCACCTTAACATCTTCGTCTCCATTACACTGAGGCGGCTTTCAATTTCCTTCGTCACGGGCCAGCACTTAGCACCGTACGTCGCTACTGGGCGGACGACTGTTCTATAAACCTTCGACTTGAGGTACTCGGGTATTGTCTTATCGCAGAGAACCCCAGTCAACGACCGCCATTTGGACCAGGCTGCACTTACGCGCGCATTCACCTCCAACTTTAGGCTGCCATCGGGCGTAACTGTTGATCCGAGATACTTGAAAGAAGTGACTCGTGGGAGCTCAGTACCATTGATCTCGATAGATCCGAGCTCATTCACATCCGTCGTCAAGTATTCCGTCTTTTTGACGTTTAGCTTGAGTCCGAACAATGCCAAGCGATCGCATCATTCCTGTTCCTGTCGCTCGAGTTCGGCTTTGTCTTCACATGCAAGCATGACGTCATCGGCATACAGCAACGTCCAAGGAGCTGCCTTTTGGAGATCTCGTGTAATTGCATCCATGACGACCACGAAGAGCAGTGGGGATAGCGCAGACCCCTGGTGCACTCCGACAGAGATCCCTAGCTAACAAAATAAGGGTTTTAAACGTGTTAAAGAACATCTTCGCACAATCAAATGAATGTTTATTTTCAATAGTCTGTAATAATCTGTCTGTAGACTTGCTGAGCTCTTCACGAGGTTGGTAAATGGCTTTATTGGTGGCTAACGTTTCGGCTGGATCGCCTTCTTCAGAGCCTGAAAGGGTCCAGTCAATTAGGAGTTACCCCACCAAACATCTCTTCAACCTTACAAAATTCAAAGTCAAATTTTTGGAAGAATGAACAAAGGAGAGAGTCCAAGTTCCGTACCTCACCACAGTCCACTGAAGGACCAGAGCAAGTCGCCCAGGGTAGAGCAGAGGTACGGGATAGCAGCTACCCCAAGTTAGAATGCGAGAGTGAGGTAGGGCTTGAGCTCGCGCGTTATATACAAGTATTCCCCTTCCGGTTGACTTTGGGAGCCCTGGAATAGATCCAGAACGTCTAAAGAGCTTTGCGTGCCGACGTTTAAACCTCGTCTCCCAGAATCCTCACCTTAACTCTAAAATCCTCACCTCGATTTCAATGAGAATTGATCCTGTGGTAGCCTAGGGCAGTGGATGCCTTAAGCTTCTCCTTGCCATCCAGGTGCTTCTTTATCCTCACGTGCAGAGGACCGGGATCAGGTAGACTACACCCGATACGGTGCAGTCACTTTCCTTTCCCCTGGGCAAACCACACAATTGGGGGTCCCACAAGTGCGGTCATATAGTCTGAAATATCTGAAATAATGATGAGGAAAAAATTGGTTGCTGCTCTTCAGAATTGCTACATCTTGCATGCCACAGGAAAGGGTAGAATGCACCTATGGTCACCCCATTGTCTTGTATTTCTCGCGTCATTAAATGGAGTGTATATCTGAAAGCAATCAAGCTTGTCTCCCTCTCAGTCTCAGTAAACACAAGGCGTTTAATTCGTTTGCTTTATGAAAAGACATACACATGCTCACAATTATATTATTTGTTTATCTATTTGCATAATTTAGTGCGTTCTCGGGCCCAACGCGGACGATTTTTACTTTCTAAAAATAAATAATGACAGCAACGTGGCAGAGATTTTCCATTTTTTCCATCCAAGCACATATATTGAAGAGGGTACGCACCGGTGCGGGAACTAGGCGCCCGTTCGAGTCGATAACGTACTTGAGGATGTCATACCAAAAAAAGATATAACAATGCAGAAGAGAAGAAAATTGACAAAGACCTACAGTGCTCTCTGAAGAACACCTCTGACGAGAATTGTCCAGTGAGTCTTTACGTTTTTCGCTCCTCGAACGCGGCCTCCCTTTCCTCATCGGTGCCGCCCAGCGTAAGCCAAAACCTCAATTCCAAATTTGAAGAAGAAATATGAACAAAAATATTTTTTATATTATGATTAACACGTACGGAGTGGGGTTTCTCAAGGCAGTCACTGACACTGGGCAGGAGAGCTCTCCCAAGCCAAGACGAAGATCGTCAAGACAAACTCCTAGAAGAGGGGGTGGATATTAAAACTAATAAAACTTCACAGCGCAACTAGACTGAACCACTATCAGCTGTTCCACTAATTCTTCCGTGAAATTGTAAACGTCCGGACGCTTGGCGCAGGAGCCAGAGATGCGCACTGCGTAGCGCTTTACCAATGTAGGAGGTTCGCAAGCATAGAAAAGTAGTTCAAGGAGAGGGGCAAGTAACGGGTTGGCGGAGGGCTATCTAGTACATAAAACATTACTAACCTTCTTTAGGTATGCGCGAAACATTAGTGCAGGTGGTTACGTGGTCAACAGGTCTTCCTCTGTTTGTCCGGATGCACCCCTCCATTTTCTTGTTTAAGTCGACACTCTGAAAGCACTATTTCAGCAAGCAAAGAAGTCTTCGTAAGGAAAGGAGCTGAAAGCAATTGCAGCACACCTTGAAACGTGCGTTGCTGAGGTCGGGCCACTCTTGTACCGGCAACTGCGGTATTCATCGCAACTGTGTGAATGCTGCAGTTGTGATGAATACCGCATCACAACTGCGGTATTCACACAGTTACATTCACATACAACTATGTGAGATTTTCGAACGCACGAGGCACGTTTCCTCTGACAGCTTAATCTCTTGTGCTTTCTTCAGGAAATGCGAAAGCGTCTCAGCAAGCTCTGTCACAACCCGAGTGAGCCGCACCATACAGGAATCGACCTGACCAACGGGGAATTTTAGTCTGGGGTTTATCTATTAGCTAGGAAGTAGAGACAGTCGGAAACGATCGTCACCGCAGCCATAAGACCAACTATCATGTTGGATAATATTCATCAGCTGTCTGACGATGAGACCAGATGGCTGTAGAACGCTCGACAGCGTTTGCGCAATCGTCTTCCCTTGTTCAACATCGGGCCTTACATTCCCCATTTTGTAAGAGATAAACGTCTAAATGATAAGATTTGGTTTCTATACCGGGTTTTCCCCTTCCCAAACAAAAATGGAGAACCAACGTGGTAATCTGCCAGAATACCGTGCTGGCAGATGGCGAGTCCGAGCGTTCCCAGGGACAAGTTGTCCTTCGTCATCAGTAGGTTCTTAGTTTTTTCAGCGAATCCTGCGCTGGCTGAACATTCATCACGCCGAAAGAATGTGGTCTCGGTGACTGGGACGACAGCTGTGAGGAAGGCGGCGTCGGAGTGCTCGTGTTCCATGAGCTCCATGACGACCGAGGTGTCCCCGCTCGAGATGGTCGTGAATCTGAAAAGGTAATACTTTTTGGGGTTAGAGCGTGCCAAGCATCTTTAGAAATTCATCAACCCATCGTATATATGTATATGTATATATACACATATAGTATCGCAAGTACATATATATACAATAATAATAATGAAGGTTTATCGTTGTCTGCCGCGTCGAGCGGTCGGTCGTTCTTCTGTGAGAAGCGGCCGACCCTACTCGACTACTCGACCGCCTGGGAACGCACTGGCAATGCTATCCCAGGATGATAATGATTCTGCCGAACCAACCAATCGCCAGGACGCCTTCAATTCTGGACGTGTCGACGCATCTGGGACACGACATGGAGACTGCTTCCTGTTATCCACCTACAACGCCAGGCCAGTCTCTTCCAATGCCGATTTTCAAGCTCTTCTCGAAGCGGCGAGTCATATTAAATACCATGTGATCGCCTTACAAGAGACGAAGAGCAGATCTAACGATGTTCGAATGCTAAAGGATGGAACTCTTGTCATTCGTGGAGAGAAAGTTCCATCACGAAACGTCGGTGGCGTTGGATTCGTCGTGCACCCATCAGTCGCCCCACACGTCGATTCGCATGAAATCCTGTCTCCTCGCCTTGCAGTGCTTCGATTCCAGCTAACGCGCCAGAAGAACATCTCCATTATTAACTGCTACTCTCCGACATCAGCAGCTGATGAGGCCGATCTGAACGCGTTCTACGAACAGCTGGAGATAGTGATACGCAGCGAGAAGTCTTTCTACAAGCTCGTCGTAGGAGACTTCAACGCTAGGATAGGAAAGGCAAGGGAGGACGAATACAGGATTGGAAAGTTTGGGATTGGCGACAGGAATGAAAACGGAAACCGTCTTGCTGGGCTCATAGCCACGACTCGACTCTTCCATGGAAACTCGTTATTCCGGAAATGAGAACATCGTCGCTGGACATGGGAGTCCCCCAACGGCACGACACATGCGGAGATCGATCATATAATGTCCAACAGAAGGTGCTGCCTCTTAGACACTTCTGTTGTACCTTCTTTCTATACCGGATCCGATCATCGCCTCCTCCGAGCCAAAATCAGGTTCGATCATAAAATGGAGAAGGGGAGAAAACACGTCGTGTACGACGAGACCATTCTGGACGAATCGCTGTCCCACTATGACTGGCGCATCGAGGAGGACCCGACCGAAGACTACGAGTTACTGCTGAAACGCCTTCATGCCTGTGCTCAATTAGCTTCAATTTCTCGAAGAACTAGCTTCGATCGTATATCGACAACAACAAAGAAGCTACTCGAGGAAAGAACAGAACTGAGGGACAATCCGAGTGCAACTCACCTGGAACGACTGATGGCCAACATCTGTTGCAGAAAGGCATTACAGAAAGATTTGGAAGAACACAGGAAGAAAAGGGTACTGGAGGCCGCTCTGCAAAAATCAAGTCTGAAGAAGTGTCGTCGGGACCTCACCGATCACAGTATTCCATTCACGGCTCTACGAAATGAAGACGGCATCGTCACCATATCCCGCTTCGAAATGGAATCAATAACAAAGCGGTTCTATACCAATTTGTTCCGCTCCAAAACTCTCGTATCGAACCCAGTTATCCCCACTGGTGGAATTCCAAGGATTCTTCCCTCAGAAGTACGAGCTGCGATACAGAGCATGAAGAAAGGAACGGCTCCCGGAATAGACAACATCACGGCCGACTTTCTTCGAGCAGGACAACATCACCTGCACTCTATTCTCGCATCGCACATGACGTCCTATCTTCAGAGGGAAAGGATTCCAGACCAGTGGAGGAACGCGCACCGTCATTCTTCACAAGAAGAGTGACAGAGAAGATCTGAAGAACTATCGAGCAATATGCTTGTTGAGCGTGCTTTACAAGCTATTCACGAAGATCATTCTTGAGCGCATATCGCGAACATTGGATGAAGCGCAACCGGTAGAACAAGTTGGATTTCGTCGAGGATTCAGCTACGTGGACCACATCCAAACCGTCGCGAGGGTCATCAAAGTATGTAGGGAGTACCAACTGCCCCTTGTCCTAAAATTTGTCGACTACGAGAAGGCCTTTGACAGCGTGGAAACGAATGCAATTCTGTCAGCACTTGTCGACCAGGGAGTGAATCCGTCCTACGTAAGAACTCTGGCCGACTGCTACCGCCACTGCTCAACGACAATACAACTGTTTCAACGCCCCATCAACATCTCTATCGAAAAGGGCGTTCGACAAGGCGACACCATCTCGACAAAGTTGTTCACTGCCGCTTTGCAGTGGATGATGAAGTCGCTCGACTGGGACGAGAAGGGCATTTGTGTGGATGGAAAGTTCCTTTCGAATCTTCGTTCTGCCGACGACATCGTCATCTTCTCAACGACTACTGCTGAGGCGGAGACGATGTTGAAAGAGCTCAACGAAGCAGGGATGAAAATCGGACTGCGAATAAACCGGAAGAAGACACAGTTCATGAAGAACGCCTGGTGCAAAGGAGACCAGATCAACATTGATGGCTCTCCTTTGACGGAAACAACATCCTACGTGTACCTGGGCCGTTCCATTAACATGGACAACGATATGAAGGAAGAACTATTAAGAAGGAGAAGGGCTGCGTGGTCGGCCTATGGGTCTCTTAAAGAGGCCACCGACCAACTCTCGGATCCCGATCTACGCGCCCACCTGTTCGATTCAACAGTTCTCCCATCGCTTTGCTACGCCGCCGAAACGTGGGCTGACACTGCGTCCACGTCGAAGTCCTTGCGTATTACTCACAGAGCGCTCGAAAGATGTCTTCTCAAGTTTAGCCGGTTATCACAACACCGAGCTGACCTTCACAGTTCCGATTTACGCACGATGTCACGACTAAAAGGCCCGGCGGAGTACGCATCGAAGATGAAGTATAGATGGGCCGGTCATATCGTGCGAAGTACGGTCAACCGCTAGACAAGAAGAACAGCGGAGTGGACTCCAAGAGGGTGCAAGTGTCCTCGACGTAGACCTCCTACGAGATGGTCAGATGTGTTCGTCGAAAATATCGAAAGGCAGCGTTTGTTGCCAAATTCTAATTCAGAATCGGCTGACGGTCGTAGTCGTCGTTCCATTCGAGCTACACGAACATCGTGGATGACGATTGCGAGAAAGAAACGAATGGCGATTGCGTTGGGGCCCGCACGACCAGTGAGGACGAGTCGTCTAAGTATCTAAGTAAGTAAGTAATAATAATGAAGAAAGAAAGCACGCCCGAACTCCGAACATGGGAGTTGGTGAGCGTAGCAAGGTGACATAACGGGACATTCGGGGGCGGAGAGTTGTTGGATACACCCTCAGAAAGGGGCGGGCCGAGGGGCGCGCTGAGGACAAGATGTCCGGATCCCTGCCATCACATGGAGGCATCGCATTTCTAATCCTGCGATATTTTTTGGTGCACATTTGACTACGAATAGAAGAGGGAACCTGAGGTTCCACCTTCTTGTTCCAAAATCGCAGGCGAGATCAAACTTCCTCACTTGTAAAAATCTTAAGGACTTCAACTTATTATTAGGTGAGAATGAGATTATCATAAACATGTCTGTGCATTTGTCCAAGTACTTAATGGTACGTGAAAAGTTATGTTAATTGTGCTGTGCTTAATTTTATGTTTGCTGTAAATTTCTGTGATCTAGTATTTCTCTATGTGTCATTACTTATGTAATGCATGAGCATGCTCATGTCTGATAAATAAATAATAATAAATAAATAGAAATCGCACTGCATCACCCTCGCTTTCTTGAAGGTATGTCATGTGGAAGGCCTTTTCTACGTCTGCTGTAAAGAGTTTAGATCTAACGACTCAACATCGTAGCAGTACTCCGCAAAGTTTGGGAGGAGGAGTGGCCCTTGGTGTATGACGTCGTCCAGGCTGAATTCGCCATTTCGTTTCGATGAAGCGTCAAAGACAATTCGGCCTTTAGTTGCATGGCTGCTGGGCTTGAATATTCCTTGGTGCGGCATGTAATATTTCAGCGAGTGACCTTTTTGAAATGGCTGAACTTCTTCGACGATTTCTCGACGTATTTGGTCGTCTATGATGTTGCAGTACTGAACCCACTGATCTTATTAGGAAATGCCTTGTAGAGTTAAAGGAGTCGGCTAAGCGCGATTCCATAGTTATCAGCGAGTTGATTTTTGTTAGATTTCCATGGGAACTGAACAGGGGATCTTCGAAAGTGTTGGTGGATGTAAGAGCTGCATTGGACTCATGAATCGTGAATCGTTCGGAATTAGCAGTAATCCCAATACTATTGGACTGAAGAAAGTTTGTTGAAGGTATAGACCTGATGGGAGTTGAATAGCTGCTGAACAGCGATCTACAATGGCATTAAGGCAATCGATTCCGAGTAGGAGCTCTGGACTGATATCGCTTCGATGACTTTCTAAGTCTGTAGTGTGCATTTTTGTTTGGATGTTGTAAGAGAGGTCTTCAGGTAACATTGGTTCTAATGAGATGGGGCGATGAGATAGGTCTTGTAAAAAGAAGAACTTCGATGAATTCACCGTTGTAGTTAAATAGTGGTATGTGAATTTGGTGAGTGTTGATATTTTCAGGCCGTCCTCCGAATGTGCAGACCTTCAATATTTGTTCTCGATGAGATGGGAGATGAAGTCGTTGAGGAGCGGCGATGGATGTGATAAAGGAGGACTCTGCTGCCGAGTTGAGGAGGTCGACGAGCCTTTCGAATTCCTTTGTGCTCTCGTTTCGAATATGAACTGTAACTGTCATGAGTCGTGATATCCACTGAGGGTCAGAATGGATTTGTTCGCTGTGTTGTTATAATTTTGTTCGCGGTTCGTGGTCGCATTTTGTGTAGAATCATCTTCGGCTGATGAAGTTGGGCTAGTGTGGTTGATGAAGCTGACTCGTTTGCTCGGATTCGATGAAGATCTTGATGGGGTTCGGGCATTTCTTGATGGCAAATCGACTCTCGTTTGTGAGGTGAAGGGGATTGTGATTATTGTGATTATGTATGTTGTCTAGCCTAAATTATAGAGGCCGCTCTATATTTGTGTCTATCCCTATTTTGATCATTTATAAATGACGTGACGCGTTGTGCGGAAGGGGATTTTGGTGAGCATATGACGACTGTAACTGTGGACTGCGAATGATGAGTAAGCTTTAGTATATCTGCGAGGCAAGCGTTGAGCGGAACGAGGAAGCCTGTGATCGTTATTATTCCGCTTACTACGTGCGACTGAAGTAGAAGTTTTGATTGCGTAAAAGCGACTTTTAAGGCATAGTATTGGATGGTGGAGTCCATTGCATCACACATTCTTCTGCTACATTCGAAACTAATGTGTCGTTTACTGAAACAAATCCAGCAGTCGCGTTTAGTTTTAGATCCCAGTTCTGAATTTGTCGGATGGTTGAGGATATTGGGGCAGACGAGGAATTCTGACTGCCGTTGCATCCTGTGCAGCGAGATTGAAATCGAGAAGATTGAACGCTGAATATGGTTGAATTGAGTGGTTTCTTGGTCTATATATTTTGAAACGACAAGTGAACTTGACGTGGAACGGCTTTTTCTAGATTCTGAAGAAGGTCTGACATTGTCGAGACCGAATTGGAGTCGTATTCGCGTTTGTCAACTTCTTCCTGTAGGCTGTATGGAAATTTGCCCAATACCGTTTGAATCCGACTTATAATGTCTACTGCTTCGCCCTGTTTTCGCATTTTGGCTATTAATGCTAATATGTCGTTCAGTGTGTTTTAGAGTTGTCGTGGATCGTGTATAGATATAGGAGTGAATGCAAAGGTCGAAGAGGTATTGCTTTGGTTTGTCTGGGATCATGGTATTGTGATTTGGGTTGCCGTACTGCAAGACATACGAATTGCCATTGCGTGGTATCATTCGGAGCGCTCTAGCGGCGTCATGTTTGCAGCAACTTAGCAGAATGGACAGTTTTTCGAGATTGGAATAGGGTTGGTTGTGTACTAGTTCTTGGAAAAGTTCCCAGAAGGACTCGAATTCTGTGGCATTTGCATGAAAGCCGGGTAATTGGAGCTCTCGGCCTTGAAGTCGTTGTAAAAAATGAGGCTGATTTTTGGCTGAGGCGGTTATGGTTTCTCCTGCTAGGGTTGTGGTAGGATTTGTGATCGTTATGGCTGAGTTTGTGGGTGGAGACGTTTGGCCTAATGGTGCCGTGTGACTCTCCAGGATGATGATAGATGGTTTACCTGCGCTGTTTAAATTCAGGATGTCCATGGCTGTAACGCTTTCTCGACAGTCAATAGAAAAGGACAAAACCTTAAGGTAGTTAAGCTCGTTTCGACCCTAACCTGTACGAGCAAATTCAAGGTATATAAAGCCTTCTCCGGGTCTCATCAGCAGGCTGAGAAGGCTTTATGAGGGAATAAACAAACTAACAAAATAAACTAACCTGCAATCGGTATAAAATCCACCACAGTTGATCACTAAAGAGATGTAAACCCAATAGATCCAAACTAGATAGAGAAATTCTGTAAATGGAAAGAAATAAAACCATATACAAGTAGCGTCACCCATACGTCGAACGAACGATAACGAAAAGCGAAGCCGGAAATACGCGAACTAGTGGCGTGATATGACAAGGGCAAGGAAACCTAAAGAGTGAGGGACTCGAAGAAAAGGAGTGGAATAGAGAACACAGCCGCAGTGAAGGGCTGTGTGAGAATAAGTGCGAAAGCGACGTTCGACAAAGGCCGGGAAGGTCTGGAAGAAGAACTAGAATGTTCTAAACGGGCGGGAAGAAGTCAATATCTGATGAGATAAGGAAACGGAGTACAGAACTCCCAACGTATACGCCGCCATGTTCCAACTACCCTCAGTCGATCGATCTCGGTGTTGTGGAGAGTGGCAAAGAATTGGCGCGTAGTGGAGCGCGGTAACGCCCCGCGACGCATACGCCTCACAACCACATGGCAAGGCTAAGCCTGCACCACAACAGGCGAGAGTCTGTTATTAGCTGGCCAGCTGTAAGGCAATTCCACTGCCAGCGAGAGAGAACGTCTAGAGTGGACAGGGGAAACCGAGAGGGAAGGAACAACCAGCGAAAAGTGTTAATCCTGTACACTTGATATCAAACCAGGAGCTCCCTTATGAACATAGAGACCGTATTTATAAGCAATAAATATATTTCTATAAATACATTTGCAGAAAATTTTATGAATGTCATGGGTGTTGTATCCAGACTCAATAAGATCTTTGCTAAGATGGTTAAACCTGACTTTGAAGTCTTCAAAAAATACACAGGTTCTAGCAATTCTAAGGATTTCAGCATAAATTGTAGCTTTTTTAACCTTACTACTAATAAAAGAATTATAATGTGGTAACTTAAGGACTTTAAAACAAAAAGTATCTGTTTTATTATACATTTTAGTGTAAACTTTATCATCCTCCACCCAAATATGTAAATCTAAGTAATTACATCTATTATCATCCAGGTGAGTAATATCTAACTGCAAAATATTGTTATAAACTTTGTTTAGGATGTTAGAGACTGTATTAGTATCTAAGTTATGAACAACAAGTATATCATCCATGTATCTAAAAGGTCTGAAAAGCTTGTTATACAAATAATTTTTAATAGAGTATTGGTATTCCATAACCGTAATTGTTAGATCAGCCAACAAGGGACTACAATTACCACCTTGTGGAACCCCAACTTTTTGCTTAAACAGAAATCCTGCAAATTGACAATAGCTATTAGAAATAAGGAAATCAACCCAGTATATAAGATCTTCTTTAGTATAGTAGGTAAATTTATTATAAGAGCAGTTATTTGTGTAGAAAAGTCTTTCAAAGTTGTTATTGACTGCTAGAAATTTTTTATTGGCATTACGAAAGCATAGGTTAATGAGACTAGCTATGTTCTTAATGATGATGGCATGTGGAATATTAGTAAACATGTTAGTGAAGTCTGCAGAGAAAAGTTTGAGATTCGTACCCCTAATATCTGTTAAGCAATGACTAATGTTAGTGTCAACAATGGACCAATAACCTATAAAGTGTTTGTTTCTATAGCTAATTGAGTTAACGTAATGTTTGAAATGAGATCTGAGAAAATTAAAAATCTTGTTTAGTTCAAGGGAAATAGGCTTAATGGAGCTATTAGAAGCTGCTGTTATAAATCGAAACTTAATAGGGTTTTTGTGAAGTTTAGGTATGGCGTGTATATATGGTATATTTACTCTCTCAGATTTAAAGCTAAAGTTTTTACATGCCTTCATATGTGAGTTAAGAATTTCACTGCTATCTTTTTTATTATATAGTTTATAGGTATTATTAGGTCCATCAATTGTAAAAGTATCCAAATTAAAGCCCATCTCATGAGCTATTGCAATTATGTAAAGTTTTTTGCAGATTATGCCATAGTTATTACTTGCTTTATCTAAGGGGCAAATTACAAAGTGCTTTTGAAGTAACTTAAGATAATAGTGGTTATATTTTAATGCGTTAAAAGCTGAATTTGAGTCTTCGTTAGCTAGGGAGTTATTGAGGTGGTGCTTAAAGGAGTCTTGCAGTATGTTATTAATGTAAACACACTTGACATTATCAAGCTTATATTTGTTTCTAAATTTTTTGATAATCCGAATAACGGTTTCATTGATCCAACTATCAATGCTATCCTGATCAATGAATGTAGGTAATCTAAATTTTGTGCCTTTTGTCATGATGTTGTACAGACCTTTATCTTTGACTATGTTTAAATCCCCAGTAACAACATGTTCCAGGCCTGGTTCTAAGAAATCTTTATAATGATTCTCATTACAAAGGCAATTATTACTAATTATTTCCTGTAGCCGATCTTTATTAAGAAACCTCATAGTTTTGTTGTAGTTAAAGATGTTACGTGAAATTGGAGGGTTATATGAAAATATAAGAGAGCATTTTTCATACCTATCTACACCTATGATTTTCCTAATATCTACTGAATTAACTAATTTGTTAAAGTTAATGTTATCAAGTAAACTGTGGATGTATCTAGCCTGCACAGTAAAGAACGAAGAATTATTTTTATGAGATGCCTTGTAGTCCTTAAAATGATGATTGCACAGAATACAAATTAATTTAAATTTATTGTTAGTATTCAGTCTATAAGTAAATGAATTATCGTAGCACAAGGCAATTAGTTTATTGATACCCTTTTTTCCAAATGACCTTACATATTTATAAAGGTCATAGGTAGTATTACACTCATTAATGTCTTGAATCAATCGATTAATGTCAAGATCTTTGTTACTTTTACTATGTTTTTTCCGGCCACGGAACCGATCTTTCCTGACCACAGAAACGCTGTAGTAAGGATGTTTATTGTTATGTTGGAAAGGATTACTAATGTTAGAAATATTTCCATAGACTTTAATATTATCATTGAGTCCAAAAGGATAAGCAGTATTAAGAAGTTTTATCCAGAAAAGCTCTTTTGATTCCAATATATTCCTATCAGTATTTTCTTCAGCATTGTCAAGAATTGTGACATCAATGTGATTTCTACAGGTACCATTAAAGTGTTCATATAAATAATTTTTCTTATCGAATTTGTTAACGTGGTATAGGTGTTCTTTTATCCTTTCTTTAAGAGATCTATTTGTTAATCCTACGTATTGCGCATTACAGAGTTTACATGTAATACAATAAACCAAATGTTTACTTCTACAATCACTATTACTGGAAACATTAGTAAATATTTTAAGTTTAGTAGTATTACTTATAATAAAACTATCTTTGTTAGTAATTTTGCAAATACTACACATTGTACTACACATACGCATACTATGTTCATTACCAAAGTCAAGTAGGGTAGGTATGTTGTTAACCTTACTTTTAAAGAATTTATTAAAAGAGTAGTAGTTTGAGCCGTTAAGAGAGTTGAAGTTGTTGGTAGACCACGATAAAAGTCTATGGAGGGTCTAACCCATAGACAGTGGGAAGAGGCTTTTAGCAGGACTGCTGCAAGGTAGCGGTGACCTATAATAAATGAATTTATAAAGGAGATGGTTAAGGAATGAAGACTCTAATGGGGGCGTGCAAGCCCTCCCCCCGGTACCGACTAGCACTTTTGTAAACCCCATCAAAAGAGCCCCTATTTTTATACAAAGGAGGTGTGGCCCTCCTATTAAGGTATATTTGAGGAATATAAGACAGAAAGAGGTAAAGGAAGGTTAAGGTGTTTATAAAGAAATATGGGTAAGAAAAAGAGGTGAGTAATAAAGGGATAGAGGTAAAGTAAGGTTAGAATATGCGTATGAGCAGTGTAAACGTAAATGAAACTACAGAAAGAAAAGGGAGATTATTTAAGGCAAGTAATACTATTTTTGTTATAGGTATGCGGTCCTAGTTGGAATGTTTATGAGAATCTAAGTATACGGTAGTGGAATCGGGCCAACAAAAGGCCTATATAAGGAAAGCGGTAAGCAAAACAGCCTATTGTACTACATGACAATCGTCAACGTTTTTATCCTGTATTTCTAGCACATCCTAGTCTTTTACAATAGAGAATTGTTATTGCATCTTACAGTAGTGATTAACTAAGTAATATGTGGACAATTGGATTCTATATTGTGTTACAGGCATGTGGACATCAGAGGAGAATAAGGTCTATCAAGACCAAGTGAATCGAAAGGTGTTGCTAGAGTGGGTACGCATCACCGGATTAGCAGTTCCCCAAAAGGCCAACTACGACGCAATTTTGCTGGATTTCGCGCAAAAGATCTTGGAGTAAGTGTTAGTAAAAAATAAATAAAGGTGTATTATCAAGTCATAATTGTAGAAGAAATTTTAGGTACCCAAGCGAACGTCCAAACCCTTTCAGCTGGCCGGTACAGGCTGGCTACACCAACACCGGACCGGCCATAAGAGTGAGTAAAGTTTAAGTACATAAAAGGAGGGAATAACGGATAATTGTAGGCCAAAATGTGTTATGAGTTCTGGCGCTTCTTTATGAAGAGCGGCCGCAGGCGTCTCTATGAGTACAATAAAAAGAACAACACCGACATACGGATTATTAGAGAGAAAACCAAGCCTGTGATGGACCAAGAAAAGTTAGGGTAAGAAAAGGAATCAGGATTATTAATGCAGAGGGTTATTAATGCAAAGTGGTATATTAAATGTGTAACATTTAGGTTGTTCATACGAAAAACCTTGCGGGAGGCATACCATGCAGCCAAAATCAAGGGTGAGGAAGTAAATTTGATAAAAGGAAAAATAGTCATCGGAAAGGAACAGGTATATTATAGCCATATTTAATACAACTAGATGATGAGAAGATAACTTGGATTGCAGCCTATGCGCCCTACAACGGCAGCTGTGAAACTGAATTTAGACATGACTGCATGGCAAGGTGAACCACTGGAATCGATGCTATGTAAGCAAGAAAAGGAAGATATTGAAGTAAGGGTCTTGTATACAAAAGTATTAAGACAAGAATAGTTATGTATGATTGCAGAAAGGAGCCTTAGTCTATGGAAGTCTAAAGTTAAAAGGAATAGATGTGTCGGTTGGAGAAACTTCAACCACGGAGGTAAGAAACAAGTACTATAAGAACAATAAGGAGTAAGAGTAGAAGTAAGGTAACAGTTGCAGAAAGGAACCAGTAACCCGACAACTTCCAATGTGGACGACAGCGGCCCAAGTCAACCGAAGAGGAAAAGGACCTTAGCAGACTTTATAACAGTGGACCTTGAGAACAGAAACAAGTGAAGAGTTTTGTAACCGAAGTTTGTTAAAGTGTGTTTGTAAATTGTGTTTAAATGTTTTGGTTATGTTTTACATTTTAGTGAATTAAATTTTATGAAATTAAATTTGGTTGACAACGCCAACTAGACATGAGAAAGGAAGATGCAAAATGAATAATAATGATAGCTAGTAGTAAGTGTAATAGTAGTAAGTGTAATAAGTATGCAGTAAACGTAAATACTAAATAGGTATCAAGGTTAAATTGTAGATAGTTATCAAAGATTAAATTGTGGATAGTAATACCAAAGTAAAGTAAAAGTAAAACCGTTTATGCGACGGTCGACCAATTGGTCGCAAAACAGAAGCCCAATTGGGCTGCGAGGATAAAACCTCGAAATAAAAGGGTTAGTATAACAAACTAATAGTTAGGTATATACGAAGACATATACAGAAAAACAGAAGTTAAAGAATCCAAACCCCAGTGGTGCCGGGATACCTCAGGACAACCACCAAGGATTGGCAAACCAATAGAAAAGGACAAAACCTTAAGGTAGTTAAGCTCGTTTCGACCCTAACCTGTACGAGCAAATTCAAGGTATATAAAGCCTTCTCCGGGTCTCATCAGCAGGCTGAGAAGGCTTTATGAGGGAATAAACAAACTAACAAAATAAACTAACCTGCAATCGGTATAAAATCCACCACAGTTGATCACTAAAGAGATGTAAACCCAATAGATCCAAACTAGATAGAGAAATTCTGTAAATGGAAAGAAATAAAACCATATACAAGTAGCGTCACCCATACGTCGAACGAACGATAACGAAAAGCGAAGCCGGAAATACGCGAACTAGTGGCGTGATATGACAAGGGCAAGGAAACCTAAAGAGTGAGGGACTCGAAGAAAAGGAGTGGAATAGAGAACACAGCCGCAGTGAAGGGCTGTGTGAGAATAAGTGCGAAAGCGACGTTCGACAAAGGCCGGGAAGGTCTGGAAGAAGAACTAGAATGTTCTAAACGGGCGGGAAGAAGTCAATATCTGATGAGATAAGGAAACGGAGTACAGAACTCCCAACGTATACGCCGCCATGTTCCAACTACCCTCAGTCGATCGATCTCGGTGTTGTGGAGAGTGGCAAAGAATTGGCGCGTAGTGGAGCGCGGTAACGCCCCGCGACGCATACGCCTCACAACCACATGGCAAGGCTAAGCCTGCACCACAACAGGCGAGAGTCTGTTATTAGCTGGCCAGCTGTAAGGCAATTCCACTGCCAGCGAGAGAGAACGTCTAGAGTGGACAGGGGAAACCGAGAGGGAAGGAACAACCAGCGAAAAGTGTTAATCCTGTACACTTGATATCAAACCAGGAGCTCCCTTATGAACATAGAGACCGTATTTATAAGCAATAAATATATTTCTATAAATACATTTGCAGAAAATTTTATGAATGTCATGGGTGTTGTATCCAGACTCAATAAGATCTTTGCTAAGATGGTTAAACCTGACTTTGAAGTCTTCAAAAAATACACAGGTTCTAGCAATTCTAAGGATTTCAGCATAAATTGTAGCTTTTTTAACCTTACTACTAATAAAAGAATTATAATGTGGTAACTTAAGGACTTTAAAACTAAAAGTATCTGTTTTATTATACATTTTAGTGTAAACTTTATCATCCTCCACCCAAATATGTAAATCTAAGTTCGAGTATACGTTGTTCGAGTTTATTGCGTAGAGCTGTTGTCGAGAATGGTTTCGCTCTTGCGTTCGAGCCAGTAACTATCGAAGCTTGAATCAAGCTCTGCTCCTTGTTGGGATTTGTCGCGTATGACATTTGGATGGCTTGTTCTTTGTGAATGAGAGCATCTATTATATGTCAGACTTTTGATCTATTGAGTACGATGTATTTGAGAAGTTCGCTTGTTCTGTGGGGTACTGCCATGGTCCTTTGTATGCTTCGGCGTCTTGAATTAGGTCATGAAGTTCATGATCAAGTTGCTGCTTAACGTCTTTGAGGAAGAATGTGGAAGGAGCATGAGACATTGTGCGTCGGAGGCAGAAATGCCTGGATGTGGCGGATCTGGGTTTATATACTTAGGTCCAGTTGGCGGTCCGAATTGCGGTAGTGGCGTGTCGCGGAGGCGTGGTAGTCGCTTGTGATTCACTTGTCACATGCGGATAGCATACTCAAACTTCTGGTGGTAATTTCGCTCGAGCGGGTTTCGTTTCTGGGAGGGCGGCTGAAGATCGATAATAAATCACGTTCTTTGCAGAGATGGTAGTTTTCGCATTTATTTTGCCTCTGCAGTTTTGCGGGAGCAGGGGTGTTTTTTGTGATCTGGTCGCGACCGTGATTTGTGGCAGAGCAAAGAACGTTTGGGAGCGAGCGCCTTTCTTGGCTTTTATGTAAACATATGCCGTGCACGGTTATCTTCATCGAATTTGTTATGCACATTTGTTTCGTATTTGGCTAGCGATTTTCCTCTTTTTTTGTGAATCTTTGATTCGCGTGGCTTTCCCCCTACACTCTTTGTTTCGAGAAGTTAGCTCAGGCGGTTGTTTGGGGTTGCCGTTCCTAGACCATACCTGGTCCCTTTCTAATAACCTGCAGGTTCCTTTTATTTGGTTTCCATGCTATTTTGACCGTTGAGGTTCATTCTGTATTTCGCATGCGACTCTCTTCTCGAAGTATTTAACGGTTTCTGATGGTTCCGCATAGTAGGTAGTCTGCAGTGTTGGAACGAGGCAGCGAGGCGGGTTATCTCGGTGTATCTCGATCGAATGTTCGTTATTGTTATTGTATATATGTTGATTTATATGTTGTTTTGGGAGCGTGTAGCGCAGTCGGAGGAGGCGCGACTGCCGCGTGCACCCGATACCAGACTCCTGGTTCGGATTTCCCGCCCAGGCCAATCAATCCTTCCAGCCCTCCGGGGTCGGTGAATTGTTACCAGACTTGTCTGGGAAGGATAAAGCGCTGACTTGTACATCGGCTGGCCACCGCAAGTCATTGCATGGCCAAACACGCATTCACGTCGCCTCCACGACATCCCG
Organism: Heligmosomoides polygyrus polygyrus; assembly: GCA_947396885.1. Lineage (NCBI taxonomy): Eukaryota > Metazoa > Nematoda > Chromadorea > Rhabditida > Heligmosomidae > Heligmosomoides > Heligmosomoides polygyrus. The sequence goes on along the minus strand of OX377201.1, from coordinate 94,357,876 downwards.
TAGAAGTAGAATGCGCTGGCGCATCCCAGAAGGGATAAGTAACGTCGTCTTTTATCCTTTATTATCCTTATATGTTGTTTTATGGAGACATGAAAAATGCGTGATGAAGGCGGTAATGGCTTAAGCAACATGCGGGTCGAGGTGTGTTTCCTGACACACTGAACAGGCCGTTGGCCAGTGCGATTGAAGCATGTTCATGATGGTGTATGTTTTCGTGAAGGGAGCTGATCCTTGAATGTCGTAGGGGTATTAGTTTCTGTTAGTTGTAAACATTCTCGAGAATATTGCTGATTTGTTTTGATTGTATGTAATGAAATCTTCGTCGAAGTTTTCGAAAATGAGATCTGTTGAGATTCGTTAAAATGAGATCGATGTGTGAAGGTAAAAGAGTTGATGAATGAGTACGGATTATGTGGGGCACTTGTCCGGTCATCGGAGTGAATTTTTCGTTTAAGATCGTGGTGTTTGATGGCAGGTATCGGTGTGGGATCGTAATGAATCGTGCAGTCGTTTTCGAAAATGGGATTGAAGTGAAATATTCGGCCGATGCACCATGTCTAGAATCTGTTGTGATTCTAGCTGTGATAGTTCTATGTTATGCGTTACCTTAATTGCGAGTGGCAGACATTGTAAGGCGTGAGCTGTACTCTGAGGGATCCGCAGGGTGCTCCTCCTCGGAGCGGTATACAGCTGGTTGAGACGACTGCGTCCTTGAGGTGGTGAACAGTCCGGATGAGACGACTGCCGAGCAAATGCCCGGAGGCGCTGGCCAGCGGCTTTTATAGAGCCGACATGCCCCTAGGGCGATGGCAGCTCCGCCCCAGGACTCTCGCTGATCGCACTGTCGCAATAAACTCCGTTCTTCCAACATGAGCTAATAATGAACATTCTAACCACTTTTCCGGTATTCCTTTATGTTTAACTGCGAGATACAGAATAATTCATGTGCGGCTCGATACACTTCGTCGTCTCATCACTACATAAATAAGTTTACCTCTCTGTAGTAATTGGACACTAGTTAGAAGGTAATGGTAAGCTTTAAACTATCCATGGCTGGATCTATCAGCGAATTAACTCGGGTATGTGAAGCAGAAAGGAAAAACCTACCGACGACGCACTGATTATATACCTTACCCATCCATTCAATGAATGCTGCTAAAGGGAGGATACTCAGCGATACTCAGTGATGTAGTAGTACTATGCAGTCGTACTACGCATATCGTTTTCTTAGCCGTCACACCGACATCGATGGATCTTACTCCTGAGCCGCATTAATGAATGACTTTACCCAGGGTTGTTTGGGTAGTGGGTGGAAATTGAAGCATTTCCTGGAATTCACAAAAGCGGGAGGTTGATTAATGATGGGGTAGAATTACATCATTCACAGAATTTTATCATACCATGGATACCAAAAATGCATTTTGACCACTATGGCAAACTTATCCACTAATATTAACTCATTACCGAATCCGGACTGTGGTTATTTTTGAAATCACACCATAAGTGCTCAATGAAGGCCTACACCACGGTGTTCAGTGCTGGCCTGTAGATAAAGAAATTGAGGGTGCTCCATTGCAATGGAAACTAATATGGTCTGAACGGCGGGAGTCATGCGTTCGGACCGCTTTCGCGACGATGAGACAAAGGCTTGGTGTTGCCCCAGTAGCAGGGAAATGGCGCGAAACTCGTTAAGGATATTGTGACTACGTCTTCTGTCTAAAACGACACCGTCCGCGACATTGACCTGAACCTTAAGTGGAAAGCGACCCTGAGAACACTATAAGCAGCATTTGTTAATATATTGCATTTCAAGAGGTTCCATTTGGTGTTCTCGAGAGCTGGTGTCGCTGTTGGAACATAGACAAATCGTTCAAATCGTTACGACGTTAGAAGCTCAGTTCTATAAGATTGAGCGGTGTTCCGAAGAGTATCCTCCTAGTGCTCCTTCGTCCTAGAAAGACTGGCTAAGAAAAGGAAAGAGCGCATCTAATTGAAAGAGGAGGACCGTGTAGGTGAAAAACAGCAAACACGCAAGCACCGAAGCCTACACATGTCGCCTTTAAGCGCTAAAGTTGTGGCGGGTACCACAACCATAGCGACGCCACAGCTCCACACTATGAGCTCTACCTGTGTGCTGGACCTTATAGGTTTCCTTATTTGTAGGTCTTTAATTGCCCTGGCACGAAGTGGTTTGCATCCGAGACCCTGAATCAATTCGAGGTTCACGTAAGAGCAGACCTCCTGGTCCCCGCTCTCCCCTCCCGACGACTGCGCTATGGGCGCTCACACGCACGAAATTCAAATAGTGGTCGATACCAATTTCGATTAACAATATAGCCGTCGATACCAATTTTGATTAACAGGTATCATGCAACGTCAAAACCCTTGCTAAAACATTTACAAGTGTGAAAAACAGCTTTAAGCGTCTTTATTAAATTGAATGACAGCCGCTGGACTATTTGCAGAATCCACAAGATTTGGCGCATGTACTTTTCTTAAGGCTCTCGGAAAAGACAGGGTTAGTGCAGTAGTCACGAAGTCTATTGATTGGACACCTGGAAAAGTATTTGATAGCAAATTAGGAAAAATTGGAACCAAAGAAGTTTACCAAGGTCGATCCATGCAAGACGAGGAACTGGTGGACACCATAGGCTGTGGACGAGAAGGTGGGAGACCAGAGGAGACTGCAATTCAAACGATGATGAATCGCAAACTTTTCTCAGAGAGCGCTGAGCGTGTTACCAATACGGTATTCCAAGATCGTTTGTGTCTCATAAATTCTGTTATACGTTATAACCGGAACTAGATTGGAATCAGAAATAAGAGATACACCGGCGTCTTCTTCGGAGCAGAATCTGAACTAAGCGCGTTGGAGCACATTGTCTGGTTAACTGCATAGAAATCGCGTTCGCATCATCACTAGCCTGTAACCAGTAAGCTTCTGGTCTTTGTGCGTCTTAATTTCCACCGCCGCGTACGTGCATCCATCAACGGACACTCCTTTTGAAAAACTCTTGATCTTCACTTCAATTCTTGAGCCAACAGGTGCCTTAAGTTTGTGGTAAAGAACAAGGGTATCTTGATTTCTAACTGATCAATGAGTTTGTATGAGCAATAGTGTTCAAAACTCCTTCAAACTCACCTTAATCCAATAATTGCAGAACATGAAGTCTTCTCTGGGACTCGTGCCAGCGAGCTTGTTGCCAAGTCTGTCAGTCAATGTTTGAGGCTGAGTCTTTGCCTCGAGCTCTGCACCGCATCCTGGAGGCTGAAGCGATAGAACATCATCTTCATCCAGCACGAAGAGTCAGTGAGATTGCTTATGTTGCAAATGGACCTACTCGACGATCGCAGAAAGGGCCTCCGTATCCGCTTGGACATACGCATTTGGTACAGTCGCGAGGATTTAGGAATCCCCCGTTTTTGCACATATTACTTCGCCCAGCACATTTCTCTAGAAAAGACAAAAGCTTGATTCCAGGAATGTAATTGGAGTTTACAGCTGAAATCCTTAACGCACTCATGCACTCGTAGTGAGTGTTCAGCATGAGCTTTTCGTAGAATGAAATTATAGGCGATCCAAGAGTTTCCGCGTAGGACGAATCATGAGGGAGCATGGAAGGTTTTCCGTTGTAAGTCGCACTGAAATCAGGCAGATTGCTGTGCGATCTGCCACCTGAGCAAAGGCAACAATTGCTTTCTAAATTCGAACCTCATTGCCCCATAATGCATGATACTGCCAGGGTCATAAGTTATGCCATAATTATCGTTGGTGAACGTGGTTTGCTTCGTGAATTGGCTCACCCAATCGGGCTGAAAGAATAACCTGTCGAGATTATGAAGAAAAGCAACTGTGTGCAACAACACACCTTAATGTTTGCCACGTTGACAGTTATGAACTGGTCACGATCATATCGGGACTGCGTGTGGTAAAGACCGAGTGCATGACCTAGCTCATGCGCGGCCGTTCCCACCTAAAAACATTGGTCATTCTTCTCGTCGACATTTCTTTTCCATGTAAACTTCTAAACTCTTACCGACTCACAACCTTGACCAAGGGAAAGGTCCTGTACCTCTCCACCTGTTCTACCAACATATGACCAACATCCATCCTCCATAAAGACCCGTATTTTGTTGGGCGCTGCAACAGGACGGTTTATTACTCTACCCGCAGTGACCGCTTTATTTCAGTGTACCAGTTGAGCTCTCGTAGAAGTCAATACAGGTGTCCTTTCGCCACTCCTCAGTAGCCTTTCTGAAGACGCTTTTAACCAGAGGACCTAAATTTTATAGGGCACTGCCGAAAGGCTCGGCGTAGCTGAGATGACTAATGCGTTGGTTTTGAGCTGACTTGCATTCGAATCGAAAAAGTAGTACACTCCGTTCTGCCATGTAGTTCTCGGATAGTTTTTGTCCCTGAAAGCTTGCCGCTTTGCACGGCTGCTGGCTTCCTCCTCAATATCGGCCGTAATCTCATCAGCTTGGATTCTTCAAAGAAGGCAGTATTAGAGCTGAGAACCTGCTATAGCAAACCAATCTCGCTGACATACTGTGTAAGAACAATGTCGCCCTGGTAGAGGAGTTCTGAAACGTTCTTGTTGAGGTTGATTTCGTCAATGGAGTCTCCTACGGCTTGAATACGGTCTTTCTTGATACTAAGCAATCGCTAAAATTGAACTAAATAAACCTATTCTCTCTTGCGGATAGCTGCAAATGGATACCTTCATTTTTTCCTCAAACGCCGCTTTCGCCTCGGGAGATAGTGTGAGCTTGTCCATAAGCTTCTTCTTCATTCCGTCAAATTTTTCTCGAATTTGAAGAATGCTTGTATTGTTCAAAATCTGAATCACCACAAACAGCTTTTGGAAAGCCAACTACGAAAATTAACGTATAGTGAAGCTAATTACGTTTTTGAACTTTCGGAAGGCATCTTTTAGTTTGCCTCCAAGAGATCCATTCTCAAAAATCTCCTTGACTTTTCCTCTCGCTGAGTCAAGCAAGCCGGCATTAGTGACTGCGACGAGAAGCAGCACAAGCAGTGCTAGCCTCATGCTAAAGTGTGATTGTTATTTTAGAAAAACAAAGAGAATCGTAGGCTAGTAGTTGCTGATTCGATATCGCACGCACATCTATCCTCCTTTTATTCTGTAGTTTTCGACACCGAGGTTGACATATGAGCCATGACATTTGGTAAAACAGCTGTTGCAACGTCATCACAGCTCTCTTCTGCGGTTGGCATTGATTTCGCAATGAAGGTATGTGCCGTTCACCAATAACCTCAGATTATCTCGATTGAGAGAGTCTCGGCCAAGGAACGCTCTGGCTCTGACTATAGCAAAACATAGGTTTCTTGCGCTCATAATAACAGAGCCAGAAATGGTCGTGAAGTTGTGGTTCTGGCCGCAACGTGGAAGCATCGCAACCTAACCAGGAATTTTTTGATTTCTCCTATGGAACTATGAATGGTGACCTATGCTGATGCATTGTGATACTTTTTACAAAGCATTGGTTAAAATTCCAAAGTGCACCTCCCTAACAAGTTTTGACCTGTATGACTTTTCAATTGTTCACAAAAATAATCCCATTTCCCTGCCTTGGTAAAACTTCAATTTCAACATAAAGAAGTTAAAAACGGATGCCAAATTAGAGTTCAACACATCAGATAGCTCCCATTTTCAAATGTTGTGCGAAAGCGGTGATGCTGCTCTCATTACCCTTCGTCTTCCATACACACCGTCTTCACCCAAAACCTCAAAGATGGATATTGGATTCATGATCCGTACTACCCCCTCCACCATCGTCGCCTACGCCTTCGCACCACTTTCTATACCGCAGCAGTCAAGATCATCGCTGTCACCTATTCTGTTCTATGACCGTAGGTGTCCAATGTTTTGGAATAGCGAAACTACTGTATACATATAACCATCCGAATCGGGTTGCTACTCTTTCGTAGTGTTCAGAAAGAAATATCGAAAATATTTCAATATTAATTGTTAGCGAGAAAATAAGATTTCAGTAATTTCTAGATTGTCTAATAGAGTGAACAGGCACATTCAGGAGAACCATCCAAGAGCAAGGCGAATGAATGGGCGATTCGATAGCGGTGCAGGCTCGCGCAGGTGGAGTCGAGGTTCGATTTTGTGGTTGATGTTTATGCACTCTTAGCATATTGTAAAGGTACAGTGCATTTTGCCTTGGTATCTACTATCCTTGCTTTATAACCCTGGTTTTATCGCCGAAACTCTCGTTATATTATTTCCATGACCCTTCTGTAGTATAGAATTAGTTTTAGTTTCCAAAGTTTCTTATTGTGGCTTCATTTGCAAGCATGATCGGCAGCTACTGCTTTAAGATGTCATTAAGATGTGCTGAGCGTCTTCAGGATTTCTATAGAAAACGCTTTTTTGTGGCTCCTACTAATTCTACTACCCCTTATGAAATTTCGAATGCTTTATCCATTCGCGTCGTTGGTTGCCTTGCTGCCTGCTCTTGTTCTCAACTACTCTCCCTACTCTAGGAGAAGGAAAGAGGTTGGAGACAACATCACAGATGTAGGCGCTCTCTCACAACTCTAGAGGTACACTTTTCGACAAAAATTTCTCTAGGGCGTTATCTTGGTTGGTGTTGTTCTTGCATGTTTACTAATGAACAGAACAAAGACGATTCCATGCATCGTGCATCGTTTTTGCATTGTTAGCCCTGATCGATTTGCCATCTTCGACCCACCCAGAAGTCTACAGAAAATTTGCAAAAGAACGCCCAATAGGTGAAGAAACTCTCCTGTCACTTTATTCACCTATCGAACTGTGAAAAATTTGCCCCAGATACTAGCCTAAGTGGTAACCATTCTCCTTTTCATTCTTAGGCATCTATGCTTCCACGTTGCGGCCAGAACCACAACTTCGCGACCATTTCTAAACCTCGACTCCACTTGCGCGAGCCTGCACCGCTATCGAATCGCCCATTCATTCGCCTTGCTCTTGGATGGCTCTCCTGAATGTGCCTGTTCACTCTATTAGACAACCTAGAAATTACTGAAATCTTATTTTCCCGCTTTGCTCTTGGATGGCTCTCCTGAATGTGCCTGTTCACTCTATTAGACAACCTAGAAATTACTGAAATCTTATTTTCCCGCTAACAATTAACATTTAAATATTTTCGATATTTCTTTCTGAACACTACGAAAGAGTAACAACCCGATTCGGATGGTTACATGTATACAGTAGCTTCGCTATTCCAAAACTTTAGACACCTACGGTCATAGAACAGAATAGGTGACAGCGATGATCTTGACTGGGTGGCGATGTCCGTTCCTCCACGTGGTGCCACTGGAAACTGTCCGCCTCTGCGAGCTAAGCTAGTCACGGACATTCGAGTACAAGCAACAGGCCCTAGTGACAGGTCGGCCTATGGAGATCCCATGTCACATCACATGGTTGATGACGTTAAGTGAGTATCGAGATAATGCTACGGCGTCCGCGGGAGCCGACGCGCACTCGCAGAGCCCGGCGAGTGTGAGAAGTATGCGAGGGTCCCTAATGCGAGGACGGCATCAGGGGGAAACTGAGCTAGTCCGAAAGTCCCGTAACGTAGGCAAGACCCGCGCAGCTACGCTGAATGTGGGTACGTTGACGGGCCGCTCGTGCGAGTTGGCAGAAGCACTGGAGCGAAGACGAATCGACTTATGCGCGGTACAGGAGACGAGGTAGTCCTGTTGTAAGTCGAGGGATATAGGCCGAGGCTTCAAGGCTATTCTGTGCGGCGGTCCCAGGACTACCAGCGGAGTTGGTGTAATCGTCTCCGAACGTTTCCGAGACGCGATTATAAGCGTGGAACGTTTTAATGACCGCTTGATGAAGGTCGTAGTCGCTGCTGAACAGCGTATGTATAATTTCTCTGCATACGCTCCGCAGGCAGGCTGCTCTGAGAGATCCAAGGATGAGTTTTGGACCCTGCTTGATGAAAAGACAGCAGAGGTACCGTCAGAAGACGCTGTCGTTATCGCAGGTGACCTCAACGGTCATGTGGGGACTGCGAAAGATGGTCACAGCTGTCACGGTGGTTTCGGATATGGAGCACGTAATGCTGATGGTGAGCGAATCCTTGAGTATGCGGACTCGCATAAGCTCATCATCGCGAACACCGTATTTCGAAAGCGTGACTCCCATCTGGTGTCGTTCTATTGCGGGAGCACCAAGACACAGATCGACTTCATCCTTGTGAAGCATCGCGATCGAAAGCTGGTTACAGATGCGAAGGTGGTGCCGTACGAGACTGTCGCCACACAGCACCCTCCGCTGATATGCACTCTTGAGTTCGCCCCTCCGAGGCTGAGGCATGTCGAGCGATGCGGTCCACCGAGAATCAAGTGGTGGCGATTGAAGGAAAACGCAGCAGCTTTTGTTTCTCGTATTCGGTTACCGACGGTGACAACCGTCGACGAAACATGGAAGGATGCCACCGATACGATTTTACAAGTTGCATGTTCTGAATTAGGCATGACTAAGCCTGGACGCCGCAAGATCGAGAAGCTGGCGTGGCTGTGGACTAACGACGTAAGAGAAAAAGTCCGAGAGAAGAAAAAATTATATCACGCGTCCCTGCGCGATAAGACCGCAAACAAATGGTGCATGTACCAGGAGGCGAAGAAAGCGGCAAAGAAGGCCGTAGCCGTTGCAAAAGCCGTCCATTATGATGATCTCAGCGATAAACTCGAGACGCGCGATAGTGAACGACATCTTTATCGACTTGCCAAGGCACGCCAGGCCGAGGACATCGAGAAATTCTTGGGCATCAACGATGAGAATGGCCATCTACTGATGAACCGCAAGATGGCTATGAAACGATGGCATGACTACTTCGAGAGAATTTCGACAGAAGAGTTTGCCCATCCACCCATCCCTTGCGTCTCTCCTACGCACGGTCCTGTGCAGAAAATCACTGTGGAGGAGACGGAAGCGGCTTTGAAGAAGATGAAGCCAGGCAAAGCAACGGGCCCCGATGATATAGCGGCCGACCTATGGAAGTTGAGGTGCTGGCGTCCTGCTGAGTGGCTAACGAAGTTTTCCAACCAGGTTGTTACGGAAAAGAAGGTACCTGGTAGTTGGCAGGAAAGCACGACGATCCCGATATGGAAGAAGATAGGCAGTCCTGCGGACTGTACGAATTACCGTCCACTTCGCTTGCTCTTGCACAGCATGAAAATCTTCGAGCGAATTGTAGATGGACGTATTCGCGATATCGTCCAACTTTCCACCAATCAATGTGGCTTCGTAGCGGGCAGTGGCACCATCGATGCCATAGATGCTGCTCGTCTTCTGGTAGAGAGACATCGTGAAAAGCAGAAACCGCTGCACCTAGCTTTTCTCGACTTAGAGAAAGCATTTGATTGTGTACCGCGCGAGGTTATATGGTACGCCTTACGACAACACGGTGTTCCCGAAGAGCTTATTGAGTGGGTGCGCATACTTTACTCTGGTCCAAAGAGTAGTGTGCGAGCGCCAGCCGGCACATCGGCGGAGTTTCCTAGCTCCGTTGGTGTTCACCAGGGCTCTGCGCTTTCCCCACTTCTATTCATTGTCGTAACGGATGCCATTTCGAGAGACCTTCAGAAGCCTGCCCCTGGACGCTGCTGTATGCAGATGACGTAATGCTAGCAAGCGAAGAGAAGAGCGAACTCGAGCGACAAGCGCAAGCTTGGTACGACCGCTTGGCGATGTTCGGGCTCAAGCTAAACGTCAAAAAATCTGAGTACTTGACGACAGACGTAAACGAACCAGGGTCCACTGAGATCAATGGCACTGCGCTAGTGCGAACGACAAACTTCAAGTACCTTGGATCTGCAATTGCGTCTGATGGTAGTCTGACGTTTCGAGGTGAACTCGCGCGTGAGCGCAGCGTGGTCCAAATGGCGTCGATAACAGGCGTTTTATGCGACAGGAAGGTACCGGAACGCCTTAAATCGAAGACCTATAGAACCATCGTCCGACCAGTAGCGATGTATGGAGCTGAGTGCTGGCTTGCAACAAAGAAGGCTGAGACTCGCCTCAGCGTAATGGAAACGAAAATGCTGCGATGGACGGCTGGTGTTACGCGTCTGGACCGTATTCGCAACGATGAAATACGCCAGAGGTTTGGTGTCGCTCCAGTTGCTGACAAGTTACGTGAAGCTCGCCTTCGGTGGTATGGCCACGTTCTTCGAGCTAGTGGTGACACTGTTAGGAAGATTGGCCTTAACACAGACGTGCCCGGAAAAAGAGCGGCCGAAGCAGCGATGGCTTGATACGTTGCATGTGGACCTAAGGTTGCTGGTATCTATCCCGATCAAGCATTTGATCACTTAAAGTGGCGTAACCACACCAGAATAGCGGACGCCGCCTCGAAGCGGGACAAACGCTGAAGAAGAAGATGATGATCTTGACTGCTGCGGTATAGAAAGTGGTGCGAAGGCGTAGGCGACGATGGTGGAGGGGGTAGTACGGATCATGAATCCAATATCCATCTTTGAGGTTTTGGGTGAAGACGGTGTGTATGGAAGACGAAGGGTAATGAGAGCAGCATCACCGCTTTCGCACAACATTTGAAAATGGGAGCTATCTGATGTGTTGAACTCTAATTTGGCATCCGTTTTTAACTTCTTTATGTTGAAATTGAAGTTTTACCAAGGCAGGGAAATGGGATTATTTTTGTGAACAATTGAAAAGTCATACAGGTCAAAACTTGTTAGGGAGGTGCACTTTGGAATTTTAACCAATGCTTTGTAAAAAGTATCACAATGCATCAGCATAGGTCACCATTCATAGTTCCATAGGAGAAATCAAAAAATTCCTGGTTAGGTTGCGATGCTTCCACGTTGCGGCCAGAACCACAACTTCACGACCATTTCTGGCTCTGTTATTATGAGCGCAAGAAACCTATGTTTTGCTATAGTCAGAGCCAGAGCGTTCCTTGGCCGAGACTCTCTCAATCGAGATAATCTGAGGTTATTGGTGAACGGCACATACCTTCATTGCGAAATCAATGCCAACCGCAGAAGAGAGCTGTGATGACGTTGCAACAGCTGTTTTACCAAATGTCATGGCTCATATGTCAACCTCGGTGTCGAAAACTACAGAATAAAAGGAGGATAGATGTGCGTGCGATATCGAATCAGCAACTACTAGCCTACGATTCTCTTTGTTTTTCTAAAATAACAATCACACTTTAGCATGAGGCTAGCACTGCTTGTGCTGCTTCTCGTCGCAGTCACTAATGCCGGCTTGCTTGACTCAGCGAGAGGAAAAGTCAAGGAGATTTTTGAGAATGGATCTCTTGGAGGCAAACTAAAAGATGCCTTCCGAAAGTTCAAAAACGTAATTAGCTTCACTATACGTTAATTTTCGTAGTTGGCTTTCCAAAAGCTGTTTGTGGTGATTCAGATTTTGAACAATACAAGCATTCTTCAAATTCGAGAAAAATTTGACGGAATGAAGAAGAAGCTTATGGACAAGCTCACACTATCTCCCGAGGCGAAAGCGGCGTTTGAGGAAAAAATGAAGGTATCCATTTGCAGCTATCCGCAAGAGAGAATAGGTTTATTTAGTTCAATTTTAGCGATTGCTTAGTATCAAGAAAGACCGTATTCAAGCCGTAGGAGACTCCATTGACGAAATCAACCTCAACAAGAACGTTTCAGAACTCCTCTACCAGGGCGACATTGTTCTTACACAGTATGTCAGCGAGATTGGTTTGCTATAGCAGGTTCTCAGCTCTAATACTGCCTTCTTTGAAGAATCCAAGCTGATGAGATTACGGCCGATATTGAGGAGGAAGCCAGCAGCCGTGCAAAGCGGCAAGCTTTCAGGGACAAAAACTATCCGAGAACTACATGGCAGAACGGAGTGTACTACTTTTTCGATTCGAATGCAAGTCAGCTCAAAACCAACGCATTAGTCATCTCAGCTACGCCGAGCCTTTCGGCAGTGCCCTATGAAATTTAGGTCCTCTGGTTAAAAGCGTCTTCAGAAAGGCTACTGAGGAGTGGCGAAAGGACACCTGTATTGACTTCTACGAGAGCTCAACTGGTACACTGAAATAAAGCGGTCACTGCGGGTAGAGTAATAAACCGTCCTGTTGCAGCGCCCAACAAAATACGGGTCTTTATGGAGGATGGATGTTGGTCATATGTTGGTAGAACAGGTGGAGAGGTACAGGACCTTTCCCTTGGTCAAGGTTGTGAGTCGGTAAGAGTTTAGAAGTTTACATGGAAAAGAAATGTCGACGAGAAGAATGACCAATGTTTTTAGGTGGGAACGGCCGCGCATGAGCTAGGTCATGCACTCGGTCTTTACCACACGCAGTCCCGATATGATCGTGACCAGTTCATAACTGTCAACGTGGCAAACATTAAGGTGTGTTGTTGCACACAGTTGCTTTTCTTCATAATCTCGACAGGTTATTCTTTCAGCCCGATTGGGTGAGCCAATTCACGAAGCAAACCACGTTCACCAACGATAATTATGGCATAACTTATGACCCTGGCAGTATCATGCATTATGGGGCAATGAGGTTCGAATTTAGAAAGCAATTGTTGCCTTTGCTCAGGTGGCAGATCGCACAGCAATCTGCCTGATTTCAGTGCGACTTACAACGGAAAACCTTCCATGCTCCCTCATGATTCGTCCTACGCGGAAACTCTTGGATCGCCTATAATTTCATTCTACGAAAAGCTCATGCTGAACACTCACTACGAGTGCATGAGTGCGTTAAGGATTTCAGCTGTAAACTCCAATTACATTCCTGGAATCAAGCTTTTGTCTTTTCTAGAGAAATGTGCTGGGCGAAGTAATATGTGCAAAAACGGGGGATTCCTAAATCCTCGCGACTGTACCAAATGCGTATGTCCAAGCGGATACGGAGGCCCTTTCTGCGATCGTCGAGTAGGTCCATTTGCAACATAAGCAATCTCACTGACTCTTCGTGCTGGATGAAGATGATGTTCTATCGCTTCAGCCTCCAGGATGCGGTGCAGAGCTCGAGGCAAAGACTCAGCCTCAAACATTGACTGACAGACTTGGCAACAAGCTCGCTGGCACGAGTCCCAGAGAAGACTTCATGTTCTGCAATTATTGGATTAAGGTGAGTTTGAAGGAGTTTTGAACACTATTGCTCATACAAACTCATTGATCAGTTAGAAATCAAGATATCCTTGTTCTTTACCACAAACTTAAGGCACCTGTTGGCTCAAGAATTGAAGTGAAGATCAAGAGTTTTTCAAAAGGAGTGTCCGTTGATGGATGCACGTACGCGGCGGTGGAAATTAAGACGCACAAAGACCAGAAGCTTACTGGTTACAGGCTAGTGATGATGCGAACGCGATTTCTATGCAGTTAACCAGACAATGTGCTCCAACGCGCTTAGTTCAGATTCTGCTCCGAAGAAGACGCCGGTGTATCTCTTATTTCTGATTCCAATCTAGTTCCGGTTATAACGTATAACAGAATTTATGAGACACAAACGATCTTGGAATACCGTATTGGTAACACGCTCAGCGCTCTCTGAGAAAAGTTTGCGATTCATCATCGTTTGAATTGCAGTCTCCTCTGGTCTCCCACCTTCTCGTCCACAGCCTATGGTGTCCACCAGTTCCTCGTCTTGCATGGATCGACCTTGGTAAACTTCTTTGGTTCCAATTTTTCCTAATTTGCTATCAAATACTTTTCCAGGTGTCCAATCAATAGACTTCGTGACTACTGCACTAACCCTGTCTTTTCCGAGAGCCTTAAGAAAAGTACATGCGCCAAATCTTGTGGATTCTGCAAATAGTCCAGCGGCTGTCATTCAATTTAATAAAGACGCTTAAAGCTGTTTTTCACACTTGTAAATGTTTTAGCAAGGGTTTTGACGTTGCATGATACCTGTTAATCAAAATTGGTATCGACGGCTATATTGTTAATCGAAATTGGTATCGACCACTATTTGAATTTCGTGCGTGTGAGCGCCCATAGCGCAGTCGTCGGGAGGGGAGAGCGGGGACCAGGAGGTCTGCTCTTACGTGAACCTCGAATTGAATCAGGGTCTCGGATGCAAACCACTTCGTGCCAGGGCAATTAAAGACCTACAAATAAGGAAACCTATAAGGTCCAGCACACAGGTAGAGCTCATAGTGTGGAGCTGTGGCGTCGCTATGGTTGTGGTACCCGCCACAACTTTAGCGCTTAAAGGCGACATGTGTAGGCTTCGGTGCTTGCGTGTTTGCTGTTTTTCACCTACACGGTCCTCCTCTTTCAATTAGATGCGCTCTTTCCTTTTCTTAGCCAGTCTTTCTAGGACGAAGGAGCACTAGGAGGATACTCTTCGGAACACCGCTCAATCTTACAGAACTGAGCTTCTAACGTCGTAACGATTTGAACGATTTGTCTATGTTCCAACAGCGACACCAGCTCTCGAGAACACCAAATGGAACCTCTTGAAATGCAATATATTAACAAATGCTGCTTATAGTGTTCTCAGGGTCGCTTTCCACTTAAGGTTCAGGTCAATGTCGCGGACGGTGTCGTTTTAGACAGAAGACGTAGTCACAATATCCTTAACGAGTTTCGCGCCATTTCCCTGCTACTGGGGCAACACCAAGCCTTTGTCTCATCGTCGCGAAAGCGGTCCGAACGCATGACTCCCGCCGTTCAGACCATATTAGTTTCCATTGCAATGGAGCACCCTCAATTTCTTTGGCTTCCTGCGCAGCGGCCCGGGTTCGTACGTTAGGTTCTCCCTGAGTTGCAGTAACGGTCCGCCGCCGCCCGCCAGAAACCCCGATTACGGTAGCGTGGCGCGTTGTTGACCTCGCTTTAGGCGAGCTATGATGGATGAACAGAGCAGACTGTGCGCCGCGGAGCAGACTTTCCGTCGAAGGGTGGTGGGTGGTGATTGAGGACTTTAGTCCTTTTAGCCCTGGTTTCTCTTTGCATGTCTGGTATTCGTATGCTCTGTGGCGTTGACTGACACCTGGGGAGAAGTGGGGTTCATCCCAAACACTTGAACGAACGAAAAAGGTTGAATTAGCGTTATACACATGGTAGTAAAGACTTTTGCTTTACGTTTGTTGCTAAAGCAGGAGCAGCGCATCTAACCTTAAGTGTCCTGAGAGTGTCCCGAGAAGTCTTGAGATTAGAGGTCTTTCTCCCTTTTCGTAACCAGTTTGAGCTCACGAGTCTGACGTGATCCCAATCACTAAAATTAGTCTCACTGGTTCATGACTAAAAATATGTGCAGTCAGTTTTTCAGACGAATCAAACTAAGTGCTTAATTCAATTCAGATGCCAAGTGAGCTCAGAATGCAGCACAACGCTGCTCCTCGAAATGAGCTAGAGAACGTGATGACGTTACTAGCGGAGAACCCAGCTATCGAGAGTCGACTCCTCGAGCGAATCAACGGCTTAGAAATTACCCCTTCAAAGCAGCAGTACGCGCTAATTAATTATCCAAGTACGTTTTTATCAATAGAATCTCCTCGCCTTACCTCGTAGGGAAATCTGCGGGCCCAGTCAGCATACTGTAGTCGAGCTCGTCGCTCCGCCTCCTACAGTAGTGGAAGATACCTAACGCACCCTACCTCACTGCCCTCTCGTGGTGATGTTTCCCATACTACTGACGTATTGAGCACTAAATAAAATACATAGGACTGATGTAGAGAACGATAAATGCTCTTCGGCCGTGTTGAACGGATATTACTGAGAACGCGGGGTGAGCGCAGTGCTCACTATACCTCACGACCCTCTCATGGTGTTGTTACCCATACTACTGAGCAGAGAAGACGTACTGTTTTGTAGCATTCTCCGATACAAAGGTTTCTTTTGTGCACGCGTAGTGAACATTAATATTCGAAACAAATTTTTGGACCTCCATACTCTCAAATGACGCATAAACATATATTTATGAACATAAAAAATAAAATAATTATAAATGAACATAAATAAACACATAACAAAACATGATAAGAAACAAAAATGATGTTTGCAGCGTTTTCAAATTCTTGTCAGAAATGTTTGTTTATTTGTTTTTGTCAAGGCCATAATTTTTTACAAACCTGCTCTTTCTAAAACAAGAGGTAACATTTGGAATATAGTATACACTAGGCTAAGAACCAAAATTCGAGCCCACTTTTTCACTGTAAGAGCTAGATCGAAGTACAAAACATGGAAAGTATTATTCACCACTCCGCCAAAAACTTTGGAATATTCGAGCGAATTTCTAAAGAAGCTCAAGAAGCTCTTCAACAGTGCTAGACATCTCCATCTCCCACCGTCAAGTTGAAAGATGTTGTTTCAGACACTTCTCATTGTTATCTTCACGTTTTAGCATGTTTCATAGAAGTTTAGTTCTTTTTGTTGTTGTTGGGAATGCGGTACACTTCGCATGCATCCATTACATTTTGTTATCTCACGACTGTCTTATAAGGCAGTAATAAAATATTATTATTATTGTTGTTGCAGAACCAAATCCCACAATGGTTATTCGGCAGGACAGCCGGAAACGCCTATACTCCATCCTGCCGGATGACCATTGTGGGGCTAATTCCGCGGGGCTTACGCCGATCGACTGCTGACGTCAGGCATTTCCCATGCCCCGATCCGGTCGAAGCATCTCATCGGCAAGCCACCGTGGGAAGCAGCGCGCCCGACCAATCAAAGGCCAGAGGAGCGATCGCGCGGTCGCGACATGCCCGGAAGGTGCACCTTCTCCTCAATGAAAAGAGGTCGTGCCGCCTCCTCAAGGTATTCCTCGCTTTTGAAGCAAGAGATTAAAAAGATGGTTTCGCTCTTGCTACAGTGGACCGGTTTCCTCTAGTGAAAGCTACGCAATTTGAAGGCGTGTGTGGTTTCTCACTATCTGACTCCTAAAAGTATGGGGTGGTAATGCGTGAACACATTTGCTTAAGCCTGGAGCGGCTGGTAGAGAGGCTATATGTTGTTACAGGATGTTTGGTTGCGATCAAAACTCTTGCGCCAGGCGGGACTCGAACCCGCATCTTCTGCTTTGCGGGCAGCGATGTTCGCCTTACACCACCGGCGCTGTTTGACCGCACGTAACATCCGCGATATCCTCGAGGTCTGTCAGCACCCACCCGTGATACGGGATGGGCTGGCCGCTGATATCAGCATGGAACCGGTTAAGCTGAAGACCTTACTAGTAACAATGCGTGAACACATTTGCTTAAGCCTGGAGCGGCTGGTAGAGAGGCTATATGTTGTTACAGGATGTTTGGTTGCGATAAAAACTCTTGCGCCAGGCGGGCCTCGAACCCGCATCTTCTGCTTTCCGGGCAGCGATGTTCGCCTTACACCACCGGCGCTGTTTGACCGCACGTAACATCCGCGATATCCTCGAGGTCTGTCAGCACCCACCCGTGATACGGGGTTCGAGTCCCGCCTGGCGCAAGAGTTTTGATCGCAACCAAACATCCTGTAACAACATATGGGGTGGTATTTTTACCAGCGCGAGAGGTTTATCTAAGTTCCTGTTCTGTTGAACAACAAAAAAAACAGTGCAGAGTGAAGACTGTAAAAAACCAAAAATGAGGAAAACACCATAAGCGTTACATCCGTGCAGTCATATTTGCACGCGTTTAGCAGCGTTTAGTTAACAACTGCTCCCACGTGAACATCACAGCGCTTTCATAAAGCTCAACTTCAGCAAAGCAAGAAGCAACTCTACACAATAGGACGTACAGCTTCGTTCGGATCGAGCTACTCGAAGACTTCGTTACAAATCTCTGGCAGATGACGTCTGGAAGGAAGATCTCACCTTTTCATTTAGACGTGAACACAATTCTCGCTAGCTGACAAGTCAGGCATACTTCGTCGTCCACGTACAATTTGCTGTCGATATTGCAAGCAATATTTTCATATCGCCGCCTGCACTTGCTTTCAGCAACCACTGAATGATATGTGCAGTAAAATTTGCTATAATTTGAAAAAGATAACATGAATTAGAAGGTTGAAATAGCCTTTATATAACTCAGCTTTATATAACTCAGAGCGCTTGGTTGGTTATGAACAGAAGCACACGAATACGGTGCCACTGCTCGATGATGATGTAATCTGAAAAAGTTTATCTACATTATGCTTACTGCTTTCAAACTGCATACTTTTTATATGGATCTGAACTAATTTGAAGCCCAACTGGGCACCTCAAAAAAACTGAACACCTCTCAAAATAACATGAATGTCCTTAAAGTTTGAGTGGGAACGCTTAAGAATAATAGATTTTAAGATTTATTCTGATTTTTTGAATTTGCAAAGCCCAACTTTATAGAGAAATCTAAGAACTATTTTTTTATTTCAATGCTTATAAAACTACTCTTACGCCGCAGCGGTTTTAGACTTGCTTCTTTTCGCAAACAGGAAGCATTTTTGCAGTGTATCTAAAGTCACTTCAGGTGATAGTTGAGTACGTCACAAATTTTTGTTGACTAATATTAAAAATTATGATTCTTCCGATTCGATGATTCCAAAGCGATGAGGTACCTACAAAAGCGCATAAATCTCCACAGTGCATGATAAGAATCAATCACGGCTTTACAACGAGAGCATGGCGCACTTTTTTTTTTCATGAGTCACTGAAAAACATTTCAGTTTCTCACGTTAATTCAAGCCAAGCATAATAGAAGCTAAAAAGGTAGAAACTTTATGAGCAACCTTTTGTTCCAGCCTATACGGGCGATTGGTTAAATTTTAAAGAGCGAAAATTTTCAAAAGAAAGAGACATTTGAAAAAGGTGTGGAATTTCGGAAACACGGATTGGATGGTCCAGTTTCTTTTTTTTGCTGAGGCAGAAACACCGGTTGACGTTAGCAAAACTTGCCTCAAACTTGAATTATCAGCCACAATAACAAGATAGTAAACGAACAACATATGTGGCAACAATCCAACAAAAATGAGAAACTGTGGTGTTTCAAAAGGTTTACGTACAAGGGGAGTGGCACAAAAACCTGGTTTTTTTTAGTTATTTACCCTTCACAATGAGTTTTGCAACAAAATTGTGCAAAAATCCGATAACACTCGAGCCTGAGCTCTTGTGTGATAGTCATGGATCATTCCATGATTGCGGGCAAACTGCGTTATGTGCGATCAATTTTTAAGTTCGATATGATGATGGTTGAGTTTAATTTGAAAAATACGCTTTCTGAAGCAGTCTTATTCATTAGCCTTCAGTCGGATACCCTCTAAGTTTCTTGATATCTAGGAATCTCTCTACGAAATGTTTTGTTTAGCAGCACGAAAAAGTGCAATAGTTTCATTCAATTTTATTTATCGAGAAAAAACTAGAAAATAAAATTCGTTAAAAGGCACAATAAGGCAGCAATCATTTAATGCATTAAAACATTTCTATCGGCAAATCGTAGGACTCGACTATCTCGATCCGCTGGCCTGCACAGGTACAACTTCGGGCAAGACCTGGATCTGTCTCATCACGTGTATAGCGACAAGAGCGATATACTTGGAAGTTGTCTTAGACAACACGACACAAAAATTTCTACTCGCATCCAGAAGATTCGTCGCATGCAGAGGATCTCTGGACGTCGTCTACAGCGACAACTCCACTACTTTTCATGCAGCGCAAAGCGCCATCACGGCTCTAATCTACTCGTCAGATTCGCGGCGCACAGTATTGGAATTCTGCGTGAGACACAATATCACGTGGAAGTTCGTCACGCCGCTCTCACCGTGGAAAGGAGGGTTTTATGAGCGCTTAGAAGGACTCTTCCAAGCAGCGTTCAAAAAATCCGTCGGCCGCGCAGTCCTACCACTTACACATCTTCAAACCGTAGGTTCCACTGTCGCCACAGCAGTCGAAAGAGCTCCTAATCGCATCCCATAACTTGGCGATGAGGTACAAGGAAACTCTTGCGGTGCTCGACCAGTTCTGGGAAGTGTGGTACAACGACTATCTCGCAGCACTTAGCAAACGCCACCAGACTCGGTCAAGAACGCCAGATCCAACCCGTCGACTCCGCATATCGGCGACGTGGTTCTCGTAACCGATGACAACATCTCCCGCGGAAAATGGAACTGCAGTATGACAGATAAGGTTCACCTAGGGAAAGACAGCTCAATTAGGTCCGTAGACGTGCGCACACCTAGTGGCAAAACTCTCACAAGGTCTGTTTCAGCGCGTTACCCGCTCGAAATCACATCTGCCACGGCTGAACCGAGCGCAGAAAGCGATAAAACATGTCAAAAATCGCATGGCACGCAGCCTCTGCGTATTGCGAAATCTTCCACGCGTTCATAAATCCCTATTGGACCTCCAATTAACATAACTTTTAGCGTAGTTCTCGCGAACATCAGAAAATAATTGTTTCCTTCGACGCTCCGCGATGACAAACTACTTTCTAGCGTTTTAGCGCGCCGACGAGGCGCCAGTTGACGAGGCAATCGCTGAACGCGCCGCAGCCGACGCAGCTAGGCGCTAACGATGATTTCGGTTCTGACGCAGCGCCTTCGACGTTCCAGAACCTTCGCAGGGCCTGCCGACCATGCCTCTCGCCAACTCCATATTCTCCTGTGCTCCACCCACCTCAAGGACAACTCACGACGCACGAGAATGGACCATAGCGGAGGAAAACCCCCGAAAACCAGGCTGGTTGGGCATTTTTTGAGATTTCCTTAGGTTTTGTGGACGTTTACTGCGTTTTAGCGATTTTGCTTGACTTCAAGGTAAAGCGTTCGAGACTAACCATCTCAGCTATAATGCGTTTTTCTTCGATCGACGTCGTCTGATAGCTGCCGCTGTTCCTGTCACCGACGCTCCAGCTGCTGCCGCGGCCACCGTCACCACTACCGCAGTGGTCGTCACCACCAGCACGAGGGCCACCACCGTCACCGCAACAGGGCCCGTAGCACCCGTCGTCAAGCCAGTCCACACCGCTTCCATCATCGTAGTCGCTCTAGGGTTAGGCGCCATGCTGCGCGCGGGTCCCGTAGCAGTTCGCAGTTTACGCAGGGTAGCCGCGCAAGGATTAGGCGCCACACAACGCACGGGTCCCGCAGCACCTCGCTCTCCACGCAGCGAGGGCGCTTGCCCAGCCGCGCACGCCGCAGTGAGGAGCGACGAGCCACTCCGCAGCGAGTGGCGAATTGCGACTGCGACTCGACGGAGGGAGAGGACTCTGCTGAGCTTCCCCCAGACAGGCTAGTCCTGCCCTCGCAGCTGGTCGTCGCCAGCCGTCTCGGCGGGTCGCCGCGTCAGTCCTGCCCTAGCGCCCGTATCAGACCGCTACAGTTCACCATCGCCCGCAGCGGGTCGCTATACAAGACGTAGCGGCCGACAGGTGGCACAAGCTGATGCGCAGATCGCGCTACATCGCAAGGAAGGTGCACGAGCTTTGCAGCGAAGAAGAATTTGAGGCTGACCGCCTCTGTCGTGTCTCTGGACGAGGAGTGAGGGCGCCACAACGCAGCACCGCCAGCTGTTTGTTTCGCAGCGGACGGCATCACGATCAACACGCTTTCCCCGCAGCAACGGATACCACGACAACCAACCCGCAGCAAGTGAAGCCACGACAACACATCCGCAGCAAGGGACACCAGTGAAAGCAACATCGCAGCAAAAGCATCCACGTCACTTCCGCAGCAGAAGCATTCGATCTCATCCACCCAATTACGTAGCAGATTTTACTAACACGTAGGACCTAACAGATTTACGATCCACTTACCCGTCCCTGGGCCACACCTGTAATCGACCCGGCGCAGCAGCAGATGGCCATCGCCCTATCGCCCAACCTACCCTCGTAGGTTAGGAAGATAAGCTGTTTGTATATAATCGTAGGTAACGCAGAACCTCATCGACACCTCGTACGACATCACCTTGTTTTCCGGCCCCAGTGTCGTGACTTGCGTACGACTATTGGGGGTCACGCGTGATCGCGCGCCTGGCCGCAGGGGTCCGCAACCAGCGTGTTCGTCAGCCGTAGCCCTCAGGGCTCCTCGCCGTCGTCTAGCCTCGGCCCGCTGCGTCCATTATTCGCTACCTATATTCACTACGCCGTCCTCGTCGGCTCTCTCCGCAGCGAACGTCGCGACCGCCCGTCGCCTGCTTCGTCCATCGACCAACGAAATCTTCGTTTTTGAGAAAAATATAAATTAAATTTTGTATTTTGTTTTAAAGCGCAACAAGGCAGCAGTCATTCGGTTCATTGAAAGGTCATATTGCGCACTTGAAAACCGCGCCGCGTTTTTATACGATTGTCAGTGTAAATGCTGCTTAAATGAAGCGCCAAGTGAGGATATGTGCTTTACGTACAGCTGTTCCCGCTGCACCATGTTCAGGTGTGAAACTCCACACAAACAGCAATTTTGCTATCAACCGAATAAAACGACGTCTTGGACGAGTGCGTGGCGCAATCTTTTCTTTTGGCATCGAAGAGCTGCCAATCACCTGCTCTTTAAAACAAGCTGTAAACCATAATTTTTCCACAAAAATTGAGAATTTTATAAAATTTCAAACAAGGTGTTCGCTTATCGGTTAAGTGCATTTTTCATAAATTCATCACATTCATATTAGAAGTTACCAGTGTGATTCATGGTAGAGATATAGAAAGTATATCAGTCCTTAAATACACACCTAAACCGGTTAACATTCAAGAAGGCTATGACCATCTGCAATTAGATGTCGAAAACGACGGAAACTTTGGGTTGACTGAATAGATGGGTTGCTGATCAAAATGCTCCTTAAATGGTGGAGTCACAGTTGCTGCCAAATCTTGATTTGAACAAATGTTCACAAAAGTTAGAAGTCCTATATTTGAAGCCTACCTATGAAGGTAGCGCTACAGGTTCCCGAGAAAATGTGGCTCAGCGCCGTCCTTTTACCTCCTCGACAGGGCGCAGTACCACTGGGGCTAACACCCAGGCGCGAGCGTCGTGCGGGCTAGAGCGCTGGCCGGGTCAAGTCGCAGCGATCTCAAAACTCAGCAGAGACGAAGGCGGCAAAATATCGATAGTCTCAATTTTCGATAATGTTGGATCGATCGAAAGCTCTCGTTGTGCTTAACATCGGCAGCACAACGGTTTTTCAAGTAAAGTTAGAGCTACCGAGTGAACGCTGAAAACAATGGAAGATCTGGATTTTTATCTAAATTAGGAGGTTTGAAGATAGAGACTAAGAAGGTAGAGAATTTGTCTATGACCAGCGCCTTAAAGACGCCGACGTGGAAAATAGACGGAAGCAAGCTTGGCTCGCAACTACATTCCCTTAGAAGTTATAGTTCGTTAAATCTACAGAGATCACTTGCTGAATATAGAAAGACAAGGATTTAAAACTATAAAACTTAGACACTTGTTGAAGCTGTGAGGCTTCTTGTGGCAAACGTGGCAGAACGAACGTTTTTTCATACATTACTTAGGTCAGTTTCATATGAGAAAAACCGCTGGCTGCCGATGAATGATTACCAAAATGTGGAGAAAAAGTTTTTCGTATTTGCTGCAGAACAAATCCAGTTTCAGCTATTTTTGTGGAACTTGTTATCATTCTGAAGGTCATCGCATGGCGAATTTGACGATAAGAAGACAATTTTAAAATTCCTGAGGAAACACCTGCGTGGACTTCGGAGAGATCGTAAAACAATTAACGACCGCTCCAAGAAAAGCTGTCTACAATTAGGTCGATTTTTAACAAAACTATTTTTTCCACATTCCAATGGATTTGCGCTGAAGCGAGGAATGGTCTGGTTTAGGATGTATTGCAAGATGATCCTTATGAACAAAGTTGTGCGAGTGCGACGGTTTGCGACGGAAAAATCTGTCGCATTGTTCACGAATTAGGAGCGGTATTGTAATTGACCGCCCAAACGGCTGTTTTAAAGCAAATCAGTTGACATCCACAAAGTTTATTGACCAGGCACATATAAAGAAGCGGTTAAATTTCGAAATGGCCTCCTTTAGCGCGATTACACGCCTTCAATAACTCCGATAACACATCCACGGCGGCACGAGAGAGTCTTCAACAATCCCTCCCCAGGTTCTCTTCAGGGCTTTTTGAAGTGAAGTAGTGTTCGTGTGGGATGTTGCATAGGCCTTACTCTTCAATATGGACCAATTGTGTAGTCCATCAGATTGAGGTGCGGGCTGAGCGGGGCCACTCTTCGGTTGAGGTGAAATCCGGAATGTTGTTCAGCGCAAAACTTCTGTACCACTTTAGCCTTATGAGCGGGCGCAGAATCTTGATGATAAGTCCAGTCGCTTTTTTTAAGGTGCAGATTACCAAGGCAGAATGTCTTTTTCCAGGATGCCCTTTAGGTAGATTTATAGTTAGTTTTTTTCTTCGACATGCAGTTTCTCCATTACAGTGCGCAAACCATTTGCATCAGCCATCTTGAACAAAAGAACATTCAGGCACGAAAAATTGGTTTATGAGAGGGTAAGAGTACGGCAACAATACCACATAAAACATTGGTTGAGCGAAGCGCATCAGCCCATATAATGAGCCTGAAACGAAAGAGTCCAAGAACTTTTGACGCACCCTGTATTATGTGTCGGCGCCATAAGAATCTGAATTATAAATTTTTTAAACTGGACACCTCTAAGGTCAAATTGGGTATTTCAGAATTCAAATTAGATGCTCTTCTAAACATGCTTAACACCTTTGAAATCAAGGAGAGGGTCTCTCAACGACACCGCTATCTCGAACGCTTGCTGAATCGGCGAGCAGATTACCGTTCCAATGCGAAGTATAAAGGAGCTTCGCCAGTAGTGTGTGTGGCGGATTTATGAAGTATTAGGATATCGCAAAATTGATCTCCGTGGTATGTATAAATAAATAAGCTTTTTACCCTAAACAGTTCCGCCTCAGGCAGAGCCGTATATACCGTTCGATAGGTTTTTTCCGCTCTTTCAAAAAAATGTGGATGTCGTTTAATTTTTCTAAACGACCTTTTCCAGGGCTACGTAAAATCATGAACCGACGCGACTACAGAGTCATCATGCTTTACCAGTTTAAATTTGGACATTTTGCTGCAAAGGCATACCGTAACCTTGGCAGCGCTTTTGGAACGGACTGTCCTTGCGAATGAATGACGAGGCTCTGCTTCGAAAAATTCACATCTGGCGATTTTCATCTAAAAAAAACCGGGTCGCGGACTCAGGTCGTCGCTTGACGATGAAGTATTGAGAAGAGCCGTCAAATCCGCGGACGAATACGAGTGCGTTAGCAGAGGACCATGTCGTACACCATGGTACGGTAGCAAAACATTTGGTGAAAATTGGCAAGGTGAAGATGATGCCGAAGTGGGTGCGTCATGAGCTGACCGAAGAGCAGCGTCTGCCACGTTTGGACACCTGCTCCAACCTGCTAGTTGCTTTGAAAATGAGCCTTTTGTAATCCGTATTACAACTGTAGATAAAAAGTGGCTCCGCCTTTCAACTTGTCTTTTATACAGAACTTCGTGTCACCGTATAAATGTGTGACTTTGAATAGAATAGTTCCAATGAGGACTGTACAGGGAAGCCATGAGCAGGAACTACGCCTAATCATGCAGATGGTTGGTTGCCGACATTTGAATACCCGACTGAATCGTTAGTACCTCTGTTGGTCTTACTGCCCGCGTTGGAGGAATATGCTTTTCTCGAATTAGCTGTCTGGACACCCCCTTCAAAACAGTGACTTATATGGTATGTCCGCTCCACGTCCTACACGCGTCTTTACGCATAAACTCCATCACATCATTGCACAGGTGTCTGCACGTCTTCAAGACGGCCGACAGCTGCATAGACAGCAGATTGCAGAGATAATTCGACCAGCATAGAGTATCTTCCACACGATACACCCGAAAATGCGTCGGTAAGGTACATCGCGAACGCAAGGCATGTTACGGGTTTACCCATTGCCCGATTCAGCTGCAAACCTGTTTTGAAAGGGTCTTACTTAGATTTAACCACTTTCTGCAGATGCATTCCATGGAGTCGCGGCGCGATACTTACTGTAGCATGTGGCTGCTGCCGATGCGTCACGGATCGCGTAGCGTCCACGTGGGCATTCGATGGATTGTATTCCCGAGATGGCACTCTCGGAGAGCGGGTCGCGGTACAGTGGCAGTGGCGTTGCTCCATACGGAAGATTTCGGGGTTCGGTTCTCCTGCGTTGCTGCATTTTTGCACCACATCCTGTAGTCCCTTCCCTAGCCCGGTTCTGCGCTCTTCGACCCAGCTACGGACTCCTCCCTGGGCAATGAAAGCAATTTCCACACGATCAGCTGAAATCGCACACCCTGGAGTCCCTTCCCTAGCCTGGTTCTGCGCTCGAAGAGCTCGCTCCACCTGCGAAAATGAGCTCCAATGACAACGGCTCGGATGACGCGAGCAGGCGCTGACACATTGCCACGGCAGCAAGTGGTTAGGTCTAATGGCTATCCTTTGAGAGCAAATCGCATGCAGTTAGTTGGTCTCGTATACATCCTAGAACGAGGGCGGGGAAAGGTGTGAACTCCCTATGTTGCTGTCACAAACACCGCAAAATTCAGGGTTTATTCCTGTTTCACGTTGGTTCTTTTCGCTCTCCTTATGCGGCAAATCAAACATGCTGAGCTGTTTCAAAGCAGGTTAACGTCATATTTGAAGGAGCATGGAATGTGGCAGATATATGGAGGGTGTGGTCCCCTCACCAAGGATTCTGAATCTCCTTTTCAAGATTAATTTCGTTATTGTTATTTTATTCATAACGCCTTAGTCTAACTAAACATTTGCAGACTTCATTATAAACGAAGGTGCCTGTATAAAACAGACATCGCGTCTCGCTTCTCTCTACCTAACCACATAAAGATGGTTAGGCTTCTCTCTACCTAACCATCTGTTAAAGAGAATTTCCGCACACTAAGGTGAATCTTTATTTTCGATATCCTGAAATAATGATGAGGCTTCAAAAGAATGTTTGCTGCTCTTCTGAATTGCTACATCTTGCATGCCACACGAAAAGGTAGATTGCACTTATGATCTCCCCATTTTATTGGATTTCCCGGGATATGAAGTGGAGTGTATAACTGAAAGCAATCAATCTTGTCTCCCTCTCAGTAATCAGAACGTGTTTAATTTGTTTGCTTTATAAAAATATGTGCACATGTCAAATATGATATGTACATTATATTATACAAGTGCTCCGATACGCCTAACGGCGTGTCTCGCACTTGCGCGCGTCGCGCGACTTTGCAACATCCCTGACCTAGGGAAAGTAGTGTTTGTAAAACATAAAATTCGCTAAAATCCAGTATCTGCTGTGTATTTTATTGGCATAAAGTCGTTCACCACTTCGTGCTTTCATCATAGGCACTCTCTACGGACCGTCTAGTAACGCCATTGGTTTGTGCTGCGCAGTACTTCTAGCCTGGGGGCTTCTCCGCATCCGTTCTCATGCTCAAGAGCTAAAGTTTCCAGATATCGCTGGCATGTCTTCCGAAGCCATGTTTCCCCTTAAGGCCCCCGCAGACTTTTGCGCCGTCGCCGCTGCCCTATGGCCTATGTCATACCTTCGCTCACCCCGAGCGAAGGCGACGAACAGAGCGATGAGCGAAGTCTCTTCGTTAGCGTGAAGCCAGCGAATAGGCGCGCAGTTAATAGCGTTGTGTGCAGCTGCGTCGTAGAATCGCTACCGATGCTGCCCGACGCTCTGCTCAGCTCAGCGACGCGGTCACATCGGTAGCGATGCCGTATCGTTCGAAAGTATGACACCCCGCTAGCGAGGCTTCGCTAGCGGTGGATCGGACAACTGCTACAGGCGTCTGCCCCTCCACAACGTCTGATACCGTCCCTTCCCCAATTGTGTTAGTTGTCCATCGCCTTCGCTAGCGAAGAGCGATGGTATGACATAGGCCTATGCTTAACCATAGGGCAGAGACGCAGAGCTCGCCGCCAGCGGCGCCTCCAGCGGCGCTGCTGCCAGCGTCTGTCTGTCTGCGCTCTGCGCTCTGCCCTTTCGCGGCGGGATCCAGAGCGGAGACGGTCGATGCGGGCGCACGATCGTCATCGGGGCGCGCTATTGTTAAGCACCAGTCGGTTCCGACTAGAAACAGTACAGTACCTCGCCGTCACCGCTCCCACTGATGATGAGTCAAGCCGCTGAGCGGCGCCGCTCAGCGGTTTCGCCGTTCGCCGGCGCCGCTCAGCGATTTCGCCCGCCGCTCGCCGCAGAAGTCTGCGAGGGCCTTTACTCGTTTCTTCGTACTGGATCTAATTGCTGGTCCACCTATACTGGTCTTCCCTCTCTAGTCTCCCACCTTTCTGGTCCCAGCGCCTGGCCTACTTCTTTGTTTCCACTCCTGACCCCCTACTGGCATCTTCTTGCTGGTTTCCCCGTCCTGGCCCTCCTCCAGGTTGTTCCTTTTCTTCCTGGTCGCTCTTCTAAATTACCCTAGAGGTCCCCCTTACTGCCCTTCTCCACCACCCCCTTAGTGATCCTCCCATGCTCACGGCAAATATCGGTGACACGTATTCAGAATCAGGATGCTTGTTGCGCGACGTAAGAGGCCCGTTTTCTGGATCCGGAAGCCTGTCTTCCGATCCAGAAGCTCAGAAGCGCGCGCACTCGCCGCTGTGTCGAGCATGAAGAGGCTATGCATGAAACAGATTCCTTGTTCTTCGTAGCATACAGTAACCCTCGAAGCTGTGGCGCGTTGCAGATTGCTTAGACGCAAGCCAACACTCAGCGCCACACACTGTTACTCGGACGACTGCTCTATAGATCTTCGACTTCAGGTGCTCTGGTATCTTAATATCGCAGAGCATGACAGTCAAAGAGCGCCACTTGGACCTAGCTGCATTCTCGAGTGATTGCATTTCAACCATCAGTTTGCCGTCAGGCACTACTGCTGATCCCAGGCATTTAAGCTCCGAAGTGCATGGAAGCTCGTTGTTAACCTTGATGGATCTGAACTTGATAAGGTCCGTCGTTAAACTTCGTGTCTTTTATGTTCAATTTGAGTCCAGACCGCTCCAAGCGATCACACCAAGCTTGCACCTTCTTCTACGCCACAACCTAATTAATAAACTGCCAACCACTCAGCAGGGTGCCAAAATTTTGACTTTCACAAATCAGCCGCCACGTCATCGGGTCCAGTCACTTTGCTTGGCTTCATCTTCATGAAAGCCGCTTCACTCTTCTCCACAGTGATTTTCTGGACAGGGCCGCGGATTGGAGCCATTAAAAGGAAGAGGAAATTCTTCCGTAGAGATTTTCTCAAAGCAATCGCGCCACCGCTTAGAATGCCTTCTTGCGGCTCATAAGAAGATGGCCGTCCTCATCACTGATGTCAAACAACTTCTTAATATCCTCGGTCCGCCGATATCGATTTTAAGCAAATCCTCACAAATCCCGCTCACCATCGCGTGAGCGGAGCTTCTCGTTGACATCTCCATAATGAGTAGCTTTTGCAACAGCCACGGCTTCTCTGCAGCTTTCTTCGCTTCTTGGTACGTCCGCCAGTTATCATCTGTCTTATTATGTCTCCTTGTCGATCTTTCGTCGCCCAGGCTTCGTAATGCCGAGTTCCGACTGTGCGGCTTGACGTATCGCGTCGGTCGCCTTCTTCCAAGTTTCATCGACAGTCGTGACGGTTAGTAAACGCGCGCGAGAAATCACAGCTGATTCCTTCTCTCTCATTCACCACCACTTTATTCTCGGTGCACCGCATCGCTCGACCTGCTTCTGCCTCGAAGAGGCGTTCTTTGCAGTGCAGATCACCGGTCGGTGCTGTGTGGCGACCGTCTCATACGGTCTGTGACGAGACTTCGTTCACGATCCCTCACAAAGATAAAGCCTATCTGAGTCCTGGTGCTTTCGCTAAAGAACGAAATGAGTTGATAATCGCGTTACGAAATACGGTACTCACTATGGTGCGGTTATGCGATTCCGCATATTCAAGGATACGCTCACCATCTGCGTTACGCGACCCGTCATGACAGCTGCTCCGTCTTCCGTCGCGCCGACGTGCTCATTAAGGTCACCGGCGACTACTATAACATCCTTCAACGGCGCCTCTGCTGTCTTCTCATCAAGCAGGCTCTGTAACATCCTCGCAACATCGGAGCAGCCAGTCTGCTGAGCATACGCAGAGAGGAAGTGATAGAGCCTCCCCTTAAGCGTTCGACGATTATAATCGAGTCACGGAGTCTTCTTTTTATGTCTTTTAAAAATCTTTTTGTCTTCTCGGAATACCTGCCATTTAGGGGTATTATAGTGGTCTGAACTACACACATATACCCCCTACACACTTACACCTCTCCCTTACAATCAGAGAACAGAGATGGACCAGCAATCATACGGTACCCATTTCAACATTCGAATGGCGTCCATTGAATATACGAATGAATTTGATTTCTCGATAAATTTAGAATACTTGAACGGTTTCGAATGCACATAATTTTCAAACATTCGAAATCGGATATATAACAACGAGATTCTGCAATTGTTCGAATCAATTATTGTACTTTGAATAAAAACATTAGGAAACCTTTGCGAATGATCGTGCACAACAGCATGCTGAGCTACATGTACCTGTCCGCATTCTTCGTCACCGTCAGCGTTATCCGGCTGGGTTTCGTACCAGTTGAAGTAATCTGCAGGAGTCCCGTCAGTGTAAATCCATGAATTACTGCCCCTTTCAGTTCTTCTTAATCCAAGCCAAATGGCATCTGCCACGGACGAATTGAACTTTTGCATCAGATCTTAAATTATTAATCAATTTAGTTGAATACCGATGAAGGTTCCAAATTGCCATTAAATCGTGGAGCTTGTGATGTTTATGCTCCATTTTCTACTAGTACTGAAGTCTCGTACAACATTCCCTTGAGGGTCCCTGTCAAAACGAATAGTACGATTCAAAGTATTTCACAAGGAGAGCGGTAGCTGATAAAGATCTGATGGCAGGCTCGTATTTGACAGTTCATAGTGCGATAAATGTGCAAGGTTTGTTTGTTTTTTCTCCCAAGCCAACGAAATATCAGCGCTAAACATGGCAAAAATCCTGCAAGGTACGGAGGTCGAACACACGACCTATCACCTATGAAGCAGTTTCACTCGAAGAAGTGCAAGACGCATCGCTTTGAGGTGCAGCTCTTGTTATAACATAACACTAAAAGAGCGGAATTCAACCTGAGCGAAACACGGGAAGGAGCTCAATGATGCCGTCCTGTTAGCTGACGAGACGACAAAAGACCCATGGTGGAGCACTAAATTTGTGCTTGGAGGAGAAGCGACTGTTTCCGAAGGAGTGGAATTACAGGTCACAGGTAGTAACTTTAAGAGCTTTGTTATTTTCTGTTTAACCAACAGATATATGAAAAACCAACCAATAACGAAATCGTCTTCGCTCTTGGAGTGTATAGAAATAAGATGGGCTCCAAGAACTTCACAGGACTCCTCACCCTCATGGTTGTCAGACACCTTCGGAAATACCTAAAACTGCGATTTTAAAGGGCAGCCTGAATAAAACGGTGACATGATCCGAATGAAAGAGCATCAAGTAAACCACTTTCACGTCAAACTGAACACCTTGCAAATCAAATTGGACGTTTTCAAATCAAGTTGGATACTCTTCTATGCAAATATGACGCTTCCGAAATCAAACCGATCATTTCCAAATTAAACCTAGATTCTTATGCAAAGAAAAACAGCTCTGGAAAAGTCGGAAAATTTTTTCTTCATGGAAAATTTAATAGGACTTTCCTTTTTTGCATTCACCTGCTCCAATAGAGGGCTCGCGCCATGCACTCAACTAGCACGCTGCGATTTTTATTTAATCGATAGCAGAAATTCTGTTCGCGTTTATCAACACTGATGTCAACGTGCTACAAGAACAGTTGTAAAAAACACAAAAAAATATTTTCGCTTCGCCATTTCCGCGTTTGCAGCATTTACGCTGCATATCAAAAGAGAATCGCTGCGATCTAGTCAAGCGTACGTATTGTTTTTCTTTTTAACACTATATGATTGCCGCTTTTTTGCGCTTTAAAACATATCTCATCTCACTACTTTTATTTGAAAATGAATATTTCATTAAATTTCAAAAAGTGTCACACATATTAGAGCGGATGTACTAAAAATTGTAAAGAAAGTTATGATGTCTTCCTTGAACGAAGAAGCTCTCATAACCGTCTTGTAGAGTATCTGTTTTATTGTGGAAGAAGTACGTTTCAATTTGGAAAATGTTTGGTTTGATTTTAAAACTGTCCAACTTGGTAATCAGTGTCCTTGATTTGTTTACTTATATGGGGCCCACGTTGTATACATATGTTCGTCTCCCTCGGCTCCGCGTTGGTACTAGCAATATAGGTGTGAGGATTACATGCTGGAAAGAACAGCCCGAGGACGGAGGAGGGCGAGGGCTTATGCTTGAGCTTCCACCACAGGTGAGATCAATACGCGTCAAAACGAAGCACTACGCTTCAATATGTTGCATCAGAAAAAGGGAACCCAACGCCTCCTCTCCCATGCTCTTTGGTCTCCCTTGGTGACCCTCGGGTGTTCCGTGGGGCGAAAAGGCGCTTCGTGAGCAGCATTTGCGGCGCCTACGAGGCCACCGATCGCAACAGGATATGTTGTACAGATTTCACCGGCGTGCGGCGATCTCGCGACGACTGGACGTTCAGGACGCTAAAAGCGCTAAAGGACGCATTCTCTTTTAAAATTATACTGGGCGTCAGTATTATAGCACATTATAGAATACCGCAAAAAGCGTGTTCACTTTTCAAATGACTGTAAGACTCCGTTTTGAAGTAAGCAAAGGTGCAGAAGAAACAAACAAAGAAAAAGAAAGAAACAGAAGAACAGAAGTCTATTCTGGTCATAAGGGAGTCAGTTATTTTTAGTTCATAATCTATTTTTCGTGTTATAACAACTGCGACACCACTTCACGGCCAAAGATTTAACAATATTACACGCGAATTGGTCCTAGCACCGGTTAGGCCTACGTCGTACCATCGCTCACCCCGAGCGAAGCCTAATGATAGGCTCCCATATCGACTCATCGCTTCGCGCGATTGATATGGGAACTTACCATTAGGCTTCGCTCGGGGCGAGCGGTGATATGACATAGGCCTAAGGAGGGGGGGGGGGGGCGAGCTCTGCGTCCCTGCCCTATGGTTAAGGATAGGGCCGCGGCGTTGCCGCAGAAGTATGTGGAGGCCTTTAAGCGGCTTTCACCCTGCCGTTGCTGTTGCAGCAACGAGCAACTAAAAAGGGATGGAGTTCGATGCATGCTGCAGCCGCAACTCGTAAAGCGGCTTTCACCCTGCCGTTGCTGTTGCAGCAACGAGCAACGAAAAAGGGGTGGAGTTCGATGCTTGCTGCAGCCGCAACGTGGTGAGATAAGAAAATGGGATAAGACCTGTGATATCCTCCGTTGACGAGCATCAGCAACAAGGAATGGTGGCGATCATTCCACGTTGCTGAGGCCGCGCAACCGCTGTGCAACCGATGCCGGTGTTGCTGATGCAGGGTTGCGGCAACAGAGGTGTGAAAGCCCCCCTCGTTGCTGCTGTTGCTCCTCTGCGTCTTTGCGGTATGCTTCACCATTACGGCATCGGTTGCGCAGCAGCAACAACGGCAGTGTGAAAGCCGCATAAGATAAGACAATGAGATAAGACCTGTGATATGCCTCCGAGCATCAGCAACAGGAAATGAGGGCGATCATTCTATGATGCTGAGCCCGCGCAACCGTTGCGCAAGTGATGTCGGTGTTACTGATGCGAGGTTGCGGCAACAGCAGTGTGAAAGCCCCCTCGTTGCTGTTGTTGCTCCTCTGCGTCTCTGCGCTATGCTTCATCATTCGGCATCGGTTGCGCAACAGCAGCAACGACAGTGTGAAAGACGCTTTAAAAATGATCGTGTGAGCCGTGTGTACCGCCTGGTGTTCTATAATACATTCGAGATAGTGACTCTCAGGAAATATAGATTTGTACCGGATAAAAAATAAAGGAATGTATCAATCCCTGTTCTCTCATTCTAACTCTAAAGGATATTGCATCAACATTCTGCAATGTAGTTGGCTCAACATTTTGTGGTTTATTCAGCGCTATAAAATGCCAACGTTGCAACCTTGCCGCGGAGCACAAAAATTGCGATAGTGTTCACGCTTGCAACTTACCTACCAATGCAGTGGAGCAGCTAGAGACATTTGAATAACAGTGCCGATGGGATGTAACACGATGGAGAAGCCGTTGAAGAGACGCCGCAAACATTATTAGAGGCTCTCTTGCGTCACTATTTCATCCTGTTGTCTCCCTTACAGGATTATTCTCCACTTACTGAGTCAAAATACTTATCTTGATCGCACTTATTTCTCAACTTCTTCCTGAATCTCCTTTGTTCCTGTTGTAGTTCGAGTTCTATACAATTTCCAAACCTAGGGTTGCATATGCCCCTAGTTTTTCTTGTATGATAATCAATTATCAACTCAGAGAATGTGGAGAGAGTCTTTAAGTTTTGCTCTATTCCCTCAATAGAAACTTACAAGCACCTCCTTCAGAGACTTCTAGTTAACAACCGCCGCAATTCTTGCTTCGAATTTCATTCGCAGGTCCTTCGCTGTTTCCCTCCACTTGTTTAAAACAAATTATGTAGTTCTCATTCCACTCGCACTTTGTTTAAAAAAAACGCTTCCACTTCGTTACCAGGAGACATATGACGTGTCTCATTCAACTGCTTCGTCCACGCTAGCCGAAAAACGCGGTCGGCACTCGCCGCGACAGACCTTCGCGCTCTAGTGCGCCTAGCAGCGAGACGCGGCTACTGCGCGCGTATGAGGTCCCTAGCCGTTCCTGTCGGCAGCAGTCGGATCGCGACAACTCGTTCAATTTCGTCGCACACCGTGACGTCCTAGGGGTTCGCTCGTCGTTGGAGTTATGTCTGTCCGCGAAAGAATGTACAAAGGCTTTACAAAACTAAGCTCACCCTATACCAGCGATTGTTGAATCTCGACCATCCGTCTGCTTCAAGTTCACTAGCACTAGGTGCAGTGCACATCTGCATGCTAACAAACATTGGCAAGCTGATTGATAGAGCAGCTAGCAAAGCTTTTGCCATTCTCAAATGACTTGCTGACAATGTTCCGTAGAAGAGAGCTGACACCTATAAGATCACAAGTAACACCAAAATAGTTGTTTTTGTAAGTATGTCACATTATACTTGGTGAAAAGCATCTGTAATTGGCGTTCCTACAAAACACTGAGATTAACCAGTTCCTTCGAATGGCTAAGGTGCTATTCAATTGCGTGGTGGTATCCTCGTTTACCATTTGGTTGAAATCGCCAGTGAGGAAGTGGAGAGCTATTGGCTGTTACATTGAGGGAGATGATTTATATTTTGCTCCGCTATAAAAACTATCACCTAAGACCAGGTTTTTTCCTTGCCTCGTGTTGCTTATATTAGGTTGGCCGGATGTTCTGGTGGTTTTGACTGGAACACTTCAAACGATCATAACTTTCTTCACACTTAACAAATTCAGCCGAAATGAACACACTTCGACTCGGTACACTTTTTCAAATGCTGCACTGATTGGATAATTACACCGGCGAGAGAACTTAGGTAGTCGAGATGCGAGAAATTCTAGGAAGGCCGCGCTTGCGTCGCCCTGAATTGCGAAGGTTCTACCAGCAATGATGTTCTGAAAGTGCTTAAAAAGGTGGTAGTGGACCAGTTCTGGCTGCAGTTCTAGCAATGTTTGGTACATTTTGTCGATTTCGTCACAGTAGAACTCTGCTTGGATAGTTCGGCCTGGTTCCAGAAAGTTGTGGTGACCCATACCAGCCGCCGACCAGGACACTGTTATCATCGGGGATTTCGGCATGGAAAGCGCCTGGGGGTTCATTCATATCAACCTACTGTTCTGATCACCGTTATAGCACAGAACCCACTTTCCAGCACAACGTGATCCAAAAATCCAAAAAATCTCGATCCAGAAAAGGGTCGCTTTGATTCCGGTGCAAGAAAGGATGAACAGCTTTCTGAAAGTTGGTGCCTTATAATTTGAGTGAGAGCAATTTCTGGTGATCACTCAAATCGTGAGGCACCCAGCTTTCGAGCTTTTTCACATTTGCGAGGCATCATAAAACGATACGCTACATGACATCAGTTTTACTGACTCCTAGACCTTCCGCAACCTCACGACTGCTTGCGGTGGATTACCTTCCGCGAAGGCATTCAAGTCGCAGTCCTGGATTGGTGTAGGTCTGTAGAATGCGTGGCGCACCCCAAAAGGAATTAAGTAACGCCTTCTTTTATCCTTTACAAAAATTAGCACTCAGTTGAATAGTTGAATTGATTCAGTAATAAACGAGCAAAAAGCGGTTGAAAAAAAAACCACCTTAACTTCCGGCCAACCTAACAGAACGGAGGGGTTACCGTGGCATACCGTGTTGTACACGCGTAATGCGCAGCCCATGAGGCGAACCTTAGGCGAACTGTGATACCCTTTCCGCGACTATTAATCCTCTGTTTAATCCCCTGCTGCCGTCTGAATGTTCCCACGCGCTTGCTGCAGTATCCTCTAAACCTGCACATCATCCAAGCCATTTTCATCGGAGCTCGTCTCTGTCATTGAGCGCGCAAAACTACAGACACCTCTAGGGTTAAATCCCAATGAAGGGGGGAGGAGCACGGCGGCCTCGGGCTGGAACGCATGTGTGCGTGTCGACAGGTTCACCGTGGCGATACGTACAGAGATATCTTTGGGCTCCACGTATCGACCCACGGCCACTGTACGGCTATCCCTGTAGTATCGCCACAGTGAACCTGTCAACGCGCCCTTTTTTCGTCTTTTTGACCGACGTTTTTCATCTAAATTTCCCTTTATTTCAGGAAAAAGACCGCAATAGCCACAGTAGAGCTTCAGGTGGGCATGTTATGTTGCAAATATTGGTCTCTATGTAATGTTTGGACGTGAGTATGGAGTGGCCTCCCCCTTTGGAATTGAACCACCTCTAGGAAGGACAATACCAATCCAAGCTGCTTGTGCCAAAACCCCTCGTCGCTCAACGGAGAGTGCGCAGCTAGGTGTGGCGTTCAGAGAGCCAGATTAGGGAATGGACTCTGGGATGTGGGACATGCAACCTGCTCGTTAAAACCGCTCTCGTTGCTTAAGGGCGGTTACGCATCGATAGAATATAGTGGATTGGCGTTCTATCCCCCGCCCTTTAAGCAGAGGCGTGGCAAATGTCTGCGTCTCTACTATCTCGTAAGGCAGCTACTGGACTCTCGAATAAGCCCAGGGGGTTTGGGGGTGGGCGGGCCAGGGGGCGAGGGTCCATGTGAACCCCGACGCGATCCACGACGCAACGGTAGCGATCGCACGCTACAGTATCCCGCAAACATACTCATCAACGCGCAATTCGCGTATTATAGGTAGAGTATTTGTTATAAGTGAGTCCATCACCACCTTAATTTGCCTCCATATTTCGGCGAGCGAAGCTAGTTAGTCGGGCCACACCTCGGAGTGCCTTCCCCTGCCTAAATCTGTGCTCTCCAACGCATCAGCGGAGTAGAACACAGATAGGGTAGGAGAACTTCAAGTATTGTTTGTTTTGTTAACTAATAGTTTTGTTTCTCTTTGTGCGTGTTACTCAACTTGTCGAATGGTGACACCACTCTTCAGAGGTGTCACCTTTCAACAAGTTCAGTATCATAGCGCCCCTTAAATGATGGAGATTCATGTCACACTCCTTTTCGCCTTACATGAAATCGCCTGACCATGAGACTCGACATCTTGAACATCGAGCACCTCACAACTTACCTTCCCCAACCCTTCGCACCAGAGCAGCAGTTGAAGTGGCATCTCCTTCGACGTGGTTTGCTCTTATATAAAGTGATAAGATTTACTTCATCCACAATCATTCCTATTACCTGTTCTATTATCTTTCTGAAAACTGTTATTGCGGTAAGCCGCAGATAATATGTCAGCCAATAACCTTCTCGTTCTTTTTTTTTCGTAGAAGCACCGAATCGTTCTGATGCTTGTTAAGGCCGGCCAAACAGAGATTTACGGTCGCCTTGTCGACATTAACAGACGACGACCACATCGTTTCTTAACCTTAACACCAATAACCTTCTCGTTTAGCGGAGAATGAAACAGTGCCGTGCGCTAAAGCAGAATGACAGGAACTGCGGCTACATTTGCGGCGCGGAAATGCAAGCGGCATCGCATGTTCCATGCCGCAGACGTGGCAGGGACCCTATCACCTGAGACATCCGTACACTTTTGCGGCAAAGCACAAGCCCAATTCTAACTCTAGATAGGGAATCGGAGTCTACCGACGAAGGAAGACGTTGTCGTGACGCCCCCTCGCACTTTTATTTACCAATCTGCGGCAAAGCGGCGTTGGTGGCAATTCAAAGGGATGAAGCACCGATGGGCCGGTCATATCATGCGAAGTACGAACGACGACCAGCAAGCGGGAACCAGTAGAGGGGAGAGGGTGCAGTAATGCTATGGTGACCCCCCTCCCAACTACGATAGCACCCAAAAATGTGCTGAAAATGAGATTATAGGTACCCGTCAAACAAAGGTCACGGGATGCAAAAAAGCCGTCAGACACGGGAAACAAACCAATGGACCCAATCCTGTGGTCAGCACTGCCAACCGAACCGCTGATTACGCAATACTGCGCCCAACGCTGATTGAACGCGCCTAACATACGAAAGACATCGCGGCTTCCGCCAGCCACAACTCGCTCAGGAGATCCATTTAGCAAATTTGGTCTACATGACTGTGATCAGCGTCTCGAACGCTTTCACGTGCTATAGGTCTCAATTCGCCAAGGGAAGCTGACAGCATTCCCTGGTAAGAAGAAACGACTGAGCAGAAACCGTCAGGATTCGGAAGACGTGCCAGCGATATCCGCTACGCAAGCTGTTTGGCTTGAGAACGGTAGCGGAGTAGCAACCTAAGGGCAGAAGTACTGCTTAGCACAAACCAGCGGGGTTAATGGACCGTTCCAAGAGAATGTGTATGATGAACGCACGGAACTGGTGAACGGCTTGATGTCAATAAAGTATGCAGGAGATCCTAGATGTTAGCGAATTTAAAGTCTTACAAAACGTACTTTCTTTAGATCAGTGATGTGGCAGGATGCAGTAGCAATCTTGCGTTCTGATCATTGCAGCTTCTACAGCGAGTTACTAACCGTTAACGGCTGCTTCTGTCTTCAACAGCAACATTCGAATTCGTATTTAAATTCCAAAAAGACATCAGCACATCAAGAAAACATAAACTTGAAAAATTTGAGATAATCAAGATTAGTCTTATATAATGTGGCTGTCATTTATATGGGCGTTTTTCAAACCGTCGTTAAATTTCTAGGCTCATAGCATTACCATTGACTCGCCTTTACATTCTCAACATTTCATACATACATTACATCCTCCCACTGTCTCGGCATCGTTTCAGGCCAAGTGATGCTTAATGATGATGGAACGGCACAGAGTGTATACATCAAAGCTCTTTTTCTGTCTGATTTTTTTTTCGTACTGCTTCCGCAATATTCATTTCGTCTCTCTCCAATTGCTGACTACAGTATAGTCGATCAATATCTAATAAGTTGAAGCTCAGCTATTCCTCACCTAATGAATCCTACGGGGTTCTATTTCTATGCTCTAGGGTACAGTACTCAGTATGCATATTTACTATGATATAAATAGCATACTGTATGGTGAGAGGGAAAAAGGTGTGAGGTGTGAGGGCTGCTGGCAAGAGCTGACGACGTCCCGGTCGGGGCGACGTAGACGAGTCTGAGATAGCAGGGTGCTGATGTCTCTAGTAAAACGTCATTATCTGTAGCAGGAGGCGTCGATGTCGAGGGTGCAGATTGGGTATAACCCGACACATCCGCAAAACGCGGCCGGCGACGGATTAATCCGCCGTTTCCGCCGCTTTGCCCTTTCAAACTCGATTATATCCAATGAATTGCCCATTGCTGGTTTCAGAACAACGTGGTCTACCCAATGACATAAAAATATTAGCAGAATTTTAGAATAATTGAGTCCGAGATGAGCTAATTGAGCAGTTATTTATTGCACTACATTATGCATGTCATAATGTAAGAACAAAAAAGCAGATCCAGTTCAGAAACAAAAAATAGAAAATAACAAAAGTAAGCAGCTCCATAACAAGATAACAAGAGAGAGACCAACAAAGGAACCCACAAACGAGTAGAAAGGTGAAATACGAGAGTATGCTTTGAATACCTACGCTATAAAGCAGTAGAAATCGTGACTTCGTCGCGCTTTGCAGTGCCTTTATTCCAAACTTGACAACTTTGAAATCTACAGCACAATAAGGTGTGGTTAAGTAGTACCGCTGAAAGACTACAAAAATCCCTCTAGAGTTGATGCCATCTCGTGCTGTGCTCATTCACCTAAAGGGTAGAAGAGTGAGGCGAGACAGTGTTACTGATGTTCAAGTAGAAACCAGTATCAGCCTGCTATAGTGCCGCATGTGACTCAAAATTATGTCACAAAATGTGCTATGTTGAACCACTCTATTGTTGGAAGGAAAGTTAAGTGATGCAACAGAATAGCATACAGAAAATGATTCGGTTTTGTGAAAGCCAGCCCAGCGATAGCGTGGTTTATAATGTTCAAACCACTCTCGAGCAGCATTATCATCGGGTCAACACATAAGCTTCAGGTTGCAGGCTTACGTATTTAGGCGAGGCAATGCTTCTCTCAGTGACAGCCATTCTCGCTACTACATATAGCCGCAACAGGGGTGTGCGTTTAACGTCTAGCGATTTACCAGTTTTTCGGATTACCGACATTTTCGTGGTAAATTCCCTTAACGAAATTTTCATTAATTTCCCAATTTTAGCGAAGAAATTGACGACTTTTTCATGCAGATCAATTTCCCAAAATCGAGATGAGAGAGAAGCATACTACAGATCTCAATTTAAAAGTGAGAATGCTTCTATGTTCTCCGGTAACTTGCAATTAGCGTTCGTGGTCTTCAACCTCATTAAAACATCCATGGGCACATTACGAGACGGAAATGGTGCGACCAGTGTTTATAACGCGACGGTACCTCGCGTTGAGATTCAAACTGTCCAGCTTCCTGTCAAGCCTCCTCTTGTCGAGCATATCTACAATTCCAGCACTTTTAGAGAAGGGGATTAGAGAATTAGAAAAGTTTTACTCGGAGCCATTGAACACAGGCGCTGACCCGCTGAAGTGCTCCGTCACAAAATCTGTACTTACTAATTTTGCTTAACTAATTCCAAGGTGTTTTTGTTCTCCACCGGAAACGGTCGAAACCGAAAGAGTGTTTTCGGCCGCCGATCAAATTTTGAATGAGTTTCGCAAAGCAATCACGGCTGGAAGTTTTGCAGTATATCTTTTTCTCAAAGCGAACATTCCGTTGGTCGGATTTAATCGCTAGGTAATGCGTGTATTCAAAAACATTCTGTTGATTCGGATGTTTTTCTTATTCTGATCTCTAAGTTAACCTCTACCTTCAATGTTGTTCTTGAAGGGTTTTGTTTTGAGAATTTCGCTTTTTGTTTTTTATGGGATGATCTTTTGGTAAAAGCTTTTCTCTTTTTGACATCACTAGTGCTTAAAACTAGTTGTTTTTAAGGAAATATAAAGTTTTAAAAAATTAACGGATTTATCGAATTTACCGGAATTTACCAGCGAATTTCCGAGTTAAAAATATGCGGTAAAAAATTTACCGGCGGCAATCAGCGCACACCACTGAGCCAAAAAAAAACCGAGATAGCCCGTAAAGTGGCTAAAATTTCTGAAACCTTTTGCCCAAGTCGAAGCTCTCTTGCCAACCTGCGAACACTACTAACAACCCAGTCTCGCTTCACGTATGAAAATCATTTCACTTCTAAGGCGATAGCGTGGCATCATTTGGAACCACACGTTGACATTGTACTGTGTTTAAAGGGGCATGAACTGTGTAGTGTCACGAAGGCAAAGCAAGGTTAAAGGAATTTCATAATCTAGGGCCGTCAGCCAGAATACACGGAAGCGTTCTCAATATCAGGCACAGCTATCGAGATCATATGGGCAACAACCACACTTAGCAACATCGAGGTGGAACTTGAACATTTGCAACCGTTGTCTTGGTAGCATTCAACACCAACAACATAGCATCCAACACGGGTTGGACATCCTGTAGACCCTGTAATAGTTCAGTTTCCGTAAAACGAAGTACAGTTATAGTAAAGCACAGAAAAGACCTCCCCTGGTTGAGACGATATTCCAGCTAGCGGTCGAGATATCTGATGACGATGACGGAACTGTATCCAAAGGGAAACATTCCCAACTCACACAGCTCAACGCATGAAGTAAATTGAAGGGCTGTTGGCTGTATTAGCTATTGGCTATATTCCAGCTCGCCTCATTATGCCTCCTGGCAAATGCCCAGCATAGTTTTAAGAATTTAAAACCGTGTCAAAAAGGTATTTTATGCCAGTTTTTGGTTTTGCCTCACCACTGCGATCCATTTGATGGCAAATTGGCCTACATTGGCTTCGTATTCATTATTCCATGTACTTTCAAATACCGAGTTTTTTCCATTTTCGCTCATTTTCGTCGATTGTGACCATACCTCTTTAGTTTCAGGGCTGATTTTTGCTCAATTTCTTTACTATATGGTCTGGATTACAAAAAATAAGTTTTCGGTTTACTGAGATCAAAGACAAGATGGTAATTAGCCACCCAATTTGCAGTGTGTCAGGATTCCATGGAGACACGTCCCGCAAAGGCTAGTTCATCATGCAGACCTGTATCTTCATGCGACGAATCAGCACGGAGATTGGACATATGGTCATTCAATATGCAGACATACTGCTCCACAAAAATGATGCAGCTGGCAGCTCATGTCTGGCAGCTTTATTGCTTCAAAAAGGCTATTTTCTTTTAGTACGAACATAAGGGTCAACGCCAACGTCTGTCCAGACCTCGCAGTATAGTTCCTATCATTTAGCGAAGCACATTTTTCAAAAAATACTTTTAAAAGAATTTTTTACTTGACCTTAATCACATTTATTTCCTTGAGACAAGTTCGGTATCCAGACTTTTGCTGTAATTGCAGTGACCTGACCTGCCCCGCCAAGCATGACCTTTAGACATACCACTGCTTTTCTACTCTCCCTACTCACTACTCTACTCTCACCCAATGCAGAGTCAGGCTTGAGCTTCGAGAAGCGAATAGGGTGTCGTTTTGTGACGAGGATTTTTGAGGTCACACTTTGTTTTGGATTTGGCAGTGGAGCAGCTTGTATAATCTATATAACTGAACTTTTGTCTGAAATAATTTAAAGTTCTGCTCAATATACATGCTACCTATATGGTAGGTAGCATGCAGAGATGTTTCAATGTAGGTCTTGTTTCACATTTGAAACAGAATGGAATATGGAAGACATGTGGAAGAAGGTGTGGTCGTCCTCGCTAAGAATTCTGAATTTCCTTTTCAGGAAAAATTTTTTCTTCATTACTACTCTATCCATAGTGCCTTAGACTAACTAACAGTTGCAGCTTAAAAAGGTGCTTGTATAAAACAGACATCACGCGGCGCTTCTCCCTAGCTAACCGCACAAGCGCCTTAAATCTGTTAAAGAAAATTTCCGAACACTAAAATGAATGTTTATTTTCAATAATCTGAAATAATGATGAGGCTTCAAAAAAATCTGTTGCTCATCCTCGAAATTATCACATCTTGCAGGCTATCCGAAAGTGTAGATCGCACTTATGGTCACCCCATTGTCTTGGATTCTTCGGGTTATAAGCTGGAGTGTATATCTAAAAGCATTTATCATCACTCGTCGCCTGTTAATAACCATAAGGTGCTTATATTGTTTGCTTTACAAAAAATTGCGCTCATAATCACAACTGCAATATTTATTTATTAACCAGCCATCAGAGCGGCTTCTCAGCCGCACTGAAGGCTTCTCAACGGCTTCGCTGTAGTAATAGCTTCACCGATTGCGGCAAGTTAGAAAGACGCAGAAAAAATGAATGA
The DNA here is from genome assembly GCA_947396885.1 of Heligmosomoides polygyrus polygyrus. Classification (NCBI taxonomy): domain Eukaryota; kingdom Metazoa; phylum Nematoda; class Chromadorea; order Rhabditida; family Heligmosomidae; genus Heligmosomoides; species Heligmosomoides polygyrus. The sequence continues at coordinate 94,313,901 of OX377201.1, read as the reverse complement.
CGTCCTCAAAAAATCTATGATTTGATCAATATCAATTGACGCCCATCGATACTTCAAAAACGAACTTCAGATTCGTGTTCAGCAACCTCGATTACCCCAGGGCTTAAGTTTTGGACCGCTTCAACGACATCCACAGAAAATTGATGATTTAATAAATATCGATTGATAGCGATCGATACTACCAAAAGAAACTTCAGATGTGACGTACGAACGGACGAAAACAGGGAAACACACACAAACACTTTTATATATATGTAGTAGAATTTGCACAATGTAGTACACAAAGGGAACACAATGTGGAGACAGTAAATGGCAGACACATAATGTGAGAAATAAGAAAACAAAAGAAAGCAGCACAAACTAAAACTAGTCAACGATCTAATCTATATATTAGGCTGGTCGAAAGTTCGTACAACACCTTACACTACTGCCTGTTAAAGTTGTTACAGCCTGTACAAGAGGGTATTCAATGGTGACGTCACAGCGCATTCTCGAGGCACACGACAGGGTGGCTACAAGATATGGTCCGCATTTTTCTGAGTAGTCCTCAGATCAGATTTTCGTTTCAAGGACATGTTATATACGATTGATAGAGTAATTCCGAAATGTGTTCTTGCTCAACGCTTGGGCGCAGTGTCTCGCGCATGTAGTGGTCGAAGGACATTCGCTCGCAAAGATTTCAAAGAACCTCAACATCTACGCCAGGAACATGAGGAGGATGGCGGCGCAGAACAAGAACACCTTCATCCGCTCCCAATCGGGCCGTCATCCATCCGGTATTTGCAAACACATCAAGAAGAAATGCAGAGAAACGGTGAGGTTAGCATTAACAAAACCTACACATCTTACAGCAAACCCTTCATGTACTACCAAACAAGAGCGTTCGCTTCCCAGTTAGCGACCCCTTGTGGACACACCCTAACTAATACTGCAAAAAAGAATAAGCTTGAAAAATGCAAAAAAAACTCCTTGACTTCATTCGTGAGGGCCGCTAATCGGACATCGTTAGGAGTGACAAGAAAATTTCCACTGGTGAGGTTGATCAAACAGGCTAAGGCCTTTGGTATACTCCCGTCCGCTGCAGCAACGCGGGAGTGCGCAGCGACGCGACTGCTCGCGGTGCGCGTCGCGAGCCGTAGCCATCGCTGAGGCTGACATAGTTCACGCAGATCTGCAGACAGAGACTTTCGCAGAATTTTAGCGAATCAGGTGCTGCTAAGCGATAACTTTCAGCGCAAAGACAAAGAGTCAGCGAAATTGAAGTGGATAATATGCCGTTCAATTAGCACATTTCTGTGCAAATCATGTCAAGAGAACCTCACTGAGAATTGTCCGGCGCAGAAATGTGGATTTCGGTGCCGACGAGGAAGTTCACAGAAGAAAAAAATGCGGGAATCGGCACAAAAGTGGAAAAAAACGGTATACAAAAATATCTCCTCCAAAAAGTAGCCATTCAATTGGCACATTTCTGTGCTGGACATGCCAACAAAACCTCTCTGTGACTTGTTCGGCAAAGAAATGTGGATTTCGGTGCCGGCGAGGAAGTTCACAGAAGAAAAATGCCCGAAACGAGCCTCGCCACGACGGAAACCTCACGAAGAAAACAACAGAGACATCACATCGCTACCACAACATCACCAGACGTGTGTTGAAATCACTGTGGTACTGTCACGAAGCAAAGAAGTGTCGAAATAAGTGAGGTTGATCAAACGAAAGGAAGTGTACAGAATAGGGCACGGCAAGCACTCCCCCTCCGTGCCCGTCGTCCATCGATGGGCAGCGACGGCCATTGCACGGGAGTATGTTGCGCTCCCTCACCTTGGAGGTATAACACCCCTCTGCGACGCGTCGCGGGAGCGATGGCGCGTGAACTGACAACTCACTCACTGCGTCGTTGGCCACTGCAGCGAAGTCGCGGCATTGACAGATGCCCCGCGGGAGCGACGCGGGAGTATACCATAGGCCTAAACCACCGACAGCTGCCGCCTCTGGGCAAAAAAATCGAAAGCGCCGTGTACGCTCAAGAAGCCTGTTTTTGAAGCCTGCATTGGATAGGGCTGGAATAACATCTGAAGAAAAGGCACCCTTACTTCCGTGTATGAACGCGCCAAAATCAACTCCGATGTCTGTCAGAATGTTATTCTTGAAAAGTCAGATTTCGTCGAATAATAGACGTTTTCCAGGAGGAAGGAATGTTCTTCAGCAGAACGGACCGTTATCACATAAATCGATATCATTTCTCCTTTGCATTCTGTGCGCACAATTGTCCCAAACAATGTCCTAGTACAAGGATATGTGGCCCTCAAACTGGCCGAACCTGCACCCAATACTTGATCTGGAGCCATTTAAATGCAGCAAATGGGTTCGTCAAACGTTTCCAAGTCGGGACATTTAGAAGGCAGCCCTAATTTGGGAATAGCATGTCGATGTCGACTACCTGCATCCCACAGTGGAAGCGGCCTCCAAGCGATTAGAGGCCAGCATCCTTTTTCGTTATAGCGAAATTGTAGCCACCCTGTATATCAGGTTGGCCATGTGTTCAGCCGTTTGCCATGTTTTCCTCTTTGATTTTTTTGATTCAGCATACAAAGAAATTCACTCAACAATACAATCGCCATTGTTAGTAGTCACAGTCTTCTACGCAATGGGAAGTTTAGCGATTCCGTTTTCCTAGAACTCCGAAGATTGGGGGCTAATGTGAGTTTTGTAGCGAACTTACTCATCAGACTAAATTGATTGGGATGTGAACGACTTGACATGACCAGTTAGTTGTGGGCGGACATCCTGTTTCTTCTTCTTGATTCCTATTTCAGTCCATTTTCCTTTTCAAAAATAGCGACATTGAATCATCTGTGGCGAAGAGGCGAGGCAGACCACAAGTCCCCCACGGAAGGCCTCCTCTAAGGAGCTCAATAGGACTTTTGACAGCCCATCTCTATATGTGAGGGGCACAAATGGTACGGTAGAGGCACTGGGCAGTCAGAGATCGGCAGTAAATATTAAGAAATCTAGGCGCGAACAAGTAGGTTGCTAGAGTATGGAAGAAATAAGTGTCTTTTGGGGCACAACGAGACTGAGCGATGGCTATCTCTTCAGTTCTCCTTACTGTTGGTGCTTAGTGCTCCGTTTTTCTTCTGGTTAGTGAACTTTTGTCGTGGGAATCTTTTTGTCAGATTATGGGTTGTCGGGTATTCATTAGTAAATTTTGAAGAGCCTTCGTGGCAAAACAAAAAGCTCCTGGTATACCACTGTCGGATGCTGATCACCTCCAGTTTCTTTATTGTGCTCGTCGTTTATTTTGTTCAGCTAACAAATAATTAAAAAATCTTTCTGTGTTCTCGGAAAACCTGCCCTTTAGGGTTTATACAGAGGTTTAAACCACATACATTCAACTCCTACACCCTCACACCACTGCACTCACACGTACCCATTTCAACATTCGAATGGCGTTTATTGAATATTCCAATGAATTTGATTTACCGATAAATTTAGAGTACTTGAACGGTTTCGAATGCTCATAATTTTCGAACATTCGAAATCAGACATAACAACGAGATTCTGCGAATGTTCGAATCGATTGTTGTACTTTGAATAAAAACATTAGAAAACCTTTGCGAATAAGCGTGCACAACAGCATGCTTAACTACAGTTATGGCCGTAGCCTTTTCAAAAATGCCGAAAAAGCGGCATTTTCCCGGCTTTTTCGGCCTTTCGAAATAACTTCCTTCAAGGTTAACTAATTGTGAAAGTAAGCACATTTTTGAGTTCAGCAGCTCAAGCTCTATCAGATAGAGTAAAAAAATTGCCAAAAATTTCAAAGTTCAACTGAATTTTTTCAAAGGTTAGTTTTTCGTTCAAAATTGTGCTCCATTGCAAAGTGCGGCCGCGGACGAGTTTCAGTCGCAAGTCGTCGAAAACCGTTGCATGCTCATAACTCCTTTAGTTTTAGGTTTTTTTGAGAAACGGTTGGTACCGTTCGATTCGTCTCTTCGAGATCTGCAGAATTATGTATACACCTTTATCAGGCCAGCGCATTTTCGCAGTGGGTGGCCAAAAATGGCTGGAACGGGCTCATTGCGATTGTAGAAGCTTACTTTTCAGGACTTGCATGTTCTCGGAGAATATCAAGCATGGCGTAAAGTGTTCCTGTCAGGCTAGGAATCCTCCGAGTCCGCCGTGCACAAAACATATGGAATCGAACCCATCAATCGAGTGGGCGCAACAGCTTGTAGAGTGGGCGTTTGGAGAGTATTATCAGAAATTCCCAGCCGCCCTACTCAAGAATTGCTGTACTCTGTCCCCGTGAGACTTTGGAGGGCGCCGCGCACAATGCATTCAGGATCGGACCTATCAATTGAGTGGGCGCGGCAGCTTGTAGAGTGCGCGTTTGGGGAGTTTTATCAGAAATTCCTAGCCGCTCTACTCAGGAATTGCTCTAAGACTGTCCAGCTAGCCTTTGGAGGGCGCCGTGAACAATGTATATACCAGGCTGTCCAATAATTTCTGTCCGAAAATTTTCAAAATTCTATAATTTTCCTTAGAAGTGTTATAATATCAGGCAAGTGTAAAAACCTTCTAGAAGATTCTCCAGAGTTCCACGCCAGGGGTATATAAGGCGTAGTCCCCGCGTCTAGCTACCAGTACAAGCTAAAATGGACCAAGGTCGAATTCGTACGTTCATGTACTACGAGTGGCTGCTGGGCAACGACACAGGCTCCGCGGTCGCCAACATCTGCAGAGCGTGCAAGGAGGATGCAGTGTCCCAACGCACAGTCAGGCGCTGGTTCAATCGTTTCGAGAGCGGCGACACGAGCCTCGAGGACAGGGAGCTCAGCGGGAGGCCTTCTGGTGGGACGCCAAGGGCATGCTGTATTTCGAGCTGCTCCCGCAAGGCAGGACGGTCACCGCCTCCATCTACACCGATCAGCTCGAGAAACTAGCCGCCGCCATCCGAGAAAAGCGTCCCCGACGGGCCTCGGTCCACCTGCTGCACGACTACGCGCGCCCCCACGTGGCGAAGGAGACCCAGCAGAAGTTGGCGACGCTCGGCTGGGAGACGGTTGCCCATCCGCCGTATTCCCCGGACCTCGCCCCCTCCGACTACCACTTGTTCCGCCCGCTGAAGCACCATTTGGCCGGAGGAAAATTCACCAACTACGACAACCTCAAATCCGACAGCGCGGACTTCTTCGAGTCGCAGCCCCCGGAGTTCTGGGCGAAGGGCATCGGCGACCTGCCCAATCGATGGGCCACTGTTGTGGATAACTGTGGTGATTATATTGTTGAACAGACTTGCTTTTCAAGAAAGTTGAAAAAAAATTAAAAATGGTGAAATTTTCGGACAAGAATTATTGGACAGCCTGGTAGGATCACAACTATCAATCGAGAGAGGGGGACAGCTTGTAGTGTGAACGTTTGGGAAATTTTATCACAAATTTGCAGCCGGCCTACTCAGGAATTGTTGTACTCTGTTTTGGTGAGACGTAGAGGTGTGCCGTGAACAATGCATATAGGATCGAACCTATCAATCGAGTGGGGCGACCGCTCGCAATTTGCACGCGCGGACGTGTTTGAAGCGCAATAACTCTGTAAATTTCGAACCTTTTCGGCTGCAACTCGTGGATCTTGTAGGAAGCAAAAACTTCTAATAGCGCGTTGAAACACAGTAATGCAGCTTATTCCTGGACAAAGTTACAGGGGTGCGAAAATGCAGTTGAGGTTTAGGTGATGCATTTTTTTTACGATTTCGGTGGACCACTGCGGGAAGACGCAGCGATCTAACGGACTTAAAATGCGTAGGCGAACAGAACGCATAAGGTACTTTACGATGACGTGCTCAGAACTTCTCAGCTGCCTAAACTGCCTTAGCCTCAGCTGCCAGTTTAAAGCGGCTGAAGATAGAGGTTAGAGTTCCTTGCGCTCTTGTTCGTCCAGATTTGAGCTTTCGACACTCGCAATGGTACCGTTCTGCTCAGCATGAAAAGCGTTATCGAATGGTATAAATTTCGACCAATTTTGGAAACATCGATTTTTTGACAGTTTCGCATCTAGGACGAGGCCGCTCAAGGCCGCGGCAGAGGAACGATGACATCATCGAAGGTCGATGTTCCCGAACCGGGCCATATTGGATACCTTTCGATAGAGCCTTTTGTGCTGAATTGAACACATCTTCATAGAATCGTGAAGGCCGTAATTTGGGTAAGTAAGAGCAGTGAGAACATCGACCGTTATTGTGCTAAATTGCACTCGCGGGCGTGTTCTGAGCGTGATAACCCTGTAACGTGTGAACCTTTCCGGTTGCAACTTGTGTGTTTTGTAGGCAGCAAAAACCTCTAGTAGTGCGCTGCAACACAGTAATGCAGCTCATGCCTGTACAAAGTTACAGTGGAGCAAATATGCAGGTTGTCCTTGTGTGACACGATTTTTCCCGAATTTAGTCGACCCTTGCGGAAGACTGGAGGAGCCAACAGCCTACAAATGCGTATGAGAGCTGAACACTGAAGGTACTTTGTAAGGGCGTGCTCATAACTTCCTTGCTGCCTAAACTGCTTTAGCCCCATCTGCCAGTTTAGAGTGGCGGAGTACAGCGGTGAAGTTTCCAGCGCTCTTACTCGTCCATATCTGAGTTTTCGACAATAGCAATGGCACCGTTCTCCTCAGCTCGAAAAAGCACTATCGAACGGTTTCAATCTCGACCAATTCTGGGAACTTCGATTTTTTGACGATTTCGCGCCGAAGACGAGGGCGCTCTAGGCCGCGGCAAAGGGACGATGACGACACCGAAAACGGATGCTCCCAAACCGGGCCAAATTGGGTACCATTCGATAGAGGTTTTTATGCTGAATTGAACGGTGTTATTGAGCCTAGGAAAAACTGTACTCTGGACGAGTAAGAGCGCAGGAAACTTCAACCGCTATGCCCACCGCCCTAAAACGGCAGCGGGGCCTGAGGCCGTTTAATCAGCTAGGGAGTTGTGCGCATGTCATCTGAACGCACCACAAATGTTCTGCTAACGTTCGCATTTGTAGGCCGTTAGCTCTCCGCGTCTTTCCGCAGGCGTCGACTGAAATTGGAAAAAATCGTGCCACACAAGGCTAACCCGCATATTCGCAGCACTGTAACATTGCCTCATCCTAAGCTACAGCATTCTGCTTCAGTACTCTACTAGAACGTTTTACTCCCTACTACGCCAACGAGTTGCAGCCGAAACGAGTCGAACTTTACAGAGTTATTGCGCTCCGAACACGCCGGCGAGCACAATTTAGCACAACAACGGTCGATGTTCTCGCTCTTACTTGCCCAGATTACAGTTTTCCCAACACTTAATAACACCATTCATTTCAGCATGAAAAGCTCTATCGAATGGTATCAAGAATGGTATTGGTCCAATTCGATGATATAGGTTTTCGATGACGTCACCGTCCCTCTGCCGCGGCCTCGAGCGCCCTCGCCTTTGACGCGAAATTGTCAAAAAATCGATGTTCCCAGAATTGGTCGAGATTGAAACCGTTCGATAGGGCTTTTCGAGCTGAGGAGAACGGTGCCATTGCTATTGTCGAAAACTCAGATATGGACGAGTGAGAGCGCTGGAAACTTCACCGCTGTACTCCGCCACTCTAAACTGGCAGATGGGGCTAAAGCAGTTCAGGCAGCAGGGAAGCTGTGAGCATGCCCTTGCAAAGTACCTTCAGTGTTCTGCTCTCCTACGCATTTGTAGGCTGTTAGCTCTCCCAGTCTTCCCGCAAGGGTCGACTGAATTCGGGAAAAATCGTGTCACACAGGGACAACCTGCATATTTGCTCCACTGTAACCTTGTCCATTCATAAACTGCACTACCGTGTTTTAGCGCACTAGTAGAGGTTTTTGCTGCCTACAAAACACACAAGTTGCAGCTGGAAAGGTTTACAAATTACAGAGTTATCGCGCTCAGAACACGCCCGCGTATGGTGCAATTTGCGAGCGGTCTCACCCACTCGATTGATAGGTTCGATCCTATATACATCGTTCACGGCGCACTCCAAAGTCTCGCCGGGACAAATTGGAGGAATTCCTGACTAGTGCGGCTGCAAATTTCTGATAAAATTCATCAACGCTCATTCTACAACCTGTCTCCCCCTCTCGATTAAAAGGTTCGATTATATATGCATTGTTCCCGGCGCACTCTCGGAGAAGTCCTGGCATTACAGAACACTTTACGCCATGCTTGAGATACTCCTGAGACATGCAAATCCTCGAAAACAAGCCTCTCCAATCGCAAAAAGTCTGCTCCAATCATTTTTGCCCACCCACTGCGAAAATGCGCTGGCCTGATAATGGTGTATACATAATTCTGCAGATCTCGAAGAGACGAATCGAACGGTACCAACCGTTTCTCAAAAAACCTAAAACGGAAGGAGTTATGAACATGCAACGGTTTTCGACGACTTGCGACCGACAACTCGTCCGCGACCGCCCTTCGCAATGGAGCGCAGGTTTTCAATTTCGAACATTTTCATGGCTCCATATGAAAAATGCATATCAAACGATAGAGCTTGAGCTCCTGAGCACAAATATATCCTTCGTTTTTGAAATGAACGAATTCTAGGCGAGTTATACCCAAAAGACGTAAAAGCCGGGAAAACGCGGCTTTTTTCGGGATTTGATCAAAAGATACGGCCATAGCTATACATGTACCTGTACGCATTCCTCGTCACCGTCAGCGTTGTCCGGCTGGGTTTCGTACCAGTTGAAGTAATCTGCAGGAGTCCCGTCAGTGTAAATCCATGAATTACTGCCCCTTTCAGTTCTTCTTAATCCAAGCCAAATGGCGTCTTGTACGGTCGAATTGAATTTTTGCATCAGATCTTAAATTATTAGTAGTTTTAGTTGAATGCCAATCAAGGTTTCAAATTGCCATTAAATCGTGGTGATGTTTATGCTCCATTTTCTACTAGTACTGAAGTGTCGTACAACATTCCGTTGAGGGTTCCTGTCAAAACGAATAGTACAATTCGAAGTAGTCTACAAGGAGAGCGGTAGCTGATAAAGATCTGATGGCAGGCTCGTATTTCACAGTCCATAGTGCGATAAATGTGCAAGGTTTGTTTGAAACCCATTGTTTTTTTTTCTCCCAAGCCAACCATATATCAGCGCTAAACATGGCAAAAATCCTGCAAGGTACGGAGGTCGAACACACGACCTATCACCTATGAAGCAGTTTCACTCGAAGAAGTGCAAGACGCATCGCTTTGAGGTGCAGCTCTTGTTATAACAAAATGCTAGAAGAGCGGAATTCAAGCTGAACGAAACACGGGAAGGAGCTCAATGATGCCGTCCTGTTAGCAAAAAACCCATGGTGGCCCACTAAATTCCTGCTTGGAAGAGCAGCGACTGTAATCGAAAAAGTGGAATTACACGGTCACGGACAATAACTTTACGAGTCTTGTTATGTTCTGTTTAACCTACAGATATATGAAAAACCAACCAATAACGAAATCGTCTTCGCTCTTGGAGTGTATAGAAATAAGATGGGCTCCAAGAATTTCACACGACTCCTCACCTTCATTGTTGCTAGACATTTTAGAAAAAACCTAAAACTGAGATTTTAAACGACAGCCTGAATAAAATGGTGACATGATCCGAATGAAAAACATCAAGTACACCACTTTCACGTCAAGTTGAACACTTTGCATATCAAACAGGACACTTTCAAATCAAGTTGAATACTCTTCTATGCATGTAAGACACTTATGTAATCAAATTGAACATTTTCAAATTAAAACTAGATTCTTATTCAAAAAATAGCTCTCAAAAAATAGAAATTTTTTTGTTCACGGAAATTTCAATAGGGCTTTCTTTTTGCATTCACTTCAGTTGCTTCAATAGAAGGCTTGCGCCATGTATTCAACTAACACGTCACGATTTTCATTTGATTGATGGCAGAAGATCTGCTTGCGTTTATCAGCGTAAATGTTAACGGCACTACAACATGCTGTTAAAAAAACATAAATCTTCACATCGCTGTTTCTGCATTTGTAGCATTTACCATGTCAGTCAGATGAAAATCGCTGCTATCTAGTCGAGGTCATGACACTACCTTGCTTTTTAATACTACATGATTGCCGCCTTTTTGCGCTTAAAAACACGTTTCATTATACAATTTTTACATGAAAATAAACGTTTTATTAAAATTCAAGCAGTGTCTGCACTTACAAGGTCGAGTGCATTAAAAATTTTAAAACAAATCATACTAAGCCTTCCTTGAACAAAAACATTGATTTAACCGTCTCGGAGAATTACTATTTTATTGTGGAAGAAGTTCGTTTCGACCTGGAAAATGTTTCGTTTGATTTCAAAACTGCCCAGCTTGGTAATTATTGCCTTTGGCTCATGTTTGCATGTATCGTGGGCTGGGTTCGCGTTGTATATAATTCTCTCCCTCAGCCGCGAGTTTGTGCTGTCCATACAGGTATGAGGATTAGAAGCTGGAAAGGATAGACGGAAGAGGACAAGGGCTTATGCTGAGGCTTCCACAACAGGAAAGTGCAATACCTGCTGTGGAAGCCTCAGTATAAGCCTTTCTAATAGTGCCCAAACGAACCAGTACGCTCCAATACGTGGCATCAAGGCTAGGAAACCCAAGGCCTCATCCCCATGGGCATTGGTCCCTCTTGGTGACCCTCGGATGTTCCGTGGGACAAAAAAGGGTTTCGTGAGCAGAGTTTGCCTAAGCCTGCAGGGCTGACGATCGCAACAGGATATAGGTCTTAACGTATCAACGCGGCGATCACGCGACGACCGGATGCTAGTGAAGAATTTTATTTAGCAGGCGTTTTCTTACAAAATTATAATGAACGTCAGTACTTAAGGAGTGCCGCAAAAAACATGTTTACTTTTCAAATGACGGTAAGACTTCGTCTTGAAGAGCGCCAAGGCATAAAAAATAAGCAAAAGAAAAAAGAAGTGTATTCTGGTCATAAGAGAATCAATTAATTTTAGTTCTGCGCTACGTACACGATTATTTTTTTCGCTTTTTGCGAACTCATCCTTAGTGATGGACGTATGAGTTGCGCCTACCGTCTAATGTTCTACATTCGAGCCAGTGACTCTCATAAAATATAAATTTGTACCGGATAAAAAATAGAGGAATGTATGAAACCCTGTTCCCTCACTTTAACTCTAAGCGATACTGCAACAATATTCTGCATTGTTGGTGGTCCTTCCCGGACAATGCAGATACTAATTCATCGACCTCAAAGGAAGTGGATCTCGTGTTCCATTGCATATCGAACTGGCCTAATCGTTTCGGGACACAGTTCCGTCTTGACGCTAACACGCGTTTACTTTTTACAGAATCGACCTCGGGCATATGTTAGGCATATGTTAAACTTCGGCGACGCGTCACCAACACGTCGACGACAATGCTGGGTGGGTGCTACGCATTGCGTAGCAATCTCGCAACACTATCGCCGAGCACCATCACAGGGCGGTGCTATGCTTCCGTCGCCTACAGGACACTCAGTGTCGACGACGGAGGGTCGGAGGGCGTGCGTCAGTTACGCTCTCCCGCGTGCACTCTCCTTCTCTCGCACCACGCTCGGCGCGAGAGAAACAGAGTGTACGACGACACGTCGGTGACACGGTCGGAGACAGTGTTGGACGGGTGCCACGCATTGTGTAAGGCCCGTTTATACTTCATCGCGGCGCGACGCGATGGCCACGCAATGAGGCCAAATTGACCGATCGCGTCGCACAATCAATATGGCCACTATACGTGACGTCGCGTCGCGCCGCGACGAAGTATAAACGGGGCCTAAGGACCGTTTATACTTCCGACCCCGAGAGACGTGACGGCATGTAGAGTGCCCGCGTTGCTCAATCAATATGGCCACTGTACGTGGCGTCGCGTCGCTCGGCGTCGAAGTATAAACGGGGCCTAAAAGCCCGCGCAACGCTGTCACCCACCGCGTCTCTGCGCTCGGCGCGAAAAACAGGGTGCGCGTAGGCGGCGGAGAGTCGTTGGATACACCGCCTTCAGAAAGGGGCGGGGCGAGGGGCGCGCCGAGGACAAGATGTCCGGGTCCCTGCCTTCATATGGAGGCATCGCATTTCTAATCACTTACCTTGGCCCTGCATCTCTATCCTGGACTGATTTCGTTCTTGAGACAAGAGTCAGAACCTTGCTCACCATATTTGGAGCAAAAGAGTTTCTGCAGCGCCAAGGCTTTCTTCACGTCCCGCCAATGTAGAACTGACCGGAATCACCCATAGTCTCTGGTTGAGGTGAAAATTCAAAGAATTGTAGCCAAAATTGAAAGAATCTAAAGAGAAGAGGGACGTTCTCCTTTCCTCAACTGCCTCCATATCCGAACCGTTTGGAAAATGACTTCAGAGTTCCACGAGATGCGCTTCCCAATCGTCTCCTATCAGCTGTTAGGTTTTTGGACGACGTCACGCCAATTAACGGCGGTTTCGCGCGCAGCAAACTTGTCCAAATAGGGCGGCGCGGGCAGGGCGGCAAGTGGGCGGCGGGCAGCACGGTGTACCGAACGACTGCTCCCCCCCCCCCACCTCCGCGTAGGCTCTGTAGCTCGCCATGTCAGGCTCCCGCGCTGTCGCCGACAGGTTGTCGACGACGGGTCGCAGTGTCGCTGAGGTGTCGCCGAACCATAACATATGCCATAACGAAGTGTCGCTTTGGAGCAAAGTCCTGCAGGGTCGCACAAATCAGAAACTCCTAAGCCTCTGAGCGGCCTAGGAGTTTCTGATTATCCTTCATATTTTTCAAATTACCTGACACAGAATCATGTATCGCAGTAATCGTGGTTTTCAGGTGTGAGGACATCGAGAGTGAAATCAGTTAACACTGGGTCGTAAGCCTAAGTTCTGACGTGATGTATAAGTGCTTTGCAAAACTGACTTACCTTATACCAGCGATTGTTATATCTCGACCATCCGTCTGCTTCAAGTTCGCTAGCACTAGGCGCTGTGCAGGTTTGCATGGTAACAAGCAGTGGCAAGCTGACCGATAGAGCAGCTAACAATGCTTTTGTCATTCACGACTGACTTCTTAACAATGTTCTGGAAAAGGGAGGCACGTATAAGGCTACAAGTGTCGCCAAAATAAAGGTTTTTGTAAGCACGACACATCATTTTGAGTAGAAGCATATGAATCTAGTGTTACTGCGAAATACTGAGATTAACTAGCTCCCACGAATATCTACGGTGCTACTTGATAGCATGGTGGGTCCCTTGGAAGTGGTGCAGCGCTTTGGGCTGTTACAATGAAAGAGATGGTTTATACACTCTGGTGCAAAATTATATAATAGGTTCGATCACCCTCCGATTTGTCCACCGTTACCCGAAGAACCCGCTGCCAATGCTCAATGATGCTACCGTCGTATTCCTCACTATAGAAAACCCCTATGCAAGAATTCTAAGCAGGTGATCTATCAGCGTTGGATACCACAAACTTTTATTGAAAATTTAAGGAACGGAGGCCCAAGAAAAATATAAGTTCACTTCGTAAAAAACCTAATTGATCAAAAAAGTACCTACAGACAAATTAGGACTAGCAATTCGCCACATCATCTTTGTAGTAAACAACATCGAAAATTCTATTTGGCATACTACTGATAAGCTTATCCATAACAGTTTGCTTCACATTGGTCCATGCATCAAATATGGCTTCTTCAGATCAGAAACCAAAGTGCAAGTGGTCCCATTTTTGCACGCTTCGTGTACAAGAATGCCTTACAAGTTCTATATCGGGTTGAGGTCAGGGACCGGATTCATCGACGACTTACAGCAATTTAACAAAGGAAATTACAGCCGAAATCCCTGATAGCGCTGCTTGTCATACGTTATGGTGAGCGAGAAGCCGCGTTATCTGAGTGTTCCGCTGTGAATTCTTTGTAATTATGTAAGTCTTTGGTGAATCCGATCCATGGAGAACAACTAGGCCACTTCAAAAGTTGAATTCTGTTGGATTAATCGGAATAATCTATAGTTGACGTGATAGTGTATGATTGCATTATCCTGTTGGAAAATAAGGTTGTGCCTAAGAAATCTTTTAAAATATGGAGGTGATCTCCCAGCAATTGTTGGTAGTCTTCACTGCTCATCGTACGCGAGACGAACTCTAAGGCAACAAGTCCTTATTCAGAGTAGTAGCATAAACCATGAGACTTCCACCGCCAAAGTTGCGCCTGAAGAATACTGGCTGCTCTTTCCGGCCAACGAAGCCTTCTATCCCTCCGGGGTAGGAGAAATGGTACCAAACTTGTCTGGGAAGGATAAAATGCTGACTTTTTTCGGATGGCCTTTGTATCACCCAAGCCTTTGTCATCGAAGCTCGTTTCTGTCAATGAGCGCGCAAACCTACAGACACCTCTAGAAAGGATAAGACCGCTCAGACAACTATAGAAAGAGACAAAACCCATTCAAACTGCTCGTGATAAAACCGTTCTCGTCGCTAAACGAAGAGTACGCAGCTGGGTTCTGCGTTTGAAGAGCCAGGCTAGGGAAGGGACTCCGGAGTGTGGGCCACGTAAGCTGCTCGTGCTAAAACCACCCGCTCCTCCTGCACAACAGAGACTACGCATCGATCGAATGTCCACTTGGACGCCGCGCGATCCGCGACACAACGGCAGCAACCGCACGCTACAGTGTCCCGCAAAATGCACATCAACTCGCAATTCGAGAGGCAGTAGTGGACTAGTTATAAGTAATACTACCACAAATCCAACTTAATTTACTCCACACTTCGGCGAGGGAAGCTAAAACTCCAGAATGTGGGAAACTCACGCGTATGCGTAGGTCGGGCGACACCTCGAAGTCCATTCCCTTGCCCAAATCTGTGCTCTCCAGCGCATCATCAGAGCAGAGCACAGATTTGGGTAGGAGAACGGACTCCTAGTATTCTCCATCCTCTTCTTTAAACCTCGCCATTGTAAGTTGTTAGTCAGTTTGGTTTTGTGCCAACACGAGGTTTTAGGTGGATTTTTGTTTAGAGGGTCTAACGTTTCGGTTTCTCGTAGTCTTCAGAGGCCTGAACAGAGCAGCAATGCATCAACATTCCGTAGAGTGGTGTGTGGCTTAAATAGGCTATAGAACATACTGCGAAACAGAAAAGGAGCGAGCTGCGCCAAGAAAATCTCTTGAATTTTAATGGACGATTACCCGCTGTGCCATTTCCACGTATTCTTTTTTTTACAAAGAACCTGCTCCTGGGCCTGATGCGGATTCCAAGTTCAGAATTTTGTCACCTGGTGTTGTTGGGTGTGCTAACCGCTACAGGCGAAACCGAGATACTAACTTGGATCGTGCTCAATGGCAAGGACTCATGGAATAAGATCTAATGGCACTCTGCAAATCTCCGTTAGCGATAAAGGAGTTTGTTGTTATGTCACAAACTTTATATCGAGATATGATCATCGCGTTTCTGAGACTTTAATTTGCAGTGCAGACACCTTTACCGTATTTGGATGGCTAATGGAATGTCTGCTGGAAGAGACAAAAAATTTCTCAGAAAGCTTAGACTGGACACCTCTTGTTGTTCAGTTCTTTATAGCCTAGTAAAAACGCGCAAGCTTCCCCAACTGGATTTGCAATCCACGTCGCCGGTTACTTATAAAATGGGACCAAAAATCAGTCGTGTTTGCGGAGAACCGATCAGATTTCGTGGTTCCTTAACAGCATTGTGAGCCAATTGTTGACCCATGTACCCTCTCATCTGAGCAACACGAGCACATTTCTTGAATTATTTCTCAACTCTAGCTTTGGTGAAAGTTGTGTAATAGAATCATTTGATGTGACTTCACTTTACACGAATGTCCAAAACGATGAAGCCTTACAGACACTATCTGAAATGCTGGATTTGCATAGGTAGGACATAAACACGACTGGATTGACGAAAGCGCACATTATCATTTTAGTCAAAGAGTGTTGCATTGCATTATCTCTAAATGGCCAGGTTCGTTTTATTCGCAAGTAAGAGAATTTTAGCGCCGGTCCTTGCCGTCTACTTTATGAGTAGTATTGAACAACCGGTGTTCACCGCTATATATTTTGCAGATGCATAGATGAATACTGCATCGAAACATCGATACATCCCAAATGGATGATTGTTTCAGGTTACTGAACGAGCAATCTCAGTACATTAGGCTGACCCTGGAAACCCCGAATAATGGTTGGGCCGCGTACCTAAACACACAAGTGAAAGTGTCCGGTGAGGGAGTAGTTAGCGTGAAATGGTACTGGAAACCAAGCTCTAAGAACATCGTGATTCAGGCAAGGTCAGCTCACCCCACCGCTATGAAGAGGGCTGTTGTCAGCAATATGTATGTTCGGGATGGCAGTTCGTACGTGTGCGGGCCCAGTGAACGTCAGGAATCTTTACTATTAGCTCCGGGTATAGCCATTTTGAACGGCTATAGGGTTTCAAGTCGTCATAGGAGAACTCATGCTAACTCTCGTAATAGATCTCGCGCAGGCAAGGTGCCTCTCCTCCAACCATTCATCTCCGATAGAGTCACTGGAGAATTCCAAGAGCTATTGTAAGGTGAACAATTGGTGAACATTCCTAAAGATAACATCAGGCGGCAGTTGGTTCAAAATAGGCTCTACGAACAGCCGTGTATTTTAGAAAACTGCGTTATTTCTCTAAGTGGTTTTTTCGGCGATTGCTCAAAGGCTGGAGAGAGGTAGATAGAGTGCTTGGCATGTAACATCAAATACATCAGAGAAACGGGAAGGGTTCTTACAGTGTGCGTGAGAAAACATCTATTTAGTAAACGACGTGGGTTGCTAATCAGTCCACTTGGAAAGCATAGGATTGATGTGCATAACGGAAACGACTTTTAGGTGAAATGTACCATTTCGGCCGTTGTAGGAGATATTTCGGCAAGGAAAGCGTTAGATTCTAGATTTTTCACAAGAATTCTAGGCGCTATGGTAGTTGGGGGGGGGTCACCTTGCAAAAAATGTCACAGACACGAAACAACGAAAAGAAACGGTAACACAGTAGCACAGTGATAGTAAAGAAAACAACCAAACAACGCTATAGCTCTGTTAGGCTAGGGAAGGGAATTGCCTACATCCTGGAGTTCCCTCCCTTGCCAAACTCGGAAGCAGATAAAACACGGATCTATAATCGAAAAGTGGAGATAGACTGCATTCACATTCGCTGTATGTAGCTACTCGCCGCGGCTGCCCGCCGCGGCAGGCCATGGTGATCCCCTCCAACTACCATAGCGCCGAATTCTAGATTTTTTACATGCCAGATTTTCACAAGAAATCCAATTATGAACAACCGAAAATAGTGTCTGTCTGTTACAAGTAACTTTCTGGTGCTCATTGTGAACTGCAGAAGGATGATAGCCATTAGAACTAACCACTTGCTCCGCTGGCAATATGCCAGCTCCTGCTGGAGTACCACGCAAACTTGCACATCAATCCGTGCCGAGACTGTTTTCGTCGCTGAGGGGAACATCGGAGATGGGTTGTGCGCTCTTCGAGCGCACAACTCGGCTAGGGAAGGGACTCTGGGGTGTGGGCCATCCAGGCGGCTCGTGCCAAGAATGCTTTCGTCGCTGAGGCGGACATCGGAGATGGGTTGTGCGCTCTTCGAGCGCACAACTCGGCTAGGGAAGGGACTCCGGGGTGTGCGCCATCCAGGCGGCTCGTGCCAAGAATGCTTTCGTCGCTGAGGGGGACATCGGAGATGGATTGTGCGCTCTTCGAGCGCACAACTCGGCTAGAGAGGGCACTCCGGGGTGTGGGCCATCCAGGCGGCTCGTGCCAAGAATGCTTTCGTCGCTGAAGGGGACATCGGAGATGGGTTGTGCGCTCTTCGAGCGCACAACTCGGCTAGGGAAGGGACTCCGGGGTGTGGGCCATCCAGGCGGCTCGTGCCAAGAATGCTTTCGTCGCTGAAGGGGACATCGGAGATGGGTTCTGCGCTCTTCGAGCGCACAACTCGGCTAGGGAAGGGACTCCAGGGTGTAGTGCGTCCAAGGGGCTCGTGCAGGAACTGCTCCGTCTCCCAGTGCTCTCCTGTAGCGGGGGTGGAAGAGCCGCGATCCGCCACCGACCGCTCAACGACCCTCCTCCATATCGACTGACCATGGTGTCGGTGGATATCGAAAATGGCCATGTCGATATAACGCGACATCAGGAAAATCTGGTTAGATCTAAGTAAGACCTAGAAGGATCGGTCGGTGACGGTGGTGCACAGTATGCCCCATCCGTCCCTACTGGCTTAACTGACTTGGGAGAACACCAGCCCTTGCGATGGATCCAACTGGTGAGTTCGTTTCTGCCACTTGATTTCTCCTTTTGTGCTCGTAAGGTAGGTTCAAAATGCAGGGTTAGTTAAGGTGCTGAATGTAGTAGAGTGCAAACAAATCTAGTGCACCACGTTCAGGCATCTGAAGACGACGAGAAGTCGAAACGTCAGGCAGTGCCAAATAAAAATCCACCTAAAAACCTCGTGTCGGCACAAAAAACTTGACTGACTACCAACTCCTAGTATTGTTTGTTTTGTTAATTAACACTCTGTCTCGTTTCTCTTTGTCCATGTTACTGAACTTGTTGAAAGGTGACACCACTGAAGTATGATGGCTCCCCTGAAGGGTAAAGATTCATGATGTGACATTCGTTTTCGCCGTTCAGGGATTCGCCTGTCTATGAGTCCACAAGGTGAATATCGTGCATCTCGCAACTTACCTTCCTCTCAAACCTTTCGCGGCAGAGCCGAGGCTGAAGTGGCATCTCCTTCGACGTGGTTTGTTCTTATATAAAGTGATAAGAGTTACTTCAACCACACTCATACCTGTTATCTGTTCTATTGCCTTTCTGAAAATTGTTATTGCGGTAAACCGCAGATAACAAGGCAGTCAATAACCTTCTCGTTCTTTTTTGGTAGAAACACGTAACCGTTCTTATGCTTGCTAAGACAGACAGATTTACGGTTGCCTTGTCGCCATCAGCAGACAACGAAATCACCGCTTAGCAAAGAATGAAGCAGTGCTGTGCACTACAGCAGAATGACAGGAACTGTGGCTACATTTGCGGCACGGAAATGTAGGCGGAATTGCGGAAACATGTTCCACGCCGCAGATAATGCCACAGAAGTGGCAGGGGTCCTACCACCTGAAACATTCGCACGCTTTGCGGCAAAGCACAAGCCATATTCTAACTCTAGACAGGGAGGCAGAGCATAACGCCAACGGAGACGTTGTCGTGGTGTCTCCCTCAGATTTTATTTACGAATTAGTGGCAAAGCGACATTGGCGCGAGCTGTACCTCAGATATTATCGTGGGCGGCCAACAGCAGCAGCGATCTCCCTCTCACCAGGGAAGTGATATAACTCCCGTGAAACTGTGAAAAGAGACCTGGGCAGCTGGATGGTGCCAAAAAGGTTGGACATGACCACATCGTGATGGTCGACTTATAACTAGATCTTCTTGCTTAGCGGACTATGTAGTTAGCAGACAAGCAGGCCATCATCGTGAATCACTTGTCTAGTTCATAATCCTACTATATACAAAAGACCTAGGGGTTGTCCGTCCGTATGTCTGCACGTCCGTCTGACCTTCCTAGACGTCGACTAACAGGCGTTCGAGTTCAGAAGAGGTCTCACTTACGTTGTTCCATAGGCGTTCGGGTTCAGAAGTTGTGTCACCGATGTCACGCAATGGGAGTCTAAGTTCAGAAGAAGTGTCACCAATGTCGCGGAAGAGGTGTCCGGATTCAGACAACGTGTCAACTATGTCGCGCAATGGGAGTCTAGGTTCAGAAAAGGTGTCATCCATGTTGGGGAAGGGGTGTCCGGGTCCAAACGACGTGTCACCGATGGGTGACCAGTGATGAGCGGACCAGTAATGGGGAGGGGTAAAGGAGGACCATTGAAGAGGGCAATGGCAAGGAGGGGACCAGTGAAGATAGGATCTGTAAAACGGTGACCAATGAAGGGGGTTTCAATGAAGGTGGATCAGTAAAGAGGGATCAGTAGGAAGACAGTAGTAAAAAGGGGGCAGCGAAAGGTGGGATCAGTAATGGGGGACCAATGAAGGATGATAAAGAAGAAACCACCAACTACAGGAATAGGAGGGATATTACTGCCGTCGGACATTTAACGGTATAGAGCTCTTAGAAGATCCTCGTGATCGGTTTCTCGCTACGTAGAGAGCGCGTGCTTCGGAGAATAAATCGCGCTCAGCTGTAACCGTCTTTCGCTGCTCCGACGTGACCATTATGGTCACCTGCCACAACAGCCATATCTTCTGACGGCACTTCCACTGTCTTCTCATCAAGCAGGGACCAGAACTCGTCCTTGGTTTGCTCGGAGCAACCTGTCTGCGGAGCATACGCGGAAAAGAAATGACATCGTCGCTCTTCTACGGCGACAACAGTCTTCATCAAGCGGTCATCGAAACGTTCCACGCTTGCAATCGCGTCACAGAAACGCTCGGAGACGATCATACCGACACCACTGGTGGTCTTGGGACTGCCGCACAGAATGCCTTGAAGCGGCGTCCAATGTCCCTCGACTTGCAGCAGGGCCACCTCGTCTCCTGCACCGCACAGAAATCTATCCTTCTTCGCTCCAGTGCTTCTACCAACTCGCACGAGCGGCCCGTCAACGTACCCACATTCAACGTTGCTACGCGGGTCTTGCCTACGTTACGGGACTTTCGGACTAGCTCAGTTGCCCCGATGCCGTTCTCGTATCAGGGAGCCTCGCATACTTCTCACACTCGCCGGGCTCTGCAAGTGCGCGTGGCTCCCACGGACGCCGTAGCATTATCTCGAGAACTGTAACGTCATCAACCATGTGAGAGAGAATGTTCGTAGGCCGGCCTGTCACTAGGGCCTGTCGCCTGCATTCGATTGTCCGTGCTTGGCTCAGCTCGCAAAAGCAAGAAGTTTCCAGTGGCACCACGTGGAGGAACGGACACCGCCACCTAGTTAGTTACTAAACTAAAAGGAAGAAAAAAGCACCGGACACCGAAGCAAAGTGGAGCAAGGCTGCTCCAACCCCAACATTGAAGGAGACGGACACCAGAGGACGGAGCGGGTCCCAACTGGAATGAATCCGCGCGGCGGCTCGGCCATATTTTCGAAATGGGCCCAAGACACTTCAAGTTTCGTCATCGACATCGACATCGACTTCGACGTCTACCGCATCGGATCGGATTCGACCCATCACGACTAGAGGACGACGTGCGGGCACTACGCCTCTGTATTCTATTCGACGAAAGGGCGACCGACACCGAGCACACGAAGGATTGCCGGTGAGTTGCTTGCTCTTCTGATTGGAATAATTAGTTGAACGGTAGTTGGTTGTCTCCCTGCTATGTCCCTAATATTTCTCTCACATGGCGCATCGGCCACTACGGCCGTTAAGAAGTTTTAAGAAGAAAAAACTAGAGAAGAGAAGACCGCCAGGAGGGAGGAAAAAGAAGACCCAGGATTCTAAGAAGAAAAATAAGGACGGCAGGAAGGAAACCAGGAAAATAATAAGAACATAGAAGAAGCCCGAAACCTAATTTGTTTTTGTTTAAAGGAAACTCAATAGGAATTCTATTTTATTGTTGTGTCTGTCTACCATTCCTAGTCGTTAAGCAACTTTAACTATTTTAAGTGTAGTTCGTCTTTCCAATTATAACTTCTGGCTTCCAAAAGCAAATAAATCAGTCGATAATGTCTCTACCTATTCGGTCTCTTCGAGGCTGCCAAGAAAGAAATGCAAACGCCCATAGAGGGCGAAAAGGAAGCAAAGGGGACGCGGATAAAAATGGAACACCACAAACTGGCGCTTAAAATAGCAACCTTAAAGGAAGAAAAGGAAGAAGTAGAAGCCGCAGTCCAGAAATGGCAAAGGAGTTCGACGGCCTACCTGACGAAATGAAGAAGACCGAACTAAGGACCTGCGAAGAGTACATCGCCAGCACATGGGACATTGTTGGAGATGTCGAAGAACTAATCGTGGCGATGGAAGAAATGAGGGTCGAATTGCAAAGAAGCCTAGAACAAGAAAATACAAAAGGAAAGGAAAAAATCCAGAACGACCATGGAAACGGAAGATGAACCAAGAAGTCGAACCGAACCGGCTCTGGCATTGCCACAAATCCAGATACCGACATTCTCCGGAAAGCTCGAAGAACGGGACACCTACTGGGGAGTATTCAGTTCCATAGTCCATGAGCAGGAGCTTCCACCTTTACGGAATTTTGTCTACCTGTTGAATACGCTTGCCGGGTGGCCAAAGAAGCCCCCAAAGGATTCCAATTCCGGGAGGAGAACTATGAAGTGGCGGTCCAGTGGTTGAAGAAGAAAAACGCCAGAGAAGTGGCGATCGAGTAACTGTATAGGAAAGTAGAAGAAGCTCATGCGAAGCATACAACAACATCCGCACAGAGAAAACTCCTGGATGACCTGTCTGCGACGATGATGCAGCTCACAAACAAAGGACAAAACGTCAACCACAGGTGGCCATTAAGTACAATATTCAGGAAATTCGACGCCACCATTCAAGAAAAAGCACTAGCAAAGCGCGCAAAGCTGCAGTCATTGGACGAATGGAATTGGAACAAATTCCAAGAACATCTTGAAAAATATTCCATGTTCGACTGTTATTGAATCTTGGCATGATATTGATAAGTATGAATACCCAAGTGATGCAGCTGACGAACCAAGATTAGTACAGATCCTCTATTCCGGCTAAGGTTTCGGCGTAACCGCCTTCTTCAGAGCCTGGAAGAGTCAAGTTGAGTTTGAAAAACCATCCGTCCAAGAGCCATTTCAGACCACAGCGGTGACTCAGAGGGTGGTAGGAGAGGGAGACGGAACAGGAGGAGGTAACACAAACAGTCCAGTGCAGATGGGCAAAAGTACCCCTTTTAAGACGACACCACATGAGGAGATGAGGTCACCTTTGGATCACCCTCCTAGCGAGCCTCTGGCAGACTGTCCTCCGGTTCAAGACAGCAAAGGTCCACGTACGGAGCCAGCTCCTGCATCACTGCTACGCGTTCCTCCTTCCTTTTGATCGTGGGGTTCCTAGCGGCAATCAACAGCGCTTCTAGTGTTTTGCGCGCCTAGATCTCGAACTCGCGTGCCAATATTATCACCGCCACGTCAATGCCCGCGCCACCTCGCAAACGAATGCAGAGGTCCTAGGGGCCGGATTCATTAACCAGGGGCAGAATTCATCAACGACTTACGTAACTTTAGCGGAGAATTGGAGGCTTATCAAATGATATGGTGAACGATAAGCCGCGTTAAAAGCTTAGATAACGCGGCCTATCGCTCACCATATCGCTTGATAAGCTTACCATTCTCCGTTAAGTTACGTAAATCGTTGATGAATCCGGCCCCAGGTTTCGTCGACAGTCGTGACTGTCGATAAGCAAACGCGAGAAATTATAGCTGCTTGTTTCTCTTTCATTTGCCACCACTTGATTCTAGCTGCACCGCAACGCTCACTCAGTCTGTTTCAATCTCGGGGGTGTGATCTTTAAAGTGCAGATCAGCGGTCGCTGCTGTCGGGCCATCGTCTCATGTGGCACGATCTTTGCATCTGTGACAAGACCATGGTCGCGATCCTTCACAAGGACGAAGTCAATCTCCGTTTTGGATTTCCCACTATAATACGAAATGAGGTGGGTGTCGCGTCTCCAAAACACGTTGTTCACAATGGTGAGCTTATGCGACTCCGCATATATACGCTCATCATCGGCGTCACGCAACCCATAACTAAATCCACCATGGCAGCTGTAACCGTGTTTCATATCTCTTATGTGTCCGTTAAGTTCTCCAGCCACAACGATGACGCCTTTCGACGGTACCTCCGCTGTCTTTTCATCAAGCAGGCTCCAAAACTCATCCTTCTTGATAGGAGCAGCCAGTCTGAGGAGTATACGCAGAGAAGAAATGATAGAGCCGCTCTTTAGCGGCGGCAACGATTTTCATCAATCGATCGTCAAAGCGTTTAACGCTTACAATCGAGTCACGAAATCGTTCGGAGACGATTATTCCGACACCACTGGTGGTCCTGGGACTTCCACATAGAACAGCCTTAAAGCCACGTCCTATGTCCCTTGACTTGCGGCAGGACCACCTCGTCTCCTGCACCGCACAGAAATCAACTCTTCTTCGCTCCAGTGCTTCTACCAACTCGCAGGGGCGGCCTGTCAACGTACCCACATTCAGCGTAGCCACGCGGGTCCTGCTTACGTTAGGGGACTTTCGGACTAGCTCAGTTGCCCCCGATACCGTCCTCGCATGAGGGCGCTCGCGTGCTCCTCACACTCGCCGGGTTCTGCAAGTGCGCGTCCGCTTCAGCGGACGCCGTCACTATCTCGATACTTACGTAACGTCATCGACCATGTGATGTGACATGGGATCTTCGAAGCCCGGCCTGTCACAAGGGCTTGTCGTCTGCACTCGACTGTCCACGCTTAGCTTAACCCGCAAAGCGAGCAGTTTCCAGTGGCACCACGTGGAGGAACGGACATCGCCACCTCACTGCAACGAGAGTAGGAAGACCAAAAGAGAAAAAGAAGACGGTCGGGGTGTTTCATTTTCGGACGTCTGGCTAATAAATAGTTCCTCCTGCTTTTCTTCTGCTACTTCCACTCTCTTTCTGTTTCACAATGAAAATACATGTTCAGTATATGAGAACGCTTTGTGGAGGAAAGCGGGAGGTTCTCCTTGCTAATAAATCTAAGTTTTCTTTTCAGAGTCGTATTTCTTCTCGATGTTGCTATATCCTGAAGGTGTTGGTCTAAACATGTGCAGATTTCAATAGACGGATGGCATGCTGTCGTTGCCACCTCCCCTTGCAAGCCATGCTAGCATCTAAATCAGTTAAGTGGGTCTCTGAACACTGAAGTGAACGTTTATTTTCGATAACCTGCGATAAGGACAAGGCTTCAGAACATTTGTTCAGTTCTTCGAAATTACTATAACTTGCAGCCCACGCGAAAATGTTCGTGACACTTATGGTCACCCCACTGCCTTGGATTATTCGGGTTAAAAGCTGGAGTGTATATCTAAAAATAATTATCATCACTCGTCGCCTGTTAACAACCATAAAGTGCTTATATTGTTTGCTTTACAAAAAGATGCGCTTATAAGCACAACTGTAATCACAATGTCTGTGCTCCACTTAATAGAAGTGACTCCACGGCGTATGTTTAGGTACTCACTTGTGCGCACTCTTCGTTATAATCAGCGTTTTCGGGCTGAGTTTGGTACCAGTTGAAGTAATCTACTTTAGTTCCGTCGATGTATTTCCACAAAGTGCTGTTTCTTTTAATCCTTCGCAATCCGATCCATAATGCATCTTGTGGAGACGAATTGTACTTATTGAAGAGCTCTTAAATTCTATGATATCTTCTACGACGTCGTACCACCTTGTAAGTTTTTGAAAAGAACACTGTTTTCTACTGTTTGAAATATGTAGTGCTTTTTTCTTCAGTTTCTAAAGTTTCTATGGAAACATTCAAAAACAAAGTGGACAACTCATCGAAGTGCTGCAGGTCAATACGAAGAATTTGTGCTACGTCTTTTGAATAATCAACATCACAGCTTCTTTCAGCAAGGATAAATTACAGAGAATTATTCTGAAGCGAGTTTATAGACCTTAGCAAGGAACGAAAGTTCATTCCCCTCCGTTATAGTGCCTTGAATATTCCTGCCATGTTTAAGTTTTGTACTGCACGACTTGATGCTTTTCGCCGGAGTGAGATACATTTTTTTTAAGGCGTAGTGAGAGTGATGTACGCGCAGACTTGTCGAACGAAGCTTTTAAAAAGCCATATCACGGATGCAAAGTATGATCCGTGGGACGTCTTCTGCACTCCGACACCTTGGTTAACTTCTGCAGCACGTCTTCTGAAGCCCGATACACGTTGGACGATATTGAGAGAAAACACTGTTCCGCTCTTAGTGGTCCCCTTCACTGATCTCCCTTCACTAGTCTCCTTGCTGCCCTCTTCTACTGGTCGTCTTACCGGACACCTTACTTAATCCCCTTTACTGATCTTCACTGATCTCCTTCCCCTTTGTGTTTGCTGGAGCCCTTCCTCCCTTAACTAGTCCCCCATTACCGCTTCCACCCTTGCTGGCCTTCCCTTTACTAGTCCCCCGATACTGATTCCTTTTCTTCACTGTTCTCGCCCCATCCCCCCCCTTACTGGTCCCCCTTACTGGTCCCCTTTTACCGGTCCCCCTTCACTGGACCTCCACCTTCACTGATCACCCATTACTGCTCGTATCTTTACTTGTCTTCCCCTTACTGGTCATCACTTATTGGACCCCTCTTCACTGGTTCCTCATCACCGTCCCTCCCCTTACTGGTCCCCCTTCACTGGACCCCCTTATTGGTCCACCCTTACTGGTCCCCCATTTCTATTCATACCTTTACAGTCCCCGGTACTGATCCACCTTTCACTGTCCCCCCCCCCCCTTACTGGTCCCTTCTTCACTGGTCCTCCTTTACCGTCCCCCTTCCCCCTCACTGGACCCCCCTCCTTCAGTGATCCCACCTTCACTGGTCCGCTATTACTGCTGATACCTTTACAGGTCTTTCCTTTACTGGTCTCCCGGTACTGATCCCACCTTCACTGCCCTGCCCCTTTTTGGTCGCCCCTTACTCGTCCCCTCCCCTCTTCACTGGTCCTTCTTTACCGTCCCTCTCCTTAGTGGTCCCAACTTTGATGGTCCTCCCTTCACCGGACTCTTCCCCCTTCAATGCCCCATCCCTTATTGGTCCACTCTTCACTGGTCTCCTTTTGCCGGTCCCCCTTCACAAGACTCCTCCTTCAGTGATCCCACCTTCACTGGTCCGCCATTACTGCTGATACCTTTACAGGTTTTTCCTTTACTGGTCTCCCCTTACTAATCCCCTCTTCACTGGTTTCCCTTTACCGACTCCCCCCTTTTTTGGTCGCCTCTTATTCGTCCCCTCTTCACTGGTTCTTCTTCACCGTCCCTCCACCTTACTAGTCCCCTCACTGGACTCCCCCCCCCCCCTCCTTCAGTGATCCCACCTTCACTGGTCATCCATTACTGCTCATTCTTTTACAGGTCTTCCCTTTACTGGTCTTCCGGTACTGATCCTCTTTCACTGCCCCTCCCTTTACTGGTCTCCTTTTTCACTGGTCCCTGCTTCTTCAGTGGTACCCCCTATTGGTCCCTCTTTTGCTGGTCCCACATTACTGGTCCCTCTTTACTCTTCACCCATCGGTGACACGACACAACTTCTCAATCCGGACATCCCTCCCGCGACATCGGTGACACGTCTTTTGAACCGCTGTAGGAATGCCGTTATGAGATGCCTTTTCAGTCGACAGGCAGCATGAGGCGCATGTTGACTCCACATCTGGCCCAAAATTGCACAAGTCGTTGACGAGGTACACCAGATTGGACGAGGCGGTAGACGACGCCATTTTAAAGTTGCGTTTGGCGCAACAATTATCGAGTCTCGGCGCTACGTATAAGATACCAGACGTTCAACGGCCTGCCGGCCGCCAAACGTCTGGTTGGGGCTTCGCCCCAAACCCGCAGAATAGAACACCCCGAACGTCTTCTTCTCCTCTTTAGACCTTCTCTCATTCATTAAAAAACTGGTTTTGCTATATAGAACAGTATAGCGGAATAGGGCAAAACAGATCCATCACCTTCACTGGACCCACCTTAACGGTCCCTTATCAATGGTTCCCCTTTATTGTCAGCCCTTTTTCGGTTCACCCTTCACTGGCCCCTCTCCCCTTCGTCGGTCTCTACTACTGCTACGGTCCCCTCTTCGCCGGTATCCTATCCTTCACCGATCCCCATTACTGGTCCCACCCTCACTGGTCCCCTCTTTATTCATCAACCCTTTTCCGGTCCCTTTTCACTGGACCCCTTCCCCTCCATTCACCGGTCCCCATTACTGGACCTTCCTCACCGGTCCCCCCTTCACCTGTTCCCCTCTTCACTGGTCAACATTCCCCCGGTCCCTCTTCACTGGACCCCTCTCTCCTCCTTCACCGGTTCCCCTTCACCTCGTTCCCTCTTTCACTGGTCAACCTTCTATCGGTCCCCCCTTCACCGGACCCCTCCCCCAGCTTCATCGGTCCACCCTTCGCTGGACCACTCCCCCCCCCCCCCCGTTCACCGGTTTCCATCACTGGTCCCTTCCTCACCGGTCCCCTCTTCACCTGTTCCCCTCTTCACTGGTCAACATTCCACCGGTCCCCCTTCACTGCACCCCTCTCCCGTCCTTCACCGGTTCCCCTTCACTGGATCCCCCTCACTGGTCCCCATTGCTGGTCCCACCTTCACTGGTCCCTCCTTTATTGGCCAACCCTTTACCGGTCCCCCTTACTGGAACCCCATCCTTCACCGGTCCTCCATTACTGGTCCCACCTTCTCTGGTAACACGTTGTGTGAATCCGGAACCCTGGCGCGACATCGGTGACACATCTTCTGAACCCGGACGCCTGTTGAACAACGTCGGTGACATGTGTTCACAACCCGAACGTGCTTTGCGCGACATCGGTGACAAGTCGTCTGAATCTGGAAGGCCTTTCGCGACATTGGTGGCACCTCTTCTGAATCCAGGCACCTGACGAGCGACGTCGGTGACATGTCTTCTCAAGCCGGACGGCTTTGCGCGACATCCTTGACACTTCGTGTGAATCCGGAACTCCTAGCGCGACATCGGTTACACCTCTTCTCAACCTGAACGTCCTTTGCGCGACGTTGGTGACATGTCTTCTGAACATGGACGCCTGTCGACAACTACAATAGTTGACAACTGGTGACAACTACAACCCACGCTCCCTCCCCCTTCCCCATACTTCCTCCCAACACACTCCTTCAGCACTTCTGTGCAAACAAACACACACAAACACATGCACTCACTCACCCACAGAAGAACGACCGTTCTCACTTATATATAGTAGGATCCTCGGTAGGAGATGGAGACGACTGGTGAACGGGATGTGATACTGCTTGGACGAACCGATAAGAAGAACGGAGGTGAATGTGATGTTGAGTGTCTCGGTTTTATGCCACTTTCTCGTGAAACTGATCACTTTTCAAACCAAATAGGGCGGTCTTCAAGGCGATCTTACCGCTTTCGAAGTCAAACTGAACATCTTCTAAATCAAAAAACGAATGCCCTGCAGATTAAAATAACAAGTTTTTAACACGGCTAGGATAATTTTGGTCAAGGAAAAATGTAGTAAAATGTAGTACTGTAGTACTGAATGAGTGCTGCCTCTATGCTCTTTAAATCAAAGATTAGTGCATATTTTTTCCTGGAAATAGTATTTCGATAAAATTGCAAACAAAGTATTCACTTAATGAAAAAAGCTGAATTTTAAAAATCCAAAGAAATTTATACTGAATTTCCTTTAAACAAAAATTATTTTGTTTTTTAGAAAGCTTCTAGATTAATCTGAAAGACGCTCATTTGATTTGGAAGATGTTCAGATTCAAGAGCGTCGAGCTTGCCTACGAGAGTGACGAGAGCGTGTATTTTTTTATTTGCGCATGAATGTGCACACAATTTTAAATTAGAATAAACTCAAGGACACAGCGTGATGAGTAACTCAACATCGTAAAGGGACAAAGCAACCTCAGCAAATCAAAGTGCAACAGCGTGACGTAATATAATGTCACCAAAAGAGAGAAATTTGATTAAAAAACAAAGACTAAAATACTGAGTGGCCGACGAGTGGAGCTAGTGATGGAGAAGAGCAGTGTCTACCCAAACACTGCAAGCCGCTATCGAAAACATGGCTCCGGAAACCAGCTTAGGGGGTCCGTCAACTCCATCAACACCCGCATAATTTCTGCTGTAGGAAAAGGAAGGAATCGAAAGTTTGTAGTGCTAGATAGGATACTAAACATAATTGCTAGGAAAAGAAAAGTAAGAGCAACATAATGAGCAAAAACAAAAAGGAATAGGGAAACTCGATGATTATGAAAAATAGGAGTAAATATTAGGTTGTAACGAGTTAAATGGCACTGGCTCGCGCCATTTTTTGGCGAGTCTTTACGCGTTTGATCCAGAACAAACCGTAACATGTGGCATACCATTTAGAAGCGCAAACCTTGCTCTACCGGCGGGTACCAAATTTTCTATGTAAAAGTGGGAAAACTTTAGAGTTTTATTGACTTTTGTGCAGATGGACAAAAGGGTAATCCGAGGCATTTGTTGTATGAATTCAAGCTGGGCACTACAGCTAAGGAGGCGGACGAGAAGATAAACGCCGCATTCGGTCAAGGATGTTCCACAATTCGGACGGCGTATTGTTGGTATCAGAAGTTCCGGAATGGAGATGAGAGCTTGGAAGGACATGAAGGTCGTGGGAGGCATAGTGATGTTGATGAGGACAAGCTGAGAGATGTGGTAGAGGAGGATCCACACAAAGGTACCAGGGAGATAGCGAAGGTTCTTGGCGTAGGTCACAACACAGCTGTCCGGCATCTGAAGGAAATTGGAAAGACCAAAAAGCTGGAAAGATGGGTGCCTCGCGAGCTGTCTGAGGAGCAAAGAAACCGACGATATGAGATCTCGTCCACACTGCTTCTACGGAACGGAACGGACCCATTCCTTGATCGCATCATAAACTGTGACGAGAAATGGATAATGTACGACAACAGGCGACGATCGGCACAGTGGGTGGACAGCGATGAGAGCCCCAAGGTTCTTGCGAAGCCGGAATTGCACCAAAAGAAAGTAATGGTGACAGTATGGTGGTGTTCGCTGGGAATTATTCACCACAGCTTCCTCCCTCCCGGTGAATGCATCACGGCAGAGAAGTACTGCATTGAAATTGAAGAAATGATGAAAAAGTTAAGGATATCCGGCCGGCCTTGGTGAACCGAAGGCGAGTTCTCCTTCTGCACGACAATGCTCGCCCCCATGTAGCACGAATGACGTTGCAGAAATTGAATGAGCTGAGCATTGAAACTCTACCACATCCTCCGTTTTCTCCCGACCTCTCCCCAACAGACCACCATTTCTTCAAGCATCTTGGCGACTTCTTGATAGGGAAAATATTCAAATACCAACAGGATGCCGAAAGTGCCTTCGAAGATTTCGTCAATTCCAGAACTTCTGATTTTTATGCTACTGGGATAAAAAATTTTGTGTCACGTTGGCAAAGATGTGTAGAATCAGAAAGTTTTTATTTCGATTAATAAACTTGCCTACAAGCCGAGATATTAACTATTAAATTTACAGTGGTTCAGTGCCATTTATTTCGTTACAACCTAATAGAAGCACGAATTAGGAAACTAGAGCGTAAGAACACAATTAGAGTTCCACAACATAATCACCTAAATGAAGCAAGAGATAAAAGAGAAAGGAAGACCAGGATGCTGCCTCTAGGTGATGTCTGCGAGATGCAATGTTGAAATTAGGTCTAAGTTCTTCAATCTTCTTCAAAAACGAAAACGCTTGGTAAAGGTTTGGAGGCAGCAATTGTAGCCAACGAGCTCTTCGGTAGAAAAGAGAAGTAAAAACCTTTTCCGCTTTATATTTGGTTATTGGAACTGGAAGCTTTTACGATGACCCAATGTAGCGAAAGACCCAGTACTTGTACGGTTTCAGTCGAGAATAACCTATAGCGACCTTGAAGCAAAAACTAAACTGCTGGATATACGACTGCAGAGGAGACTAATACTAAAAAAGTTAAAGTCTTTCCTGATAATTTGGATCCGTCCTAATGCTAGAAGAACTGGTTATACATCTGCATAGTAGTATTTTGGTGAAAGACTTCTGGACCTTCTCAATTTTGCCCTAGAGTTTTTTTGAAGAGGGATTCCAAACTTACGAACAGCACTACCGTATAGGGATTACATATGCTTTATACAAAGTAATCCGTATAGAGCTGCAGTTGAATTTTATGTTTCTACAAATCACAATGAAGAAAGCTTTTTTCCCTATATTATTGATGTGCTTTTTGAACTTTAATTCATTATCTGTAAGAATACCAAGATCGCGAACATCAGAGACGGGAAGCAACTCGCAACCGTTGACTTTTTAATCAATGGCAGTGGCATTACCAATGTGGAAAACTTTTGTTTTAGAGATATTGACGGGAATTTGCCAAGCATTGGCCCACTCCAACATATTGCCGATGGAGTGAGTTAGCGCTTGGTGGACAAGCGTTCTGTTATCATGGTTGAAGGCTCCACAGATCTTTATGTGGTCAGCATACATCTTCACCTTAACATGTGGGTTTATAGCTAGCTTCGAGGGCAGGTCATAAGTGTATTTTATTTGCAAGCTGTCCAGTTTGATTTGAAAAGTGTCCATTTTGATTTGGAATGTGTCGGATTTGATGCGAACATTGTATATTATAAAGGACATCGCTATTGCGCTGAATGAGTGGTCGACCAACCTAGTGTATGCTTAAGAGATAACTCGAAAATGTGTGCCGCTGGATTCGAACCAGAGAATAAGGATAAACCAAGGCGTTAGACAATCCGTGGCTTATGTAATCTACTTCTACAGAATGTCATGGATGTAATTTGAAAGCATATTCGGCCTGTACAATGATATTCTGAGGTCCGCTAACGAACACGTCACCAGCTTTACCTACCAGAAAAAGTTTCATACGAATTCACGGACTCTGAAGAGCTCAAAGGCCTGGTTGGGCTGGGCGGGTAATCCGAACCATGATCCTCATATTGGAGTGCGCGCGACAGCCGGCGTCTCCTCCGCCTGTGCTGGCACCCACTGCACCTTGAGAGTAAGAAAGAGTTGTTACGAAGATCACATGTTGCGCGTCTACACATGAAGTGGATCATGTGCACCTATTTCTGATCGTGAGCACGTCACCCCTTCACCCTCTTCCGTGGACAATCACAGTTTCTCCCTATGTCGGCATTGTCGTGACAGATAATATAAAACATATGAAATGAAATGGCTATGAAACATGCAACAAATTAATCTATTGAAGCTAGGGATAGTTCTGGTTCCATGGATACGCACAACGTCACAATCATACCGTTACCATTTCAAAAACAAACCATAGTGCTTAGAGAATCGGTCCTAGCGCAGTCAGTTTCTTCTGTCAGGGATTTGTTGTAAAGAAAATCTGCCTTCATACAGGTGCAAGAAAGCGGTAAAACCGTATGTAGACGATATATAAACATGCCTATGACAAAGCTGTCTTCAGCCTTCGAGTGAATAGAGATAAGATGGGCCCCAAAAACTTCACATGACTGTTCAGCTTCATCAGCATCGCATATTTTAGGAAAAATCTAAATGTTAGAAATCGTATTATGACTAACAATGGCAAAATACAGAAACGTCCATGCAGAAACAAAAGAAGTTTGTTTAAGTGCATTTAATTCCAAGTCGTAAAAAATGTTCTGTATAACTAGTCTTACCCTGTACCAGCGATTGTTAAACTTCGACCAGCCATCACTTTCTAATTCTTCAGCAGTAGGTGGAGTGCAGCTTTCAATATAAACAGAAAACAAAATTGTAGCGGATAGAATGGCAGCAACCGATATTGGAACTCTTATTGCCATTTCCTTCTTTTTATAACTGTCTGAAGAATAGAATGTGTTAGAATGATAAAACATTATGGTCTTTACTTCGAGATGTCGTGCATGGGTGCTGCTACTTACAACGGAGAAAGGGGCCTCTATGATGACACTCAATTATCGACTAATCCAAATCAGTAAGAGTGACAAGGGCAACGATTCCACTCCTGTCATACGGAAAGCCTTTGGACTTATTAAGGATTCAGGAACACCGATACCATACAACTGTGAATGTTTAGAAATAGAAATAGAAAGTTCGGATTGTTGGTAATGCAGACTGTAAAGCGTAGAAGGTTAGCGCATCAGCACTTCATCAGGGAATGGGTAGAAACTAGTGCCCGTTCGGATACTCAGCTATGCTTGCTAGGCAGTGCGAATGAAAAGTTTATGAAAACGGTACCTTCCAATACAGAAGATCTCTTTATGATAATCATTGCCTTCAATAACGAAAGCACTTTCATAAGGAGGTGTCCGCGGCAATCTAAGCCAAAAGTTTTTAGTTGATTGGTAAAGTTTCCAACCACCAACACTAAAACACAGCGCTAGTTTGAAGCCGCCTTTATGACAATTTCTGCGAAACTCCTTTCAACTGTTATGAGAGGAGACCGCACTCTATGGTTTTCCTTAGCTGTGTAGTCTGCGGTGAAGACTACATAGTTTAAGGAAGGAAAAACAAGGAGGCATCTTCATGTGAAGGGAAAGTTTTCAGAAGCTGCGATAGCGCTGCTGTCACCGTGAAGAGAATCTTTATAGGAGTAGAGGCTTGAACCTTTAACTCGTTGAGCGTAAAACCTTCAAGTTATGTCGTTCTGGGTCCAAAGGTCTTGTGGTAACAGGTAAATGTACGTGCCCGTATGTTAGCTCGAGCTTAAGTCAATCCTCGATTTTTCATTATAACCTAAGATAGGTGATTCCTTCACATCTTTTCTTTCAACAGTGTGCACTTTCAGTGGGCATTTTGTTGGACAAGGGTAAAGTGTAGTATTTGGATTTTATCAATTCACCACACTCTAGAAGTTAGAACTGCTCTTTATAAGGAAGAGAGACTTTGCGTGAAGAGAGACTTAATATATATGGAACACCATAATAGACGCACTACATTTCTTTCCCCCACTCGCTTTCACAAATTACTCAGGGTTGATCGCTCAGCCATTAATTAAACATTAGTACTCATTCCCTTTAATATTTGGCTGGCCGAAAAGTCTTGAAACAGAAGAATAATTTTTTATTCAACCATAGTTTTTAAATAAAGACTAGAAATCAATAATATATTTACCACAGAGCGAAATAACCTTCTCCCATCTGCTGGCAAATCGCTGATTCCTTTCGTCCAGAAATCAGCCGATTTTGAATTGAAGAAACTGTCGGCTGCCATTTTGAGGTCGTAACATCTTTCAAATTTTTTGTCTCAAATGATGCTTCAGCGGCCCAAACCGATGGCAGTCCGATGGCTCAAGATCCGGCGAATATGGTGGACGGGCTGCTACCTAGACGGCTAGTCTAGCTTCGTTGTGCCATGTACAGACGATTAGTCTATGATCTTTAAGGTAGGCTGATGTGTTGCGTTTATTCTGTGTAGAAAGAGCGTTGTATATAAGTTTATTATGTATTATTGTATACAATACTCGCATAAATGGGTGGGTTAGTGGATATTGATGCTAGATGGAATGAGGGAGATGAATGAGAGCTGTATGGAGAGACGGTGGTTCGTTATTGTGCAGGGGTTATCGGACATTGAGGTTATGGGACCATGGTGAGTTGGAGGGATGTTCGGGGAAGAGAGGGAACCGGAACCGAGAGAGGGAAGCCAGAAGAGAAGTGAACTGTAGGCAGGAGACCGAGACAAAATCTGCCGACGGCGTCCTTTTATACAGGAGGCCTTTTATACGGGCCAAATTGGTCGGAGACGGCTGCTAATTGGCGGCTTTGTGATGATCGGCACGCCCTGTATTGGGCCAGACTTCCCCTGTATCATGCTCTTTGAACTTCCTCCCACTGCATCTATATTGTATCTTCCGAACACCCACGTGAAGTATCCATCCTTCAGGACATCAGAGCATTACCTGGTGCACTCAGCACCTCAACGTCAGCACCTCATCACAATTATCACCACAATTTCTTTTTTGCCAAAGATGGGCAGGATGCGGTGTCCAGACATCTACTGTTACCGATGGAGTCATCTTATCTTGTAAAAAAATTGCTCTTGCACAAACCGGCTTAGGTACCGCCCCTTAACTTGGGAGTGTCATGAATATCGACATATTCATGATGAGTCATCGTGAATATATCGATATTCATGACTGGCTATCAGATGTCAGCCAAGTTCACCTATCTTCTCCCAGGTTGTTGATGCAACGTGTGGGCGCGCGTTGTCGTGCAACAAGTGGACACTTGATCTTTTCGCCTTTTTTCTCGCGTTGCATCGACCGATTTCCGAAGCTGATATCGTATAATAAAGCGGTGACCGTCTTGCCAGCGGCCAGAGGCTCATGGTAGTTTGGCCCTTTCGCATCTCACCAAACGCAAACTACATTTTTGCGTTGGTGTTGGTCTGGCTTCGGCTGGACTGGTGGTCCTGCGTCACGTGGGAGCCAGACGGCATGGCATGCGCTGTTAACGCAGACTATCCTGCTCTCACCCCCAGTCACTAGATCCTCAAGGAATCCCTTTCCATGCAGCTGTGCGAGGAGTGACTGGCATATGTTCATTCTCACCTGCTTATGTGCCTCGATCAGCCTACGAGAGATCCATCTTGTCAAACTTCGATAGCAGAGGTCGTGGAGATGCAGCTGATGGTGGAGTAGGTGCGGTCGAGGGTTGTTCCCAGTCCCCGCGTTGTTGCTTCTGGATTGAATTTAATAGTGAGCTGTAATCCATCATCATCGATAGCAGAAGGTCGTTGAGAAACGATTCCGGCGAAGACCCCCGAATGGTTACCGTATACCGGATGTCTGTGCCCTCCTGCTTAGAGATCGCGCGTCGGCGTCCACGTTGCCGATTGATCGATCGATGTCTTGTGCGCCTGCGATGGCACCGATTCAAGTGGGTCGCGGTGCAGTGGATAAAGGGTTTACTTCATGGGAGGGATGTGGGGGTTCGGTTCCCATTCTTCGTGGCACTCTTGCATTTCAGCTGACTATCTAAGATCTGAGGGCTTTTTTTGTGCATTGTTTCAGCCGTATGCGCTTCGCCGCTCGAAGAGCGCAGAATCCAGCTGCAGAGTCCCCCTGAGCGACGAAAGCAGTTTCCACACGAACATCTTGGATGGCACTCACCCTGGAGTCCCTTCCCTTGCCTGATTCTGCGCTCGAAGAGGGCAGAATTTAGCTGCGGAGTCTCCCTGAGCGACGAGAGCAGTTTCCAAACGAATATTTTGGATGGCACCCATCCTGGAGTCCCTTCCCTAGCCAGCTCCAGCTGCGGAGTCCCCCTAATATTTAGGTTAGATTACAGCTATTGTCGTCGGAAGGTGTTGTATCTCAAACAGACCGCGGCATCGGTGAAGCCAGAGTGAGACACTTAATAGGTCCAAAGGCTTTCCGTATGACTGGATTGGAATCGTTGCCCTTGTCGCTCCTACTGATTTGGATTAGTCGATAATAGTCGGCTTAATTACCCAAGTTTGAGGTCAATTAATCATTTTCATCATCACCGCTGTCGGGCGCGGTTGGTTCTTTTGCGCTCCGGATTCACGCTGAGACGGATAGCGACTTCCTTCGCCTTCACTGGTTCCCGATTTAATTATTCTTCTCTGGAACTTGTGGCGGGTTCCGAAATTCACTTTGAATCGCGAGCCACCGTGTGAGGTAAATTGGTGCAGACGTTTCCTGACCATTGTTGTCTATTCCTGCTGATCGATTGCCAATTTCTGTGATCGCTGACCACTTCCAACTATGCCGCCATCGAGGACTTCCACGCAGAAGAAGACCAGGACTACTGAGACTACTGATGGCGGCGAAATCAGCCCAGGACTTGGCTCGATCGAAGTTTCAACAGCAATGGAGCAACTAAATGCAGATAAGAAAACGCCTGCATTTATTAAAACCCTTATAAGCCATATGTTTAATGTGCAATATATTTAGGTTAGATTACAGCTATTGTCGTCGTTTGAAGGTGTTGTATCTCAAACAGACCGCGGCATCGGTGAAGCCAGAGTGAGACACTTCTGCGAGGCCACATTTTGTAGCACGGGAGTCCGGGTCTTCCCTAGACGGCTACGCCTGTCTTACACCCGCTGTGCCTCTGCGGTGGCACTCCACGTCCCCACTCTGTCTTCGTGTCACTGGCGTAGTAATGTTATGTTGAACTCCACCTCTCAGACCTGCGTCGTGCTACTCAGTAAACGGGTCATCTTGGCGCTCAGTTCATGGCCATTCAGGCCACGCGGTTGAATAGTCAAAGGAAACTTCGCCGAGTCCGCCGCAACAGTGGCAGCCGGCATGCGCGATGGCTTTCCGCGCCCATCGCAGGCATGGTATAATTTGCGCCGCGGGCGGTATTTAGCGTTGGTCGTGGGAGAATCGCTATCGCGCTCCCTTGCAGAGCTATGGGCGGCTAGCGCGGGGAATCCATTTCCTTTCCATCGCGGCGACGAGAAGTATGCACGAGGCCTTAGCTCTACGAGCGGTCCCGCGGCTTCTGCATAGTGTCTTGGGGCCGGATTCATGAACGATTTACCGGAGGGTAAGTGCAAGATTTACCATCACCCCCACTTACGCGCGATTCATGAACGCGGGGCGGGGAAAATCGGGGGTAAGTGTCGAGGTAAATGCTACCCCGTCGGCGCGTCGGGGGACATTTACCTTCAAGGCGAGGGTTTTGCTCCGCGGCCAATTTCTGACCCAGTGCAATCCTCCGCTGGTCCGTTGCCGGCTCTGAGCTGGCCGCCAGCCGCATAATCAATGCTCAATAGGGGGCGCCTAGATGCCATCGCCTGCGCCGTCTTTCGCCGAACCTATGGTGAGTTGTTTGACCTTTCGTTTTTCTCTATTAGTCTTGAATTCTATGGTTTTTTGGGCTCTGTGCCCATTATTAGCCATGTAGGCCCATATTTACAATAGCATCCCTACTGTCTAATATGCTTCTACTTTCCACCCCTCTCCCTCCCCCCCCCCCCCTTCCCCTTACATCACATTTCACATTTCATTTCCCCTAACTACGATGCTGCCAGTGTCGGTGGCAGCGACTTCCCAGCAGCAAATGTGACTGCTTGGTTTCGTTGCTAGCTGATGAAATTGGCCGCGGAGCAAAACCCTCGCCTTGGCCGTCATGAATCAGAAAAGAAAGGTAAGTTCAGGGAAAGTGGCGGATAAATGGTCATCGAGGTAAGTGGAGGTAGAGTTTACCTCCGGCCGCGTTCATGAATCCGGGCCCTGGTCGGTTTCGTCAGCTGTGTGCCGCAGTGCAAGACCGAGTCGGCCTAGACGAATAGCAATAACGGATAGACGATGCTTTGGGTAGAACATCGGGACAACAGTTCAGGAGGGTGGCGAATAGCCGCTACAAGCCGATCAAGATTATGACGAACGGCGGAGAGTGACGCATGCGCAGGAAGACGGCTAGAGTGCGTCGCTGAGTGCATGCGCGCGTGTCCTGTACGAGCGTTCAAGCTGCCCCACGATATTCCGCAGAAGTGATGTGGTTTCCTTTACAGAAGTATTAGTATCCTCTATTGTACTTTATACATTGGATCCGATCGAAAACCATCGGATAGTTGGATGACTCGGATAATGGCGTGCACCGGATTTTCGGTAGACCTGATCGTCCTAAACGCGGAATCGAACCTTTTATAACCTAAAGGCCCCCACACACCTCTTTCCCTATCTTAACCATAGGCAGGGACGCAGAGCTTGCCGCCGGCGGCATCCCTGCCCTATCCTTAACCACTGCGGCCAGCGGCGTTGCCGCAGAAGTGTGTGGGGGCCTTAACTAGCCATCTTTCACGTAGCACCTAACCTCGACTTCCGCTCTGTAGGAGCTAAGAGATTGGATTTTTGGATGAACCGAATCGGGATATTTGAATCGGTTATCCGAGAATGATTCATTCGATACAATGTATTTGATCGAAAATCTTCGGATAATTGTGTGACTCGGATTAGGCTAAAGGCCCCCGCAGACTTCTGCAGCGAGCGGCGGACGGCGAACGGCGAAACCGCTCAGCGGCTTGACTCATCATCAGTGGGAGCGGTGACGGCGAGGTACTGTACTGTTTTTAGTCGGGACCGACTGGTGCTTAACAATAACGCGCCCCGATGACGATCGCGTCCGTCTCCGCTCTGGATCCCGCCGCGAAAGGGCAGAGCGCAGAGCGCAGACAGACATACGCTGGAGCGGCGCCGCCGGGTGGAATGATTCAATTCATTTCCGCCAGCGACGCCGCCGGTGCCACCGGCCGGCCAGGGCGGCGCCGTTGGCGGCGCCGCTGGCGGCGAGCTCTGCGTCACTGCCCTATGGTTAAGCATAGTGCAGCGGCAACGCCGCAGAAGTCTGCGGGGGCCTTAACTTCGCGGAGCACGGATTTTTGGGTGATTCAGATCCGAATCGGGTATCCGAAAATGGTTCATTCGGATATAATGTATATTGTCCTTTTCTCTGGATACGTGAAGCTCAAATCCCAACTTTCCCTCTTTTCAATTGTGTACCAGGGGCCGTATGCTATTCTCTCCCCAACCGTCCCCGGCCGGTAATGAGGCGGTCTCCACCCACATCCCCGGTATGCACATCATGCGCCATCGATTTTTCGCGCCGGGTACCGTCCCCGAGTCGGGCGAGAATAGCATACGGCTCCAGATCTGCGCTACGCTAATAACTTACCTTTACAGGTTCTACCAACCGCTCAGACAACTAGATAAAAATAATGCCACCGTGAAGTCTATGTTTCTCTTTCGACAGAAAACAACGCGTAAACATTCAGATAGCGTTGTTAGATCCCTGTTGCATATTTCTCTGCTTTTTTAGCGTTTCTTCCTTTTGTGGCATGTCCCGCTCTTCTAGAGTGTGTCGACACTTCACGCGACCAAATACTTGCTGTGAGTGAATACCACCATCTTTTATTCCCACACGCAACGTGAGAAGCCAACACGCCTCGGTCGCCGTTTAGGCCGTATGCACATCTATATAAAAGTCCATCTTCCGAACAGCGTCATCATTCTAGCGTTCATTATGGCAATACCACCGAAGGCTAGCCTCTCTAGTCAGCCATTGGAGTTACATCGAATCTTTGATGTTTGATCCATTGGAGATGGGGTTCAAGCACGCGACGGGTAGTACAACAGTTATAACCTTTCATGTGGGAATCCCAACCCTGAAGAGTCTAGACCCCACGCAGGATGAGGGGTACATCTTCTACCTTAACCCTAGCAAGTCGTCAGTCTGGGTGAATCCTACCTGCACGGCGCCGACCTTTGTTCGGCACGATGTGTACGGCGAGGAGCAACTTCTGAGCTTTTGGTCTGCGCACATGGACTGCTGTACTGAAGGGTATTCGCCAAGAGACAATAGTGTTCTCCAAGGTTATGGTAACGAAGTCGAAGAGACGGACCAAGTACTCGCGCTTATTCGGTCGCTCCGCATCAAGGGTGGCGGCTCTTCTTTCTCCGCCAAGCCACGTGCAGTCGCGTCGTATCGACATGGCAATTTTCGATATCCACCGACACCACGGTCAGTCGATATGGAGGAGCGACGTTGATCGGTCGGTGGCGGATCGCAGCTCTTCCACCGCCGCTAGAGGAGAACCCTGGTAGAGCAGTTCTCGTACGAGCAGCTTGGACGCACCACACTCTGGTGCTCCTTCCCTAGCCTGTCTCCACAGAAAACAGCCGTGGACTCGCCGTGAGCGACGAAGGCAGTTTCCCCACAAGCAGCTTTTGCGGCACACCCCTGGAGTCTCCTCCCTAGCGTGTCTCTGCAGAAAACAGCTGCGCACTTCCCCTGAGCTACGGGAGCAGTTCTAGCACGAGCAGCTTTGATCGCTCACATCCTGGAGTCTCCTCCCTAGCCTGGTTCTGCGCTCGAAGAGCGTAGAACACAGCCGCTGACTCCCCATGAGCGCGCAGGGCTAAGAAAGAAAGATTTCGCGCTCTGTCGCAAAGATACGTGAGAACGATCGCGCGGATGTCAATTCGTTAGCCCAAATATTGCGGCAGGTGCGCGCGTGCGATGAGCGCTCGCGGCTTGGCGTTGGAAGGATAACCGCGAACCGCATCAAGGGTGCACACCTCTTCGTCAACACCGCTCATCCTCAGGCAAAAATGACCAAATGATAAGCCCCTCCCAGCTGGGGCCATGTTCATCAGCGAATTACAGCAATCTAGCGGTGAAAATAGTGCCGAAATCCGCGCTATCAGGGATTTCGGCAGTATTTTCACCGTA
This sequence comes from Heligmosomoides polygyrus polygyrus, assembly GCA_947396885.1. Classification (NCBI taxonomy): domain Eukaryota; kingdom Metazoa; phylum Nematoda; class Chromadorea; order Rhabditida; family Heligmosomidae; genus Heligmosomoides; species Heligmosomoides polygyrus. The sequence continues at coordinate 94,271,987 of OX377201.1, read as the reverse complement.
ATATTGCTGTAAGTCGCTGATGAATCTGGCCCCTGGTCTAGCTGGTACCACATGCCTCAGCCATCGTAATTGCTGGATTTCGCTCCAGCCACTTCTATTACTCTCTGGCCTGCGCAACGATTGAGACCAGACTCTTCAGCGTTGAGGACAGGGCTGTGCGTTTAAAGATTAACAATTTGCCGGATTTATCGGCATTTTTCGTAAAAAAAATTAACGAAATTTAACGAAGAAAATTTCCGTTGAATTTTGAAAAATGAACAATTTTTGCTGCCTTCCATCAGCATTTTTTTCACGGATCTCGCTCGATAGAGAGCCTTCGGGCTCTCTTGTTAAGAGGGATCTCGGGCCGCTTGTCGCAGTGCCACGTGGCGCGTCCCCGGGTGGTGGATAGGGGAATTAAACGCGAACCAAATGCGACCGTGTACTGCCCAGAGACGCAGGTGGGGCTTAATCCGTTTGGACACCACCCTTGCGAGAACGTGTGTTGGATCCACGTCCAACACACGTTCTCGCAAGGTCCATTATGTCACTGACGCTGCACTGGTGAAACCCATGTCCTCAACAGGCCCTTACAGGTCCGATAGATGGTGCACTTTTGTTTTCGGTTGCAAACCTAGAGAGGGGGGTCCAACCTGTGCCTCTCTATTTCTGACAGCTTTACTCCAAACAAGCAAAGCCAGATATCCTTCTAGGTCTATGCTGATTAGATAAACGTGTATAGCGTTTCGTTCTACACTTTCTTAGACAAACTGGGGTCAGATTCGTCAGCGACTTACAGCAATCTAAAGTCGTAGTCGTTGATGAATCTGGCCCCTGGATGTTGTGAAGAAGCATGATGGTGAACCCGCTGCTAAAGACTTGCTCCCACCTTCGGAACCTTAACCATACACGCTGGAGATTTCGTTCACTATAAAAAATCTTTTCACACGAGTGCTCTCTCAGATAAGAAGTATGAGGCGTTTTTAACAGACAGTTTTGGCGATGCCTGGAAATCGGAGCTGACAGAACTGTAAGACGGGACTGCGATCGAAGGTCTGCAAAGTCATCACAGAACAGTGCACAAACCACTGCTGAGTGAGTGGATCGAAAAAAACTTGAAGTGAGTCGCCTGGTTGCGATAGCTATTGTATCCGACGTCGAATGTACTGTATGTACAATCTATCGAAAGCGCTTCCATTCTAATGAGCTTCTTGCCTAACACCACGGTGGAGAAGACATTAAGAGTATCAAGTATGCAGCCCAGAAGATGGAGGGGTTGGCACGGGTAGAAAATGGGATGAAGCACATCCACGGTTTAGCGGCTTCCTGACAAGAATTTTCAAAACACAATGTCGATTGCACCGGCGGAGCTTGTAGGTTGATATATGTCCACCTACATGAGGAGAAAACTGAATGCCCCTCTACACTAGGACTGCTTCAGTATTATCCAGATCAAGAGTGCTCTGCAGCACAATATAAATTGCTGGATTTCGCGGCATGCCCCGCATTGGGGGATTCTGCCCCTTCCCCGTTCCTTCTGGTAGAGAGAGATTCGAGCTCAGCCAACATCGTGAAGTTCACATCTAAGCAGGTAACGACCGCTAGTTTTGCAGCTAGCCGCCGTCTACAAGACGTGTAGACGGTGTGACGTGTTACACCAGTGCAGCACTGCTGACGTGGTGGGGTTTGCGCGTAAAGACGCGTGTTGGAAGTCGATCCAACACACCAGAAAAGTCTACAGTTTGGAAGCTGGTGTCCAAGCGGATTTAGCCCGCAGGTGGGATGCAGGGGATGGACTCCTTGCTCCTGCTGTATGGGGTAGACACGTTCCTTGTGCGTGGGAGCGGCATGTTCGTGCTCAGTGTGCGTGGATGTGACCGTGACTGTGCGGATTGTAACTGTGTCGGACCGGCCAAAAGCTTGCACTCGGTAGACTGGGAGTACATGTAAGGCGATTCGAGGCCGCCTTAAGTCTCGCCCCGATCCTTTCGGGCAGTCTGGCTGGCTGCCCGGAGTACTTCGACAGAGCCCGACTAGCTACCCGTGTGTATTCCGTCAAAAACAGCAGCACTAAAGGGCCTCATTCCCCTGACCCAGAAAGAGCCCCCATTTCTGCAGCGATGAGAACGACGAGTACGGAGAGGCTGCTGAAATCTCAGGGCCTAACCAGGCTGCGCAAATTGAGAAGGACTAGGATGACGATCTGTACTTACAACGCCCGTACGCTCGCATCGGAAGCATCCGTCGAGGACCTGATGATGCAAGCCAGGAAGATCAAGCACGACGTCATCGGACTGACCGAGACGAGAAGACACAACCCCTACACAGGGGAGTAGGCGGCGTTGGTGTTTTCGTCAACCGCACTTGGCCATGAACATCGATTCGTACGAGTCTCTGACAACCCGAATCGGACGTCTGCGACTGAAGCGATGTGGCTCCGTGCCAGCTTTGACTGTATTCGTCGCGTATGCCCCAACATCCGTCTACGACGACGAAGAGGTCGAAGCCTTCTACGTGGAGCTGGAGAATTTCTATAAGGAAGATCACACATTCTACAAGGTGATCGTCGGCGACTTCAACGCCAAGATCGGACCGCGAAGGTCGCCGGAAGAACTTCACATCGGAGCCCACGGTTTGGAGTGGAACGAGCAAGGTGAAAGGCTGTCTGAGTTTATCATGTCGACCAAGACCATCCATGGAAACTCACAGTTCCAGAAGCCTCCCTCCCTACGATGGACCTGGGGATCCCCTGGTGGCCAGTTCCACAACGAGATCGACCACATCATCTTCAATCGCAAGTATTGCCTGACCGATGTTTCGGTTGTCCCCAAGTTCTACACGGGATCGGACCACCGCCTACTTCGCGCAAGGTTCCGCTTTTCGCGTCAAGGAGAGAAGGCCGCGAAGTTCAAGAAGAGGAATCCCAGAACGACCATCAACTGAGACCTTTACACCTCCCTTACCGGCCTTTGGGAAGATACCGTCATGGACAACATCGATGAGGAATACGACCGCTTCGTGCGCCGTCTCCACGATAGTGCTAAGGGAGCCGTGAGCTTGAAGACCACCAAGAGACGTCCGGAAACTCTCGAGCTGATACGCCAGCGTGGAGCAACACGAGCGTCTGGCAACTACCAACTGACGTCCGAGCTTGCAAAGCGATGCAGAGCGGCGATAAAGGAGGATCTTAAGGAGAGAAGGGCGGAAGTGTTGGCTGAAGCTGCAAAGGCAGGTTTGAGCATCCGCAATGCCCGCCGGAACTTCGCCAACTTCAAGACCAAGATGGAACCGGAACCGTCACCTCTTCCAGAAGGACCATGGAGAAGATCATCCACGACTTTTACTCCCACCTCTTCGATAGCCACGTCCACCTGCTCCCACCCTAGCTTCCGCAGGATGGATATGTCGTCCCCTCTGTTTTCCCTTCCGAGATCCGATACGCCATCTCGTCGGTAAAGAAACGTACAGCACCCGGTCCCGACAGGATCAGACCCGAACACCTGAAGAACCTCCCGCCAGCGCTCATCAACACCCTGGCGCGGCTCTTCAAGCGCTACTTGTCGGAGTGTAAGGCTCCCTCTCAGTGGAAGACCAGCAGGACCGTCTTGCTGTACAAGAAGGGAGACGTGCACGACATTGGCAACTATCGCCCGATCTGCCCGCTGTCTATAGTATACAAGCTGTTCACTCGAGTTATCCTGAATAGTATCAGCAGAACGCAGGTGGGAGAAGGCCCCGGAGTTCCGAGCTTCGTCGGCGTATCAGGGACGCGGTCGTGTTTTCCAAGTCGTCGAAAGGTGGGATAGGTGGGCCGGTCACGTAATGCGCTTTGCAGACACCCGCTGGACGAGAGCTGTCACCGACTGGATTCCGCGGGATGTCAAGAGTACACCGGGACGCCCACCAACGCGTTGGTCGGACTTCTTCGTGAAAGCCCTGAACGACCGCTATGACGCTCTTCGTGTCCCTTGAGCAAGGAGGATCCATTGTAGCACTCTGGCACGCGACAGGGACGAATGGAGACGCTTCTGGCGCCCGCTCGAGCAAATCGACGATCAGCGGGACGACAGGTGACAGGTGACAGGTGAACAATTTTTGAAATTTTACTTTTTCTATATATAAATGCATTTCGGACGAATTTTTCGGAGAGACCTCCGCAATACCGTTGCGATACCAAGGGAACTCTCAACTTCAATCATAGGAAAGAGGCAGTCGACGTCGTTATGATATTTCCTATGAGCCTGCCGGCAGCAAAGAAAGCAGCCAAAGAGGACGTTCAGAGATCCTAAAGTTAGTTAAAAGCTAGCAGAGCATAAGCCGCTTTCCCAGTCCTCCGTTTCTATCTCCACAAATATTTTGCTCTAGTTTAAATGAGCGTTTTTCGTTCAACATTGCTTTATTTTTGTCAATATGTACGACATCGGTATAACGAAGAATGGACGAATTAACAATGACCTGATAGCCCATTCGTAATGCGATTATGAAAGAAGAAGAACGATTAGTCTAGTTCCGTTCTACTTTAGCGACAGCGCTCTTCCTGACCTCCGTCTCCTCGCCACTCGCCATCAGCACAATTCAGATGCTTAGTGGTACGTGCAAATGAACGAAAGTTTTATGTCATAAAAAGCGCCAGCGCAATATCAGCTGAAATATTGGTTCAATTTTCTGATACAAAGCAGGAGCTTTTGGCATAGGTGGAGGTTAGTCTCGTTGTTGAGCGGGATATTCGGATTGCACTACCACCAGCACGGTCCCTGACCATCGCTGCTAACCCATTTAATGTACACATTATGTGGTCTACCCAGCTTAAGTTCGTGCCACGAATAAACCAAGGTTTAATCAACATATAAAGTACTCTTTCAAACATCATACACCTTCTTATGCAATGCACTCAGCCCTTAGATCTTCCAGAATTAACCTAAAAACGCATCGCAAAAGCTCAATAGTGTCACAACCCTGTTATGGTTGCAGAAAATTTGCCACAGGCCTGCTTTAGTAATACTCACTCTTGTCTCAACACGAAAAGAGGGGCGGAGTTCAACGAATTCTTTAAGCACTACTAAGAATACAACTCTATTGGGTATAGGTATTTGACATGGCTATTTGATTGTATTGTCATCTTCAATTTATAAACTGGCCTTGATTCGACCAGGGAATCGTTTCAACATGTCGCCTGTTGATAAGCTGCGCTATTAGGGCTGTATTTTCACCGTTAGATTGCTGTAATCCGCTGATGAATCTGATCCCATTTCGATTTACTGAACGGAACCAGTGTGCCACCTGCTACCCTAAAGAAAGGAGTGCGAAGGAACAAAAGTGAGGAATGACCCCGCGGCACGCCTCAAATTCAAGGTTACTCCCAACGTTTGTCACATCCCAGCTTTGGTACAAATGTGTGCGAAGGCCTCTACATTTCTGCAGTGAGTGCTTTTAGTCGTTCTGAGCAGCATAACGTTTCGAGCTGTACCTTAGATATTATCGTGGTCGGCCAACAGCAGCAGCGATCTCACTCCTCCAAGGAAGTGATATAACTTCCCGTGGAACTGCGAAAAGAGACCTGAGCAGCTGAATGGTGCCTGAAAGGTTGGACATGACCACATCATGATTGTCAACTTATAACTAAACCAGCGTCCGTCGCCGGCTTGGCCGGCCCCAGACGCTGGATGAGGAAGCAGCTAACTAAATCTTGTTGTTTAGTTGACTATGTAGTTAAAATAGCAGAAGGCAGACCATCATCGTGCACCACTAGTCTAGTTCATAATCCCACTAAATACAAACGGGCTAGCGGTTGTCCGACCGTCCATCTGCACGTCCGTCTGACCCTTTCTAGACGTCGACTAACAGGCGTTCGAGCTCAGAAGCGGTGTTACTAATGTCGCGCAATCGGTGTCTGAGTTCAGAAGAGGTGTCACTTACGTTGTCCCACAGGCGTCCGTGTTCAGAAGACGTGTCACTGATTTCGCGCCGCAGGAGTCTAAGTTTAGAAGAAGTGTCACCAATGTCGCGGAAGGGGTGTCCGGATTCAGAAGAGGTGTTACCAATGTCGCGCAATCCGTGTCTGTGTTCAGAAGAGGTTTCACTTACGTTGTTCCACAGGCGGCCAGGTTCACAAGACGTGTAACTGATGTCGCGCCATAGGAGTCTAAGTTTAGAAGAAGTGTCACCAATGTCGCGGAAGGGGTGTCCGGGGTGTCACCGATGGGTGACCAGTGATGAGCGGACAAGTAATGGGGACCAGTAATGGGGGAGGGGTAAAGGGAGACCAGTGAAGAGGGCAACAGCAACGGGGGCCCAGTGAAGGTAGGATCTGTAAAGAGGTGACCAATGGAGGCGGATTCGGTGAAGGGGGCCGGCCAGTGAAGGGGAGACCAGTAAGGAGAGGAGAACATGAAGGTAGACCAGTGAAGAGGGAAGAAGGGAGTAGTAAAGGGGGGGGGGGGGCAGCGAAACGTGGGATCAGTAATGGGGGACCAATGAAAGGGGATAAAGGAGAGACCACTGGAAGAACTACAGGAATAGGAGGGATATTATTGCCGTCGGACATTTAGCGGTATAGAGCTCTTAGAAGATCCTCGTTATCTGTTCCTCGCCACGTAGAGAGCGCGTGCTTCGGAGAATAAATCGCGGAAGTGCGACAGAGGCTGGATGGGCTCCATAGGCGCAGTTTTGAAGATTCCGCGCTCCCGTATTCCGCTATGCTCTAAAACCAGTTTTTCACTGGAACGAGAGTCTTCCATTTTCTTTTCAGCGTCCCCCGGTTCGTAACGGGGTCCGTTTTTCTGATATCATGACGTCACCTTTCCCGATCCAACGCTAGATCAGGGTGAACATCAGCTACTTTCAAGTGTATATGTATCGTAGAAGTCCAGTGCTGCTTCGGGCGCCCCTAGGCCGCTTTCCAGACACTCCCAACTTGAGGCCTATCTTGCGGACGCTGTCTTCTTTCCCACACATAACGTGGCCGTGTCATCGCAGGCCAGCTTCGCGCATCTTGTCCGCTATTGGCGCGACACCGAACGTTTGCCGAATGACATCCGTGTGGGTGCGCGTGACTCCAGCCGTCCATCACAGCATCTTCGTCTTCATGAAGCTGAGGCGTGTTTCAACTTCCTTGGTCACAGGCCAACACTCAGCGCCGTACATTCGGCTGACGACTCTATATATTTTCGACTTCAAGAGCTCTGGTATCTTCCTATCTCAGAGCACGCCAGTCAACGAGCGCCATTTGGACGAAGCTGCACTCATTCGTGAGTTCACTTCAACCATCAGATTGCCATCAGACGCTATTGCTGACGCCAGGTACTTGAAATCCGATGTGCGTGCAAGCTCAGTGCTGTCAGTCTTACTGGAGCTGGACTCACTTACGGCAATCGTTACGTATTCGGTCTTCTTGAAGTTCAATTTGAGTCCGAACATAGCCAAGCGGTCGAAGGCCTTCTCCAAGTCGAGAAACGCGATATTCATCGGCCTCTGTTTTTCGCGATGCTTCTACACCAGGAGGCGGGTGGCGTGTTTGGTATCAATGATCCAACAACCAGCTACGAAGCCGCATTAGTTGTCGGACAGCTTGACGATTTCTCGAATCCGTCTGTCGAAGATCTTCATGGTGTGCGAAAATCGGATGGTAATTGAAGCAGTCTGCAGGACTGCCTTTCTTCTTCCAGATCGGAATCGTCGTACTGTTGTGTGAACACTTCGGTGCTTTTTTCCTCTTTACTACCTGGTTGAAGGACTTAGCCAAACAGTCAGCAGGATACCAGAGCTTTGATTTCCATAAATCGGCTGCCGTATCAGCGGGGCCTGTAGCCTTGCAGTCTTCTTCAGAGCCTCCTCTGTTTCCTCCACGGTGATCTTGTGGATAGGAGCGTGTAGAGCAGCCACAGAAGGGATAGCCGAATGAGGGAATTCCACAATGGATATTTCTTCAAAATAATCGCGCCATTACTTCAACGCCTCCTTGCGTCTGTCAGAAGATGGCGGTCCTCATCAATGATGCCAAAAAACTTTTCAATATCCTCGGTTTGGTGGCAATGGCGGGTTTTAGCAAGTCGGTACAAATACCGCTCACAATCGCGTACGCTTTTCGTTGACATCACTATAATGAGTGGGTATCGCAACAGCCACGGCTTTTTTTGCAGCTTTCTTCGCATTCTGACACTTCTGCCAGTTTTCGGCTGTTTTATCGCCGAGAAACACATGATAAAGCGATTTTTTCTCTCAATTCTTTGCTCTCACACCTTCCGTCTAAAGCCATGCCTGCTTTTCGACCTTGCGTCGTCTAGGCTTCGTAGTGCCGAGCACCGAACTCGCAGATGGACGTATCACGTCCGTAGCTTTCTTCAAGGTTTTGTAGACAGTCGTGACTGTCGGTAACCGAAGGCGAGAAATTATACTTGCTTGTTTCTCTTTCATTCCCCACCACTTGATTCTAGCTGCATCGCAACGCTCAGTCTGCTTCAATCTCGGAGGTGTCATCTTTAAAGTGCAGATCAGCGATCGCTGCTGTGGGGAGACCGTCTCATACGGCACGATCCTTTGCATCTGTGACAAGACTCCGGTCGCAATCCTTCACAAGGACGAAGTCAATCTGCGTTTTGGAATTCCCACTATAATACGAAATGAGGTGGGAGTCGCGTCTCCAAAACACGTTATTTACAATGGTGAGTTTATGCGACTCCGCATATTCATTTATATGCCTACCATCGGCGTTACGCAACCCATAACCAAATCCGCCATGGCAACTGTAACCGTCTTTCGTGCCTCTTATATGACCATCATGTTCTCCAACCACAACGATGACGCCTTTCGACGGCACCTCTGCTGTCTTTTCATCAAGCAGGCTCCAAAACTCATCTTTCTTGATCGGAGCAGCTAGTCTGGGGAGCATACGCAAAGAAGAAATGAGAGAGTCGCTCTTTAGCGGCGACAACGATTTTCATCAATCATCAAACCTTTCAAAGCTTCCAATCGAGTTTCGGAGACGTTCGGAGACGATGATTTCGACGCCACTCGTAGTCCTGGGACATCCACATAAGACGGTCTTGAAAACTCGTCCTATATCCCTTGACTTGCGGCAGGACCATCTCGTCTCCTGAGCCGCAAAGAGAAATCAACTCTTCTGCGCTACAGTGCTTCTACCAGCTCGAACGAGCGGCCTGTCAACGAATCCACATTCAGCGTAGCCACGCGGGTCCTGCTTACGTAACGCGACTTTCGGACTAGCTCAGTTGCTCCCCGATGCCGTCCATGAGGGACCCTCGCGTACTTCTCACACTCGCCGGATGCGTGTCCTCTCCAGCGGAGGCTGCCACTACGTCAATACTTACGTAACGTCATCGACCATATGATGTGAAATGGGATCTTCGAAATACGGCCTGTCACAAGGGCTTGTCGCCTACAGTCGACTCTCCATGCTTAGCTTAACCCGCAAAGCGAGCAGTTTCCAGTGGCACCACGTGAGGGAACTGACATCGCCACCTCACTGCAACGAGTGTAAGAAGACCAAAGAAGAAAAGAAGACGGTCGGGATGTTCCATTTTCGGACGTCTGGTTAATAAGTAGTTCCTGCATGTTTTTCTTTTGCTATTTCCACTCTCTTTCTGTTTCTCAATGAAAATACAAGTTCAGGATATGAGAACGCTATGTGGAAGAAAGCGGGAGGTTCTTTTTGCTAATAAATCTAAGTTTTCTTTTCAGTGTCATGTTTCTTCTCGATGTTGCTCTATCCTCAAGGTGGTGGTCTAAACATGTGCAGATTTCAATAGATGGATGGTGTGCTGTCGTCGCCACCTCCCCTAGCAAGCCAGGCCAACATCTAAATCTGTTAAGTGGATCCCTGCACACTGAAGTAAACGTTTATTTTCGATAACCTGCAATAAGGACAAGGCTTCAGAACATTTGTTCAGTTCTTCGAAATTACTATAACTTGCAGCCCACGCGAAAATGTTCGTGACACTTATGGTCACCCCACTGTCTTGGATTCACATCGACGTGATAGGGAGTGTATATCTGAAAACAGCTCTAAGCGCTTGTTTTCCTTGTGGTAATCACAAAGTCTGTGTGCCACTTAATAGATGTAACTCCACGGCGTATGTTTAAGTACTCACTTGTGCGCAATCTTCGTTATAATCAGCGTTTTCGGGCTGAGTTTGGTACCAGTTGAAGTAATCTACTTTAGTTCCGTCGATGTATTTCCACAAAGTGCTGTTTCTTTTAATCCTTCGCAATCCAATCCATAATGCATCTTGTGGAGACGAATTGTACTTATTGAAGAGCTCTTAAATTCTATGATATCTTCTACGACGTCGTACCACCTTGTAAGTTTTCGAAAAGAACACTGTTTGCTGTTATAGTGCCTTGTATATTCCTGCATCTAAATCTGTTAAGTGGATCTCTGCACACTGAAGTGAACGTTTATTTTCGATAACAGTGCTGTACTGCACGACCTAATGCTTTTCGTCGGAGTGAAATAAATTTTTATAACGGCGTAATGAGAGTGAAGTGGGCGCAGACTCGTCGAACGAAGCTTTTAAAAAGTCTGATCACGGATGCTGTGCAAAGTATGATCCGTGGGACGTCCTTCTACACTACGACACCGTAACTAACATCTACTTACTGGTCTCCTTTTCACTGGTCCCTGTTCCTTCAGTGGTACCCCTTATTGGTCCCTCCTTTGCTGGTCCCACATTACTGGTCCCCTCTTCACTGTTCACCCATCGGTGACACGCCTTCTCAACCCGGGCATCCCTTCATCGACATGTGTGACACGTCTTCTGAACCCGGACGCTGTATGAATGCCGTTGATGAGATGTCTTTTCAGTCGACAGGCAGCAGGAGGTGCATGTTGTCTCCACATTTGGCCCAAAATTGCCGTTGACGAGGCACACCAGTTTGGACGAGGCGGTAGACGACGCTATTTTAAAGTTGTGTTTGACGCAACAATTATCGAGTCTCGGCGCTACGTATAAGATATCTTCCGTAGGAGATGGAGACGACTGGTGAACGGGATGTGATACTGCTTGGACGAACCGATAAGAAGAACGGAAGTGAATGTGATGTTGAGTGTCTCGGTTTTATGCCATTTTCACGTGAAACTGATCAATTTTCAAATCAAATAGGACAGTTTTCAAACCAAATAGGGCAGTCTTCAAGGCGATCTTAACGCTTTCGAAGTCAAATTGAACATCTTCTAAATCAAAAAACGGATGCACTGCAAATAAAAATAACAAGTTTCTAACACGGCTAGAATAATTTTGGTCAAGGAAAAATGTAGTAAAATGTAGTACTAAATGAATGCAGCCTCTATGCTCTTTGAATCAAAGTTTAATGCATATTTTTCCCTGGAGATAACATTTCGATAAAATTTCAAACAACGTATTCATTAATGAAAAACACTTAATGGAATTTTAAAACTCCAACGAAATTTATACTGAATTTCTCTTAAACAATAATTATTCTGTTTTCTGGAAAGCTTCTAGTTTAACCTGAGAGACGCTCATTTGATTTGGAAGATGTTCAGCTTCAAGAGCGTCGAGCTTGTCTACAAGAGTGACGAGAGCGTGTATTTTTTTATTTGCACATGAATGTGCACACAATTTTAACTTAGAAGAAACTCAAGGACACAGCATGATGAGTAACTTAACATTGTAAAAGAACAAAGAAACCTCTGCAACTCAAAGTGCAACAGCGTGACGTAATATAATGTCAGCAAAAGAGAGAAAATTTGATTGATTAAAAAACAAGGACTAAAATACTGAGTGCTGAACAGTGGAGCTAGTGATGGAGAAGAGCAGTTCCCGCCAAACACTGCAAGTCGCTATCGAAAAAACGGCTCCAAAAATCAGCTTAGTAGGTCCATCCACTCCATCAACACCCGCATAATTTCTGCTGTAGGAAAAGGAAGGAATCGAAGGTTTGTAGTGCTAGATAGGATACTAAACGTAACCGCTAGGAAAAGAAAAGTAAGAGCAACAATAATAAGCAAAAACAATAAGGAATAGGCAAACTCGATGATTATGAAAAAATAGAAATAAATAGAAGCACGAACTAGGAAGCGAGAGCGTAAGGACACAATTACACTTCCACAACATGATCACTTACATGAAGCAAGAGGTAAAGGAAAAGGAAGACCAGGATGCTGCCTCTAGGTGATGTCTGCGAGATCCAATGTTGAAATTAGGTCTAAGTTCTGCAGTCTTCTTCAAAAATGAAAACGCTTGGTGAGGGTTTGGAGGTAGCAATTGTAGCCAACGAGCACCGCGGTAGAAAAGAGAATTAAAAACATTTTTGCGATTTTTCCGCTTTATATTTGGGTATTGGAACTGGAAGCTTTTACGATGACCCAATGTAGCAGAAGGCCCAGTACTTGGACGGTTTCAGTCGAGAATCACCTTTACCGACCTTGAAGCAAAAAAATAAATCGCTGGATATACGTCTGTAGAGAAGGCTAAGATTAAAAAGTTTAAGTCTTTCCTGATAATTTGGATCCGTCCTAATGCTAGAAGAACTGGTTATACATCTGCATAATAGTATTTTGGTGAAAGACTTCTGGATCTTCTCAATATTGCTCTAGAGTTTTTTTGAAGAGGGATTCCAAACTTAGGAACAGCACTACAGTATAGGGATTACACATGCTTTATATAAAGTAATCCGTATAGAGCTGCAGCTGAATTTTATGTTTCTACAAATCACAATGAAGAAAGCTTTTTTCCCTATATTATTGATGTGCTTTTTGAACTTTAGTTCATTATCTGTAAGAACACCAAGATCGCGAACATCAGAGACGGAAAGCAACTCGCAACCGTTGACTTTATAATCAATGGCGGTGGCATTACCAATGTGGAAAACTTTTGTTTTAGAGGGATTGACGGGAATTTGCCAAGCGTTGGCCCACTCCAACATATTGCCGATGGAGTGAGTTAGCGCTTGGTGGACAAGCGTTCTGTTATCATGGTTGAAGGCTCCACAGATCTTTATGTGGTCAGCATACATCTTCACCTTAACATGTGGGTTTCTAGCTAGCTTCGAGGGCAGGTCATAAGTGTATTTTATTTGCAAGCTGTCCAGTTTGATTTGAAAAGTGTCCATTTTGATTTGGAATGTGTCGGATTTGATGCGAACATTGTATATTATAAAGGACATCGCTATTGCGCTGAATGAGTGGTCGACCAACCTAGTGTATGCTTAAGAGATAACTCGAAAATGTGTGTCGCTGGATTCGATCCGTGGCTTATGTAATCTACTTCTACAGAATGTCATGGATGTAATTTGAAGGCATATTCGGCCTGTACAATGATATTCTGAGGTCCGCTAACGAACACGTCACCAGCTTTACCTGCCAGAAAAAGTTTCATACGAATTCACGGACTCTGAAGAGCTCAAAGGCCTGGTTGGGCTGGGCGGGTAATCCGAACCATGATCCTCATATTGGAGTGCGCGCGACAGCCGGCGTCTCCTCCTCCTGTGCTGGCACCCACTGCATCTTGAGAGTCAGAAAGAGATGTTACGAAGATCACATGTTGCGCGTCTACACATGAAGTGGATCATGTGCACCTATTTCTGATCGTGAGCACGTCACCCCTTCACCCTCTCCCGTGGACAATCACAGTTTCTCCCTATGTCGGCATTGTCGTGACAGATAATATAAAACATATGAAATGAAATGACTGTGAAACATGTAACAAATCAATCTACTGAAGCTAGGGATAGTTCTGGTCCCATGGATACGCACAACGTCACAATCGTACCTTCACCATTTCAAAAACAAGCCATAGTGCTTAGAAAATCAGTCCTAGCGCAGTCAGTTTCTTCTGTCAGGGATTTGTTGTAAAGAAAATCTGCCTTCATACAGGTGCAAGAAAGCGGTAAGACCGTATGTATACGATATATAAACATGCCTATGACAAAGTTGTCTTCAGCCTTCGAGTGAATAGAGATAAGGTGGGCCCCAAAAACTTCACATGACTGCTCAGCTTCGTCAGCATCGCATAATTTAGGAAAAATCTAAATGTTAGAATTCGTATTATGACTAACAATGGTAAAATACAGAAACGTCCATGCAGAAACAAAAAAGGTTTATTTCAGTGCCTTTACTTCCAAGTCGTAAAAAATGTTCTGTAGAACTAGTCTTACCCTATACCAGCGATTGTTAAATTTCGTCCAGCCATCACTTTCTAATTCTTCAGCAGTAGGTGGAGTGCAGCTTTCAATATAAACAGAAAACAAAATTGTAGCGGATAGAATGGCAGCAACCGATATTGGAACTTTTATTGCCATTTCCTTCTTTTGACAACTTTCTGAAGAATAGAATGTGTTACAGTGATAAAACATTATGGTCTTTACTTCGTTACCTAATGTGTTCTTGAAAAGTTTCTGAAAAAATCAATAAAATTCCATGTCACTAAAACGGCGATAACCTTCCCTACAACCTAATATTTTTCAGCTTTATACCTGTAATACAGAGGCAGCAGCATCCCAACTCGAGATGTCGTGCATGGGTGCTGCTACTTACAACGGAGAAAGGGGCCTCCATGATGACACTCAATTATTTATTTATTTATTTATACGTGGATATCCACGCAAAAAATAGAACAAACAGAACATGCACATTAAGAACCAGAACAGAGCGAATAAAAATATACTGCTAGGTACAAGCGACAGACAGCGGGAACAGTTGGAAGCAAACTATTAAGGAACATCCTGGAGATACCTGTTAATAAGTCTTTTGTATTGCCTTAGCGATTTTGGTAAAATGTTTTTCTTCGAAAACTTTTGAAATTCGGTTCCAGCTCGGTCTGTGAAAAACGTAGACCTTATATTACTTCTAGCTTTTGGAATCTGGATCTTCATCTGACCACCTCTAGTATTAGAGCAAGATATCCTACTATATATAAAAGAGTAAGCGGTTGTCCGTCCGTCTGTCCGTCCGTCCGTCTGTCCGTCCGTCTGCCTATCCGTCTGGCCTTTCCTATCCTAGACGTCGAGTAACAGGCGTCCGGGTTCAGACCATGTGTCACCCATGTCAGGTCGAGAGGGTCAGAAGGCGTGTCACCGATGTCGCGCAAAGGGCTTTCGTACTCACCATCAGAAGACATGTCACCGACGTCGTTCTACAGGCGTCCGAATTCAGAAAAGGTGTCACCGACGTCGTTCAACAGACGTCCGGGTTCATAAGAGGTGCCACCGACGTCGTGCAACAGGCGAACGGGTTCGGAAGAGCTGTCGCCGAAGTCGCGCAAAGGGGGAAGGGGGGGGGGGGGCAGGTACAAAAGACATGTCAGCGATGTCCTTCAAAAGACGTCCGGCTTTAGAAGACGAGTCAACGATGTCGATTAAATGATGTCCGGGTTCAGAAGGCATGTCACCGATGTCGCGCAAAGGGCTTTCGTACTCACCATCAGAAGACATGTCACCGACGTCGTTCTACAGGCGTCCGAATTCAGAAAAGGTGTCACCGACGTCGTTCAACAGACGTCCGGGTTTATAAGAGGTGCCACCGACGTCGTGCAACAGGCGAACGGGTTCGGAAGAGCTGTCGCCGAAGTCGCGCAAAGGGGGAAGGGGGGGGGGTACAGAAGACATGTCAGCGATGTCCTTCAAAAGACGTCCGGCTTTAGAAGACGAGTCAACGATGTCGATTAAACGATGTCCGGGTTCAGAAGGCATGTCACCGATGTCACGCCGTGAGCGTGGGAGGACAAGTTTGGGGGGGGGGAATATCTTGAAAAGTGAAATTCTTGAAATTCGTGAAAGTGACCTGGAAGGGGGAGGGGGCTGGAGGTGACGCGGAGACGGGGAACCAGTAATACGGGATCTCTAAAATGGGGTCAGTAGACGGGACCAAGGGAATGGGGAAACCAATAATGGTGTTCAGTAGACGGTTACCAATAAGGGAACAAGAAAGGAGGAGTTAATTAAGGATGCTTACCTATAAGGGCAATCAAAAAGAAGGGGTCCAGCAGCTGAAGCGGGCAAGAGGGGACCACTAAAGGATGACCTGTTCGAGAGAACCAGTAAGGTGGGGTGGGGAGGGGGGGGGGTGGCGTCCGGATTCAAAAGATGTGTCAGTGTTGTGGGGCAACGGGCTTCCGCGTTCAGAAGACGTATCTCCGATGTCGGTCAAAGGCCGCCTGGGATTGGAAGACGTGTCACCGACGTACAGAGGCAGGCGCGTTCGCTATATATTAGAATTAGAATATATTAGAAGATATTAGAAGTTTCATATATTAGAAGTTCCAATTTCAGGGTTTGGGGGCGAAGCCCCCAACCAGACGTTTGGCGGCCGCCAGGCCGTTGAACGTCTGGTTGAATAAAATTCCTGAAGAGGAAGATCCAACATGCCATTGATCAGCTTATATATGGTGATTAGATCATATCGTTTCCTTCGAAAAGCAAGGGTGCGTAAATTGAAGAGTTTGTTTCTCTCAAAAGCCGATGGAATGTTAGCATAATTACACCCATGTACTCTTATCCAGAGCTTTCTTGTAAAGCTATTTTGTACAGATTCCAATCTAGAGATTTTACGTTTGCATTTAGGACTAAATACTGTGGTACCATATTCAAGTACAGGCCTGACATATGTTTTGTATGCGGGCACCATGTGAACGACCGAATTTGTTTTCAATGATTTAAAGATATTATGCACGATTCTGTCAGCTTTCTTAGCCGCATCTTCGCAATGTTGCCTGAAGGAAAGCTTTGTGTCTAGAATGAAACCTAGGTCCCGCACAGTAGGTGTACTACTGAGTGGCTGATGATCAAGATGATAGACCTTTCTATTGACGTGCTCTCCAATGTAAAATACTTTCGACTTTTGACCGGATAATGGAAGATTCCACTTAGCTGACCAATCAGCAATTGAATTTATTGCAGATTGAAGGGCATTGTGATCTTCCTCATTCACAATGTTTTTGTATATTTTGATGTCATCAGCAAACATTTTGCAGGTGACACCGTGTTGATCAATTAAGGAGGGAATCCCAGAAGTATATATAATAAAAAGAATTGGAGAAAGGACGCCACCCTGTGGGACACCACTAGTAACCGGGTATGATTCAGAAAGCGATTCGTTAACTCTAACTTGGAAGGTCCTGTTTGTTAAAAAGTTTTTAACCCAGTTAATTATTCTAGTATGGACACCTATTCTTACAAGGCTAAAGATCAATTTGCTGAATGGAACTTTGTCGAAAGCTTTCATAATATCAAAATAGATGACGTCTACATTAATCTTTTGATCAAGAGCCTGTGTCCAGTCATTCAGTGCCGACGGCATTAATGTCTCGGTAGACCTACCAGTTCGGAAGCCGTGCTGATTTTCTGGAATAAGCGAATTCGATTCAAGGTAAGCAACAAGAGTTGTTTTGAGCTTTCTTTCAAATACCCTTGCGAAAACCGAGGTGATGCTTATAGGACGGTAGTTTGCGGCCAGATTGTAGGGTGCTTTCTTTGGGATCGGAGTAACGAACGAGTGTTTCCAACGAGCAGGTACTTCACCTAACATGTAGCTGGCGTTAAATATATGCTCAAGCGGGTAAGATATGGCAATGGCAACTCTCCGAATAAAATATGATGGTACACCATCTGGAGTACTTGTGTAGTTCGCGGGCAAAGTAGATAGGTCCTTGAAGATCTCCTCCTTGTAAAACCAGATTGAATTTTCCATAAGGTATGGCGGGTCCTCACTCTCCAAGTGATCATCACTGACTGTGCAATCAGAAAATGATTTTTGGAAATGCTTAGCTAGCATCGATGCCTTTGATAACTCCGCTATTGCAGAAAGACCCGCTCATCATTTAAAGTAGGGATCCTTTCAGGTCGCTTCAGTACGGAATTTAGTAATGTGTAAAACTTTGATTTGCTTGGACTTTCAAGAATTTTCCTCTCTACGTATTTTTGGTATCTGCTTAAAAGGCGTTCAAATCTATCGCTTAAATTTTTAAAACGATCGAAATTATTAGAGCTTGGACAGTAGTAATAATTGAACCACATTTTTTCTCTCTGCTCAAAAAGCCTTGCAAGATTTGGTGGAAGTTTCCCATAACTCAATGGAATTCTTTCAATGGGAACAAATCTCTCAATACATTTGTGCAGAATAGATAAGAAATACTCATACTTGTCGTTAACGTTAGATTATCTTTCAAGGAGTGCTCTCCAATCCAGGGACAGTAAGAATTGGCATATTCGATCATAGTCGGCCTTGTAAAAGGATTTGCAAAGTCGATAGGTTGGTTTCATTATGAAAGACTTAATGGTGAAGGTGATGCTCGAGTGGTCACTAGAACCTATTGGTGACCGGATATTAATGTTTTTGACAAGACATGAATGGTTTGTGAGGATGAGGTCTAGGACACTGCGATTACGAGTCGGTGTCAAAATATTTTGATGGAGTTTACATGATTGGCACATCTCCACAAAACGCCTTGACACCATGGTAACACAAGAAGGGGCGGCCTGACTGGACCAGTCAATGTCAGGCAGATTGAAGTCGCCCATTATAACACATTGCGCGTCGCAAGAAGAAAGGTCACTTATTACTTTAATAAGTTGCATAGTACTGTTCAGAGAAGAGTTGGGGCTCTATATACGGCAATGAGTCTCAAGATGGATTGAGGTAGTTTTACGTCACAGCAAAGTATTTCAAAGCCATCAGCGAAGGATTCAGACCACACAGTTTCAAAAAGGATTGGAAGCCTGAAAAGAACGAGTATTCCACCTCCTCTTTTATGAATTCTGTCACACCTTGCATAGGAGAAATTGCTGCACAAACTACCCAAAAGAGGTGCAATATCCACTGACCGATTTAGCCAAGATTCTGTGATAACGATTATATCGCTGTTCAGGCTTTTTATCGAAAACTGAAGCGCCAAAGAATTCTTTTGGAGAGACCGCACATTACAATAAAGGCATTTTAGGTCAGAGACAGGTATCCGAGGAGTGCTTATTAGTTTACCGAAGAAACGTTAAGTTGGGTAGACTGACTGTATAAGTTCGACACATCATGCGACATCCGACGCGATAGTCTGGCTTCCCTATTGCGCTCCCTTTCTTCTTTGGTAAGCGAGGGCCTTACATACACGCCCCTGCAAGAAAAGGAACGCAATCTAGAAGCTCGCCTAAGCATCAAAGACTGATAAAATGTATTCGGTAAAACAACCTTTAAAAGACGGGGACGATCTGCTTGGGGTTTTCTAAGCCTATATGAAACCTGAGGAATACATTCAATATCTAGATGATTCAGAACATTCCTAACAAATTCAAAATCCTGGCTAGCCCTCTCGGTGGATCTAACGTCTCTAGATTCAGGAACGCCGGATATAACAACTGAGCAAGAGCGGCCTTTAAAGCTATATTCTCCTCTCGAAGTAAAGCTATTTGCTCCTGCAATTCTTGATTTTTTGCCATAATCGAGCAAAGCTGCTTTTGCACATTAAACATATGGCTTATAAGGGTTTTAATAAATGCAGGCGTTTTCTTATCTGCATTTAGTTGCTCCATTGCTGTTGAAACTTCGATCGAGCCAAGTCCTGGGCTGATTTCGCCGCCATCAGTAGTCTCAGTAGTCCTGGTCTTCTTCTGCGTGGAAGTCCTCGATGGCGGCATAGTTGGAAGTGGTCAGCGATCACAGAAATTGGCAATCGATCAGCAGGAATAGACAACAATGGACAGGAAACGTCTGCACCAATTTACCTCACACGGTGGCTCGCGATTCAAAGTGAATTTCGGAACCCGCCACAAGTTCCAGAGAAGAATAATTAAATCGGGAACCAGTGAAGGCGAAGGAAGTCGCTATCCGTCTCAGCGTGAATCCGGAGCGCAAAAGAACCAACCGCGCCCGACAGCGGTGATGATGAAAATGATTAATTGACCTCAAACTTGGGTAATTAAACCGACTATTATCGACTAATCTAAATCAGTAGGAGCGACAAGGGCAACGATTCCAATCCAGTCATACGGAAAGCCTTTGGACCTATTAAGGATTCAGGAACACCGATACCATACAACTGTGAATGTTTAGAAATAGAAATGGAAAGTTCGGATTGTTGGTAATGCAGACTGTAAAGCGTAGAAGGTTAGCGCATCAGCACTTCATCAGGGAATGGGTAGAAACTAGTGCCCGTTCGGATACTCAGCTATGCTTGCTAGGCAGTGCGAATGAAAAGTTTATGAAAACGGTATCTTCCAATACAGAAGATCTCTTTACGATAATCATTGTTTTCAGTAACGAAAGCACTTCCATAAGGAGGTGTCCGCGGCAATCTAAGCCAAAAGTTTTTAGTTGATTGGTAAAGTTTCCAATCACCAGCATTTGAACGCAGCGCTAGTTTGAAGCCGCCTTTATGACAATTTCTGCGAAACTCCTTTCAACTGTTATGAGAGGAGACCGCACTCTATGGTTTTCCTTAACTGTGTAGTCTGCGGCGAAGACTACATAGTTTATGGAAGGAAAAACAAGGAGGCATCTTCATGTGAAGGGAAAGTTTTCGGAAGCTGCGATAGGGCTGCTGTCACCGTGAAGAGAATCTATATAGGAGTAGAGGCTTGAACCTTCAACTCGTTGAGCGTAAAACCTTCAAGTTAAGTCGTTCTGGGTCCAAGGGTCTTGTGGTAACAGGCGAATGTACGTGCCCGTATGTAAGCTCGAGCTTAAGTCAATCCCCGATTTTTCATTATAACCTAAGATAGGTGATTCCCTCACATCTTTTTTTTCAACAGTGTGCAATTTCAGTGGGCATTTTGTTGGACAAGCGTAAAGTGTAGTATTTGGACTTTATCAATTCACCACACTCTGAAAGTTGGAACTGCTCTTTATAAGGAAGAGAGACTTTGTGTGAAGATCCTTAATATTAGGGGGGGGGGGCAAAAGTAATGAGACACCCCACGCCGTGTCCATATATCTCGTGGCTGGAGTCTGGTTTCGTGCTTGTTGTATTTGTATGTTTGTATGCTACTTACTAAAGCCCATCTGAAAAGTTAACACTTCCGCTCTTTCCAGAAGCATGCCAAAAACCCCAGCCTGTCTCATGCCGAAACCCCAGTCTGACGAGTCGACCTGTGTCGCTCAAATCTCCCCCAATTCCCAACCCCGAGCAGCCTGGGCTCAATATTTACGCAAGATGAGAAGTACGTCTTCTACCTTAACCCTGCCAAGCAGCGAGTCTGGGTGAAGCCTGGTGAATTGTTACCGACCTTCGTTCGACGAGATGTTCACGGCGAGAAGCATCTTTGGAGCTTTTGGGTCTGCGCCCATGGATCGGTTTACCGGAGGCTGTTTCCCAAGAGCACCGCGATGAACTCCAAGGCCATGGTGAACGAAATAGAGGAGATGGGCGGGCGACTTGCTCTTATTCATTCGCAGCGCTTCAAGAAGGTTCTCCTCTTCGACAACGCCGCACCCCATCGGGAACAAGTAAGCACGGATAAGCTTGCCAGCTGGGCTACGTTCACATGCCTCACCCACCGTATTCAATGGACATCTATCCTTGCAACTACCACAACTACTTGAGCCTACAGGACTTCCTAGTCGGAAGGGACACAAAAACCCAAGCAGTCCTTGACAACCATATCGAGCAGTTGATCAACACCAGGCTCGAGCAGTTCCGGAAGGATGGGATCAGGAAGTTGGCTGAGCGATGGCAGCAAGGCCCTTGCCCTTAATGGCAAATACACTCCTCAGCATCGTTGAGTTGTAATTGAGTTATAAGGAGATAAAGGTTTTTTTTCATTTTGTCTCATTACTTTTGGCCCCCCCCCCTAATATATATGGAAAACCATAATAGACGCTAATAGACTACCATAATAGACTACATTTCTATCCCCCACTCGCTTTCACAATTGCTCTGGGTTGATCGCTCAGCCATATATTAAACTTTAGTACTCCTTTCCTTTTATATTAGGCTGCCCGAAAAGTCTTGAAACAAAGGTTCTTTGTTCTTAGACCCCACTCTCTCTCGTGCCCTCAGGAGGGAATGCTTCAGAAAACGTCAGCACCTCATCACAATTATCACCACATTTTTTGTCAAAGATGGGCAGGATGCGGTGTCCATACATCTACTGTTACCGACGGAGTCATCTTAGCTTGTAAAAAAATTGCTCTTGCACAAACCGGCCTGGGTACTCACCCTTAAGTTGGGAGTGTCACGAATATGGACATATTCATGATGAGTCATCACGAATAAATCGATATTCATGACAGGCTACCGGATGCCAGCCAAGTTCACCTTCCTCTCACAGGTTGTTGATGCAACATATTCCATGCAGCTGCGCGAGCAGTGACTGGGATATGTTCATTCGCACCTGCTTATGTGCCTCGGTCAGCCTTTTAGGCATCCATCTTGTCAAACTTCGATAGCCGAGGTCGTGTAGATGCAGCACGATGGTGGAGTGGGCGCGGCCGAGGGTTGTTGCCAGTTTCCGCATAGTCGCTTCTGGATTGGATTCGATAGTGAGCTGTAATCCATCATCATCGATAGCAGAAGGTCGTCCACTGCGCTCTCCGTTTTCAAGGTTCATATCATCTGAACCAAAGCGAGCAAACCAACGGTAGTGCACTGTGCTGCAGCTTATAGTCCCTTCTCCAAATGCATCGGTGATATTAGAGACCGCTGTGTTTGCATTGGAGCCTCGGCACCATTCGTAGAAGATGACCACTCGAAGCTGTTGATGGCTAATCATGCTCGACATGTCACCAAAATGACGAGTGCAGGCCCTTGTATACCCATAAAGCGAAAGCTTCTGGAGCCTTCTAGACGATCCTCAATGATCCAGGATTTTTTAAATTTTTTTCCAGAAAATTCTGAAGTTTTCAAAATTTTTCTTCAAGACATTTCGGTATGGCCTAATATTTAGGTTAGATTACAGCTATTGTCGTCGGAGGGTGTTGTATCTCAAACAGACCGCGGCATCGGTGAAGCCAGAGTGAGACACTTCTGCGAGGCCACATTTTGTAGCACGGGAATCCGGGTCTTACCTAGACGGCTACGCCTGTCTTACACCCGCTGTGCCCCTGCGGTGGCACTCCACGTCCCCACTCTGTCTTCGTGTCACTGGCGTAGCAATGTTATGTTGAACTCCACCTTTCGACCTGCGTCGTGCTACTCAGTAAACGCTGAATGCTGAGCCGCAGAAGTGTGTGGGGCCTTAACTAGTCATCTTTCACGTAGCACCTAACCTCGACTTCCGCTCTCTACGAGCTAGGATTTTTGCGGGTCGCGCTCTGTACGAGCTAAGGGGTTGGATTTTTGGATGAACCGGATCGGGATATTTGAATCGGGTATCCGAAAATGATTCATTCGGATATAATGTATATTTTCCTTTTCTCAAATCCCAACTTTCCCTCTTTTCAACTCTGTACCAGGGGCCGTATGCTATTCTCTCCACAACCGTCCCCGGCCGAGTATGAGGCGGTCTCCGCCCATATCCCCGGTATGCACATTATGCGCCATCGATTTTTCGCGCCGGGTACCGTTCCCGAGTCGGGCGAGAATAGCATACGGCTCCAGATCTGCGCTACGCTTGTAACTTACCTTACAGGTTCTACCAACCGCTCAGACAACTAGATAAAAATAATGCCACCGTGAAGTCCATGTTTCTCTTTCGACAGAAAACAACCCGTAAACATTCAGATAGCGTTGTTAGATCCCTGTTGCATATTTCTCTGCTTCTTTAGCGTTTCTTCCTTTAGTGGCACGTCCCGCTCTTCTAGTGTGTGTCGACACTTTACGTGACCAATTACTTGCTGTGAGTGAATACCACCATCTTTCATTCCCACACGCAACGTGACAAGCCAACACGCCTCGGTCGCCGTTTAGGCGTATACACATCTATATAAAGACCCATTTTCCGAACATCGTCATCATTCTAGCGTTGAATATGGCAAAGCCACCGAAGGCGAGCCTCTCTAGTCAGCCATTGGAGTTACATCGAGCCTTTGATGTTTGATCCATTGGAGATGGGGTTCAAGCACGCGACGGGTAGTACAACAGTTATAACCTTTCATGTGGGAATCCCAACCCTGATGAGTCTAGACCCCACGCAGGATGAGGGGTACATCTTCTATTCGCCAAGGGACAATAGTGTACTCCAAGGTCATGGTGAACGAAGTCGAAGAGATGGACCGAGTACTCGCGCTTATTCGGTCGCTCCGCATCAAGGGTGGCGGCTCTTCTTTCTCCGCCAAGCCGCGTGCGGTCGCGTCGTATCGACGTGGCAATTTTCGATATCCACCGACACGGTCAGTCGATCTGGAGGAGCGTCGTTGATCGGTCGGTGGCGGATCGCAGCTCTTCCACCGCCGCTAGAGGAGAACCCTGGTAGAGCAGTTCTCGTACGAGCTCCCCATGAGCGCGCAGGGCTAAGAAAGAAAGATTTCGCGCTCTGTCGCAAAGATGCGTGAGAACGATCGCGCGGATGTCAATTCGTTAGCCCAAATATTGCGGCAGGTGCGCGCGTGCGATGAGCGCTCGCGGCTTGGCGTTGGAAGGATAACCGCGAACCGCATCAAGGGTGCACACCTCTTCGACAACACCGCTCATCCTCAGGCAAAAATGACCAAATGATAAGCCCCTCCCAGCTGGGGCCATGTTCATCAGCGAATTACAGCAATCTAGCGGTGAAAATAGTGCCGAAATCCGCGCTATCAGGGATTTCGGCAGTATTTTCACCGTAATATTGCTGTAAGTCGCTGATGAATCTGACCCCTGGTCTAGATGGTACCACATGCCTCAGCCATCGTAATTGCCGGATTTCGCTCCATGCCACTTCTATTACTCTTTGGCCTGCGCAACGATTGAGACCAGACTCTTCAGCGTTGAGGACAGGGCTGTGCGTTTGAAGGTTAACAATTTGCCGGATTTATCGGCATTTTTCGTAAAAAAATTTAACGAAATCTAACGAAGAAAATTTCCGTTGAATTTTGAAAAATGGACAACGTATGAAATTTTACTTTTTCTTTATATAAATGCATTTCGGACGAATTTTTTGGACGGGTCTCCGCAGTACCGTTGCGATACCAATGGAACTCTCAACTTCAATCATCGGAAAGAGGCAGTCAACGCCGTTATCATATTTTCTGGCGGCAGCAAAGAAAGCAGCCAAGAAGGCCGTTCAGAAACCCTAAAGTTAGTGAAAAGCCTGCAGAGCATAAGCCGCTTTCCCAGTCTTCCGTCGTCATCTCCACAAACATTTTTGCTTTAGTTTAAATGAGCGTTTTTCGTTCAACATTGCTTTATTTTTGTCAATATGTACGACATCGGTATAACGAAGAATGGACGATGTCGCGGCAAGCACCAGCTGCCGCTAATTTTCATGAGTTCTCACCCGCGAGACCTCAGACGGACAAAAAATAGTGCATTCACAGTTCGACTACAGTGTCTTCTTCCTTGAAAACAGAAAGTACAAGACGTCTCCTTTGTATTCTAGAAGGACCGCCCTCGCGGTCTCAGTCTTGTTGAGTTCCTCCACCCTGCTAGCTCGCCTTTAGTTGTACAATTACGAATAAACGGATTATTTAATAATTTTGTGTCAGAGGCAACGGAAGCCCACACAAAATTTCTGGTGCATCGGCCATTTACCAGGCACCAATAATAAAGTCCCGCGTGGCATCTTCAAATCAGCTTGTTCTCCCTCATAAGGCTAAGAACCGCTGATTTTCTAAAGAAAAAAGAAACTCAACGCTGAACAGCAAAATGAGTAAAATTACCCTTCTCCTCCAATCTCTGGAGGATGAATCGACTATCCTCAAAGAAGTGATTGAATATTACAAGGCCACCACAGAGCCTAATAAACCACCCACAGAGGATCAAAAAATACAAGTCTACTGTCAGGAAAGACTATGTGAATTGCAAACGGCACTGGAAAACGTCGAAAGGAAGCTGTCGTCAATGCAAGACGTCTACCAGAGCATAATGAGCACCTATTCAGAGGCCTCAAAAGGAGAGAAAAAGGAAATGTTAGCATAAATAGAGGTACTCAAACAGAAAATCAATATCCGCTCACTCAAACAAGAAGCGGAAACTGTAGTTATGGCTCTAAAAACCAGAACTCGAGAAATACAGACTCAATGGGAAATTCTGCAAATTACTCGTACCCCACTGGGTCGAAACGGTCCCGAAAGCAGAGGAGACCTCGACAGCGGGGACGCATATGAGGAAATCGATCCATGTGGTCTACTTCAAAGTAACCGACCGCTGACGCAGCCACAGAGGACAGCTCACTCGGGTCTTGATTCGCATGAGCAAGATCCAGAACAGATGGTCCTATCGCCGGCGTTGAAGATCAAGTACCCGCAAATCAAACTACCGCATTTTGATGGAGAAAACGACTCATGGGGCGAATTCTGGGATGCATATTCCCTCATAGTCGATCAAAACGCGCAACTAGGAGAATTGGAGAAGATTCTCTACCTTAAGGACGCCATACGCGGAAAGGCACAAAATGCAATCAGAAGCATCCCAATGAAGGCTTCCAATTACAGTCTGATTGTGGATGTACTACACAAAAAATATGGAAACAAAGGAAATAACAGGTCACAGATCGTACAGCGCCTACTGGCACTACCAGCTGCCAACACAGGAGGCGAAAAATGTGTCGAAACCCTCGAAAAGGTCAATGATCTTGTTATCCAAATGGTGGCCACAGGGTACGACGTAAGGAAGAGGCACGATCCGTTATGGATAGACACCATCCTTGCAAAATTTCCTTATGAAATTATAAAGGACTGTATGAAAAGGGAAAAAGAAGGCTCGCACCGTAGGCGTACTGCTGGAGGAGCTCGGCGAGGAAGTTTCTTCCAGAGCGCGATTCGAGCGCCGATTCAAATCGCTGAGGGGGAAAGAATCAAACAATACCGACCCTTCACGACGCCCGAAACCGTCTGCGGCAGAACAATGCCTGTTTTGCCGCAGATCCAACCACCAAACCAAGGAGTGCCGTACAGTTCGGACTGCAATCGATCGCAGAAACGTACTGAGGGGTCTGTCAGTGTGTTGGAAATGCTTTGCACTGGACCATAGGAGCCGTGACTGCAGTCTCAGAAGTTGCCCCAAATGCAAAGGGGATCATGACATCACACTATGCACCAAGGTGGACGTCCAAAAACCTCAGGAAAGGGGTAATCGACCAGAAAATAGTCAGCTTCTTTTCTCTACTACTCAAAAGACAAAAATCAAGCCTACTGAAGTTAGAACCAGCCGCAGCCAATCCAACTGTACTGTGGTGGATAAAAGCCAACCATCTGCAACACACGAACATAAGGAAAACACGATAGCGAGTTTCTCCAATGTAACGGAGGACAGAATCACCGAAAAACAGCTCGTTCTTATGACTGCCGAAGCTCAGATAAGAAATAATCGCACAAATTCCTTTGAAAATGTGCTGATCTTTCTAGACTTAGGAGCTCAATGCAACCTAATTGAAGCCAGTCTAGCCAACGCGCTGGGACTACAACAAGGGGAACCTTATCAATGCATAATGCATGGCATTGGAGGTAACAGTGAGACATATATGACCCAACAAACATCAGCGATTTTTAGAACACGTTTCGGTAATACCATTTCACTCACACTTAGCACCAAACCAGTGCTCACAAATGCCTTCCCAGCAGCCAAGCTAACCGTTTCAGACGTGCAATTCCTGAGAGACAATAGCATTTTCCTCTCAAACACCTTTATAAACGGTGAATTCGTTAAACCCTCCATTCTCATTGGAGTTGAATCGTACGAGCAAGTAGTTATGTTGAACACCCCTCCCGTTAGACTGCCATCAGGGCTGCTTACGCAAAACACTATTTTCGGCCCAGCACTGTTCGGATGCTCAATCACAGCGAAAGGAAACAATCCTCATTCTCAGCTCTCTGTAGTAGCATGCCCGCAAACAGTTGACATAAAGCAGGAGCTACGTGATATGTACGAAATTGAGGGAATGGGCATATCCACAGATGAGGTCAAAACAAACGACACCGCTTACGACTACATGAAGAGTTTTGAGAATCGCATCACTATTGAAGGAGGTGCAATCACAGCACCGTTTCCGTTAAAAGACAACGTGGTGGACTTAGAAAACAATTATAATGTGGCGGCTTCGCGCTTAAGCGCTCTTCATAAGTTTCACAAAAGCCACCATGACCAAAAACTATGGTACTCGAAAATAATTGAAGAGTACCGAATCAATGACATCATAGAAGAAATCCCTCCTGCGGAACGATACTGTGCGGACAAGACCACATTCTACTTACCTCATTCAGGTGTTTGGAGAAATGACAAGCCAACACCACTTAGAATAGTTTTCGACGCCTCTTCCAAAGCAAAAGGGAAACTTTCCTTGAACGATGTCATGCACACCGGAGAAAGTTTTGTTAACAAAATACAGGACATCCTTCTTGTCAGCCGTTGGTGTAAAACACTCATCACGGCTGACATACAGGCAGCATTCACCCAAATTCGCATAGATCCGGAACACCGTGATCTTTTCCGGTTTTTGTGGCTAAAAGATCCAGACCAGCCACCATCTCCAGGTAATATAATTCACTACAGATTCAAGCGTCTCCCATTTGGAACGAAAGCATCACCAAGCATTCTAAACATGGATCTAGCTACATATCTTACCAGAACAGGTACAGAGCTCTCTAAGGAAATATTAGACAACATTTATGTCGACAATGTCTTCATGACCGCTGAAACTGACAAAGAAGCTTTACAAAAAATAGAACAATCGAGACTCTTGTTCAGCTCAATAGGTATGAACCTTCGAGACTTTATCACTAACTCTAAGAATATAAACGCATCCCTTCCAGATTCCATCAGAGGGAAAACAGCGTTCACGAAGCTACTCGGTGTCAGGTATAACACCGACAATGACGAGTTTCTTCTCGAAATATCACCGGAACCCAAACAGAAGCTTACAAAGCAGGAGCTGGTCAGCGATGTTCTCAAAATATACGACCCACTTGGATTATCATTGCCAGTTTTGTTGAAAGCAAAGCTACTAATGCGAGAAGTTGTAACTCAGAAACTTTCATGGAGTAAGCCTCTTGACAAAGAATACGTCAGCAGATGGAAGGAAATATGTGCGGAAATTCGAGGAACCGCCATAAAAATCCCACGCAATATTGCTGCTGAAAATCGTCTCCATAATAGGTCAACGCTATGGATCTTTGGTGACGCAAGTCAGGTCGCTATAGCGTGTTGTAGTTACGTGACGTACGGTCCTGATCACAACACCAATGGTCTCCTGTGTGCAAAGGCCAGACTAGCTCCTCTAAGAAGGAAATTGTCCATACCACGTCTAGAGCTCTTGGCACTACTGATTTCGCTCCGCTTAGCAAACTCTATACTGCGAGTGCACCAAAGACATGTTCAATGTACTCGGATTGTAAGCGATAGCAAAATTGCTCTCGCTTGGACGCAGTCGTCGCGAAGACTCCCACTCTTTGTAGCCAATCAAGTCGATCGTATACATAAAATCACTCGTCAAATCCAGGATCTTGGAATAACAGTCGAGCTCAATTACATCGAATCGGAACATAATCCTGCAGATGTTGCAACACGACCTACCTCTCGAGAGCAGTTCGAAGACAGCCAGTGGCTAACAGGGCCAAAGTGGTTCGCTAAGCCAGAGCACGAATGGCCTATAGAATCAACACCGAAAGGTATTGTCGAGGAAGACATTGAGGACATCGTTGAAGAAAACCGCCTGGCGAGTTGCACAGCCTCCTACCATTCACCGACTTATACATCCGGAAGGCTCATAGATCTCTCCCGATTCCGACACTACTCAAAAGCTCTCAGAGCCCTGACCCGTGCTATGAAAATACTTGCCTCTTGGATATCCAAACTGAACACACACAACGACAAAGGCGTTCGCACACTAACGGTGCAACGATTCTCTACAGAAGAAGAAATTACAGCAGAAGAGATCAAACTCAGCGAAGCCATTCTAATCCGCGTGGAGACAAACCATGTTGATATCTGTACACTTCAGTTGAAATACAAGGATAAGAGCCTGTTCCGTGACGAAAATCAGCTGATCAGAGCAAGGTCTCGGCTTACTAACGCCGCATTCCCGCGGGACACTAAAGAGCCTATGTATATTCCAAAAGAATGCGATCTGCTAAGACTTATAGTGTCTGAGATACATGAAACTAACATGCACTGTGGACGACAACACACCCTGTCACTTCTAGGAATGCGATTCTGGGTACCCAAGCCGTCCTCGAAGATTCGAAAAATTTTAAGCACATGCACGGTGTGCAAACGAGAGCAAGGTTTACCTTTCGCGCAACCGGTAATGGCTCCTCTACCGAAGGACCGAATTGTGGTATGTAAGCCATTTCAACACGTAGGTTGTGACTACATCGGATCGTTCACAACTTCGAACGACGACAAGGTTTACATAGCACTGTACACCTGCTTGACTATCCGTGCTGTTCACCTTGAACTTGTGGATAGCCTATCAGCATCGGCATTCCTCGACAGCTTCGTCCGATTCATCAGCCGCCGAGGAGTACCCACAATCATGCGATCAGACTGTGGAACGAATTTCGTCCTTGGTTCAAAGGTAATTGACAGCCTTTTCGGAAAAGATGCAGAATCAGGGAACTCCGTCATGTCCTATTCAGCATCTAACAATATCAAGTGGGTGTTTAATCCTCCAGCAGCTCCCTGGATGGGAGGAGTGTGGGAACGACTTGTGGGGACAGTCAAAAGGTGCCTTAGCAAGACCATTGGTCGAAAGAAACTCTCGTACCAAAAGCTAGCAACAACACTGGCATGCATAGAAGCCGTAATCAACACACGGCCATTAAACAAAGTTGATCCAAACGATCTAACAACACTCCCCTTACGACCTGTTGACTTCCTTCAAGGTAACGTCAAATTTGCTCTTCCTCAGAGCGGAGATGAAGATGAACAAAATGATCCAACTTACGAACAGGCAGCAATCCAAACGGTAAAGCAAGCAAGAGAAGCGCTGCAGTTCGCAGAGCACATGGCAAACCATTTCTGGGCCAAATGGCAAAACGAATATTTAACAGAACTTCGCGATATGCACAAAACAGTTTCGAGTCAGAAGAAACACTCCTCGCCTGCATCCAGAAGTTGGCGAAGTTGTACTTGTACAACAGGATGCACTTGTTCCACGCAGCAACTGGCCTCTTGGACGTATATTAGAGTTAATAAAAGGATCTGATAGTTTAGTTCGCACGGCCAAGATCCTTACATCATCGGGAAACACTTGCCTTCTTCCCATATCGAAGCTAATCCCGCTTGAGATTCGCGGATCCAAAGTCAGCAACGAGAAAAATAAGAAAGACAGTGACGTAGAGCGCACCGCACAACCCCCTCGTCGTGTGCCACTTCCAAGAAAGGCAAAAGAGAACGTCAGGTATTACAACACTACTGATGAAGATCAGCGTGAAGAACGAACAAGCACAAGTAACGTCAGCATCTTCACCAAAACGCTACTTTATCCGCTGCTCTTCCTTCTCCTGGCCACCGTGGGCCGTGCGGAGACTATAATATGTGAAGAAGGAACCGTTTTACTAAACCCGGTATCAGAGTCTTACACACTCTGCTTCAACAATGCATGCCAGAACATGACGGGAAATAGAACGTCGTCCTTCATACTTCCACCATCTGTTCATGACGAGAACATCAACGTCACAGTCTCCAGTCATTTTAATGATACAACTCTCCTTCATAAAGAAATCTGCAAAAGGCAGTCATTCTGTCACGACAAAACCGTCTTTACATTAGCTCTCCTAGGCAATCCACACTGCTCACCACTCGGAGCAATTCTGACAGCAGGCGTTATCTTAGCAATTATAATGCTGCTCACAACATCCATGGTTCTTACGGCAAAGAAAATAATCAAAAAGAGATCTTCCCAAGAGCAAATAACATATAACGCCGCTACAACGGTGCATTTCACACTTAAACCATTCACATTTGTAACAATTGCCACCATTACTGTGTTGCTCTTTGCAGCAGGTGTTAGCTCTTGCCAACACACGCACATGCGACAGAACACGGAGCTCATCTGCAATGATACAAATTTCTGCACATTCGAATATGAGCATGAGTTCCTCTTCAACAAACTCAATAAGGAGGCATGCATCAACCTGCAGCATCGCAACAAAACGATTGGTAGTCTCAAAATTAGATTTGAGCGAACAAGCCAGGCCTGCAACAAACAAACCCTATTTTATACAAGAGATACGTATCCAAAAGTGTACTACGAAAAACGTTGCCATTTTATGGGCTCCTGCCTATGGGATAAGTGCGCAAACGTGGGCCATAATGAAACTATCCCAGAACTTGCAGAAGCAGGAAGATATCCTGGCTACACTATGTGTAGCTCCCTGTGCGGTGGAATAGCATGCGGCTGCCTTCCAGTATTGTCTCTCCCGGCGTGCATGTTTTACCGTATTGCGCAGATGCCTCGCAACGACAAAGTGTATCACATTTTTAAGTGCTCCTCATGGAACCTCAGAGCACACGTAAGCGTGGAGGTTTCTTCTTTCAACGGCACCTGGAAAGCTACCGCAGAGCTACAACCCTATGTGCAAACTAATATCAGTGGATGGAACATGAAGGTTATTTCTGTAAAACAGAGTTCGCTTCCACTTCCCCAACAGCGATTTGCTCAATCGTTAACTGAGCACATTATGTTAGATAACTTATTCAAAATTCCTGTTAAGTGTCCAGATGAGCACACAGCCACAAAACAATTTAGGAAGTGTCACAACGACCTAATCTGCGCATGCACTACAGGTGTAGAAGCAGTGCAATGCGTTTGCCCACAAAACACATTTCATGAGCTGAAAAATTCCACAAAAAAGCTGCCAATCATAACACCTCATCTCAATCTGACAGCATCCAACACAATCGTAGCGGATACGGAAGAAGCAGAAGTTACACTCCTCATTTCCACCAAAAAGCAAATCGAGCTCTCTCAGCTGGTGACAGATACTCCATGTTCCCTACACGTGAGCGCGGTAACGGGTTGCTACAGTTGCTCCGAAGCAGCGAAAGCAACGGCGTATTGTATGTCCGGCAAAGCACAAGAAGTAGTGCTGGAGTGCAAAGAACAATCGTTTCTAATACAGTGCTCAGATGGCAATGAAACAACATCCTTGACACTAGAATACAACGTGGCTCACGTAGAAGAAGTACGCTCGCTCCAATGTGGAGGAAAGAACTCAAAAGTAACCCTCGCCGGTACACTTCTATACCACAACTCCATCCCTGATGAGGAAATCTTCTCAATCAGCCAAAATTCAGAAAAACCCTTCAAGTGGGCAAGTATATCAATTCCTGATATGCGTCCCCTCATCTTTACTTTCTTTACACATTGGAAGTCTACGATAGCAATATTTGCAATATTTACCTTGTTAGGACTAGCAATATACCTATTCGGCCCAGCTGCCATAATTGCAGCGCTAAAATTGGCGGCTACGGTTGTTGAAGTAGTCCTACAGCTGCTTTTCGCATGCATTCGGGGCACCTTGGTCACCATCTGCCAAACAACGCGGTCTCTGAGGCAGTGACGCTTGGTCCCTCGCTTTGGTCCCTCGTCTCTTGCGCACGACCGAAGCTTCTAAACACATAAGGAAAACACTCCACGCCCCTCGTACCGTTCTCCATTCAGTCTAAACAGAACCCCTCCCTTGCCATGCCGAAACATCTGGTCTCTTCTGATGGCGCGCCGAAACACGATGACGCACCTGCGACTGGTCTTGCGTCAGCGCTCCATTCCGACACCTTCGAAGTTTCCACTCGTCTAACACTGAACCTCATCCAATCCTCCATCAAAGATCTGCAGGACAAGTTAGCCTCACTCGACAGCAAAGTGGACACTTTACTCACTTACACCACCCCTCGACATCCGTGCATATTCTGCGAAGGCGACAGTGATGACGGTCACAGGTCATCAACCTGCACTGCCTATTCGGACACTATCGCTCGCTCGCTGCGCCTACGAGATCTGAATAAGTGCATCTCGTGTCTAGCGGCAGCACATGGTACGTGCCAGCAGAAGTGTCGCGTCTGCGGAGGGAATCATCATGCAATCCTCTGTAGCGAAAGAACCAGGCCAATTCAGCCTCAGAAGCGCCACAGAGCCGAGTAAAGATTGTTTTCTTTGTTTCAGAGTTTACAATACATTACCATCATTTTTGCCCACATGACTCTATTGTCCTTCCCTTGTTTCACTCAAGTTTGTCTCTCCAAGTATTTTGCATCTTTTGTCAATTGGTATTGATATTTCGTTCTATACTTCATTGTAATACGTCACATCCTGTATTGCGTAAAACAAACATAAGTTCAAACTGCTCCTCAAAATATTCGCATCGTATCACCTCCTCCACTTAGCACATTGTAAACGCGGAATTACCATTCACACCTCACGCACACGCCCTTCTCACGAGTCACTCACATCTACTAGGTAGCCCCTAAACGGCTGGTGAGGATCACCCCATCACATACGCTGTTGTCGTCGGTGTCTTTATCCTCGCACAGGCGCTTCTAATTGCGCAGCAAGCACGTCTGTCACTAAAAAAATTGGTGGTGGAGCCGGTCGTGGCAGCCCTAGTCTTTGTGGGTCATCCGGCCGCGGAGGGCAACAAAATAAACAAACAGAAGTGAATGTTATTCCGCGTAATTACTCCACGTACCTACCGCTATACTCATCTAATTACTCACTGATCACATGTTATGTTAATAAATTTGCTACTCTCATGTATACTTACCACTATACTCACTGTTCATTATTACAAGGTACTTTTCAAAAGTTTTGCGCCCGGGAGTGTCGCGGCAAGCACCAGCTGCCGCTACTTTTCATGAGTTCTCACCCGCGAGACCTCAGACGGACAAAAAAATAGTGCATTCACAGTTCGCCTACAGTGTCTTCTTCCTTGAAAACAGAAAGTACAAGACGTCTCCTTTGTATTCTAGAAGGACCGCCCTCGCGGTCTCAGTATTGTTGAGTTCCTCCACCCTGCTAGCTCGCCTTTAGTTGTACAATTACGAATAAACGGATTATTTAATAATTTTGTGTCAGAGGCAACGGAAGCCCACACAGACGAATTAACAATGACCTGATAACCCATTCGTAATGCGATTATGAAAGAAGAAGAACGATTAGTCTAGTTCCGTTCTACTTTAGCGACAGCGCTCTTCCTGACCTCCGTC
The DNA here is from genome assembly GCA_947396885.1 of Heligmosomoides polygyrus polygyrus. Lineage (NCBI taxonomy): Eukaryota > Metazoa > Nematoda > Chromadorea > Rhabditida > Heligmosomidae > Heligmosomoides > Heligmosomoides polygyrus. The sequence goes on along the minus strand of OX377201.1, from coordinate 94,236,831 downwards.
TCCTCGCCACTCGCCATCAGCACAATTCAGATGCTTAGTGGTACCTGCAAATGAACGAAAGTTTTATGTCATAAAAAGCGCCAGCGCAATATTAGCTGAAATATTGGTTCAATTTTCTGATACAAAGCAGGAGCTTTTGGCATAGGTGGAGGTTAGTATCGTTGTTGAACGGAACATTTGGATTGCAGTACTGCCAGCATGGTTCCTGACCATCGCTGCTAAACCATTTAATGTACACACTATGTGGAAATACACCCAACTTAAGTTTGTGCCGCGAATAAGCCAATGTTTAATCAACATATACAGTACTCTTTTCAAGCATCATACATCTTCTTATGCGATACACTCAGCCCTTAGCTCCTCCAGAATTAACCTAAAAACACATCGCAAAAGCCCAATAGTGTCACCACCCTGTTATGGTTGCAGAAAATCTTTACACAGGAGTTCTAGGCTGGATACCCTATCGGTGCAAAATGCCATGAACTTTTATTAAGAACTAGCCCTTGTGGAAGTGTAAGTCATTTCACGCGCAATGCTTGAAATCGCGTATAAAAACATCAGAAAAGCTACAAGAAGCATTCCCTTCATCATTTGGCACTAACGTCTAACTTCATGGAGCCCGCCATTTGACTTTGATGAAGCTCAAGATGAAGTGCTTCATGCACTCGCCTATTCAAACACCAGGATCGCTAGCATTAATAAAACATGACGGTCTCGCCGCTGCATCAACAATTATCCGAAGGATAGGGAAGCCTACAAACAAAATTCAGCTGCTGGCCCTGCTAGGAAACTATCTATCTAGAAGGAATGAGAGTCGCCTCTCATCCCTTGTAGGTAGACAGCTGGGTTTAGCTAGCACCCATTCCGCAAACGATCTACGACGTCGTATGGATTTTCCTAGAAAATCAAATTACAGAATACTCCACATTTTCAACCGCAGATCACATATACTCCAATAAGCTATGCTCTCTGCCTGCTATAGATATCAAAAAAGGGAGAACCGATAGGCTAGGATGCTACACCTTGAAATCTAGACAATTCGCATGCGAGTTTAATATCTGTCTACTCCAAAATTAACCGTGAATTTATCGTGAAAATTTCAGGTTTTAAGACCTTTGGATAAAAGTTAGAAGGAGGCCAGATACTTTGTTTGAGTATGTTAGGTTGTAAAAAAGTATCTCGCCACTTGTGGAATTTTTTTGTAGAAGCAGTCGAGAACGATTTTCTCTGCCAAAGTCGTAACGGAATATGACGACAATAGCGGTAAAGGTAGGCATTGTGCTTTACTGGGAGAACAGAACATTTTTTAAAAATTTTGCGGAACGCCAAGGTGAGTGGCGGGAAACTATCCCTAAAACCTAACAGAATGAGAATTACGAATTAAGAGCTTAGAGATCAAAATCGCTACTTTAATTTTTTAAACGGATTAATACCGATAAAGCTTACTGTTTTGATTATATGCCATATAAATATAATATTAACTTATTGGCAAAGCTGTCTATGGAGCACCAGAGCGCTCATACTTGACAGGGCTTACGCTTGTAAATGAGCACCGCACCAATGCATCTTCTAAATACTGGATTATTCTTCCGCGAGTATCTGGTCTCACTTTAAATTCTAGAACGCATTTGAAAATGCAGCTCCTAACAAGGAAGGCTCCCAACATATGACGAGCTTTTTCGATGATATTTTAGCAGGATGTAGGGACCTGTGAGCGGAGTACAGAGCCACAGCCAGTGTTTGCTGAACGCTTCTTTAAAGACCTGAAAAGGAGGTGTGAAGGCGTGTGCGGCAACACTCATCAACCTCTACGACACCTCTCGAGATGTGCCTCGGAGCGCAGTCGGTAGGAGTGCCACTCGTAAGAGCACACCGGCGGGCTTTTCAGTTCGAGTCCGAGAGCGGCCAATGTTTTTGCACGTAGTACTTTGCTGTTATTACGCTTTCTCATGATCACAGGAGACAATTTTAGACCATCAATGCTTACAACAAACCAAGGCTGTCTATTTGCTCCTTCATATGTGCTAGTTTTTCAACTATTCATATCTTCACCATATCAATTCGCTGGGAATAAAAAGTCTTATAGAATATTGAATTGAAAATCCTATATTTATTATTTCCCTTTTAGTCAACAGCTATGGTACAAAACTAAGAAACAAGTAAAACACAAGCGCTTTTCATACCGGCACCATCTTACAAAAGCCAGTGAGGAACAACCTTCTCCCTGGCAAGGAATTACCACTTCTTCTTCGTTGCCGCCGCCTCTTCTTCCTCTTCTTTCTGACAGTTGTCAAAGATTGCAGCGGTCTTCCTGACACCGCTTCTTCTTCCTGGCAATCGATATCTCCATAAATTTCCTCCAGGAGCAGTCCTTTTATGGCATCCGCAACCGCAATCTCTCTCCTTGTCAGAGAAGTGAAATCAGGTGTGAAGGTGGAAAGTAGTCGGCCGACAACACGTTCAGATGAGAACAACATTTGTAGTGCACTTATGTACCGATATGGCCCAGGTTAATAATATTCATCCGTAAGATAAGCGTATTTGTGTGCAATTACGGCATCGTTGGTGATACGGTATGATATGGAGGTGATACAGATATGAAGAACTAGCACATACGAAGGCGCAATCAGACAGCCTTGGTTTGTTGTAAGCACTGATGGTCTAAAATTGCCTCCTGTGATCATGAGAAAGCGTAATAACAGCAAACTAATACGTGCAACGATATTGGGAATAGAAAGCCCGCCGGTGTGCTCCTACGAGACGGCACTCCCACCGACTGCGCCACCGAGACATCTTGTAGGGTTTCATAGGGCTTAATGAGTCTTGCGCACACACGCCTTCACACCTGCTTTTCAGGTCTTTAAAAAGCGTTCAGCAAAACTGAATGTGGTTCTGATGGCCGCTCACAGGGCCCTACACCTTGTCAAAATAGCATCGCAAATGCTCACCCTGAGTTGGGAACTTTTCCTTGTAAGTGTGCAAAAAATTGGATTATAATTCTTATCGAATGCGAGAATGAATACCAGTACGAAGAGAATGCAACCATTATATGCACTCGGCCAACGGAGCTCGATGGTGTCGCGTAGCAAAAATTGGGATTGCTACCAGGGGTGCACATTCAACGGTTAACGATTTAACGAATTTAACGAATTAACGGCATTTTTCGGTAAAATCGGCTTATCGACTTAACGGAAATTTTTACAAATTTAACGGAATTTTTAACGGACTTTTTCTCAGTGGATTGTCCCTTTCCCCTTAGTCTTCACTAATGTTTCAGGTCTCATCCTCCCTATTAGGATTGTTCCTAAAGAAAACTATTGAAATCAGCAAGAATATTTTAATGATTTCATGAATTTGTTTTGAATTGTTGAATTTTTAAATGCATTTCGGAGGCGCGTGTAGCACAGTCGGGGGAAATACCGGCTGTCGTGTTCTTCGATACCAGATTCCTGGTTCGGATTTCCGCCCAGGCCAACCAAGCCTTCCATCCCTCCGGGGTGAATTGATACCAGACTTGTCTCTTGTTCATCGGCTCGCCACCGCAAGTCATTGCATGACTAAATACGCATTCAAATCGCCTTCACGACATCCCGTAGAAGTAGAATGCGTGGCACACCCCCGAAAAGGTTGACAACGCCGTCCTTTGTCCTTATCTTTTGATGCATTTTGGACCTAGAAAATTCTTCGCCGAGCCCCCAAGCACGTCAACGAATCTACACTGGTCTAACCTGCTTCTAAGATATGCCCATCCTCACCTGGCAATGCTTATACCAGAACACTTTTGTTCGCCACTTGGAACAGTCCTGACGGAGAGAATCTTTTCGGCCGGTGGGCGCATTTTAAATGATTTAAGAAAACGCTGACAAGAAAAATTAGGAAAGCTGCTTTTTCGGAATAATACGCTGACGTCGTATCACACCTTTTCGGCAGTGTAGGACCGTGTGACACGATGTCGTGTCACGGTCTCACGTGGCAAAAATCCCAAACACAAGGCACTCCAAAATCGTGCGTTCGACAACGTGTTAACATTCCACTGATAGGCTTTTATTTGTATCTTTATTAAATCTTTCTGTAATTAAAAGGGTGATGCCCGCATCGAGATTGTTTATTCGTAGATTTGTTCGTAGAACATTCACTCAAAACGGTTTCGCAAAGAACTAAGAAAGGGGGAACTCCGGGGTCTGCCTGATGGCACGTTTTCAGTTTAAGTTTGTCGGTGATCATCGCACGTTTCAAGTTTAAGTTTGTCGGTGATCATCTTGCATGATAATTCCATACCTCTCTTATTCCACGCCCTGTAGATAATTTGCTGCTGAAGGCTTATTTATTTTTTTGTGTTTGATGATGATGAATTGTTTATTTTACATTGCAGTGTTACACATTTTACATTGTTTTACATTGCAGTGTTACACATCATTCCTTGCACTTCAGCTGTTGACCTCTTGAAGCTGAAGCGTATAAGGTTTTCCTTGATTTTTTTTTCACTTAAAAGGGTGATTTGTAGCTAATTGTATTTTCTGACGAATTTTAACGACTTGCCGAAAATTTAAAGAAAATTTTCCGTTAAAAATTTCGTTAAAAAATTTAACACACAGAATTTTGTGTGCACCCTTGATTGCTGCCTTCTCAATTGTAGAGCAACAACCCATTTTTCTGTACCCCTTTTATCGAAGAGATGTGCGGGGGCCATAAGTGAGGTAGAGCTTGTATAATTCTACAGTCGGAAGGAAAACAGCGGCGAGTGATGATTTAAAGCTTTAAATTAAGCACCTGAAAATAACATAATCTTGACGCTGTATATGGTTCGCTCATCCATGCGAGCAAGGAACTGTGACACCGGATAGTAAAAAGTTGAAGGATAGGTGCTTGCCATGATTAATGGTATTGCAGTCGCAACGATTTTGTTTAGTCGTCTTCTAAAATATCGATATTTCTTACCGTTGCAGCTTGCCGAGATTGTCGAGCTAGGTGCGAGGAATACGATGGGGCCGTTTATTCTGTCGTATATTGCCGTGATGTCCTTGTTTTCGTATGAAGCTCCATCATACTTCAACATTCGATATACTTCGCCCAAGTCACAACTTCCTGAAGCGATGTGCAAGGTATAGTTGTGCCCGAACGAATATATTCGAATAATTATTCAAATAATTTATTCGAATATTTATTCGAATTATTCGATCATTCGGTTTTCTTGATTTTCGAATATTCGTTCGAATTCGATTATCGATAATTTTCAAAAGTCGAATGTTCGTTCGAATTCGATTATCGATAATTTTGAAAAGTCGAATATTCGTTCGAATTCGATTATCGATGATTCTGAAAAGTCGAATATTCGTTCGAATTCGATTATCGATGATTTTCAAAAGTCGAATATTCGTTCGAATTCGAACATCGAAGGGAGCCATATTCGAATATTATTCGAATCGAATAGTCAAACTCTATTCGATCGAATAATTTTATTCGAATATCGGATAAACCTGAGCTGGTAGTACGGACATACAGATTTTGGCGCGCGCGCGGCGGCCTCTGTCGCACGTGCGGCGAACCGCCACTGACGCAGGGCTCTCTAGGTGGGCTGTCAGGGGGAAATGGAGCTCTAACAAACTCCCGAGGTATGCTGTATTGTATCTAGATATGTGGCTTTAAGAAGTGGAGCTTCTTGTCACAAAGGGACCCCAAATCTTTTCACAATGGAAACAGCTGAAAACAACAAACAACAACATTTCTTCGATTAGGTCATCCAATTCCTTCTCGAAATATCGATTTTCTTTAAATAAGTGCACCGTAGGACTCTCAAATAGCTGAGCAGGGGCAGCAAAAGAGGTTTATGCAGTTACAAGAGCTTTAGAATCCGTGAGTGCAGCAACACACACTATGTAGACGTCGCGCTTGTCACAGCAGTCGCCGCGGGCGCCCGCGTTTTTGTATGTTCAGTTTGCTCCCCATAAAGCTGCAGCCGGAAGGATGGATTTGCGCCACTTGACAAAAGACCCGTAACCACTAGAGGTCGAGCACTTGACAGATTACCTGAAAATCGCCCGATTCAAATATTTTCGCGGTGGTACCACTCGACCGCGAAAGCGCGAACCCAGCCTGCGGGTGCTCCTGCTTTTAGGAGACATAGCTGTTTTCCACTTTCTGCTTATTTTCCGTTTCGGGTTATGAGGCCAATGAGCTGAAATCGATACAACCGCTGATGACAAGGAACACTGCATGTCCTTTTGTGAACATCAAGAAACGGCTCTGAGTGGACTTTTGCCTACATCCAGATTGAATGAGGTTATCTAGCCAGACCAACATGTTCTTCTCATCTTCGACTGGCACATCCTTTTGCAATGCCTTTGTAATATATTACATATTTCTTTTTACTTTACAAGGCTATCAGATTTTTATTAATCTCCATCACACAATTTTTCTTTTTCATAATAGCTATTTGATGCGGAAAACTCATCCAAATGGATCTAGTGCTGCTTTTAAAACAGAAAAATGGGATACTAACGTCGTTCAGTGACAAAATCTGCCAATGAGGACGAAGAGAAAATGTCTGGCCAAATGACATCACTAATCGAGATTGCACACGCTTCAGTGCAGTCCTAACTTGAGGTGACCGCATCTTATCGTCACATTACATTCAGTGGTTTCCACCTTCGTAAAACGGAATGCTTAATTACCAGTTCAGAAATCAGTTCAGCAAAGGGGTTGACCACACCAGTGCGGTGTAAAAATCTTAAGTTAGTGCAACATCAAATGTGTTTTAGGACTGCCTCAAGCGCAAATAGGGTCCAGGTGGGTCACACCCTAGTCAGAGGTTGTACGCCTTTGTAATATGTGTATGTACAGTTACATCATAAATGGCCTACCTCAGATCATTGTAGGGATAAAACACACTATTGCTGCAGAAAACTTCGGTTTCAAAAAGCAAATAGGACCGTACTGCATGGTGACCCACTTCCCGGACCCCATTTGCGCCCTACCTCACATGGTGACACCTCCCTAAGCAACTTTGCACCCTATTCTGTGTTGCTTATTTATTACCCAGTATACATTATTGTTATTTTGCTGTTTTCTAGGACAAAGAACAATTTTAGCGAACTTTCCTTCTTCTTCTTCTTCTTCTTCTTCTTCTTCTTCTTCTTCTTCTTCTTCTTCTTCTTCTTCTTCTTCTTCTTCTTAGCGTTTAGTCCCGCGCAGTCGCAGGGTCCGCTGCTTTTGTGATCCGTCGCCACCTCATTCTATCAAGGGCGTCATCTGGCGGCGAGATCTTTCTTGATGACGTCCCTCCACCTTTTCCCTGAGGCTCCTCTCGGACGCTTTCCGGTGCCTCGAAATTCAGGGCCAACATCGAGGGATGGTCCTCTTGTCTTCTGAGGATGTGTCCGTACCATCTAAGCCGCTGCTCCCTCATCTTCAGCTGTATCGGAGCTGTATTCATCACTGTCCTAACATCCTCATTTCGCACTCTGTCCTGACGAGTGCATCCACATGCCCATCTGAGCATCCTCATTTCCGCGGCGTGCAGTTGCCGCTCCTGTGCTCTACCCAGGGCCCAGCACTCACAGCCATAGAGGAGGGCAGGCCTCACTACTGTTCTATATAGCTTGCCCTTGAGTGTCCTGGAGCACCTACGGTCGCAGAGGATTCCTGCAGAGGATTCCTGTGGACTCCCTCCATTTGAGCCATGCTGCATTAATCCGTCCCCTGACCGCCTGATCCACGCTTCCTTCCTCGGATAGGTCGCTTCCGAGGTAGCGGAATTCTTCCACCTTTTCGATCTTCTCCCCATGGCAGTCTAGGATTGGTTCGGTGCACTGCTCGGAGCTGATGAACTTCGTCTTCTTCACGTTCAGTCGTAGGCCGTTGTTTGCGAGGGCTCCTTGCCACACCTGCACCTTCTTTTCCAACTCCTCACGGCTGTCGGCTACTAGGGCGATATCGTCAGCGTAGAGGATGGTCCTGAGGGGACCTTCCTCAAGGTGGTTCACTATGCAATCAAGCGTTAGCACGAAGAAAAAAAACGAAAAAAACGGAAATGGACTCAGAGCTGACCCTTGATGCATCCCCACTGGGATATCCATATTCTTTGTCATTCCGTGTGGAGTTCGTAAAGCCGCTTTCGAGCACTCGTACATGTCCTTTATGACCGAGATGAGACGTTCCGGCACACCCCTACCTCGAAGGGATTTCCAGAGCATGGCCCGGTGTAGCCTGTCGTATGCTTTTTCCAAGTCCAGGAATGCCAGGTAGCAGGGCTTTCGTTTCTCCCGATACTTCTCCATCACCTGGCGAGCGATAAAGATCGCATCCGTGGTGGACCTCTCAGGCATGAAGCCCCACCGCTCTTGGGATATGGTGACCATTTCCCTTAGCCTCGAGTCGACCAGTCGTTCGTAGACCTTCATCGTATGTGAGATTAGTTTGATCCCGCGGTAATTGGAGCACTCGGACGCGTCCCCCTTCTGCTTAAAGAGGGGACTATGATGCTGTTCCTCCAGCCATCTGGCATCTTATCCTCTATCGTGACTCTGTTGAAGAACTGTGTCAGCCAATTGACTCCGCAGTTCCCAAGCACCTTCCAGGCCTCTACTGGCAGCCCATCAGGGCCAGCTGCCTTCCCGAGCTTCATCTTCTCTATGGCACTGCGAACCTCTTCCTGCGTCCATGACGGGATGGGTCCTTCCGTTGGCTGTTCTTTTTGGACTTCCTCATTCAGCAGTTCCTTGAAGTACTCCTCTCATCTTTTTCTGACCTCAACCGGCTTCCGTAGTACCCTACCGTCAGCACTCTTCACAGTCTTCACTGCTCGAATGTCGAGGCTAGCTCTATGACGTACCTTGGCCAGACGGATGGCGAACTTCTCTCCCTGTGGCTCGTCCAGCTTCTTGTATAGGGCATCCATCCCCGCGTTCTTTGCCCTTGCTACCGCTGCTATTGCCAGCCTCTTCAGCTTCCTGTAAGCTGTAAAATGCTCGGGTGCCCTTGTCTTCTGCCACTGCCTATAGGCCTCCTTCTTTTTCCTCACCGCAGCCTGCACCTCTTCATTCCAGAACCATGCAGCCTTATCTCCTCTGGTTCCTCCCTTTGTTTCGCCGAGGGTTTCCTTGGCACATCGCAGGATCGTTTGGGTCACCCTCCTCCAGGTCTCGTTTACGGGGCCGGTTGGATCAATTTTAGGGAACTTTCCACCGCCAGGAATTCAGTAAATACTGCTAGCTGAGCAGCAAAGCTCGCGTAAGTTGCTGATTCAGATAAATTTTCTTGTTTCACTTCGTTGTAGGACAAAGTTGTTGGAATAAAGTGTATTCCTTCGCATTTCAGAGTTCAAAAAATGCGAGGATCGAGTGTTGTATAGGAATTCTTCAGTAAGGATGTCGATGAGAATGGATTCCGTGTTGCTCTGTGCAACATATACAAAAGGCGGATGAAGATACCGTTGTCGAGGACAACTACGAATCTTTGTATCACTTGGAAAAACACCACAGTTTTGTCCTGCAGAGCGCACGGTATTCTGAAAAGACGAAGCCTACGAGGCTACGAAAGTTCAAACGACCATGACGCGATCCTTCACCCAATAATGAACTCGCAATCAAAAATATCGGTACATGGCAACCTCGCCGTACTAATAGCGGATTGCTCCCTTTCGTTGCGAGTTGCATCAACCGCAGGCTTTGAAAAGTTTGTTACGTCGTTGAATCCTACAAACCACCAACGAGGCAAGGAATCCTCAGCATTCTGAAGAAAAATGTGGACGACATTGACCGCCGCACAGAATTTTATTGGCTGATCCAAACAACTTTTTCGGAATCACGATGAGTTCGCTCAACTGCGGAGCGGGACATTCGGCGATTACAGGGCATACTATGTGCTCAACATGACATTCTAGGACTTCGGCCATTCTAGACTGCGTTCCGATGAGCCTCTCAAGGTGACTGTTACTTTTCTGTTCCACTATGCACCAATGCCTTAAGCATAAGCACGACCTTCAGCCGATGGGCTACAACAGACTGTGGTGTAAGCCAGCAGGAGCGTTCCAAGAGACACACGTTGGGATGGTGTGGCTGGTGGTTCCCGTGGACATCAATTTAGTGGAATTTGATCCATATCGATTGGTGGCGATTCATACTCGAAAAACGAACTTCAGATTCGTGTTCAGCGACCTCGATTGCCCCAGGGCTGATGCTTCGAGCCCCTTGAACGACATCAATTTTTGAGTATCGCCAATACGCCAGTGTGATGGACGGACTGAACTACGGAAACACACGCGCTCTACTCTTTTGTATATAGTAGGATTCGTTCATTCGAACAAATTATTCGACTATTCGATCATTCGAAAATTTTCGACATCGAATAAATTCGATCGTTCATTCGTTCGAAAAATCTGACGTCGAACAAATTCGATCGTTCATTCGTTCGAAAATTTTCGACGTCGAATAAATTCGATCGTTCGTTCATTTGGAAATTTTCGACATCGGGTTTCATTCGTTCGGAAATTTTCGACATCGAATAAATTCGCTCGATCATTCGATCAGAAATTTTTGACGTCGAATAAATTCGATCGTTCATTCGTTCGATAAAATTTCGAAAAAGCACAACTATAGTGCAAGGCTTATTGAAACACGCATTACATTTGCAAATTGCACAAATTCTTTTAGAAGAAATTAGATACTGTGGGAATTGTAATTTTTATTTAAACCTGTATTTAAATAAAAAGTATCGTAGCAAATTGTTAGAAACTATTAATAAATTAGAAATTTTTAGGAAATTGTAATTACATGTAGTGGATTGTAATATCCGCTTGAGCAGTTACATAGCTCTGAAAAAAGGGATGGTTTAAACTGATTGGTGACACTTAATGCAACTAAGTTGAACGGAAAGCTTTACCCGCGCGAGGTACGCTTCTGCGTACCTCGCTCGGGCAACGTTTGCCGTTCAACATGGGATGTTGTTGCAGCAGAGGACGCGTAGCCTCCTCCTGCTTGACACAACGGCGTCTGCGCGCGTTTCTGAGCGCCTCAATCCAGAAGACAGGTCCTCTTCGTCGCACGACAACAGTCTGGAGTCAGAAGAGGAGACACCGTCGTGCTAGACGTGGAATCGCATTCAGAATCGAACATGAGATGCTGCTACAGCAGAGGAAGATCAGGCTTCTCCTGCTTGGCAAAACGGCGTCAGCGCGCGTTTGTGAGCGCCTGAATTCAGAAGACGGGTCCCTTTCGTTGCACAACAACCGCCTGGAGCCAGAAGAAGCGAAAAAAGGAAGCAGAGGTCACATCGTCGTCGTACGACGACCGGCCGCATTCAGAACTCAGCATTTTAAATGTTGAACGGAAAGCTTTACCCGCGCGAGGTACGCTTCTGCGTACCTCGCGCGGGCAACGTTTGCCGTTCAACATTTAAAATGATTCAGAATCGAAAAAAAAATTTAATTTTAATTTAAAATTTCTTCGTGAAGGCCCTGAACAAAGGATGCGACGCTCTTCGGGCACCTCGAGTGAGGAAGATCCATTGGAGCACTCTGGCACGCGACAGGGACTAATGGAGACGCTGCTGGCGATCGCTCAAGCGGGACGGCAGGTGATGCAGGTGACGCCTGCTGAGCGGCGTGTTTTAAAAGCTGATTACAGAGAATGCTCATATCAACGCATTTGATCAAGCCTGACTATCGAATCATGAATAATTTCATATTGTCATGGAAATCATAGAGTCTTGACAGAAATATCAAGAAACGGAAATAATAGCATTTCCCTAGGTAGTCATCAACGTGGGTTACTTAAGAATCTTCAAGAAGAATTCAATAAATAATTTGACAGTTCAGATCGATGTTGTAATAATTAATAATGATAATACATAATAATAATACTATAAGAATACATAATTTGACTCTCATTTTTGATGTTTATCAGAAACGGCTAAGAAATAGGGCAAGCAATGATTGTCTGCTTGTAAAATTAAGCGTCTAGTTTTGTACATTTTGTTCGTAGAGGTAAAAATGATTATGAACTTGCCTTTCAATGGGCAGTGTGAAGGCTTAAGAGTCTTCCAGGCTGTGTTGAGACATTTAGCCACAACGTGTCTTAAAAAAATTCGCTTACAATCGTTTAAAAGTCGAACAGTTTCTATCACAACCACGTTTTTTGAAAGGAAATAAAAACTCATCTTGAACTCTGCTGTTCTTGGGAAACTCAGTGCAAAATCTCTTCGCATACGTGTACTCTATGAATTTTCCACTCCAATCCACGGGAGCAATCACATGCCTCTTTGCCGCAGCAGGTTGACATACTTGGTAGAAGTACTCGTAGCTATGAGTGCTGTTCTCTGGCAGTCGGAGACAACCTGAACAAATACGTATCTGTTACAGTTGTTTTTTGAAAGTGCATTTGTTAACGGGGAGGGATTTTACTGCAGAGGAGTTGAGTTCAGCTTCGCCTCCATCTCACAATATATTTTTGCGAGTTAGGTTTTTGGTAAACTAGCTGAACTGGTGAGGCTCAAGGTTGCTTACACATGTCTCAGTAGTCGAATTCTTCCTCAGCTACAGCTATAAATGCGCTTAGGGAAAAAGAATCGCTGTGAGTTGTTGGCCAATAGGTAACCTAGGACGAGGGCTGGATGCGTGTCCAATGCGGGTAGAAAAAAATAACTTCGCCCCCCCCCTCCAACACCGCCATTGAAATATGCACTCCTTCTCTAAGTCGTGTTTTCTAGCATTATGCTCTCTCTCTCACTGACAGGGAGAAGGGAAGGGCCTACTGAATGTGACCCAAACAAGCCACTCGAATCAAATTAGCCCACGTTCCGCAGCTCCTTGCTTATAAGGGAACTGTTTCGACGGTACCCCGAAACGGCAAGAACGATTACTGAAGAAGGAATTTCTGTCCTCCAAATATTATAGTAAGAGAAAATGCTTTGTTTTTTCCGAATCCCAGAGGCAAACGAGTAGTAAGCACTGAAGCTTCCTATGGTTAAGGTTACCATGTGGACGTGAGGAGATCCCAGCCTGTAAATGTGCTCGAACGAACATATTCGATTAATTACTCGAACAGTTTATTCGAATAATTATTCGAATGGTCGAATGCTCGTTATCGAAAATCGATGATTTTAAAAAGTCGAATATTTGTTCTAGTTCGAACATTGAAAGGGAACAATATCGAATATTTTTCAAAAATCGAATATTTCAACTTTATCCGAAGAACCGTTTTATCCACATATGAAATAAACTTCAAATCTTCAAGAACAAAACCTGATTTGATCAAATTATTCCACTATCTCTTCTTTATTTTTATTCTACTAGCTGATTTCCATAGAGAAACGGCGTCTGCGTATCTTTTTGGAGTTTGCAGTGAAACGACGTCTTGTGTATTTCTTTCCTTGTGGACACTTCGTGATGCACTGCGAATGTCTCACTTGTTTAAAGAACAAGGATTTTTGAACTTTGAACCGCTAACACAAACCGCAGGGATACTCATGATCAGAGTAAGATTTTTCGAGATGGAAAAACGCAAGATAACTACGGAAGATGTTCGCAAGAAAAATGAGACTACATCACTTATATAACTTCAGGTCGAAAAAATTGCCAAATGGCCTTCTCAAAACTCCAAACTTCAGGCATTTGCCGCTTTCTAGCTGGCGTAAGTATAAAGAAATAAAATATGTGTTAGGTTGTTTCACAATTTTTGTCCACATTTGGATTTATTCGAAATTTGTCGAACACACTTGGGGAATTCTTAGGATATCTGCAAGATATTAAAAAGATATTAAAACGAACGATCTGCAGACTTGCGAGCTTACAAAATTCACGTGCGACCCATTATAGAATGTGGCACATCCGTGTTAAACCCCACCAAAAAGAAAGATATCGGTTTGTTGGAAAGCGTTCGGAATAATTATACAAGTATGCCGTTTGTGAGATGTTACGAACTTCAATATTGTGATTTGCCGAACGGATCCACTAGAGCAAAGTTTCCTGGTCTTTCTAGTCGATCGCATCTAAAAATACCCCGCCCCCCCCCCTCCCTGCAACCGATTCGGTCAGGTGTTCGCGGTGGAGCGCGCTTGCGCAGCACAGTGGAGCCGACGCGGGACAAGGCGTCCGGCTGCTGGACAGCGTTTCTAAACGTTTCTGAACGTCGGGATTCAGAAGACGCGCCGTCGATGTCGTCCAACTTTCCTGCGGATAGGGAAGAGCCTCCAGGGTGGGTGCCATCCAAGCTGCTCGTGTGGAAACTGCTTCTGTCGCTCAGGAAGATTCCGCGGCTGATTTCTGGGCTACAGGTGGAAAAATGCGCGGAAAACGCCAATAAATTGTGTAGACGTCAAAACTCTCAAATCTCAAATAGTCAGGTGAAAGGTAAAAATGCCACGACGCGGGAGAACCGAACCCCCGACGGCGCTAAGCGGCTCGGGGGTCACCATGAATTCAGCCCTATAGTCCATTCTGTATTGCACAAAATGAAGAATTTTACACAGCATTGGTGGGTTCTACCCCAGTGGTGAACTGAAGTAGGCCATTTCTGATGTAATTTGACATTCACGAGCGTTCCTACTAAGGTGGGTGACCACTCAGTACAATGTGACCCCCCCCTCCCCCCGAGCCGCTTTGCGCCCCCGACCATACTCGCCGAAGCGCAGCCACTACCCACTGCGCCCCGAGTCGCTTGCCTGCGATGCCATCGCGGGCGTACAAGAGCGTACGAAAGAGCCAGCGCGCAGTTTCCGCGCTCCACCGCGAACACCTGACCGAATCAATTGCACGAGGGTATTTTTAAACGTGATCTTTCTAGTCTGTGTTCTAGAAGAAAAAGGCTGATTTGAGGCTCATATTTATTTATTTATTTATAACTGCACCTTAAGTGCGCTCAAACGAGGAGATAATGAACAAGTAATCTTTTACAACTGCAACAATCTAACGCGGAACAACAATGAGAAACGTAGTATCACTATGCGCTGCATTCTGTAATTTTTCAGTGTTGTCCGGCCATTCAAAAGCTCAAGTACAAGGAGCTTGAACCAATGGGTAGTCGTAGCGTGAGAATATAGTAATAAGTAATTTAATTACTCAAAGTTTACGTAATTGTTTTATAATTTTGTTCTGGTTTTTGTTCATTTTTGTTCTGGTATAACGGTGTAGAGGTTTCCACAGGTATATTGTTACAAATTCTCGCTAAATCGTTGCAGTTGATCCGCTGCCATTCTTCAAGTCTCCACTACCTAGAAATAGAAAAAGGAAAGTTAGAATCTATGTATCTGTTGCAGAGACGCAGGCTAGGTCAAGCTTCCTCACCTAGAAGAATCTCAGGGAGCTCAACTGCTCGCTTGGTGAATCCAAAAATGTCACACAGATGCCACTTTCGGCTCATAGGTCATTTATTGCTCGTAGATTTGTTTGTTTGAGCTGATTTAATGTTATGCTTTATTTAGCGACCATTTCTTGAGTTTTGAGTTTGATCTGTCCTTGTTTCATTTGATTTCCTTTACTTTATTATAATCCACGTGTATTGTATGACACGTCTTTAAATAAGTGGATAAACAAACAAATGTCGCGTACTATGTTCCAGAAGCTTCCAAGTGCTCGCGGGTGAGCCCGTGGGCTAACTTTGAATAAAATGGATTATCATCAGCCAGGGGCACAAACTTGGCACCAGATCAAAACAAACGGCCGATCGGATCAGCACTGCATCTGGACCCGACACAATTACCAAACGCACGGTCCGGCGTTGGTTCAACCGCTTGGATTCAAGCCGAGACTTGGATTGCACGTTTCGAGAATTCTCCCCTCCGCGTTTTGGAATTCACAAGGCATGATCTCATGGGAGCTGCGGGACTACAATCGCACCGTCAATGTCGACGTCTACACAGAGCAGCTCCATAAACTGGCTGACCCTTTAAAGGATAACGAACGAAACATCTCGAAGTCGTCCTTCTCCTCGACAACGCGAGACCGCACGCGGCGAAATGAACTCTCGGCCTCTAGAAAAAATTGGTTCAAGTGCCTTACTCCCGTGCAGTCCTGACATGGCACCGTCGGACTACTACCTCTTCAGAGCCCTAAAGCATCATCTGCGCAAAAGTTCGGTAATTACGACCACCTGAAAAATGAGTCTTCCCTCTTTTCTGACGCTCAGCCCCAAAAGAAGGGCATTGAAACGTTGCATAGGAAATTACTGGCTATTGTCGACACTTATGGTATAATAATCTACTGGCTAAGTATAATGAAAGTGAAGAAAGGAGAATTGTGAACAGCGGCAGCAGGAATTACTTTTACAGGTTCTCAAAAAGAAAGCTTTAAAAAATACAACCAAATTCCGATATAGAAAAGAGGGGATGATTTTTCAGTGCTAGATTCAGAGAATGCGGTACTTATTAGCGGAGAAATTCTGTGAGGTTTTTAGTGAACCGGATGGAATTTCACCATCCTTCGAAAAGCCTGTAGAAAGTCCGATGACAATTTTCCCCTTCTTTCAAAGGGATGAGATGTATGAACTCTCACGGAAGTCACCTGCTTCCCAGTCGTTAACACCTTATATTATTCCTACGGTTTTCGTTGAAAACATTGCATGTTTGATAGCTGGTCCTCTAGCATACTTATATAGCCAATTCCTTTGGTATTCTGTAGTGCCTACGAGATGGCAAAGGCATTTGTTACTCCTCTATTAAAAAAGGAACCTGCCCATTCAATGGATAATTATAGACCAGTGAGCACAACATCATTTTTCTGCCGGACATTTGTAAAAATTGTAAAGAAGCATATTGTTAATTATTTGGAGGTCAACTGTATCATTTTAAGTCATGGGTTTGTATCTGGGAAATCTGTAGAAACAAATTTACTGGATTGTATTAACGACTGGGGGCGTGTGTAGCGCAGTCGGAGGAGGCGCGACTGCCGCGTGCACCCGATACCAGGTTCCTGGTTCGGATTTCCCGCCCAGGCCAACCAAGCCTTCTATCCCTCCGGGGTCGGTGATTTGGTACCAGACTTGTCTGGGAAGGGTAAAGCGCTGACTTGTTCATCGCCTGGCCACCGCAAGTCATTGTATGGCCAAATACGCATTCATGTCGCCTTCACGACATCCCGTAGAAGTAGAATGCGCTGGCGCATCCCAGAAGGGATTGAGTAACGCCGTCCTTTAT